>CM046880.1:335002416-336202416 GCA_025667525.1 Glebionis coronaria | reverse complement strand
TAAAAATATTTATATGACAAGTATAAGAAAGTTTAAAGCATAGTTATAAACCATGAGGTCACGGGTATAACCATGGGGTCACAGGTTCGATCATCAGGTCACGTGCTCGATCATCATGTCACAGGTTTAACAATTAGATCGTAGTTTGACTACCGAGTCACTTTGATCGAGTCACCGAATTACTGATTCGACTATCGAATTAATTAATATATCGTCAACTATCTGCTGGCACACAATTTTTACTGTTATATGCGGATACCCGTCTTACATGAAGAAGAAGTAGATTTTAATATGAACTCTTCTATAACACCTTAACCAATTGATTTTCAACATCAAATGAAATGTCAAACAATTTTTTTAGCTTTTGTTGTTGTTGTTGTTTTGCTTCAAGTACTTCCAAGCGTAGTCGTTTATATCCATGCAATTTATATAAGAATGATCACTGTTTTCAATCAGTTCATCAAATGACAAGAAAAACAATAAACTAAAGTGGTTTTATTGCATTTACACTAACTTTAACGTTGAGCAGATGCCACAACGGGAAGATTCGCCCTCTTTGGTCACATGCCATTTGGATTTACCTCTGAGTACTCCTATTAAATTAAGTTAATACAAACTAAACTCGATATTATAATTGTTCTTTCCTTAGATAAGCCACTTGGGTCAGGCCAAATTCACAAAACTTATAATGGTTGTGATCACATGTGTTACTATATGATACCGAAGTACTTAAAACCAATGTTTTAAAAATCAGGTTTGAGAGAAGTGCAAAAATCATCCTTTTGGTATGTCGAAAAATCGAATTACATCTTTCGTTAATTTTTTGGAAAACAGTCATCCCTCCGTTAGTGCGCGGGGCACAATACATCCCTCATGGACTAACGGTGCAAATGTTTTCTCGTTAAAAATTAACAAAATCTAAAAGAGAGGGTATTCTTGTCTTTTTCCTTTCCCAGGGATGTATTGTGAACCTTATCATACATAGTTTCAAAAAAAAAATTATTTTTGAAAAAAAAAAAATTCAGAAAAAATAAGTTTTATTTTCTCGAAAAAAAAATATTTTCGAAAAAAAAATTATTTTCGAAAAAAAAAGTTTTATTTTCTAAAAAAAATTACTTTCGAAAAAAAATTATTTTTCGGAAAAAAAATTTTATTTTCTAAAAAGAATTTATTTTCGAAAAAAAAACCTTTTTTTTTCGAAAAAAAACCTTTTTTTTCAAAAAAAAATTATTTACGAAAAAAAAAATTTATTTTCGAAAAAAAAATTATTTACGAAAAAAATATTGTTTTTTCGATAATAAATTTGTTTTAGAAAATAAAACTTTTTTTTTCGAAAATAAATTTTTTTTTCAAAAATAATTTTTTTTTTTCAAAAATAAATTTTTTTTAGAAAATAAAACTTTTTTTTCCGAAAAATTTTTTTTTTTTCCGAAAATAATTTTTTTTTCGAAAATATTTTTTTTTTAGAAAATAAAACTTTTTTTCCGAAAATAAATTTTTTTTTCGAAAATAATTTTTTTTTCGAGAAAATAAAACTTATTTTTTCTGAAAATATTTTTTTTTTTTCAAAAATAAATTTTTTTTTTGAAACTATTTATGATAAGGTTCACAATACATCCTTGGGAAAGGAAAAAGACAAGAATATCCTCTCTTTTAGATTTTGTTAATTTTTAACGAGAAAACATTTGCACCGTTAGTCCATGAGGGATGTATTGTGCCCCGCGCACTAACGGAGGGATGGCTGTTGTCCAAAAAGTTAACGAATGATGTAATTCGATTTTTCGACATACCACAATGATGATTTTTGCACTTCTCTCATCAGGTTTTGAATCGATTTTGTCGAATTATCGAGTCATCGATTTAACCATCGACTCATTTTTTCATTAAAATATATATATATATATATATATATATATATATATATATATATATATATATATATATATATATATATATATATATATATATATATATATATATATATATATATATATATATATATATATATATATATATATATATATATATAGTGTAACTTTATTTACAGAACCCATCTTAGTGACAGAACTTGCAGAACTCTTGTTTTTAAGGCAAACATGTATGTTTGAAGGAGTACATGTATGTTTTTAGAGAATATATGTATTCACGAAGCATATTTGAAGTTCTTTTTGTCAAAATTAAATAAAAAAATATCCAAAAACATACATGTTTGAGGGCGTGCATGAATGTATGTGCACGCATTCAAAAACATACATTTTTTAAAGCGCGCATGCATGTATGTGCACCGATATAAAAACATACATGTTCGCTTTCATAAACATACATGTAAGCCTTCAAACATACATGTTTGCCTTTAAAAACAAGAGTTCTGCAAGTTCTGTCACTAAGATGGGTTCTGTAAATAAAGTCCCCCTATATATATATATATATATATATATATATATATATATATATATATATATATATATATATATATATATATATATATATATATATATATATATATATATATATATATATAATGTAGGGTTATTTTCAGAACCAAATAAATGTACAGAACTGCGAGAACCACTTTTATACTCTAAAAAATGCATATGTATTTTCATTATTATGTTTAAATTAACATTTAATAATTGTTTTATTGGTATTAGATCTGAGTATGATGAGTGATATGAAGAGGGCACATGTGTTTTCATATTATCCAACGAAAAGACAATTATAATACATACAAAACAAATACATGTGCATGGTCTTAGGATACATGTTCCTAGTGACCTACGACAATGAAAATTCCTGTATTTCTACCTAACGAACTAACATGATGAATATACATGTGCATTTTAAGAGTAAAAAGGTGGTTCTCACAGTTCTGTACATTTATTTGGTTCTGAAAATAACCTCACCATATATATATATATATATATATATATATATATATATATATATATATATATATATATATATATATATATATATATATATATATATATATATATATATATATATATATATATATATATATATATATATATATATATATATATATATATATATATATATATATATATATATATATATATACAGGGGAGAGATCAAATAAAAAGACTTTTTTTGTGAGAAGGATAAGAAAGATTTTCAGCCATTGATTTAAAATCAATGGATGAGATTAAATCACAATCCTAACAAACTAACTAACTAACTAACTAACCATCTAAACGTGTTTTTTTAATGTTCTCCAAAAATTATGAAAAAATTCCAGTAGATCGGATATGTTGGTGCAAAATTCACGTGTTTGTGCATCAAATTTTGTTTTTTGTGCATCAAGAATTTATTTTTATGCCCAACTTCTTTTGACTTTTTTCTTTAAAATATGATTCCGCATCAAACTATAATAAATTGAAAAATTTTTGAATGAAAAAAATTTTGTACACCAAAATTCACGTGTTTGTGCATCAAATTTTGTTTTTTGTGCATCAGAAAAACGTAAAAAACTCAAAATTAAAAAACGTTTATTCACAACTTTTTTATGCACCAACAAATCCGACCATTTGGAATTTTTTCAGAATTTTTTGAAGACTTTTTTAAAATCGTGTTTTGGTGGTTAGTTAGTTAGTTAGTTAGTTAGTTAGGAATATGGATTGATCTTATCCATTGATTTTAAATGATTGGCTAAAAATAATTCTTATCCTTCTCACCAAAAAAAGTCTTTTTATTTTAACTCTCCCATATATATATATATATATATATATATATATATATATATATATATATATATATATATATATATATATATATATATATAGGGGAGAGATCAAATAAAAAGACTTTTTTTTGTGAGAAGGATAAGAAGGATTTTCAGCCATTGATTTAAAATCAATGGATGAGATTAAATCAAAATCCTAACAAACTAACTAACTAACTAACTAACCATCTAAACGTGTTTTTTTTAAAGTTCTTCAAAAATTATGAAAAAATTCCAGTAGATCGGGTATGTTGGTGCAAAAAACTTTTGTGAAAAAAGTTTTTTTAATTTGAAGTTTTTTACGCTTTTTTAATGCACAAAAACGGAATTTTGATGCACAAAAACGTTTTCTTTTACGTTTTTTAGGTTTTTTGTGCATCAAGAATTCATTTTTATGCCCAACTTCTTTTGACTTTTTGCTTTAAAATATGATTCCGCATCAAACTATAATAAATTGAAAATTTTTTGAATGAAAAAATTTTGTACACCAAAATTCACGTGTTTGTGCATCAAATTTTGTTTTTTGTGCATCAGAAAAACGTAAAAAACTCAAAATTAAAAAACGTTTATTCACAACTTTTTTAGGCACCAACAAATCTGACAATTTGGAATTTTTTCAAAATTTTTTGAAGACTTTTTTAAAATCGTGTTTTTGTGGTTAGTTAGTTAGTTAGTTAGAATATGGATTGATCTTATCCATTGATTTTAAATGATTGGCTAAAAATCCTTCTTATCCTTCTCACCAAAAAAAGTCTTTTTATTTTAACTCTCCCCTATATATATATATATATATATATATATATATATATATATATATATATATATATATATATATATATATATATATATATTTGCTACTACAAATATATATAAAATCATAAATATTTTGTGTATTTAGCCTAAAAACTATTTACTAAAAACATATAAATACAAAGTTACGTTGCAAATACATAAAACTAAATCGCGAATAAAAACAAAAAAAAAATAAAAAAATAAAAAATCGGTCGAGTCTTACGAACCAGGTCGACCTGGATCGCTTTAAACCCGACGAGTCATATCGGGTTTCTAAAATATAAGACCCGGGTTAATTTGATCGTTTTTTTTTCGAAACTGGTTTAATCGATTGAACCAACTGAATTGATCCGGGTTTCAAAACATTGCTTAAAACGAATATGGTTTTTTTTTTTTATTCAGGTTGTTCGAAAAGAGTGAGTCATTTGACTCGGATAAGTTGTTTTATGTAAAATGTCTTATATTGCTAATCACAACCACCGGGCGATAACATTGAGATTAAGGAAAAAAAATTTGGAGATCTAAATTTTATGCCTAAAATATGTGGCATTATTGAAAAGTGAAGATATGAGTCCAATTTATATAATCAACAAACTTTTGACACATATGTTTAAGCATAAAATTAGATATACATTTTAACCATTTCAATCACTTCTCTGATATTAACTTATCAAGACCAAAATAGTGATGAAATGTGCAATCATACAATCAAATGGTTCTAAAAAGGTGCTTTTACAATTTTGTATTTATCACCTCATGAAATGAATATCCTAAAAGAAAGGCTAAAACTAATTTGATAGCTAATAAAAGTGGGTGGTGTGCCACAGGATTAAGGGGCAGGATACCCTTTGACAACATAAACAAAACACTCCACATGACATGATTATGACCAACCCAATCAATAGGTTTCCTTTTCAGCCAACATTTTATTTTCTTCAACTTACCCTTTAAGTTGCTTTTTTTCCGATTCACATACTACACAATGATAACAACTTAACAAGTATCCGTGAAAGAACACTATACCATTGGCCGAATCAGGGTGGATCTCAATTTAAAGTGTCTCGAGACACTTATAGATTTTTTTTACGTAGTGTTAAATATATTAAAAAGCATCGATTTTTATTAAATTTGTCTTAAATACACTTCTTCGTTAAAAATTACTCCGTATGTTTGTAGTATAGTTTATTGTAAGTGCACATGATCTTGGTTCCGTCCGTGAGTACCATACATATATACGACCTATCGACCTATACGTGTTTTTGGTTTTAACTTGACTTCATTGTTCCTTAAAATAACAAGGTTATGCTATAGCAGTATAGCCTATATGGTACGTAAACAGTCGAAGAATTCTCATTAAACTGACAAGTTAGTACTATATGTATACATGCAGTAATATATACCAGTATTTTGTTACAATCCTTTATGATCGAGTGTGTTTAATAATGTTTCAAAAGGTAGGTATCCAAAAGGATTTGTTTGACATTATAAAAGATGAATAAAAATATAATAAACGAGATGTACTTTGAATACAAAGATTATTGATGATGCATTTGGACCAAGATCACATGTGCGTTTGGAAGGAAGGTGGGGTTCAGAAGACATAATGTAAATCTAATGTTTTGAGTTGAAGCTCAATTATTTGTGTTGGATCCATTCAACAACAGGCCAGATTATGCTTAGCTGTTGCGAGCTTAATTAGATATGCTACCAAAAACATCAATTATATGATTGAGTTCATATATTTTGATCTTATAATTCGATGGTGCCAAAAAAGGACGAGATGTATAACATGTCAAAATGAATCTGTTATTGTTGACCCGAAGCGGAGAGAGTTTGGTTGGATCGAGTAACGAGCATTATTGTTACTAAATACGGGTACACGTATACTCGACCTAAGCACATGTTCATACACTGGTTTACAAATATTGGCATCATTCATCGAGTAACAAGCATTATTATAGTCACTTGTATCACACGTTAGTCGCGCCATATATGATCATGCCATCATGGATTCAAGTCATACCAACCTCTAGTCCTCTAGCGTGTTTGGCCAACTATACAGAAAATTAGCAAAGTCTGTACGTTAGTCTAAGTATCACAATACGAGAAATATGTTCCATGGTTTAATAGCTCATATAATCCAATGCAAACAATAAAAGACTAATTGCTACTACAAGTTACGGAGTAGATATGAATACGCATTTTAAACCAGCATCCAAACACCATTTGTAAGATTTAGAAAGCCATATAATTCAAGGATAGGGCGAGTCCTTTGAAAAATATTTACTACTACTAGTTAAGGCAATAATGTAACTTTCTTTAATTTGATATGTTGGCCTGTTGGGCTCCTCTTACAAAATTTATGGTTTGCAATTGATAAGTCCAATGGGTCTATGGCTAGTATCATTTTATTTTTCTTTTATAATACAATAATACTAATTTTAAATATTTTTAGGCCAACTTTAAATATGATGTTATTATTTTATTTTTCAACATTCAATTATGTATAGAAAAATTGGTACAAGTTTCCGGATATTTTTAAACTTTTACATATTTACAAACATAAACAACGAGAATGTGAAGATGATATTACTTGTACGCACTAAATTTGACATAGAATGGTAAATCTTATCACAAGATTTTAAGATGTCAATTCGATTTGATAATGTTATTTTCAAAGTAATTAACTAACGGCATTTGCTATCTTCGTTGAAACTTTTCTTCTTTTATAAGCTCGTATTATATCTTCACGAAAAGCTGTATGTGTGCATATATTCGACAATTTAACTTTTTAGTTCCCAATGTATAATGTTACAAATATTTCTGAAAATATATGCAAATATACAATTTTTAGTGGAGCTATACTCAATTGCAACTACTTTTTTATATGAGAGATATTAATCATATACTTTAAAAACTTATTGTTGAAGCAAATTTCCGGAGAAGCTTCTTCAGCCCTTATCCTTCGGGTCTTAAGGTTACTCCTTCTAATGAAGCCTTAGCTTGCTCCCTCAGAGTATCTTGTGGCTACTCCTTCCTTGTGAAGCCCTAGCTTCCTTCTTCAGAGTTCCTTAGTCTAACCCTTAGTCTCTTAGGCTGAAATAAGAGAGAACACCGTTAGCTCGCCTCGGGGTTTGAATCCGAGACCAACTCCAGCGTGAGAGTAAGTATGTGGTTCTAGTGAGAGATAATTCTAGAGAGAGAGTAAGTAGTAAAGTGTGTGTGTAGAACCTCCCCTTTGTTCCTGGAGGAACCCCTCCTTTTATACTACTTGGAGGTGGCTCCAAGACACACGAATTGTGGAATCGAGGTTGTCTTGTAGGAGCAGCGCCTAAATAGCTGATGAGCACCAGGTCTGTCCTTCGTGGTCAGACTTGTCCTCACGCTCCTCTAGTACTCGTCGTGGTCCAGGTGTCTGTACCATTCGTACATTATTGTACTACGTAGGCTAGGTGCAATCGTCCTTCCTCCGATGGAGCCTGTGCTCCATGTGCGTAGGACTAGCCTTGCATGGGTCTAGCCTTGTCCGGGCTAGCATTGTCTGGGGCTGCTAGCCTTGTCTGGGGCTGCTAGCCTTGTCTGGGGCTGCTAGCCTTGTCTGGGGTTGCTAGCCTTGTCTGGGGCTGCTAGCCTTGTCTGAGGCTGCTAGCCTTGTCTGGGGCTGCTAGCCTTGTCTGGGGCTGCTAGCCTTGTCTAGGGCTGCTAGCCTTGTCTGGGGCTGCTAGCCTTGTCTGAGGATGCTAGCCTTGTCTGGGGCTGCTAGCCTTGTCTGGGGCTGCTAGCCTTGTCCGGGGCTGCTAGCCTTGTCTGAGGCTGCTAGCCTTGTCTGGGGCTGCTAGCCTTGTCTAGGGCTGCTAGCCTTGTCTGGGGCTGCTAGCCTTGTCTGAGGCTTCTAGCCTTGGCTGGGTCTAGCTCTTGCCATTGTCTCTGGACCTAAGGTGATCTTCATCACCCCAGCTATTCCAGTGAGCTGTTCTGGCTTAAGATAGTTTTGCTCATGGAGCATTAGGAATTAGTTGTACTTTGTCTCACCTTAAGCATGGGGGTGAGGCTATACCTCATCATGTCCCTCCAGTCTAGTATCAACTTCAGTTAATGCTAGACTCAAAGTAAAAACATATATTCCTCTTTTTTTTAGACGAGCTTCGTCTTTTTCTGTCATTCGGTGGAGTGTCACCATCAACCAAATGCTTTGTTGGCCCCTAAGCCCATTTTAACTATCTAGCCCCTTTTTTTTACTTCCTATAAATGTGAGTATCTATGCTCACTTTTTTACACATACAACTTCTTTTGCATTTCAAAACCTAGCCGCTTATTTTTTTATCCGGTACACTGTGCTCCTCTGGTGCTCGTGCTCCTCCGGTGGGCTACACCGGTACACTTGAAGTTTCGATCGTCTAACTTCCTTTTCAAGATTCTCTCCTCAAAAGGGGATAGGCCGTTTGGATTTCAGCTTAGATCTTTTCGCGGGGACTAACCTCATCCGAAGTCTCGTCAGGCAGTGTGCGGGTTCGTCCGGTTCTAAGGCTAGTCCGGTTTGGTGTTCTCGCTCGGTGTTAGGGTCTTATCCGGATCTAGTCTTTATCAGATCTAGGTCTCATCCGGCGTGCGTGAGAAGGCTCGTCCGGTATTGATTTGTGGGAGTGGTCTCGTCCGGTTATTGTTTTGGAAGTAGAAAGGTGGCTCGTCCGGTTATTGGAAGGAGGAGGTAGTTCGTCCGGCGCTTGCTCATCCGGTTTTTGGGGGTGGAGAGGTTTGCTCGTCCGGTGGGGGAGCTCGTCAGGTTCGCTCGTCCGGTGGGGGGAGCTCATCACGTTTGCTCGTCCGGTATTTAGGGGAGCGACTTTGCTCGTCCGGTATTCGAGAAGGAGATACTGCTCGTCCGGTTTGAGGGAGTTGCTAGTCCGGTTTGGAGAGAGATTCTCGTCCGACTTTTCCTTCGGATTTGTTTTTGCTCCCTCAGTGTTTGTGTTTGCTCCTCCGGCTTTCTTGCTCATTCGGTATCTGGGTGTGAAGAGCTTGCTCATCCGGTTTTCGGGGGTGGAGGAGTTTGCTCCTCCGGTTGTTTGAGCTCCTCCGTTTTTTAGCTCCTCCAGTTTTTGAGCTCCTCCGGTTTTTGAGCTCTCCGGATTTTTCATTCAAAGGTTATAAAATCCCACATGAAGGATGTAGTTTTTTCCGCTAGCTAGATGTGATATCTAAGCTCATCATGTCTCGCCAGTCTAGCATTTGTAATCCCTGAGTATGAGTGCTAGACTCTAACTATGTGTCATGCCTCTTATTATAACTTCCACTAAACTTGGTGTAAGAGAAGAGCACACATTGCATCCTTCTCATCTTAGGGTTATGTATTTACGATTTTCGAGTTCACGCTTCTCCTTGACCATTCCATTTTATGAGGGAGGCGAGAAGAGTACCCATTTGGTTGGCAATTCCCATATGGTAACTCACACCTTGTTTTGGTGATGAGTTATACGCCTATCTTGGAGCGGGTTGGTGATCATACCATGATGTCAACACCTAGGGGTACCAGTATTCCTCCAGCTACCGACGGACAGATTGCTGTTACTCGTCTTGATCCTAAGGTGCTTATAAAGGCAAAGAGTGTTGCGAAGCGAAATACCTCTACTTCGGCAGGTGTCTCCACCGGTGTAGCTAAGAAGACCAAGACGAGTAAGAAGAAATCTAAGACAAGGTATAGGGATCAGGGATCTGAGAGTGATTCTTAGCCAGCTGGTGGTGCTGATGCTACTATGACTTTATTGTTAACTTTCCATCATATGTATGATGGCCGTTTGTATGTGTGCCTGACTATTATATGATGTGTAGTGACAGCATCTTTTCATGATGACTTGTGCTTTAACTTGGGTATTATTTGACTGGATAGTGTCTATGCCTTTATGTTTATTGCCAGCACATGTTTTGTACTAAATCCAATCACTCATACCTAGCCATCAAAGTACCAAACTTACTGAATCAAGGTTTAGAATGTGTTGTGCGTGACTCATATTTTATTGCTTTAGCATGATCACAAGTGCCTATGATTATGTTTCAGCCTTATTGATGAGTCTAGCATGTTACCTTCCATTTTTCCTTATTCACTTAATTTTGATTTTCATTCGTGTGATTTAGGTGTAGCATTTTCCTTGTAGGTTCATGCTACGCCTCCTCCTCTCAGGTGTAGCTACTCACCGGAGGGTAAATTTTCGTGAGAAAGGTAGGAAGGTTTGTTCCTATCTTTCTACTACGGAGTCAATTTGCAAAGGTTGCTCAGCCTAACCGTCATGGTACCGGTTTCACCATGGGGGACTAATTGTTAGGTGTCACCCTCTTCGACCGGAGGTAGCGAACCGTCTGTCGTCATGTGTTTCACTTTATAGCATAATATCTTAAACATATAGTCTTAATAGAAAATATGAGGAAAATTTTGTTTCATTCATATCATGAGAGAAGAAACAATACATTGGGTTAAACTAGGATCGTCTCTAGAGCAAGTCTTATACTTTGAAAATTGCTCCTCCAGAGGAAATACATGATAATTGGGATAAACATAGCCAGTGCCTTACATGTAGCACTTACGGAGGTTGCTAGCGTATCAAGTCCTAGGTATCTCAACCATCATGTTAAACTTTGGGGTTTCAATAGAGTGCTCATTCAACATTTCTAAAAGTATTTTTATATCAAACTCAATTCTTGCTAGTTTGCTGAGGGCATCAGCCTTATTGGTCTGATCCCTTAACATCCTTCACTAGATGAGCCAACCTCCCTGAGTTCACTACCTCTTCCATCTGCATCGGAGGTGGTGGTGGAAAGTTCAAATCTCTCATAGAGAGGATCTCTTCCAGAGTTTTCGTCAGAGGTGTAAAGCCATCTTTTCTAGCGGAAGGAGCATTGTTCCCTCTAGGGGAATCCATGCTTTCATGACTCCTGTTACTAGAGTCACTCTGATTCTCAGACCAACCACCCTCATCAGTACCTTTTTCCCAGTGAGGGAATCCACTTACTATTGTGGTATTAGCAGCTGCCTCTCCTCTTATAAAGGCTCTAACTCTCTCCCACATCTCATCCACTGTCTTTGGAATCTTGTCATTGAGTTTCTTTGCTAGCTCTGGATGACTATGACCATGCATAAACGCAGAAATCCTTAACACTGGAGGTACTCCTTTGATGTGTGAACTTTCAGCCTTGAAGCGATCCATGAATTCTTGAAGTCCTTCATCGGGCATTCGCTTAATCCCGTGTATCTCAGTTGGGTCTTTGTCATATCGCTTCTGCTGCGAGAATTCTTCTAGGAATTTGTTACTTAGCTCTTCAAATCCATTCACACTTTTCGGGTCTAGGCTATCAAACCAATTTCTAGCAGAGCCACTCAAGGTCTGGCGAAACATTTTGCACCACACCGGCATAGGCCACTCTTCTTGCTCGGCAGCAGCAGAGAAGATGCTAAGGTGATCTTCTGGATCCTTATTTCCATCATACACCATAACATTTTTTGGGAGATTGGCTCGCCTATGATATCTAAAACGTGTGATTCTAGAAGTGAAGGGCAATGGCTTAGGTCTCCTACAAGGCCTGCTCAAATCTTCTGAGTCACTTCCATACATGGACTCATACTCAGACTCGTTTGACTTCCTTCGAGAGACCCTGGTTGAATTGGACCTCGATTTAGCACTCTTAGCCTTGGATTTGTTGTGTGCTTTCGACTTGACTGAGCGGTAAGATTTGGAAGTAGCCTTTTTCCTCGAAACACTTCTGTGGTGTCTTCGAGCAGATCGAGACCTGTCTCGACTCCTTGACCTGGATGAGTTGTCTGAGGAGTATCCTCCTCTTTCCTTCCTTGATAAACTTCCTTGGGAGTCCCCATACTCTACTTCTTCTACCTCCTTGTTGAATAGCCTTGGAGGAGTTATTTTTTCACGATTTTGCTCATCAATTTCCTTCATCATAGTCTTCAATGTTTCAATGTGTTCTTTGACATACGCTGGAGTAAGGCGTTCTTGAACAGGCCTGGGGGGAGCAGAGGTTACCTCCGGAGGAGCCCTTTCGGTCCCGAGCGTCCCCATGTTCAATTTTATGCCTTGCTCCAGTGTAGGACCTTGGTCACCGTTCTCCATTACTTAGTTTTTGGTAGATTGGTATTCCCGGTCCCACAGATGGCGCCAGATGTTGAAGCAAATTTCCGGAGAAGCTTCTTCAGCCCTTATCCTTCGGGTCTTAAGGCTACTCCTTCTAATGAAGCCTTAGCTTGCTCCCTTAGAGTATCTTGTGGCTACTCCTTCCTTGTGAAGCCCTAGCTTCCTTCTTCAGAGTTCCTTAGTCTAGCCCTTAGTCTCTTAGGCTGAAATAAGAGAGAACACCGTTAGCTCGCCTCGGGGTTTGAATCCGAGACCAACTCCAGCGTGAGAGTAAGTATGTAGTTCTAGTGAGAGATAATTCTAAAGAGAGAGTAAGTAGTAAAGTGTGTATGTAGAACCTCCCCTTTGTTCCTGGAGGAACCTCTCCTTTTATACTACTTGGAGGTGGCTCCAAGACACACGAATTGTGGAATCGAGGTTGTCTTGTAGGAGCAGCGCCTAAATAGCTGATGAGCACCAGGTCTGTCCTTCGTGGTCAGACTTGTCCTCACGCTCCTCTAGTACTCGTCGTGGTCCAGGTGTTTGTACCATTCGTACATTATTGTACTACGTAGGCTAGGTGCAATCGTCCTTCCTCCGATGGAGCCTGTGCTCCATGTGCGTAGGACTAGCCTTGCCTGGGTCTAGCCTTGTCCGGGCTAGCATTGTCTGGGGCTGCTAGCCTTGTCTGGGGCTGCTAGCCTTGTCTGGGGCTGATAGCCTTGTCTGGGGCTGCTAGCCTTGTCTGGGGCTGCTAGCCTTGTCTGGGGCTGCTAGCCTTGTCTGGGGCTGCTAGCCTTGTCTGAGGATGCTAGCCTTGTCTGGGGCTGCTAGCCTTGTCTGGGGCTGCTAGCCTTGTCTGGGGCTGCTAGACTTGTCTGAGGCTGCTAGCCTTGTCTGGGGCTGCTAGCCTTGTCTGGGGCTGCTAGCCTTGTTTGAGGCTGCTAGCCTTGGCTGGGTCTAGCTCTTGCCATTGTCTCTGGACCTAAGGTGATCTTCATCACCCCAGCTATTCCAGTGAGTTATTCTGGCTTAAGATAGTTTTGCTCATGAAGCATTAGGAATTAGTTGTACTTTGTCTCACCTTAAGCATGGGGGTGAGGCTATACCTCATCACTTATCTTTGCAAAAATAAAAGTGATTTATACTTCAATCTAATATCTTTTTTGCGGCTAGTTGTTTTCGTTCGAATTTGGCTGGTTTTATAGGTCGCAGGTGGTTATGGTGCCTTCCCTAGCCCTCACCTTTTCCCTTTGATTTTATAGGACCTTACTGTTGTTATATTGGTGTCATATCAACAAAAAAGTAACTAACCAAAACATTTTTTTGTCATAACACACACTTTCCTTTCCACCTTAACCTCACCACTATTTATATTTTTTTATTTTTTTTATTTTCACACGAATTTAAATTCATTAATTCAAGTAAAAATTACAAATATTTAAATAAAATAAAAATACAAAATTTAAAATACAATACGATTTTTTTACGAAAATTAAAAACACACAACAATAAAATAAACTACTAATTTTGGGGTTGATTAAGTTCCCAAATATGCTCAATAAGGCACCGTTGAAGCCTTGTACATATCACGAAGTTCTTTTTGGTGTCTCCGCTCGACTCATGTCCTTAATATATTTGGTTGTGGACAAACATACATTTCACTTGCTTCAGATATCACATACCCTTGATTTTTCAAAATTATGTTAAGCAATATGATGCACGTGTACATGATTTTTCGTAACTTGTTGACACTAAAAGAATGCACTTGTTGAGCAATAATACGCCATCTTCCTTGTAGGACACCAAATGTCCTTTCAATATATTTGCGGGCACCTTCTTTACTGCGTTTAAACAAAGAGTTTTTTCATCGCGTGGAACAGTGAATGATTTCACAAACGCTGATCACTGTGAGTAAATGTCGTCTACAAGGTAGTACCCTCTTTGAAATGTTTGCCTGTTTACGACGTACGGGGCCTCTGCTTCATTTTCAGCCAAAATGTCGTCGAATAAAGGAGAATGATGTAGAATGGTAATATTATTGGCGTACGACGGATGTGTATTTCATAATTACACTAAAATATTTTAAACCCGTTGCATCATATCCAATAGTAAAAAACTAAAAGTGTTTGGGTAGAGGATTATTTGTTTGAATGTAATTTTCAATACCTTGAACTATTTTTAAATATAGTGAATGTTGCATGCGATATCGCTTTCTAAAATACTTCGACGGATATTTTGGGTACAGACTGAAATATCGGCCATTAAACGTGCATCAACGATATCACGTTAACGATTGATATATCGACGCGTTCGAACAACTTCAACTTCATCTTTTTCGTTAAGTTGTATTATCATTTTTATTGGTCATATCTTTATGATCGGACGAATTGGAAAAGCTTGGTGGATATTATTTTTTTGTTTGATAAAGAGATTTATAAGGCGGGTCGCAACGAGGGGCTCTTCCAATTTGGTCGACCGACTTCGAACTCGGTCGACCCGTTACGACGACCGAGTCGAGTCAATCGACTCGGCGAAGTTGATCAGCACCAACCCTTTCAAAAAATAGAGAAATCAAAATGTATTTTAGAATTTGACCGTTGCATAAATAAATAAATAAAACCTTTTTAAAAAAAATTTAAAATTTAAACACTTTACCTCTACAAATACTCAACCCTTTAAAACATTTCTTTCACACTTTCAAAATTTTATTTTTCATCAAACAATTTTTATACCATCTAAAATAATGGGTTCCAAATATTCGTGGACTACCGATGAGGAGGTAGCTTTGTGTGAAGCTTGTGTACACGTTTCGGAGACGTTCGTACCAGAACAAAGTCAACTATTAAATGCGTTTTTGTCGAAGGTACTTGAGCACTTCCATATCAAAATGAGTGATCGAAAAAGAAGTTATGACTCCGTTATCAGCAAATGGAAAAGTGAGATTCGTCTTAAAGTTGGTCATTTTTCTTCGATTTACATTGATGTATTACGTAGGCATCCAAATGGGACTTCCGAAAATACTGTCTATCAAGAAGCCGTAATCGAATATCGCACTCGTTATCATTCGATTTTGCTTTCTATGAATGTTGAAAATTTTAAAACATAGTCCCTCATGGAGCGAGATTGAATTGCCAAGGTTTTTTAATCGGGGAGTTTAAGGGGCTGTTTAGTTGTGAAAAAATTTTCATATTTTTTTGTCTATTAATTTCTAGAAAAGGGAATAATTCCTTTCCCTAGAAAAGAGTGGAAATTTTAAAAACTTGTTTGTATGGTTTTTTTTCAAAAAGTAAAAAGTGTTTAGGTGGAAGGGGAAAAAATAGAAAAGTGTAAAATAGAGTTTTTCTATTTTTCTATGTAAAAGTGGAGAATGAAATATTTCCATTTTTTGAAAAATATTGAAAAAATGTGCAACTAAACAAGTTTTATGTTTTTCTATTTTCATATGAATTTTTTTCTAGAAAAAATGGGTATTTTTCACCAAATAAACAGCACCTAGGTTTTTAAGTTTTACGAATTATTATTAGAGAAATACTAGAATCACATAAATTTTACATAAAAAGTTCCACATAATGATGTGGCATGTGAGTTGGACCAATGGTTACTTTTTTTCTCCACTAACTTTTTAATTCATAACCAATCATTTGGTGACACATCATTGTGTGAAAGTTTTTATGTAAAAAAAGTGATTTATACTTCAATCTAATATTTTTTTACGGCTAGTTGTTTTCGTTAGAATTTGGCTGGTTTTATAGGTCGCAGGTGGTTATGGTGTCTTCCCTAGCCCCCACCTTTTCCTTTGATTTTATAGGTCCTTACTGTTGTTACATTGGTGTCATATCAACACAAAAGTAACTAACCAAAACATTCTTTTGTCATGAAACACACTTTTCTTTCCACCTTAACCTCACCACTATTTATATTTTTTTATTTTTTTATTTTCACACGAATTTAAATTTATTCATTCAAAAAAAAATTACAAATATTTAAATAAAAATAAAATTTTAAAATTTAAATTACAATACGATTTTTTACGAAAATTAAAAACACACAACAATAAAATAAACTACTAATTTTGGGGTTGATTAAGTTCCCAAATATGCTCAATAAGGCACCGTTGAAGCCTTGTACGTATCACGAAGTTCTTTTTGTTGTCTCCGCTCGACTCATGTCCTTAATATATTTGGTTGTGGACAAACATACATTTCACTTGCTTCAGATATCGCATACCCTTGATTTTTCAAAATAATGTTAGGCAATATTAAGCACGTGTACATGATTTTTCGTAACTTGTTGACACTAAAAGAACGCACTTGTTGAGCAATAATACGCCATCTTCCTTGTAGGACACCAAATGCCCTTTCAATATATTTGCGGGCACCTTCTTTAATGCGTTTAAACAAAGAGTTTTTTCATCGCGTGGAACAGTGAATGATTTCACAAACGCTGAGCACTGTGAGTAAATCCCGTCTGCAAGGTAGTACCCTCTTTGAAATGTTTGCATGTTTACGACGTACGGGGCCTCTGCTTCATTTTCAGCCAAAAGGTCATCGAATAAAGGAGAATGATGTAGAATGGTAATATCATTGGCGTACACGAATGTGTATTTCATAATTACACTAAAACATTTTAAACCCGTTGCATCATATCCAATAGTAAAAAACTAAAAGTGTTTGGGTAGAGGATTATTTGTTTGAATGTAATTTTCAATACCTTGAACTATTTTTAAAAATAGGGAATGTTGCATGCGATATTTGTAACACCCCCTGATGGTCAAATGCAGCGGAATAGTACATGGGGTGTTACTTGGGTGGATCGATAGCACACAGTATATAGAGCAATGATCATAATAGTCATTTGAAACATATTACATGAATTAATTGTACACACTTAGTATCTTGTTTGTAAAACCACATTTATTATAAAACTGAAGTAAATATCCCAGCCCAATGATAGACATGATGCTCCCTAAAATGCTGGAGTCCAATGCATGAACCTGCTTTATTTTCCTGAGAAAACATATAGAGTAAAATGTGGGGGTCAACATGAAGTTGGTGAATTCATAGGTTTAGTTAAATAAATAAATTACTAATATGCCAAACACCACGATCATAGTAGGACAATCACAGTCCAATACTATAGTAGTTCCTACTGACCTGTAATAGAAGCTAGACAAAAGATGCTCAGTACGCCCATTTGGGTCTATCCTGATGTTGTTCCCTCAGTCCGACAATGAAATAAACCTGTTGCTTGGCCTAAGCGTTTCGTGATAGCAAGTCACACAGGCCGGGTGTTGTCAATACCCGAATAGATCTATTCATACATTTCACGCTACACTATTAACTATTACAGTCCACAGGCATGGGGAAAACAATAGGCAATAAATTGTTGTTGTCGTCAGTGCGTGTTTTGCATATTTTAATATATATAGTTTTTGTATGTTTTCTCCCCCAGTTATAAAATAGTAAAGATGAGGCCATGAACTCACCTTAGTGGTAGTGATGTGAGAATGATGTCACTGAATAAACTGGCACAGTATGACGAACTGGAGAAATTACCTAAGTAATTTTAAGTGCCTTAGTAAATGCAAAATAACAATGCAGGATGAATGTGTGGATGAAAATGCATGATCACTAATTAATAAGCTATTACGACCGTTTAAGTGTTTACACTTATAGTGAATTGTAAATATATACATTTTTAGTTTCTAAAAATATATATATATAAATTGTTTAGTAAAATGGGTAATAAATTAAATAAATAGATTTTGTATTATTTACTTTATTGTAAGAAAATAAAATACAATTTACTTTTCTTAAGGCTTCAAAAATATGGTTAACGGGATTTGTCAGTTTATAAGGTTTCGCGAATAAACTTAGTAATTTGTTTAATCATCCAAACGGCTAAGTTAATTTATCATAAAAATAATTTATTAATATTTTTAATTAACCTAAATTACACTTGAGTCCTTGTTAGTATAACAATTAACCTAAATATCCTTTAAGGTTTCGTTCGTTAAGTATATTGCGTCGTTAGTCCTTGTCCGTTTAATTTATTTACAAAAACACCCCTAGGGCTTACAAAACTTTGGGGAAATGACCAAACACCCCCCCTATGTCTCGGAAATAATTAAGTTAGGGTTAGGGTTTGTTTTAAGTTTTCAAAATGACACAATTGGTCCTTAAAGTCTTGGATTATCCAAAAATAATAGTTAGGGCTTGTAATAAGTTTCCCAAAGTGACACTTTTGGTCCTTGAGGTCTCAAAGTATTTAAAAATAAGGCTAGGGCTTGTAATAAGTTTCAATAATGGCAATAATGGCCCTTGAAATCTCAAAATATTACAAATTGGAAACTAGGGCTTATATTAAGTTTCAACATTGGCACAATTAGTCCTTGTGGTTTCGTTTAACTCTCAGTTTAAAAAAACGCACCCTAAACTTTTGGAAATGACACATTTGGCCCTTGAACTTCTATAAAGTCACGAAATCATATACACATGTTTTATTAAGTTACAAAACTGACCTTAACTTTCACCAATTGGAAATAATGGCACGAAAAGTTCCCACAAATAATGTTTGGGCTCGGTTGGCCCAGTAGGGTCTCAGCTTGGTTTAATGGGCCTAGTGGGCTTGTTTAATTAACTAATAATTTACTAAATGGGCTAGTAACTATAACTTGCTTATTGGGCTTATATCTAAATGATTCTAGGCTTATCAATAAGTTATGGTCTTATTTACATTTGGCTTATTTCTAAGTTTAGGCTTATAAGTGAGTTTATATGACTCGGCTTATTTAACATTTCTAGGGCTTATATGAGCTAGGTTAAATATTTCTAAGTCTCGGCTTATATAGATTTTTAAGGTTTACATGGCCTAGCTTATATAATGTAAAACCGCATGCTTTTACCATGAATAGTACCCTTACGACAGTACGTACATGATTAGAACTTTCCTTTTATAACATGTTTACGTTTCACGAACAAGAATTACAAGTATTACGTGCGTGTTATAACACGATAACTATTTATTACGTATTAACACACGATAATTATTTCAATAATAATTATAATCACGAACATACGAACATGAAATCATGAACGTAAATTAATCACGAGCTAATATTACGTATGTATGTATATTTATTACGAGCACGAATAAATATATTAAGTCGCGATCGATAACTAATTAAATCACGTAAATTACGAACACGAGAACACACTTATATTTTAGACGCGGAAAATGTTCGGGTTACCCCATGTGGGCCCCATACCCGTGGACACACAAGACCAAAATGGCCTAGTCCATTAATTTTTACTAAACTATGGAAAAAGGGAAAACATGTTTCATATTCACAAAATTTAGAAAACAAGAAAAACCCTAGTTCTTCCTTTTGTTCTCCTTTGGCCGCCGGGTTTCACATCACACCAAAGGGGTGTTCGGTTTGATTTTGGTCTTGGATCTATTGCAAGGATCGTTAGTGTGTTCATCCTTTTGATCTCACGTGATCGGTATAAACCCTAACTTCTTTTATTTTATGTTTTGATTTATTTAATCACATAAAATCATGAATGTTTTTAATAAACTAATTAAAAACAAGTGCAAACATGTTGTTTAATCATGGGGTTTAATCAATTTAGGGTTAAGGGATGTTTGTTGTTGTGGCCGACGCCTAACCGAGCCCCAAGGGGGTCTCGGCTTGGCTTACTTCGCACCACCGAGACCATATGGTCTCGGTTTGGTGGTGGTGATGTCACGGCAGCAGCAAGGAAGGGAAAACCCCGACCTAGGTCGGGGTATGGTGGTGATTTCGGGTCCGGTTCACGCATGTTTAGATTTAAATCACGGTCTGGTTCATGAGTTGTTTTTACAAGTTAAATATTTTACAAATTATATGTTTTTTTTCAAGACTTAAATTAAATTAAGTAAGAACATGAACATGATTAATTTAATTACATGACTTAGGTTATTAATTTATTATTAATACATGAATTTTAACCTAAGTATTTTTTTTAATTAGACTATATAACTAATTAATTATTAAAACCATGACTTATAATTAATTAATTTACATGACTTAGGTTATATTATTAATAGATAATAATACATGTTTTAACCTAAGTATTTATTTTATCTTTATTTAATTAAATCATGTTATATTTAATAAAATGCTTTAACCTATAATTTATTTAATTCACATGAAATAATTAATAAACTATACTATATAATCACATGACTTAGAATATTAATCAGTAAACACTTAAGCTTATATTATTAGCTTAATTATCCAACTTATATCTAATTATGGAAACTTTCTATTTTTAGAAACTTATATATTTTAAGCAGTAAATCTATTTTTAGAAACTTTTTATTTTTTGGAAACTTTCTATTTTTAGAAACTTTCTTTTTTTTGGTAACTTTCTATTTTGGTAACTTTCTATTTTAGGAAACCTGCTATTTTTAAGAAGTTACTTATTATTACACAACAAGTATAATAATACATGAAATACAAGTAATACTTAATCAGAATAGACAGAATATATGATAAACACATTATAAAGCTTAAATCAGTAAAACATGACATGAACATATAAAACAAGCTAAGACATGATATAAAACCAGTTACGTACTCAGTAATCAGATACTTATACACGTATGTATTTATGTAGCATTAGTGATACCGAAGTAGGACTCTCTTCCGTTCGTCTTCTTCGTTCACTGGACACAAGGTACGGATTATCCGTCCTTTCAGTATGGACATTCTTTCCTTATTAGGATTTCCCGTATGCAGCCAACTGTTTTCCCCAGTATATGTTTTATATGCTTTTGAATTGCTTATGTTTAATTAGAATACCTAAAGCCATATACATGCAAGACCAGTTTCACCTAGTTATGGAGGTACCATAACCATAACACTGGAGGCACCAGTGTTATGACTTCACCACGGCGGCGTGATAGCTCGTGGCGTCCCTTTCAGCTTTTGGCCATTTATTATATTATCAGGTGGGGCGTATGGGTGCATCCTAGTTACGTGTTTTCAGCAGATTATTTAGTGTGAATGTGGTGTGTGCCTTGCATCCTTCACAAGGAGCTGATCGCTCCTACCCAAAACTAGTATATTAAATTAGAGGCAGCCCCTCTAATTTGCATGACGAGGTCACCCCTCCAAGTATTCATGCACGTTGATAATTCATGACCTATATTGGCTAATGGTAAACATGTTAAACAGTTTTTACAAGATAAACATAAGGCTTTTCAAACTATAAAACCAGTTTTATCGAGTTATACCAGGTGTTCCAGAACATATACATTTCCGCTGCTATATGTTTTACATGATTATATTATTCATTCCATGCTTGTATATCCGTGCACTGGGCGTTATGCTCACCTGTTACTTTCCTTTCCATGTCCCAAAACGGCAGGTACCCAAGGACAGACTCGAGCATTTTGGAGGACATGCATAGGATGGAAGCTGCCATAGACTTCTTCTCCTTTTGCCTTTATATACTTATGCTTGTTTAAGTCTTTCATTCATTTCATTTACTTTATTTATGTTTTGGGTTTATGTTTGGGAACCGATGTTTGATTTCGGTTTTCCATATGTTCATGTATGTTTTACTACATATTACCTTGTATGCTTTGATGACACGCCATAATTACGCGTAACAGTCCACTTATCAAAGTGGGGTGTTACAATTATGGTATCAGAGCTAGGCTTCGACCTGTAGGCTCTAAAACTCGACCTGTGATTAGTGGGTAGTCACTAGGAGCTTCCTAAGACAACACTTGTTATTCCACGTACTGATGTGTTCAGCGCATTGTTGTTTTAACCATGATGTTTTCAGCACCTTGACGCTTTAACCTTGATGTTTTCATCGATATTGTTTTACTAATATGGATGGACAACCGTCATTCATATTTAGTTATGTGTCGTTGTTTCATGCATGATGTTCTTCGTGAACTGTGACTATGTGGACTGAACCCTAGTAGTTCATAATTAGTCACATAAAGTATTTTTTCTGATAAGTTTTGAATAGATGATTTTACTTATTTATGTTTCATGTATCATTGTTGCAGGAATTTTGACTAAGTAATGGTTGGTACAGGACTGGCCCAATTTAGTCGCATGTGCTTTTACCAAAACTTTTAACTTTGGGACCGACCCATAGGCGTCCCCTCGCCATGTCTTTTGTTTTGGGACCGACCCATAGGCGTCCCCTCGCGCATATAAGGTTTTATAAACTGCATCATGCATTCATGCACTATTTTCATGTATAAAATTTTTCTCGTGATTTATTGGCATAATTTTTTTTCATGTCCCCTCATAAGTTACGATGTCTTTTATGTCAAGTATGCTTTCATACTATCATGGTTAACTTCAGTTTCATGCTGATTATGTTATATACTCCTTCATGTTAAGTTGTTTCATGTTTATTCATGATGATTTCGTCCTCATGTTGATTACGTCTTACGTCTCTTTTGTTGCTTATGCTTTCATGCAAGACACTGTTGGAATTCATTTAAATCCTGCTCTCATGATAGTCATGGTTGATTTTGATTAATCATGCATTCAGAAAAATCATCGTTGAAATTCGTTTAACCACACGTTAGCGTTTCTCTATGCAACCAGAATGAGGTATATACGGGCATTGCCAGGTTATCATGATGGTCTTTCTAACCGTTTAATCAGTTATTTACCTTTAAAATCATGTCAAATGATCGACCCCATAACGATCATTTCATGTACATTCCATGTGTACTCCATGTACCGTATCCCATGTGCATATTCCAATTGCTGATATTCTACAAGATTGCTGATGCCGCTCATAACTTAGAGATGTTACTAAAGGTTGATGCTGCTGACGTTAGAGACGCTACAAGATGTTGATGCTGTTCACAACTTGGATATCCTACAAGACAACGACAAAGGCATTAGAGCAAAGCAAATTGGACGAGAAGATACTTCACCATCAGACGATTTCCATCAATCATTGTTCCTAATTCTTAGTTACATGTCACACGTTATTCAGTTGTCGTTTCAGTCATATGAGTGCAAACCGGTACCAGTCGGCCACTCAGCTGAATAGTTACATGAATCACAGTCATGAGAATGACCGTCATGGAACTGACAGACAAGACGATAGTAACCACTACTATGACAACAACCATCCTAGCAATCGCAACTGAAGCTCCAGCCACGGACGTGATAAGAAATACAAAGGATCCGTAGTCCAAACCGATCCGTCAATTCTGGCATAATAACCTTATATTTGTAGTTCCATTTGTTTCACACCTCAAGACACATGTCAAGACATCGGTCAAGACACATGTCTCATGTATGCTTTCAGAAGACACATGTCTCATGTATGCTTTCAGAAGACACATGTCTCATGTATGCTTTCAAAAGACACATGTCAAGACACCAGTCAAGACACCAGTCAAGACACCAGTCAAGACACCAGTCAAGACAAATGTCATGCGTATATTTCCAAGACATGAGTCAAGACACATGACTTACGTCAAAGTTCTGGAGCATCCCTAAGAAATTCAGGGTACCCTTCAAAGGGTATACCCATTTCGTTGTGCAATGTAATATATAGGCCACAAGGATTTCAGTACCAGCACCGGCATATCAGTGAGAACTATCACGGTTGCTTGATTGACACTTTCATTTCTTGCACCATATTTCATATATATTCAGGACCATAAAGGACGCCATTCGTATTTCCCATGTATACGAAGGTTTTCCTTTAGCCTAATGATGAGATCCAAGCTGCTAAAGCATTACCTCGGACAGACACGAGTTGAATTTAATCCTAATTATGGACTAAGAACAGCACACCCTGCTACGATTAGAATTTTGTATAGTAATGTTCAGGCTCCTGAATACATTCAGCATGGTTTTCCATCAGGAAAATCTTTAAAAATTATCTATGCTTTCCAAGCACATGCTTTGTGATAGGTATGGAAACACCCATCCTTTCACCACTTAATTACAATAAGAAACAAGCCAAAACGTGTATTTTATGTCGTAAATGTCGGAATTATGCGTGGTTTGTGTTTTTGTTGTGATTTAGGATCAAAATGTGAAAAGGGAGGAAAACACGGGCTTTCACGGGCTTTTATCGTAGAAAAAGACAAAAGACGAAGTCAAGAGATCAAGAGTGGAAAAAGAACGGAAGTCCAAGACCTATTCTGAAGATTTATCGAAGAACAAGTCTAAAGACGGAAGTTTAATGGAGCCGAAGAACTCAAGTCTTATTAATGAAGAATTTTCAAGACGAGTTTAATTAATCTCGAGACAACGTCAAAAAAGTCGAAGAATTAAGAAGACGAAAAGACGGAAAGAAAGAAAGAAAAGAAAGAAAGAAGGAAGCAACACATGCTTCCCTTCTCCCTATAAATAGATCACCACCATCCCATTTCACAAGTTGTTGGCTAACTTGACAAATTAGCTCTTCCACCATTTTCATTTCTTGCACAACTTTAATTTTCATGTCATTTTAAATACTTGTCTTGCACTTTAATTCCTTTAATTCCAAGTAAGTGTTCTTAATTTTGTTGTTCAATCTTTGTTTACCTTTGATCAAGTTTCATTTTATCATTCTCCTCCTACTTTTCTCTTGTTTTTGGTTCGTTTCAAACTCGGATTAAGCAAGGTTTTGCTTAATCTCTTTGCTTGTTTGATTAAAAAGTTCACCTTTTTACTTTTATCTAAGTTTTTGTATGAGATAAGCTATAATTTTGACAATCTTATTGGCTTGTTTTGTACTTAGCTTATTTGTTTTTCTAAGTTTTCTAAAAAGTTTCAATTTTTCTAAAAGTTTGCTTATTTCATTTTCTTATTTCGTGTTTTGAAAAAGTTTTTAACTTTGTTGCTTATTGTCTCATTTTATTTCCGTTTTATTCAAGTCTTTGAATTCAGCTTATTAGTCATAGCTTATTGCACTTGTGCTTATTGTGGATTTGCTTTCCATCGGAAAAGAAGGGATTTTACACATTGCGATAGCCTCACTAACATTCCGATGGTGACAGTGTTGGAATAGGGTTATTGGATTCCGACAGTTTATTGCGACAGAACATTGCGACGGTACTTTCCGATCTGAAACTCCCCCTTATTCCGATCAAGATTCCGATCGCACATTGCGATCGGGATTGCGACGGCTCTTAAGGTTTAATTGAGACGAAGTGCTGCCCAATTTTCCCTTGTGACTTTCCGATCAAGTGATATTCCGACAACCTACTTTTCAATCATTCCGATAGATAGCATTTTTATACATTCCGATAGGATTAGTTTTATTCATTCCGATAGATTGCACTTTTCCTTATTCCGATGGCACATTCCGATCTGACATTCCGATGGACTTGGTGACAGCTTTCCGATCTGGATTCCGATGATTTGGGGATTTGTTAATATTTAAGTTTGGATTTTATTTTAAAGTTTACATTTTTAATACTTTGTCAAATTTAATTTTTCGTCACGCTTTAATTTTTAATCATTTAATCAATTTACTTTTCAAAGTTTAAATATTGCATCGTTTACATTTTTATTAGTTTTAGTTTTAAATTAACCGTAATTTATTTAAAGTCTTGCAATTTAAATATACTACAACGACAAATCTTTGTTTCTACCAAAAGACGACTGAGTCGCACTTAAACCAATAGTCAATTCGAGGAGACCACTTCAAGGAACTTAATTTTTATACTGGGCAAAAGCCTTGTATTAAATGGCGCCGCTGCCAGCTCTTTTCGTAAAGATTAACGGTTTTCTGTGAGAGACGCGTTGCTTTTTGGGATCCGTTCATTCGTGAGCGTTATTTTTCTTGCTTAAAAATTGTTAAAAATCCATAAAAATTATAAATTTTCAAAAATCCAAAAAGATTTTATTTTTCTTTTTATAGTGTATATATATTGTCTATTGTTTTGATATCTTTTTCTTTTTCTTTCGCAGGTGTATGCGTACTAGATCTTTAACTTATCCAGAGCCCGAGACTCGTGAAGATTTAGCTATGGCAGGTGTGAACAACAACAATAATCCACCGCACCTCAACAATAACAACAACAATGTTCTTCCACAGCCCGATCTTCGGACAATGGAGGAGCTTTGCCAACCCACAATGTTTGGACGAGGAGGACCGATTGCGCCGATGCAAATCACGGCTCCAGAGTTTTCGTTGAAGCATCATATGATCCAACAAGTGCAAACTAATCCATTCCGCGGAAATCCGGATGATGATGCCAACAAGCACCTCGACAAATTCATTACTATTACTCAAAGCATGAAGTTGCCCGGTGTTACTATGGATGTCCTTCGCCTACAGCTATTTCCACATACTTTATCCCACCACGCCGAAAAATGGTTTGATCGTCTCCCGAAGAATTCCATTCATACTTGGGACGACATGACTCAACGATTTTTGTCGTGCTACTTTCCACCATCCATGGTCACGAGCCTTCGAAATCAAATCAGCGGTTTCATGCAAGAACCCGATGAATCTCTCTTTGATGCTTAAGAAAGATATAATGTTTTGATCGATCGATGTCCAAACCACAACATGCTCCCCGTTACCTTAATTGATACTTTCTACAACGGTTTGACTTTTCGTGATCGTGATACGATCAATGCAGCCGCCGGTGGCACATTTATGAAAAGAAGACCCGAGGAGTGTAGAGAGCTTATTGAGAACATGACTACTCATCACAAAATTGGGATTCCTCCGCTTCTTCAAGGAACAACCCGAGAGTCAATGTTTCTTCTACTTCAGCAAACCCTGATATGACCGAATTCACCCGCATGATGGCCGAAATGAACAAAAATATCTTGCTCATCGCTACTAACCAACAACAACAAGTTAAAGCGGTAGCAATTTCTTGTGAGACATGCGGCGGTCCTCATTCATACACTGATTTTCCTTCCACTCAAGGCAATCCGAAAAACGTGTATGCGGCTTATGGTAACTATTCACCAGAAAATTACCAAGCCCGACCTCAAGGGGATCTTTGCTAAGTTACCGGTTGAACAACTATCTTTCACCCGGTTTTTCTCCTCAAAACCACAACCCCAACAACAATTACAATAGAAGCAACCAAATCCCACCTCGAGCTTCTAATCCTTATCACCCACCCGCTCAACAAGCCCCACCCATTAATCAAGATGTTGAAGCTTTAATGAGAACCCAAGGAGAGCAAATCAAGAATCTACAAAGCCAAATTATCAATTTGAAAGGGGATATCACTAAGCAAGGGAATGACATTATATTCGAGCTTCGAAATGATATACAATCCTTTTTCAGCACTCAAACGAATGATTTGAAGAATATGCTGGCTAATTTCTTACCAACCACTCAACCCTCTACTTCGGGCTCTCAACCTTCAAACACCGTCACCAACCCGAGAGCGAATGTGAGTGCTATTACTACCCGTAGTGGAGCAACTTTAGTAGGACCATCTATCCCACCCCCCAGTTACACCATCTACACCTCCTCCACCACCATTTATCCCTACTACCCCCACACCTAGTATTAGTTCACCATTACCGTCTCCGCCTTGTCATGAAGAAGTACCCGAGAAGAACCCCTCACCAACCCCAACTTCCACCTATAAACCCAACATTCCTTACCCTTATAGACTCAACAAGGCTAGAATTTTAACTAAGAATGACGTTCAAGTCTCTAACTTTTTGGACAATATTGCCGGCATGACCGTCACCTTTACCCTTATTGAAGCTCTTGCCCAAATGCCACAATTTGTCAAGATGTTTAAGGAATTGCTTAATAAGAAGGAGAAGATGGCCGAGTTTGTTAATACTCGCTTGAATGAAAATTGCTCTGCAATCCTTCTTAAAGAACTTCCGGAAAAACTTGGAGATCCCGGTCGTTTTGTGCTACCATGTCTTTTAACCAAACCGACGAATTTATTGCCTTAGCCGATCTCGGGGCAAGTATAAATTTGATGCCTTTAAGTGTTTGGAAAAAGTTATCATTACCCGATCTTACACCAACGAAGATGACTCTTGAGCTTGCAAACCGCACTCTCGCTTACCCTCTTGGTATTGCCGAAGATGTGTTCATTAAAGTTGGCACCTTCACTTTTACGGTCGACTTTGTTGTTGTAGATTATGAAATGGACCCTCGTATTCTTTTAATACTTGGTCGGCCATTCTTGAGAACCAGAAAAGCTCTTGTCGATGTTGCCGAAGGTAAGTTAATTTTAAGGGTCGGGAATGATGCACAAGTGTTCAAAATGGGGAAGATCACAAACAAATCCTATGGAAGAGAATCGGCGAATATGATTAATGTGCTTGATGATTTTGTCGTCTACAACAATCCTCTATTCGACTCTTGCTATGATAATCCACTGTTCCAAGACGATGTAGATGATTCTCTCTCCAATTCTGATCCTCCACCAATTTATGATTCTCCACCGATCTATGATGCTTATGATGATGATTCTAGCTCCGATGGGGATGATTATGATGATTTTACTTCTGAGTATCCCGACATGCCCACTTATGATGATTTTGATGAGGCTGATACTCTCTCGAGTGATTCTTCACATGATGAAGATCCTCCGGCAACCAT
Source organism: Glebionis coronaria (assembly GCA_025667525.1). NCBI lineage: Eukaryota > Viridiplantae > Streptophyta > Magnoliopsida > Asterales > Asteraceae > Glebionis > Glebionis coronaria. Next base: position 336,173,191 of record CM046880.1, on the reverse strand, counting down.
GCTTTTTCCAAACATACTTCCCAAATGAGAGTGATGCTTCTCCTTTGGACTTTGATGATTATGATCTTTATCCTACTTTGGATATGAAGAAACCCGCTTCAAAGGAGAAGAAGCCGGCCGACACCGATATCCGCAGCACTTATGTCTTGACACCTCTTTATCCACCTTCTGAGGATAAGATTGCGAGATTTATAATCGGATCTTCTTCAAGATCTGCTGAGCCTGAGTGTTATTTTCCCCTAAAGGAAAAGGTGTTCGACCCCGGTATTGCACTTTTCAAGCCATCTTAGTATCCATCTGATGCAATAAAAGGAAACATCTTTGGAACTTTTGGAGATATGCTTGCACCTCTTCAACCTTGCTCCCACCGTGCTCCATCTTTGCTTAAGGGAACCTTGCCTAATCTTCTTTGGCTTGCCTTGTTCGCCTTAAGCTTCTGCTTCTTGATGGACGAAAACCATGTCTTTGATCCCGGTGGATGTGTTTCAAGTTTCTTCCTATGATAATCAAGGTCGAGTCAGGCTCACGACTCGGTTAACAAAAACAAGCGCTTCTCGGGAGGCAACCCACATTATCTATCCTTTTTCTCTTATTTTATAATAAGTGTAGGGGGAGACCCTGGTATGTTTGTCGTCTTCTTTCTAATCATGTACAGGGATTCGAGCTTTCAAAGATCCATTCTTGATGACTTTTGACGAACCGTGATCCCGTGTACCCGTCTTCCCGGTTCTATCCTAAACTCTTTTGATTCTCTATTTTATATCTTCCATATTAAAATAAGAATCACTTTAGTTGTCTCTTCCTTAGCAAGATTTAAACAACATGCACAATGTCCTAAGTGTAGGGGAGTTTACTTCCACATGCTTAAACATTGAGGACAATGTCTATATTAAGTGTAGGGGGACTTCTATCAAAGTTAAGTGGTCTTTTCCTTGCATTTGTCCTCATTTTAACCGGAAAATTTGATTTTTCGATATTTTTCAAATTTTTTAATCTATTTTGGCCTAGTAGTATAGTAGTATTTCCCTTTGTTATCATTATTTTCTTTCTTGCTAAAATAAAGTGGTTTTAAATTTTTCAAATTCGTGAATCTTTTGACTCAACCCGAGTTTACTTATCTAAGTTTACTCTAGCTAGTATCCTTAACGTGTTTAAGTCAAGTTTTGCTAGGCTTTTATATAGGGAGATTTAAAACGCAAAAGTCTTAACTTTTCGCAAGTTCCTATAATTGATCCTAGAGAGTCGTTTATCAAGGGAACTTTAAAATGAGAATTCTAAACTTGAAAAAGTCTAAGAAGTTGCAAGATCCTATAGACGACTCGAAAACCCAAAAATTTATAGGCTAAGCATCCACGAGTCTCATTCCTTGAGATTTTAAATTATGGAGAACGAGAGATAATAGAGTCAATTATAAGTTTGGTATTCTTTCATGAATTTATGTGAGTTGATTATAAGCCTATTCTCCCATTGCTTGTTAATAAATTTATCTGCAATAAATAAGGTTGTACGATTTGAAAAGTTACTTAGCTTCTAGCCCAAGATTGTTTAAAAGTTGCTCGGTAATAATTAGAGTTCATAGCCAAGGCATAACTTATTGACGCGGGACGCGAAGATTGGCGAGTCCGAAAAGGTCTTAACAAGACATGAGGGCTACATTTTGTTGCTAAAGATCCAAAAGTGATGTGAAGAATCATTTATCAAAAATCAATATGAAGGATCGAGACACACGACGAAAAGCAAAAACTCCCCAAAAGATCATGGAGAAGTCTATCCAAAAAGGCCCTAACAAGGTATGAGGATAAATAGATCCAAGTCCTAAAAGGAGGCGGATCGTTGTATATCAAAATCCCAAATAAAGATTGGAGAAAAATGAAGAAGTCGTGGTCCAAGTATGAAGAATCTCTCAAAACTTCAAGTGAAGAAATTCCTATTATGAAGAGAAGACCATTATTTCATGAACGTCTCTCAAGATTTGAAGTATGAATTCACTACGAAATATCGGTCCGAGAAAAGGTCTCAAATCGTGAAGCGAGTTATGCCAAGATATGAACTTTATAAGGTCCCGAGAAGCAGTTTTAAAAGATTTTGTCCTTTAGCTAACTATTGATTAAATCATCCCACTTTATTTTCAGCCTTAATAACTATCAAAATAAGTCAACAATTCATCCTCGTGATCATTCAAGACAATAATAAAATATAAGAGATACACCTAGGAATAAGGGAGTCTAAGTGAATAATTGGCCCACATGAGTTCGTGTTAGTTTGCTAACTTATAATAACAATGATCTCGTTTTTAAGCTTGGTATGGGGAACGTGAAACTTGAGGATGATAATAATTCATGACATTCCATAACCCTAAGGTAAGTCTTTGATTTCTTTACTTGTTTTGTTATTTTCTATCTCTTTAACAAAGGCCAATGTGGATTGATTGTGATGGAAAGTGTAATCATGCTTTGTAACTAATGCATTGCATGAGGACATTGCAATGGTCAAGTGTAGGGGATTTGATAGGTGTGGAAACACCCATCCTTTCACCACTTAATTACAACAAGAAACAAGCCAAAACGTGTATTTTATGTCGTAAATGTCGGAATTATGCGTGGTTTGTGTTTTTGTTGTGATTTAGGATCAAAATGTGAAAAGGGAGGAAAACACGGGCTTTCACGGGCTTTTATCGAAGAAAAAGACAAAAGACGAAGTCAAGAGATCAAGAGTGGAAAAAGAACGGAAGTCCAAGACCTATTCTGAAGATTTATCGAAGAACAAGTCTAAAGACGGAAGTTTACTGGAGCCGAAGAACTCAAGTCTTATTAATGAATAATTTTCAAGACGAGTTTAATTAATCCCGAGGCAACGTCGAAAAAGTCGAAGAATTAAGAAGACGAAAAGACGGAAAGAAAGAAAGAAAAGAAAGAAAGAAGGAAGCAACACATGCTTCCCTTCTCCCTATAAATAGATCACCACCATCCCATTTCACAAGTTGTTGGCTAACTTGACAAATTAGCTCTTCCACCATTTTCATTTCTTGCACAACTTAATTTTTCATGTCATTTTAAATACTTGTCTTGCACTTTAATTCCTTTAATTCCAAGTAAGTGTTCTTAATTTTGTTGTTCAATCTTTATTTACCTTTGATCAAGTTTCATTTTATCATTCTCCTCCTACTTTTCTCTTGTTTTGGTTCGTTTCAAACTCGGATTAAGCAAGGTTTTGCTTAATCTCTTTGCTTGTTTGATTAAAAAGTTCACCTTTTTACTTTTATCTAAGTTTTTGTATGAGATAAGCTATAAGTTTGACAATCTTATTGGCTTGTTTTGTACTTAGCTTATTTGTTTTTCTAAGTTTTCTAAAAAGTTTCAATTTTTCTAAAAGTTTGCTTATTTCATTTTCTTATTTCGTGTTTTGAAAAAGTTTTTAACTTTGTTGCTTATTGTCTCATTTTATATCCGTTTTATTCAAGTCTTTGAATTCAGCTTATTAGTCATAGCTTATTGCACTTGTGCTTATTGTGGATTTGCTTTCCATCGGAAAAGAAGGGATTTTACACATTGCGATAGCCTCACTAACATTCCGATGGTGGCAGTGTTGGAATAGGGTTATTGGATTCCGACAGTTTATTGCGACAGAACATTGCGACGGTACTTTCCGATCTGAAACTCCCCCTTATTCCGATCAAGATTCCGATCGCACATTGCGATCGGGATTGCGACGGCTCTTAAGGTTTCATTGAGACGAAGTGCTGCCCAATTTTCCCTTGTGACTTTCCGATCAAGTGATATTCCGACAACCTACTTTTCAATCATTCCGGTAGATAGCATTTTTCTACATTCCGATAGGATTAGTTTTATTCCTTCCGATAGATTGCACTTTTCCTTATTCCGATGGCACATTCCGATCTGACATTCCGATGGACTTGGTGACAACTTTCCGATCTGGATTCCGATGATTTGGGGATTTGTTAATATTTAAGTTTGGATTTTATTTTTAAGTTTACATTTTTAATACTTTGTCAAATTTAATTTTTCGTCACGCTTTAATTTTTAATCATTTAATCAATTTACTTTTCAAAGTTTAAATATTGCACCATTTACATTTTTATTAGTTTTAGTTTTTAATTAACCGTCATTTATTTAAAGTCTTGCAATTTAAATATACTACAACGACAAATCTTTGTTTCCACCAAAAGACGACTGAGTCGCACTTAAACTAATAGTCAATTCGAGGAGACCACTTCAACGAACTTAATTTTTATACTGGGCAAAAGCCTTGTATTACTTTTTTAGCCACGACTGCTAAAATTTTCTAGCTGTCAGTTAAGACACGACCACGGAAGTTCCTTTTTCGCATAACCATCCGATTATTCCAAATCTTCCCATACAGTTCAGAAGAACCTTCAAGGAAAAGGACGGTAACATGAGATTATGTGTCGACTACCGTCGATTTAAACAAATCACCATTCATAGTCGTTATTCTCCTCCATGTATTGACAACATGTCCAATTGACTTTAGGGTGTCAAACACTTTTCCAAGATCGGATTCATGATCATGCTACCAACAGTGACCAGTGAAAGAGCAAGATATTTCCATGACTGCTATTCGTGCACGACTCGGTCATGTTAGATTCATGATTTTGTATTTAATCTCATAAATACCCAAGCAGCGTTATGGACTTAATAAATTGAGCTTCCATGAACTCGTAAACAAATTCATTAGTGTTTTAATCTATGACAACCTAACCTTCTCTGAAGTCTAGAGAAGAGCAGGAAGACCATATTTGCACTATGTTGCAATTCTATGACAAGAGAAATTTCACCCTGAAATTTTTCAATATAAATTTTGGTTGATTACAGTGACACGCTGAATCACATGGATTCTCACGGTAAATCTTAACACGACTCAGCTTATGCATAAAGGGGATAACCCTACACTACGTTAGGAGTTCCAAGAAAATCCTACGCTAAGGGAGTCTATTTTCGGAGACTTACAGTTCCGCAAATTTCTATGTATCAAGTTTCTATGAGGCAAGATACAGTTACGTTCATAACTAAGGACCTGTAATACAAACAGGCTAAGATAGAACACCAACAAACTAGGATGTTTATCCACCATCAGGAAGTTATAATCAGAAATGGGACAAGATCTCCATGGATTTTGGTTACCAGATTAACGCAAACTCAGAAGAAGCATAATGCTATCTGGGTTATTGCCAACAGTTTGATCAAGTCTTAAGAATCCTTACATCCGCAAGGATTTCAGAACCAACAGATTGATCGGGCATGTTCCAGCCAAGGCTCATCTGATCACTTGGTAATCCCTCAGCTATCGGGTCAGACAAAGGTTCGCATTTGTGCTCCTTATTTACGTTCACGTCCTTGTTCTAATTTCACGACTTGCTTTCACGCTCACGTTCATAAAACTATTCACGTTCATGATCGTATATTGGCTTACGATTTTACATTCATCTTCGTTCTGGGAGGTTTTGCAAGAACTTGAGAGACCAGGCGCAAGTTAAATATAACTCTCTATCCTCAGATAGACGTTTCACGTCTCACCTTGTAGCGTTTGACGTTACCGCATTTGTATTACATGTTCACGATATGTTTCACATGTCATGTTCATTCCACGTTCCTCATATCACGTTCACGATATGTTACACGTATCATTGATCACAATATGTTTGCTCATACTACACTCACCATATCTCGACGTATCACGTTCAAAATTTTTCACGTATCACGTTCAAAAATTTTCACGTACTACGTTTCAATATGTCTTGCGCATCGTTGCTAATTATCAGTTAGGTTAGATTATTTTGTATCGTCATGTTTCAGTTCCCCTTGCATGTTAATTCTTTTTCCCTCGATCAAATTCAGGGGATCTATCTTACGTAGATAACCATGAACTTTAAGCATGTTCAAGTAAAGGTCAGGAGGACCAAGATTTATCATTGTGTCAAGATCTTGAGAAGGAACCGTTCCAAGAGGGAAGCCACTTGGAAACGGATAAGTTCATCTGGACTTCTTATCCATTTTCTATTATCGATTAGATACGTTCTTTCAGTCACGTCACGTTCCATGTCCCTTCAAGACATGTCACGTCCCATGTCCCTTCAAGACATGTCACGTTCCATGTTCCTTTCTACCATGTCACATTCAGATCCTTTTATCTTACATACCCTCTCAGTTCGATTCAGGTATGTTTCGCTTCCAGTTACGATACCTATAATTCGGGGATGAATTATTCTTTTTAGGGGGGAAGAGTTGTAAAACCCGCATGCTTTTACCATGAATAGTACCCTTACGACAGTACGTACATGATTAGAACTTTCCTTTTATAACATGTTTATGTTTCACGAACAAGAATTACAAGTATTACGTACGTGTTATAACACGATAAGTATTTATTACGTATTAACACACGATAATTATTGCAATAATAATTATAATCACGAACATACGAAAATGAAATCATGAACGTAAATTAATTACGAGCTAATATTACGTATGTATGTATATTTATTACGAGCACGGATAAATATATTAAGTCGCGATCGATAACTAATTAAATCACGTAAATTACGAACACGAGAACACACTTATATTTTAGACACGGAAAATGTTCGGGTTACCCCATGTGGGCCCCATGCCCGCGGACACACAAGACCAAAAGGGCCTAGCCCATTAATTTTTACTAAACTAGGGAAAAAGGGAAAACATGTTTCATATTCACAAAATTTAGAAAACAAGAAAAACCCTAGTTATTCCTTTTGTTCTCATTTGGCTGCCGGGTTTCACATCACACCAAAGGGGTGTTCGGTTTGATTTTGGTCTTCGATCTATTGCAAGGATCGTTAGTGTGTTCATCCTTTTGATCTCACGTGATTGGTATAAACCCTAACTTCTTTTATTTTATGTTTTGATTTATTTAATCACATAAAATCATGAATTTTTTAATAAACTAAATAAAAACAAGTGCAAACATGTTGTTTAATCATGGGGTTTAATCAATTTAGGGTTAAGGGGTGTTTGTTGTTGTGGCCGACGCCTAACCGCGCCCCAGGGGGTCTCGGCTTGGCTTACTTCGCACCACCGAGACCATATGGTCTCGGTTTGGTGGTGGTGATGTCACGGTAGCAGCAAGGAAGGGAAAACACCGACCTAGGTCGGGGTATGGTGGTGATTTCGGGTCCGGTTCACGCATGTTTAGATTTAAATCACGGTCCGGTTCATGAGTTGTTTTTACAAGTTAAATATTTTACAAATTATATGTTTCTTTTCAAGACTTAAATTAAATTAAGTAAGAACATGAACATGATTAATTTAATTTACATGACTTAGATTATTAATTTTATTATTAATACATGAATTATAACCTAAGTATTTATTTTTTTAATTAGACTATATAATTAATTAATTATTAAAACCATGACTTATAATTAATTAATTTACATGACTTAGGTTATATTATTAATAGATAATAATACATGTTTTAACCTAAGTATTTATTTTATCTTAATTTAATTAAATCATGTTATATTTAATTAAATGCTTTAACCTATAGTTTATTTAATTCACATGAAATAATTAATAAACTATACTATATAATCACATGACTTAGAATATTAATCAGTAAACACTTAAGCTTATATAATTAGCATAATTATCCAGCTTATATCTAATTATGGAAACTTTTTATTTTTAGAAACTTATCTATTTTAAGCAGTAAATATATTTTTGGAAACTTTCTATTTTTTGGAAACTTTCTATTTTTGGAAACTTTCTATTTTAGGAAACCTGCTATTTTTAGGAAGTTACTTATTATTACACAACAAGTATAATAATACATGAAATACAAGTAATACTTAATCAGAATAGACAAAATATATGATAAACACATTATAAAGCTTAAATCAGTAAAACATGACATGAACATATAAAACAAGCTAAGACATGATATAAAACCAGTTACGTACTCAGTAATCAGATACTTATACACGTATGTATTTATGTAGCATTAGTGATACCGAAGTAGGACTCTCTTCCGTTCGTCTTCTTCGTTCACTGGACACAAGGTACGAATTCTCCGTCCTTTCAGTATGGACATTCTTTCCTTATTAGGATTTCCCGTATGCAGCCAACTATTTTCCCCAATATATGTTTTATATGTTTTTGAATTGCTTATGTTTAATTAGAATACCTAAAGCCATATACATGCAAGACCAGTTTCACATAGTTATGGAGGTACCATAACCATAACACTGGAGGCACCAGTGTTATGACTTCACCACGACGGAGTGATAGCTCGTGGCGTCCCTTTCAGCTTTTGGCCATTTATTATATTATCAGGTGTGGAGTATGGGTGCATCCTAGTTACATGTTCTCAACAGATTATTCAGTGTGAATGTGGTGTGTGCCTTGCATCCTTCACAATGAGCTGATCCCTCCTACCCAAAACTAGTATATTAAATTAGAGTCAGTCCCTCTAATTTGAATGACGAGGTCACCCCTCCAAGTATTCATGCACGTTGATAATTCATGACCTATATTGGCTAATGGTAAACATGTTAAACAATTTTTACAAGATAAACATAAGGCTTTTCAAACTATAAAACCAGTTTTATCAAGTTATACCAGTCGTTCCAGGACATATAAATTTCCGCTGCTATATGTTTTACATGCTTATATTATTCATTCCATGCTTGTATATCCGTGCACTGAGCGTTATGCTCACCCGTTACTTTCCTTTCCATGTCCTAAAACGGCAGGTACCCAAGGACAGACTCGAGCATTTTGGAGGACATGCATAGGATGGAAGCTGCCATAGACTTCTTCTCCTTTTGCCTTCATATACTTATGCTTGTTTAAGTCTTTCATTCATTTCATTTACTTTATTTATGTTTTGGGCTTATGTTTAGGAACCGATGTTTGATTCCGGTTTTCCCTATGGTCATGTATGTTTTACTACATATTACCTTGCATGCTTTGATGACACTCCATAATTACACGTAACGGTCCACTTATCAAAGTGGGGTGTTACATATAAGGTTTTAGGTTTTGGCTTATATAAGTTTTTAGGGTTTCAATGATTTAGCTTATATAAGTTTTAGGTTTCGGCTTATATTAGGTTTTAGGGTTTCTATGTCATGGCTTATATAAGGTTTTAGGTCTCGGCTTATATAAGTTTTATAGGCTTATAGGACTAGCTTATATAGGTCTAGGCTTATATGAGTTATGGGCTTATATATGCTTATATGTTTCGGCTTATATTACATTTTATATACTTTTATGACTTAGTACTTTACTTTAGGGCTTACACTAAGTTCTTTATGCATATTCTTACAAGTCTTATGGTTTTGAAGCAAGATTACCCATGTACACCATATAAGCCGTGGGCTTATATGTTGTAAAGGGTTTGTTTTAGAGTTTTAAACGTATGCATGTACTCCTAGCTCCATTTTTATAACATATACATGCATGACAAGTGTAATGAGTAAGGAAAAGTTTAGAAAGTTTTCATACTTACTTGTTTTAATAAAACTTAGTGATGGCTATGGTTTAGGAGTTCTAGACGTCGGGTTCTTCTTATAAGTGACCTAGGATGATCTTGGACTTGACTTGAATGCTAAGAAGCTTGGATAACATGCACTAAATGCTTGGTGAAGACCAAGAATAAGTTGAAGTAAATGCTTGAGCTCGTTTGGGTGTTTTGTTGAAAGGGTATCTGAATGTGAGGAGTGTAAGTGAGTTGTGAAGTTCAAATGTTTGATAAATATCTCAATGTGAGATTGAGGGGTGTGGTTCGGGGCTTATACATGTGACAACCCTGGTTTTGAGGTTCGTCACTTAGTTTTGTTTTGTGCTAGTTACGTGTCTTTACGTGTTTATGTGCTAATTGGTGTGAATAGATTGTGGTTTGGATATCGTTTCCGGTACGGGGTACCTTGTGAGTGAAAAGATGTGTGATGATTTTATGTTCATGAGTTCACATGGTGGTGACTATGAAGTGAGATGGTGTTATTTAGTGGTTTTACGTATACGTATATGTATTATAGAAAATCGTATTTTTACGATTTACGGTTTAGCATTTAGAGGTCTCGGATGAGGTAATTAGTCATATGAATATTTTTCGGGATGGTTTTAAGTCATTTAGGACTTAATTATAAAGTTTATTTCAAAATTTGAGATTTTTATTAAAAGTGTATATTTTACGTCTTTTATGGTAAAACGCGTAAATATGACTAGTTTGACGGTTTTGAGGTTTTGGAAGCTTTAGGAGCTGAAATAAATTAAGGTAATGTTAATAACATAATATTAAATAATGAAAATAAAAAAAACGAAATTAGGGGTGTTTGGGTCGGTTTAGACGCACCAAAGAAAAGAAAAAGGGAAAAAAGGGAAAAAGGGAACCGGGCTTTTGTATATGGGCCAAGGACTTGTTTGGAAAGTATAGAAAGCCTTATTTTTATCAAAACACTTCATAAAATCCATGGAGATCAAGTATGGGTCGACATCCATGGAGAAAATTAGGGTTCTTCATCAAAAATCTTGTTTTCCAAAAAAATCTAAGGTAAAATCTTCAAACCCTTTTCAATTAAATTGTTTTTATGATTTCTTTAATCATCTTATGATGGATTTAGGTTAGGGTTTAATTTAAAACAGTAAATTAATGTTGTATTAATCATAATATGATGATTACATAAATTAGGGCTTGTAATTAGAGGGATTAGGGTTGATTAGTGAGGTTGATTTTGTTAAACCCGTTTTTAAAAACTGGGCAGAATTTTGAGTCAATTGTTTTGATCATATCGGGAGTTCTAGGAACATTCAAGATGCGATCTAAGTATCCCTGAAAAGGTAATTGAAGTGGCTTTCCAACGCAAGAAACGAGAACTAAATTGGAGGTCGGGAAGTGGATCAAAAACAGGTTACAACAGTCGGAGGTCAAAACGGTTTTGTAATCAACCTATTTTCTTTTTAAGTTTTGGGGTGTTTGGGGTACTTAGGGTTGCATTGGGATCTTCCCACGAACATGAGAGATGGTTTATATATTATGGTAAGTATCTGCACTTGGGCTAAGGTTGTGGTTTAGGGTAAGACCCCTTAACTGTAACAAACTTTTAGTATGTTTAAAATCATGAAATCTGGAATGACAAAAGTATGTATATATATATATATATATATATATATATATATATATATATATATCGGGGCCTTAACAGTAGCTTTAAGGTTGGGGAAAGTGGGAGTTCTTAGCTAACATATGTAAAGGCATAAATATTCCCTTTATAGAGATCATGGGTGTGTTTAAGTGGGCGTTTGGTTTATAGTTTGGAGACCTAAAACTGGGACTGTTTTTGTGTAAAATATGAACGGGATAGTTATTAAACTTAACCAAGTTAAGGACTTGTTAGGGAAGGGTAATGGGGTGATTAGAGCTTATCAATGAGGTATTTATATGGGAATAGGTTAGATGTCCGTCATAGGTTGATGAGCCATCTTAGTGATTTGTTCATGTATTGATTGTGTGTTTTTGGTTTGTTAGCTTGTTGCTAGTGCGAGAACTTGTGAAGAAGCAATCAGGTGAGTTTCATAGTCCCATGTTTACTATTGATTTTGACTTCCAGATGGGATGGAAGAGACACTGTGTTGAGTTATTTGTAAATAATGCTATGAATGTTTTTATGGGTTGTGATGGACTTGTGTGTACACTTATGTGATTAACTGCTATGTGATTCTTGATTGTGTATGATTTGGATCGGGGGACACGTGCTGTCTCAGTTAATGTGGTTTGACAAGGTAGGGGCCTTGGATAGGTACATAGCGTGATCGTCTATGAGACCAATGGATAATGATAAGGTAGTGGCCTTGGGATAGGTACATAGTGTGATCATCTATGGTACCATGGTTGTTGGTAAGGCGTGATGCCTTAGAAATTATGGTTGTTGGTAAGGCGTGATGCCTTGGTAATTGTGGTTGTTGGTAAGGCGTGATGCCTTGGAATTGTGATGATTGATTGAATTTGAATGCTAGTTGTTAATATATAATTGTAGAGCATTGTCCATATATTATTGTGTTGATGGCTGTTACTCATAGCTTTTTGGTATGATTTAGCGTTGGAGTCTAAACCTGTGACTCACCAACTTTATGTTGACGTGTTTTAGTGTCTCTTTCAGGTGTGAATGTGGCTAAGCGTGAGGATAGAAGTGGTTAGACTTGGATGCCTTAGGATTGCATATAGAAGGAGATCCCTGTTCCTTCTTAGTTTACCTTTATGTTTTTTGAATAAGTGATACTGTTGGCACCTATATGTTTGTTTTGTTTGTGTTACTTGTTTGTCTTGGGTAAGAGGTAGGACTGTTACCTACTTACCTAGACTCCTGCATTGTTGAGATATTGTCATGACATTTGTGTCACCATTTTATGACATTTCTTATATCATTTAGTTATCTCTATAGACACGCTATTGTTGTGATGATATCCATACGTCGTGCCCCATATTTCGCCATGGTGGGGTGTGACAGAATGGTATCAGAGACAATGGTTATAGAGAATTAGGTTTCCTAGTCATGTAGCCTAGTCTATAGCTTAAGGGTCCCTGCATATAGGCGTCATAGGAGTATGTGTGCATTTTATAATAATTGATGTGTTTGGATATTATTTATTGCGATGTTTTGACTAGTATGAATTGAACCATAGTATGTTCATACTTAGTCACATGTTATTTTATTTTCGGGTTTGTGACTAGTGCGGGTTGAACCAGAATCGTCCACGCTAGTCATTGTTGTATTTTGCTTAAATTGTACATTATAGTACATAATTTGGTACAAGGTAGTTTCTATCTTTTGTCGAGTTATTTTACATACCTGAGGTATGTTATTTTTCTTTTGATGTTTAAGTCATGTTCCCTAAGAATCGTGTGGTTGTTCGAGTTACTAGGAGTACATGGGTAGGAAGGATTTTTAGCTGTTTCCACTCTTATGGGCGACATGACTTATAACTGATTATGTTTTTCGTTTTGGATTTAGTCTATGTTGTTTTAGCTAGACTATGGATTTCGGTATTCCAAGAGTTTTACTATGTTATTTTAATAGATGGGGTTTTGGACCTATTTGGTTATGTGGTTATGAGCTTATGTGAGTAGATGGATTTATGTGTTATATGTTGTATTGATTCTTATAAGTGTCATCATAGGAGGGAGTGCATTGGGGAAAGGGTAATTGTATAAGTATGGTGGCCAACATAGTTATACAAGTACCACAACTTCAATGGGTTCTCAAGTATGATTGCATGAAAGAGAGTTAGTACATGCTTGTATATGATGAGATGTTGATTTTGGGTATATTTATAATATATGGGTTTATGTAACGGCTGCCTACGATATGGCTATTTTTATTAGTGTGTTATATGTTTTGGGTTATAGTCGTGTTGTGTGATTATGGGGTCACACGATATGGTTTGGTTTTGGAGGTGGGCTTTATGCCTTGTTGTGGCATGGTGAGATGGTGAGAAGGTGATTACTCGTATGGAAAAACGAGCGTATAAAGCGATTGATTGACTTACGTGTATGATAACGAGTATGTTTGGGAGATTCGATAGGTATACATATGCGAATGTATATATACTAATAGATGTTATGTTATGATTTACGGTCGTTCAGTAGTTATTATAACTTGAACGTACCTAGTACACTCTCGTGTTTAAACAATTTATTAGAGCTCGAGTTTGGTGGAGTTCAAACGAAGTTTTGAATCTTTTGAAGTGTGTCTTGTAGCGTACTCTTTGAGTTTCGTATTTCACGTGTACGTTTTAAAATAGTGTTTTTGGTTTCAAGCCTATTGAAATAACTTGGGATTTCTTTTGAGATAATGAAATCTTTTGTGTTGGGTCTTGCATTTCTTTTGGTCGGTATATATTGAGTTAGGTGGTTGGTTGTATACGGTAAAATAAGGGTAAGGTGTTGGAGTCGTGTTTGAAACAAGATGTAACATAGGATTTCTTTTATTCAACACTTATTTATTTTAAATTTTAAAAGACTTTCTTTAAAATAAAGCGAAGTAAAATTTCTTTCTACTTACATAGTTTATATAATTGGGTTTAACCGATTCACGTCATTTATAATTATTAATACAAGGTTAAATTGAGTTTATGAAGATTTCACATACAATTTTATCTTTCATTAATATAAAACTGTTTTGGTCATAACTTGTTCGTTTTTAAAGCTTTTTGGATGATTCAAAAGCCTAAAATTATGTACTCGGAACGTACCTTTCAAATATTTAGAATATATAGTCATGGGAGGTCAGTATCTTGGCCGAAATTATTGTACAAGTGTCGGGTTAAAGGTTGAGTTTGAATAGTAGTTTATTTTTATGATTTGGGATGCACGGGATACCTAGTTTTTGAGTTGAGTTTTGAGTTCGTCAAGAGGGTTGTTTGTAGATTGTTTGAGTCACATAGATGTGGGAGGTAATAATAAATAAATAAAAAGGAGATATATATTCTTTTGGAAAATTCGATCTTTTGCACGGTTTAAATAATATGTCGCGGGGCGTAATATGTTTTGGTTGCCATTGGGTGTTTATTGGATTATTTTTCGTTGTCATGGGTCATTTTGAATTGATACATGTTCTGGGTTTGAGTTTTCTTTTGAGTCTCGTGGTTTTTGACTTGTTTTAATTGGTGCACGTGAAATGTCGTTAGTTATCCGTGGGTTTGATTCGTTGATCGTATATGATGGATTCGGGATGTAGTTTTGGTTTCGTATTGTTCGGGAGCGTTGAGGTAGTCATATGAAAGACTTGGTCGCGCCTACACGATTAAGTAGGTGACCATGAGAGAACGGTCGGAATACCCTTAGTGGGGAGGAAAGAAGTTCGTAGACGAACTAATGTGGTCTGATGAGAGGAAGTGTTGGTCTGTTAAAATGCGTGTAGAATTTCGCAAGTAGAACGAGGTAGGAATTTATTCGTATTGCCGCTAATAGAGGATGCAAGGAGGACATAGTTGAAACTGCTAAGGATGTTGTATGAACGCTTCGGTTTTACGGTTATGCATTTGGCTTCGCCTAAGCACTAGCGGTTTTCACGGTGTCAATGAACCAAGTGTGCATGAACATGTATAAACGAGTTGTCATCGGGAGCATCGACGACGTCTTGATCTACTCAAATCTGAGAAGGAGAGTGAGGCGAATTATGTGTTGGTTTTGGAGTGGAGTTATACGCGAGATTTTCGAGTGTGAGTTTTAGTATTAAGTTTACCATGATGAGTAGTTAGAGATGATGGCATATCATGGAACCAGCAAGGGGCGAAGTGAAGAAGGATGAGGGAGTGTTTTGGAGGCTGAAGAGGTGGATTGGATAATGAGCAGATCTTGGCATTATCGGAAGGACTGGCTGAATTCGCGAAGCATGACGATACGTGGAGCAAGGATTTGGACGCGTACAAGGACGAAAAAGAAAGGCGATCGTTTATACGTTGCAGGAACTGAAGATTTGGAAGAACTGGATAGACTTAGTTAGTGGAGCTGGACTGTTATATCTGTCTAGAATGCTAGAGGCATTTGGTGTACGAGACGTGGAGAATGATCTATACGGATCATGAACGTCTCCAACACATATTCAATCATCTTGATTGAACTTTTGGAAAAGGTGATGGGTGGAGTTAATTGATGAAAGAAAAATTGCAAGGCCAAGTACCATCTGGGAAAGGAAAGCATGGTCGATGAGACATGGAATAAGAAGGATAAGGTGAAACTGAGACGAACTTGAACTATAGGGATGACGTATTAGGGAGGTTTAGAATAAGGATATAGGTTGCACGAGTTGAGTTGTCTAAAGCAGAGAACGCGTCAACATGTATGTTGCGTGGCTTGGACAATCATATGGAGAAAAGGGACGTAGACTATACTTCCTACATAGATAGGAGTAGTTTAGAAAGGGAGATGTAAGGACGAAGTTGGTGGAATGGATACATAATGCGGGGGAGGATTAAGTACGATGAAAGTTGGGTGATAGTCGACAGACTGAATAATTCATCTCATATTTCAAGAGGAATGAGAAGTCACGTAGTTGAGAAGTTGGAAGGATTGCGTACGGATGTGATGGAATAGAGGGTTTTGCATAAGAGATAGCCTAATATGTATGGAATGCCTTATGAAGGATTATGGAAAGGGAAGAAACGATGGGAAGCATCACATCGTGATGTATGGTAGGAGTCGAGGAAGGAGAAGGAAGTGTGTATAGAAGTGAAGCATGAATGAAATAGGTCGAGATAGGAACCGAAGGTAAAACTTTGGTAGAGCCTAATGAGTAGAATAAAGCACAACGTAGGCTAATGCTGTCGTAGTGTGGAAAAAGGAAATGGCACTGACCTATACCGATTGTTTGGGAGGCTTAGTATCAATAATCGATTGGATGAGGAGTTATAGGTGTGACGTGCCATAGGGACGAAGGGCTTGGTCTAACTGAGATAACCGTCCTTTTGATGATGTGTATAGCTCATAAGTTGATTTGGATTGGAAGAACTAATGGATATGTGAAAGACCGTCATAGGTCACTTTGTAAGGAAATTGAAATTTTTTAAGTAGTTTGGGGTACAGACTAAAGGGAGTTGATGTAGAGTTTTGTAGGTCCATTTATGATCCTTGGGAAGATCGGACCATTAGCTTATGAGCATAGAATTACCTGGGGGAAATGAGTTGTATACATGATACATTTCATGTATTGAGATTGGTAAAGGTTGTTTGAGAATGCATTTTGCATGTACGGTTATTCGGGACTTGTGTTAGTAAGAGTCTTTGTTTTATCAAAGAGTCATCTGTGAGATTTATTGACTGTGAGGTCAAGAGTTCGGCAATGAGTTTAATTATTTTTGGTTTGTATATGTGGTATTTTGAAACTTGAACTAAAGTTCACATGGAAATGAGAGGAGTTCATTTAGAACAAGTATCCTAATGTGGTTTGTTGTTTGTTTGTTTGATCCTAAGGAGTAAATCTCGGGACGAGATTTCTATTAGGATGGAGTGATGTGACAACCCTGGTTTGAGGTTCGTCACTTAGTTTTGTTTTGTGCTAGTTACGTGTCTTTACGTGTTTATGTGCTAATTGGTGTGAATAGATTGTGGTTTGGATATCGTTTCCGGTACGGGGTACCTTGTGAGTGAAACGATGTGTGATGATTTCATGTTCATGAGTTCACATAGTGGTGACTATGAAGTGAGATGGTGTTATTTAGTGGTTTTACGTATACGTATATGTATTATAGAAAATCGTATTTTTACGATTTACGGTTTAGCATTTAGAGGTCTCGGATGAGGTAATTAGTCATATGAATATTTTTCGGGATGGTTTTAAGTCATTTAGGACTTAGTTATAAAGTTTATTTCAAAATTTGAGATTTTTATTAAAAGTGTATATTTTACGTCTTTTACGGTAAAACGCGGAAATATGACTAGTTTGACGGTTTTGAGGTTTTGGAAGCTTTAGGAGCTGAAATAAATTAAGGTAATGTTAATAACATAATATTAAATAATAAAAATAAAAAAAACGAAATTAGGGGTGTTTGGGTCGGTTTAGACGCACCAAAGAAAAGAAAAGGGGAAAAAAGGGAAAAAGGGAACCGGGCTTTTGTATATGGGCAAAGGACTTGTTTGGAAAGTATAGAAAGCCTTATTTTTATCAAAACACTTCATAAAATCCCTGGAGATCAAGTATGGGTCGACATCCATGGAGAAAATTAGGGTTCTTCATCAAAAATCTTGTTTTCCAAAAAAATCTAAGGTAAAATCTTCAAACCCTTTTCAATTAAATTGTTTTTATGATTTCTTTAATCATCTTATGATGGATTTAGGTTAGGGTTTAATTTAAAAACAGTAAATTAATTTTGTATTAATCATAATATGATGATTACATAAATTAGGGCTTGTAATTAGAGGGATTAGGGTTGATTAGTGAGGTTGATTTTGTTAAACCCGTTTTTAAAAACTGGACAAAATTTTGAGTCAATTGTTTTTATCATATCGGGAGTTCTAGGAACATTCAAGATGCGATCCAAGTATCCCTGAAAAGGTAATTGAAGTGGCTTTCCAATGCAAGAAACGAGAACTAAATTGGAGGTCGGGAAGTGGGTCAAAAACAGGTTACAACAGTCGGAGGTCAAAATAGTTTTGTAATCAGCCTGTTTTCTTTTTAAGTTTTGGGTTGTTTGGGGTACTTAGGGTTGAATTGGGATCTTCTCACGAACATGAGAGATGGTTTATATATTGTGGTAAGTATATGAACTTGGGCTAAGGTTGTGGTTTAAGGTAAGACCCCTTAATTGTAACAAACATTTAGTATGTTTAAAATCAGGAAATCTGGAATGACAAAAGTATATACATATATATATATATATATATATATATATATATATATATATATATATATATATATATATATATATATATATATATATATATATATATATATATATATATATATAGAGATATATATATATCGGGGCCTTAACAGTAGCTTTAAGGTTGGGGAAAGTGGGAGTTCTTAGCTAACATATGTAAAGGCATAAATATTCCCTTTATAGAGATCATGGGTGTGTTTAAGTGGGCGTTTGGTTTATAGTTTGGAGACCTAAACTGGGACTGTTTTTGTGTAAAATATTAACGGGATAGTTATTAAACTTAACCAAGTTAAGGACTTGTTAGGGCAGGGTAATGGGGTGATTAGAGCTTATCAATGAGGTATTTATATGGGAATAGGCTAGATGTACATCATAGGTTGATGAGCCATCTTAGTGATTGGTTCATGTATTGATTGCGTGTTTTTGGTTTGTTAGCTTGTTGCTAGTGCGAGGACTTCTGAAGAAGCAATTAGGTGAGTTTCATAGTCCCATGTTTACTATTGATTTTGACTTCCAGATGGGATGGAAGAGACATTGTGTTGAGTTATTTGTAAATAATGCTGTGAATGTTTTTATGGTTTGTGATGGACTTGTGTGTACACTTATGTGATTAACTGCTATGTGATTCTTGATTGTGTATGATTTGGATCGGGGGACACGTGCCGTCTCAGTTAATGTGGTTTGACAAGGTAGGGGCCTTGGGATAGGTACATAGCGTGATCGTCTATGGGACCAATGGATAATGATAAGGTAGTGGCCTTGGGATAGGTACATAGTGTGATCATCTATGGTACCATGGTTGTTGGTAAGGCGTGATGCCTTGGAAATTATGGTTGTTGGTAAGGCGTGATGCCTTGGTAATTGTGGTTGTTGGTAAGGCGTGATGCCTTGGAATTGTGATGATTGATTGAATTTGAATGCTAGTTGTTAATACATAATTGTAGCGCATTGTCCATATGTTATTGTGTTGATGGTTGTTACTCACAGCTTTTTGGTATGATTTGGCGTTAGAGTCTAAACCTGTGACTCTCACCAACTTTATGTTGACGTGTTTTAGTGTCTATTTCAGGTGTGAATGTGGCTAAGCGTGAGGATGGAAGTGGTTAGACTTGGATGCCTTAGGATTGCATATAGAAGGAGATCCTTGTTCCTTCTTAGTTTACCTTTATATTTTTTGAATAAGTGATACTGTTGGCACCTATATGTTTGTTTTGTTTATGTTACTTGTTTGTCTTGGGTAAGAGGTAGGACTGTTACCTACTTACCTAGACTCCTGCATTGTTGAGATATTGTCATGACATTTGTGTCACCATTTTATGACATTTCTTATATCATTTAGTTATCTCTATAGACACGCTATTGTTGTGATGATATCCATACGTCGTGCCCCATATTCCGCTATGGTGGGGTGTGACAATACACGTCTAAGAAAGAGTGTGTAGCTAGATATGGTAAATTTTGGTGTGTACCATGTAAGTACAAGGTTTAATGAGCCAAGATGTACACTTGACCCCAAAATTCCTTATGTCGTCGCATGTTTAGCATCCAAGGGAACAAGGTATGACTTGCATAGTGTTAATGATAAATGGAAAGGTTGTACAAGTAAAATGGATGTGTGGTGTGTTCTAGCACACGTCTAGTGTCAAAGTGGGAGTGATAGGTGTCTTATTTACATTATACAAGTATAGCTAAGTTAGTACATTATTTAAATGCCCAAAATTGTACATGGTTCCTTGGTTTTGAACATAAACCGGCGGTATTGCTTAGTCAAGGGAAAAAGGAAGTGTTACTATGGTGCATGGTTTAATGAGGTGTGTTGTACAAAGTCTAGAAAGTCATAAGTGTAATTGGTAAAGGTTTTTGGTATGTAATGTTATGTATATGTATACATTCGGCTAAATAGTGAGTCTAAGTTATTTTTATGCTTAAATCTTATGTCTAAGTATAGTTACTAGGAGTATAGGTATAGTATTGTGTGAGTATGTTTAAGTCTAGGTTGATTTTGGTTAAGTTTGGGATCCTTGGTGAAAGTATAGTCCTATTTAGATGAGAAAATAATTTAATTTATTAAAATGTATGACAACTTAGTTTAAATAAGTTAGAATGATTAAAGGTAATGTTTAATAATAAAAACAGTTGATGTCGTAATATAATGTCATTCATGATGTGAGAAATATATATATATATATATATATATATATATCTATATATTTAAAGCTTTAAAATAATTCTTAAGTAATTATTATTAATTGTGATCATGAGTTTGGATTTTTATGAACCAATATGATGAATGCTTATGATTATAAGTTCAGGTTACTTAAATCTCCCAAAAGAAGTGATTGTTTACTGTCTCGCATGCTCATATAATGTATTCATACAAATGTGGTTGTGTCCTTATGATTAAATGTTCAAAATCATAATGTATGCTATGTGATTAAATGTTTCAATGTTCTGATGATTTAAATAATGTATGCTCATGTATGATGCATATGATTGCTCAAAAGATTTCATACAAAGGTGGTAATATATATACAGATATCATGAGGTGACGTGTACAATGATGACATAGTCAAAACCTGAAATTTACAGGTTTTACAGCATTAACCCCTTATTTAAGCTTTGTCCTCAAAGCTTAAGATGACGTTACTGCTCAGGTGAACAAATGTGGGTACTTAGCTCTAAATGAGTCTTCGCGTTCCCATGTGAACTCAGGACCTTTCCTGGAGTTCCATCGTATCTTAACTAACGGGATTTGGCTTCGCTTTAGCTTCTTGACCTCTCTCTCCATGACTTCCACCGGTTCTTCTATGAACTGATGATTGTAATCAAAGTGGACTCCCTCCAATGGCATGGCTAGTGGCTCATCCGCGTAGCATTTCTTCAGGTTTGAGACATGTAATGTAGAGTGTACCCGACTCAACTGCTGGGGCAACTCTAAACGATAAGCGACTTCACCGATTCTGGAAATCACCTTAAACGGTCCTACGTAACGTGGATTTAGTTTCCCACGTTTCCCAAATCGTACGACGCCCTTCTAAGGTGATACTTTTAGCATAACATGGTCACCTACTGCAAACTCGAAAGGCTTCCTTTTCCTGTCTGCATAGCTCTTCTGGCTATCATGGGCAGCCTGAATTCGCTGTTTGATGAGAGTGATCTTCTCGGTCGTCTCTTGGATTAGTTCGGGTCTAGTAAGTTGGAATTCCCCCACCTCTGCCCAGCATACGGGTGATCTACACTTGCGGCCATAGAAGGCCTCAAATGGTGCTGCTTTAATACTGGCATGGTAGCTGTTGTTGTAGGAGAATTCAACTAATGGTATATGTTTGACCCATCCTTTCCCAAAGTCGATCACGCATGCTCTTAGCATGTCTTTTAGGGTTTGGATTGTTCTTCACTCTGACCATCAGTCTGCGGATGATATGCGGTACTCATGTCCAAGTTTGGTCCTAAGCTTCGTTGGAAGGCTTTCCAAAAGTTTGACGTAAATCTACCATCTCGATCACAGATGATTGAGACTGGTATACCATGTCTAGTCACTATTTCCTTTAGATACGACTTGGCTAACTTGTTTAGAGAGTCATTTTCTCTGATGGGCAGGAAATGAGCTGATTTTGTGAGTCGATCAATGATTACCCAAATTGTATCGTAACCGTGAGATGAAGTAGGAAGTTTGGTAATGAAGTCCATGGTGATGTTGTCCCATTTCCATTTTGGTATTTCAGGTTGTACTAACAAACCGGATGGCCTCTGATGTTCTGTCTTTACTCCGGCACAAGTCAGACACTTCTTCACGTATGTGGCAATGTCCGCCTTCATGTTCGGCCACCAATATAATTTCTTCACGTCCTGATACATCTTTTCAGATCCGGGATGTATGGAGTACTTGGACTTATGAGATTCGTGCATGATCACGTTTCTCAAGTCTCCGTAACATGGTAACCAACTTCTTCCGTGTAAACATAACGTTCCGTCTGTTCTAGCTTCCAACTTCTCCTTGCTTAGGTCAGTCCTAAGCATTCCTCATATGTCTTCTTTTCTGATGTTTTCAGGCTCCTGTTCTTGGAGTTGAGCCTCTAATATCTGCTTGGGTAGGCCCAAGCTAATGGTCATGACTAGGGCTCGAACTCTCATGGGAGGATCAGTTCCTTTTCGACTTAGTGCATCTTCGACTATGTTGGCTTTACCTGGGTGGTATTTGATGTCGCAGTCGTAGTCACTGGGGAATTCTATCCAACAACGTTACCTCATGTTTAGCTCCTTCTGGTCTAGGATATGTTGCAAACTCTTGTGATCAGTATGCACTGTGCACTTTGTTCCATACAGGTAGTGTCTCCAAATTTTCAAAGCAAAAACTACAGATCCAAGCTCTAGATCATGAGTAGAGTAATTCTGCTCGTGTTTCTTCAATTGTCTTGAAGCATAGGCAATCACTTTCTGTCTCTGCATCAATACAGCTCCTAAGCCTTTGTATGAGGCGTCACAATAGATAACGAAGTCTTTGTTGCCTTCTGGTAGGGCTAAAATGGGTGCACTACACAACTTCTGCTTAATGGTTTGGAATGAAGCCTCTTCTTTTTCTCTCCAATCGAATTTTAAGCCTTTCTGAGTAAGCTTCGTCATAGATTTAGCTATCTTAGAAAATCCTTCTATGAATCTCTGGTAGTAACCGGCAAGACCTAAGAATTGGTGAATCTCCTTTGGTGAAGTGGGTGCTGCCTAATCCTTCACGGATTCGACTTTCGCGGGATCCACTTGAATTCCCTTGTCATCGATCACATGACCGAGGAAATTCACTTTAGGAATCCAAAAATCACACTTTGAGAATTTTGTGTACAACTTCTCTTCCTTAAGTAATTTTAGCACTTGAGCAAGGTGTTCTTCGTGCTCTTGCTCATTCTTGGAATTGATGAGTATGTCGTCGATAAACACAATCACGAACTTATCCAGATAGGGTCTGCACACTCGATTCATGAGGTCCATGAATATGGCTGGAGCGTTAGTCAGGCCAAATGGCATGACTTGAAATTCATAATGACCGTAACGAGTTCTGAAAGCTGTTTTCGGTATGTCCTCTTCTCTGACCCTCAACTGGTGATACCCCGATCGTAGGTCGATCTTGGAGTATACACTTGATCCTTGTAACTGATCAAATATGTCGTCGATTCGTGGTAGTGGGTAACGATTTTTCACAGTTAACTTATTCAGTTCTCTATAATCGATAAACATCCGAAAGATCCGTCTTTCTTTTTGACAAAAAGTACTGGAGCTCCCCAAGGTGAGGAACTGGGTCTGATAAAACCTTTGTCTGACATTCTTGAAGTTGTTCAGCGAGTTCTTTCATCTCGGTTGGTGCTAATTGGTATGGTGCTTTAGCTACAGGTGCAGCTCCTGGTATCAAGTCGATTTGAAATTCCACTTGACGAGTCGGAGGCAAACCAGGTAAGTCGTCTGGGAAAAATTCGGGATAATCGCGGACAATTGGTACGTCCTTGATTTGTTTCTTCTCTGGTTCCTCTTCTTTGTCGGTTTTTGAAATATGTGCTAAAAAGATAGGGCATCCTTTTAGTATATACTTCTGGACTTTAGTGCATGAGATAACACTCAGTCTGGTGTCAGTTCTATCTGAGTTTCCTTCTCCTCGAACAATTAGATTTTCTTTTCCCCATGGTATACGGACTAGATTTTTGTCGCACACAATGGTTGCGTGATATTTGGCTAACCATTCCATACCAATGATGACGTCGAAACTACCCAAAATTACAGGTATCAAATGAATGTCGAATTGATGATTTAGAAGATTTAAGGTACAACCTCTTAAAATAGTGTTAGTTTCAATGATTTTACCGTCTGCTAACTCGACTCTATAACAGTCATCTAACGGTGTAGGTGTGATGTCTAGTAAGCTACTAAATTCTGTGGATATGAAACTCCTATCGGCTCCCGTATCAAATAAAATAGTTGCATAGCGATTGTTTAGAAGGAACGTACCGGTAACCACATTGGAGTCTAGGTTGGTCTTGGCGTCTCCTATCACATAGACTCTATACGGTTCTCCTCCTCTGTTCTCGTTCCTAACTGCTCGCTTTGGGCAATCAGGCTTGATGTGCCCGATTTCTCTGCAACCATAGCAACGAACTTCCCTACGAGCCATGTTACCGCTGCCAGTGTGTTGGCGGTTTCCCTGCTGTCTATTTCCGCGGAAGTTCTGACTGTTGCCATTGTGGTGGTGCTGGAGTTGTTCCTCATGGCTAGAACATGGGTGTTGCCCTGTCCGGGTCTTCGATATTCAGTAGTAGAGAAAATGATGGAAATTGCACTTGGAGCACTTTGGCTTGTTGCCTGCATATGGTAGTGGTGCTGAGGAAACAACACTACAGATCTGGCCCAAGTTTTCTTTCTTTGGTGGCTGGTCCTGATGATGACTGCGGTAGTTCTCCTCAACTTTTCTCTTGTACTTAGACTGCCTAAGCACATGATCACGTCCTCGTTTGTTCATCAGCTCCGTGGCAAATTCTATGGCACCCTCGACCGTAATGGGTCGGGATGCGAGTACACTGTCATGAACAGAATCAGGAAGTCCACTGACGTACTTTTCTATTTTGTCCTTCACGTCAGGGAACATCCGAGTACACATCAAAGTTAGCTCCTGAAATCTCTGGTTGTAAGCTGTGATGTCATGATTTGAGCATTTGAGGTTCTACAAGTCAATTTCTAGTTTCTTGATTTCACCCCGAGGACAATATTTCGTGGTAAGTCTTTCCTTAAATGCATTCCAGGTCATCCCATAGGCTTCATCATGCCCGAGGGTAGCAACTAGGGAGTTCCAACAGGTGAGAGCATGTTCCAAGAGGGTACATATGGCAAATTTCACCTTGTTTTCTCCGGTGCAATCACTAATGCGGAATATTGTCTCGGTCCTTTCGAACCATTTCATGAGTCCTACTACCCCTTCCTTGCCCTTGAAGTAACTGGGCTTGCATTTCAGGAAGTCGGGATAGGTGCATCCTCTGGCAGTTCGATCTCTTGCATTCGAGTTCTGACTGTCGCCCTGGTTTCCGATGGGGTGTGTTTCCCTGGCGGCTACGGCATCAGCAATGCCTTGACCGATAAGCACTCTAAGTTGTGCTTCTGAAATAGTCGCTGAGGGAGCAACGTCAGGGTTCTGTCGAGTGACTCCTTGTGCCATTGTTCTATCATACACAAGGATGAGATTTATTAGTTAGTCAGTAGGGGTATTATATTAAGTTGCATGAAAATGGATATGCATAGAATTCACAACAAATTGGATAACTTGTCAAGAGTTCATAATAATATAAATTCAAACAAACAAGTAAGTGATAATAAGTCAGTACTGGTGAACATTAATATGATAAAAATACAACCAATCTAAGACATAGATACAACAATCCTGTCTGAGATAGTGGTACATATGTTTGTAGTACAACAAAAGATAACCTACCTACTAAGGTTAGGTGCTATGATACGGATACAACTGAAAAGGAAATACAAGTACAAAAGACCTAAATCATGCGAGCTGAGATGCAACTCAATGCTTGTCATGATGTGCAAGGGAATCTAGCCTACACTAGTATGGCTGTCTCCAGGTGCGAGTGGTCCAGTTGGTGGTGTGGGTGCACGATCATCCTGCATGCGAATCATCGCTCTCCTGGTCTCTCGGGAGAATCTCATGGTCTCGAGCAACTAGTGCTGACGTGCAGTATCGGCACTCCTTAGATGATCTGTCTCCGCAATGACTCCCTGATGGCGAAGATCTGCCAGGTCTATGAAAGTCCGAAAAGTCTCTTCATGCGTGAGGATAGCAGCCTAGGTCTCGTATGAGTGACCCTCTTGTGAAGCTAGCCGGTAGCGGAGGTAAGCAACCTCATCCAACAACCAATGTATGGTCCCCTGGGTCATACCCAGAGAACTCTGAGTTGTGTGTAACTCACTAGCCATGGCCCAGTAGAGAGAACTATATCTCTCCTGAAGTAAGGCGCGACCCTAATGGTCCGCCTGTAGTAGGGCATGAATAAGTGCGGTATCCTGTGCCTGTCGGGCCACAAGTGCGTCGACCTGTGCCTGTAAGGCACCAAGACTGGGTTGTCCAGCTCTTGATCCCTCTCCTATCTCGAAGGTCGAGTCAGGAATAGAATCACGCCTCCTCTTGCGAGGTGGCAGAGCACTGTTGGGGTAAGGGTGATCTGCAGAAGGTGGTGGCAAAGGTGGTAAAGAAGGCACAACCTGATCCATCTCCCTAGGAGGAGATGTAGGTACTACTAGCAGTGGTGAAGTAGGGGATATAGTAGGTGGTGATGGGGTAGGTGAATCTGAAAGTATAATGACTCCGTCTGGCTGGTCACCCTCTGGACTGGGTGTCAGATGCGGGTCCAGCAAATATTGATGTCGGCGATAATGGTGTGGTGGTAGGAGCCATGAGCTCCTCGAAGGTAGTCACAACAGTAGGTGGCATCATGATATCTGAAAATAGCATTTCAAAGTTGAGTAAGGTTTTAGCTTACACCATTCAAAAAGTTTTAAAATGCATATGCGATGCGGTTTATGTCTTTTAACTACGCTCGTTAAAAGTATGATTAGATACTTAGGTGATTTATTAACTCGAAGGTTATAAATCAGTTTGAGGTTAGTTCACATAATATGTATGCTCTATATGCTATATGCCTAACTTATAAAGGTTCCCCAAAAATCAACTTTCTTTTTATTTCATTGATTTTAAAAGTTCAATTATAGTCCAGTTTAATATTTTTTTTATATAATAAAATTTTATTATCGATCTGGTTCTCTATAACTATGCGCTCTGATACCATTTCTGTAACACCCCGTGATGGTCAAATGCATCGAAATAGTACATGGGGTGTTACTTGGGTGGATCGATAGCACACAGTATATAGAGCAATGATCATAATAGTCATTTGAAACATATTACATGAATTAATTGTACACACTTAGTATATTGTTTGTAAAACCAAATTTATTATAAAACTGAAGTAAATATCCCTGCCCAATGGTAGACATGATGCTCCCTAAAATGCTAGAATCCAATGCATGAACCTGCTTTATTTTCCTGAGAAAACATATAGAGTAAAATGTGGGGGTCAACACGAAGTTGGTGAATTCATAGGTTTAGTTAAATAAATAAATTACTAATATGCCAAACACCACGATCATAGTAGGACAATCACAGTCCAATACTATAGTAGTTCATACTGCCCTGTAATAGAAGCTAGACAAAAGATGCTCAGTACGCCCATTTGGGTCTATCCTGATGTTGTTCCCTCAGTACGACAATGAAATAAACTTGTTGCTTGGCCTAAGCGTTTCGTGATAGCAAGTCACGCAGGCCGGGTGTTGTCAATACCCGAATAGATCTATTCATACATTTCACGCTACACTATTAACTATTACAGTCCACTGGTATGGGGCAAACAATAGGCAATAAATTGTTGTTGTCATCAGTGCGTGTTTTGCATATTTATATAGATATAGTTTTTGTATGTTTTCTCCCCCAGTTATAAAATAGTAAAGGTGGGGCCATGAACTCACCTTAGTGGTAGTGATGTGAGAATGATATCACTGAATAAACTGGTACAGTATGATCACGAACTGGAAAAATTACCTAAGTAATTTTAAGTGCCTTAGTAAATGCAAAATAACAATGCAGGATGAATGTGTGGATGAAAATGCATGATCACTAATTAATAAGCTATTACGATCGTTTAAGTGTTTACACTTATAGTGAATTGTAAATATATACATTTTTAGTTTCTAGAAATATATATATATAAATTGTTTAGTAAAATGGGTAATAAATTAAATAAATAGATTTTGTATTATTTAATTTATTGTAAGAAAATAAAATACAATTTACTTTTCTTAAGGCTTCAAAAATATGGTTAACAGGATTTGTCAGTTTATAAGGTTTCGCGAATAAACTTGGTAATTTGTTTAATCAGCCAAACGGCTAAGTTAATTTATCAATAAAATAATTTATTAATATTTTTAATTAACTTAAATTACACTTGAGTCCTTGTTAGTATAAAAATTTACCAAAAATATCCTTTAAGGTTTCGTTCGTTAAGTATATTGCGTCGTTAGTCCTTGTCCGTTTAATTTATTTACAAAAACACTCCTAGGGCTTACAAAACTTTGGGGAAATGACCAAACACCCCTATGTCTCGTAAATAATTAAGTTAGGGTTAGGGTTTGTATTAAGTTTTCAAAATGACACAATTGGTCCTTGAAGTCTCGGATTATCCAAAAATAATAGTTAGGGCTTGTAATAAGTTTCCC
Organism: Glebionis coronaria; assembly: GCA_025667525.1. Lineage (NCBI taxonomy): Eukaryota > Viridiplantae > Streptophyta > Magnoliopsida > Asterales > Asteraceae > Glebionis > Glebionis coronaria. The sequence continues at coordinate 336,144,488 of CM046880.1, read as the reverse complement.
AAAGTGACACTTTTGTCCTTGAGGTCTCGAAGTATTTAAAAATAAGGCTAGGGCTTGTAATAAGTTTCAATAATGGCAATAATAGCCCTTGAAGTCTCGAAATATTAAAAATGGGAAACTAGGGCTTATATTAAGTTTCAACATTGGCACAATCAGTCCTTGTGGTTTCGTTTAACTCTCAGTTTAAAACAAACGCACCCTAAACTTTTGGAAATGACACATGTGGCCCTTGAACTTCTATAAAGTCACGAAATCATATACACATGTTTTATTAAGTTACAAAACCGACCTTAACTTTCACCAATTGGCAATAATGGCACAAAAAGTTCCCACAAATAAGGTTTGGGCTCGGTTGGCCCAATAGGGTCTCGGCTTGGTTTAATGGGCCTAGTGGGCTTGTTTAATTAACTAATAATTTACTAAATGGGCTAGTACCTATAACTTGCTTATTGGGCTTATATCTAAGGGGGTGTTTGGTTAAGCTTATATGATTGGCTTATAAGCTTATTAGTTTATATGTGTTAAATAAGCCGAAATAAGTGTTTGGTTAAGCTTATATAACTTGGCTTATAAGCTTATATAAGTGGGTTTTGGTAAGCCAAAACTTTGAGGCTTTTTTAAGGAGGTGTAGGCTTATATATGAATATTATATTAAAAGACTTTTATACCCTCATTTAATTCATTACACCTATTTTATTTTTATGTACTTTTTAGTCATTCTACCTTATTAGTTATAAAAGCTAAGCCAAACACTTATTAAAGGATTATGAGCTCATTATATATAAGTCATAAATGGCTTATATAATATAAGCCTAACCTCAATTCATAAGCTTAACCAAACAACCTCTAAATATTTCTAGGCTTATCAATAAGTTATGGGCTTATTTACATTCGGCTTATTTCTAAGTTTGGGCTTATATGTGAGTTTATATGACTCGCCTTATTTAACATTTCTAGGGCTTATATGAGCTAGGTTAAATATTTCTAAGTCTCGGCTTATATAGATTTTTAGGGTTTACATGGACTAGCTTATATAAGGTTTTAGGTTTCAGCTTATATAAGTTTTTAGGGTTTCAATGACTTAGCTTATATAAGTTTTAGGTTTCGGCTTATATTAGGTTTTAGGGTTTCTATGTCATGGCTTATATAAGGTTTTAGGTCTCGGCTTATATAAGTTTTATAGGCTTATAGGACTAGCTTATATAGGTCTAGGCTTATATGACTTATGGGCTTATATATGCTTATATATTTCGGCTTATATTACATTTTATATACTTTTATGACTTAGTACTTTACTTTAGGGCTTACACTAAGTTCTTTATGCATATTCTTACAAGTCTTATGGTTTTGAAGCAAGATTACCCATGGAAACCATATAAGCCGTGGGCTTATATGTTGTAAAGGGTTTGTTTTAGAGTTTTAAACGTATGCATGTACTCCTAACTCCATTTTATAACATATACATGCATGCCAAGTGTAATGAGTAAGGAAAAAGTTTAGAAAGGTTTCATACTTACTTGTTTCAAGAAAACTTGGTGATGGCTATGGTTTAGGAGTTCTAGACGTCGGGTTCTTCTTATAAGTGACCTAGAATGATATTGGACTTGACTTGAATGCTAAGAAACTTGGATAACATGCACTAAATGCTTGGTGAAGAGCAAGAATAGGTTGAAGTAAATGCTTGAGCTCGTTTGGGTGTTTTGTTGAGAGGGTATCCGAATGTGAGGAGTGTAAGTGAGTTGTGAAGTTCAAATGCTTGATAAATATCTCAATGTGAGATTGAGGGGTGTGGTTCGGGGATTATACACGTCTAAGAGAGAGTGTGTAGCTAGATATGGTAAATTTTGGTGTGTACCATGTAAGTACAAGGTTTAATGAGCCAAGATGTACACTTGACCCTAAAATTCCTTATGCCGTCGCATGTTTAGCATCCAAGGGAACAAGGTATGACTTGCATAGTGTTAATGATAAATGGAAAGGTTGTATAAGTAAAATGGATGTGTGGTGTGTTCTAACACACGTCTAGTGTCAAAGTGGGAGTGCTAGGTGTCTTATTTACATTATACATGTTGATCCCAAACTTAGATCGATTTAGCTTGTGTAAACGAGATTAGATCAAGTTATACACGTAGAGAAACTTTGTTTATGTATAAAGTAGTCTAAGTGTTATGCGGAATTAACACTTAAACAAGAACACACAAAGATGTAAAACAAACTTTCACTTGATTGATAATAACGAACTTGCTTACAATGAAAGTGTTTAACATATGAAAACTTATATTGAAACATAACCTAAAGGTCTTCTTTTATAGACATAAGAAGCCTTGTACAAGAGTCTACGTATCAACTATTCTAGGTAAAGATAATTCTAGAAAATACAATGTTGATCCTATCTTTACTAGAAATAAACTAGAAACATAATACGCGTAGACCATATCTTTCTATCAGTGCTTATCTTCAACCTATCAACGCTTGACTTCTTCTTGTCAACGCTTGATCTGTCAGCGTTTGTTTTCTTCTTATCAACGCTTGTTTTCCTCTTGGCAGCGCTCAAGTAGACTGGCTACATTTTATTCCCAACAATCCTCCCCTAAACTTGATATCTACTCTAGTAATTAAGTTTCTGAATAAAAATTAAGAACTAGGAGGAATCTTACAAATCTTATCATATTGGTAATAAACATGTCTGATCAAATCTTTGGCCATATCACTTGAATAGTCAATCTCCAACTGTGTTGTCTTCATCTTCTCCAAAACTTCTTTGGACATGAAATACTGACCATCTACAAGAAGATACTCAGCAAACTTTGTAGAGCTCAAATAATACACACCAGCAGCTGAATACAAACGCCATTGAAGACCACTAAGATCATCCTCAAGATCCTTCCAAACAGCAGGATCTTCTTCTTTTGGTCCACACCTTCTCTTGAATGTTGACCAAAGTTTTATTCCATTGACTGAAGTAGGAGCTTCAGTCTCATACTTGGCCTCCAACAACCTCCAAAGGTCTACCAAGTCTTCTCTATCCACACTTGCAAAGAGAGACGCAAGAGTAGTAAATGTGTGTACCTCTTTCCCATACCTGCCAATCTTCCAAAACCCACTTGCATCTTCTTCATAGCTTATGATAGGGTTTCTGGCATCAAGAGGTAACACTTGTACCATATCTGAAGCTTCCATGGGTGAGAGCTTGATGCTCCTTCTTATAACAGCTTCACTAGGCTTCAATCTATCCATATCTTTAGGAAACTCAAGAGGAACTCCCTTCTTCAAAGGTCTTGGAACAATCATTGCCTTCTTAAGCTCCATTTCTTCTGCAAGTTCTTCTTTCCTTTCATCTGAAAGAAGTCTGATAGTATTCATTTCCTGCACTTTTTCCCAAATGGGATAAGCCTTGTACTCCAACACTTCAAAGGATAATCCCAACAATTTCTTATAGGACCATCCTGTTCCATGACATCTGAGTAGCATGTAGTAAAGCTCCCTTCTATCCCTCTTTAGCAGTGAGAGAACATTGCTAGCTTTGTGTTTCAAAATTACCTTGCAGTCTTTTTGAACTCTTAGAAGAATCTCCAAACCCCAAATTTGGTCTGAAATAGTCAAATCTGGATTCTCTATACACCTATTCTCCCAAGCATGGTACATCTGAACAACTTCTGGCATATCAAAATCTACTTGCAATTTCAACTCTCTAAGCTTCTCTCTTGCCAAATCATCACCATATTCAAGTCTTTTTGGTTGTTCAATTATCATCACACTTGAATCTGAACTTGCTTCATCACTTCCTTCTTGTTCCTCTGAAGTGACAACAAATGGTGATTCACCAACCTTCTTTCTTTCTTGTTCCATAAGTTGTGCAGCCAACCTTGAATTAAACTCTACTTGTGCTGCATTCTTAGGAACTTCTACTTCTACCATGATTCCTTTACCCTTATCTAATGGATCAATGATGGGTAAGGATGATGGTAATACCTGTGAAGATACTTCTTTGATGATAGCTGATGACTGGAATACATCAACCTCATCTATAGGTCTGTCAACGCTCAAATTCCTTGTGTCAGCGCCCAATTTTCTCATGTCAGCCCTTGGTGTGTCAGAGTTCAAATTTTGCTTGTTAACGCCCAAATTACTTGTCTCAGCATTTCTTGTAAATTGCTCCAACATAGCTGTAAAAGACAAGTTTAAATTGGTAGGAGTTACCAGAGATCTATCAAAACCTGGTTGCTTCTTCAATTCAGTTAGGGCCTCAGCAATACCCAAAGATTCTCCATCATGTGAGCCTTTATCACTCACATTAACCTGCTCATCCTCCCATTTGGAAGATTCCTCCATCCCACACCTTGTGCTAGCATTATCCAAAATGACAATCCTCTCCCTCAACTGCTTGAGTTCAAGGCCTTATGTACTGACAATTTGTACCAAGTCTGCATTTTGCTTTTGCAAGCTAATGCAAACAGCCGTCAATTCCATTAATGTGTATGGTTCCAATCTGCCCTCCTCTAAAATGGGTATTTGACCTCCCAAGTTAGATTCATAGGGCATGGATGAGGTCTTAAAGATGTTAGGACTGTCTTGGCCTGCATCTAAGCCAGAACCAATAGTCCCAGCCTCATCCATAGCACCAACCACACTTGTGGTGGTGGTTCTCTCTGCTACATGTCTAGGACCACTAGAGGAGAACACTCTAGTAGTCCTTTGGCGTTTTTGAAACCTATATTGTGGTGGGGTAGAAGATGATGTGGATTGGGTGGATGTGGGAAGGTTAAGGGGTGTTTGGGTATGTGAAGGAAAGGTGTCAACGTCTGGATTACTTGTATCAACGCCAACATTTAATGTGTCAACGTTGAAGGGTTCTTGGTCAGTTTCCATGCGTTGAGGTGAAGGTAAAGGTTCTGGTAGTGGGTCAAGTTGTGGTTGTGGGTCTGGTTGGGGTTGTGCTGCTGCAATAACATCAAGCATAGCTGGGGTGAGGGGTAATTCACGGTGAGGGGGTGAGTTCATCTTGGTAAAAATAGCTTTCTTTTGCACAGGGATCTCATAAAAGTCATCATGATCCCTTGTGCAGTAATTTTGCACATCAAAAACCATTTGTAAAAATCTGGGATAAGCCAAAGTCATCTTATTCCCTTTGTTTTTACACATGCCATCAAAAATCATTTTAGAATAATTAAACTTTTGCCCAGTTGCAATGCACACAATAGCACTAGCAATTGATCTATTAATCTCATTGTGTGTAGTATATTTGGGACTCAAACATTGTAGGATGACATATATGAGGTACTTCCAGGCTGGGGGAAACTCCTATTTATGATATTTGTTTAAAGTGCCCTCATCAGGGAAAGGATAACCCAAAACCCGAAGCCCTTGTTCTATTTCATGAATGGGAAGGGTGGTTATACCATCTGCATCATCAAGATGCAAAGCCTAGCGAACCAAGGCTTCAGTAACCACCCATGTACGACCATGAACAATAGATGATAATGTAGTCACATTATTAACTGTTGAGGAACTAACAGTGTTCCAAAATTGTTTAATATGCGTGACAGAGATGAGAGAAGCATGAGAAAGAGCATACCGAATAGGAGATGCATTAAAATACGCCACCATCTGGGTGTATTGTGGAAACAGAGTGTCATCAGCGTCCAAATATGCAATCATGTTGTGTTGACTCCTGAATCCCAATACCAAGTCACTTGGTTTAAATTTTGGTGCCATTGTTGAAGAAAGCTGTTTGTGAATATTTAGAAAGATGAATTATAGGAGAAAATTGTTAGACAAGAATATGAGGTACCCTGTTTAAAAATAGGAGCCAAATATATAGGAGAGATAGGTGCATGTGATTGGTAAAAAATGGGGCAACTATTTTCAAAATATAATGATGAAAATATTGAAAAGAAAATAAGTTATCTCTTGCATTAATTAAAAGTTATCTGCTCCCAAAATTACGGCCCAAAAATTCGTCAAAAAGTAACAACTGGGTAGGTCCCAATGAGTGTCAACGGTAAAAAAAAAACCCATCAACGCCCAACGGCTATATTCTTGTCAACGTTTGCCAAAGCCATGTCAGCGTCTAAATTGGTCATAACAACGCTTGGAAAAATACTTGTCAGCGTCCAAAAATAAAAGTAATAAAAATGAAAAAGGACCTTAACAAAGTAATTTATCCTAGTGAAGATAACCTATAAATTGATAATTATTATAGGGCGGCAAGCATTGTCCAGTTATGCACACTTGCTTATGCAAGATAGATATAACAGTCCTCTAGTGTCCCTTGCTAACCAAAATTCTTAACAACTAAGTTATCTCATAAAATTCCTTGTAACTCCCAGGTAAACCCATGATAAAATCATTCCCAAGTCTCTCAACAGACCACAACCAATTCTAGGCCAAAAATGTCTTGGCAGCATGCATAGTATATCAACTTTGCATGCTACAGTGCCTCATGATTCAGTAAAACTAACTCATACTCACCTGTGGACACAATCTAGAATTGTGATAAGAGTATTATAAGAATACCCAAAAGTTATAAAGGTTCCTAAAACCTCCCCTTAAACTGTGATACATATGTTGCCCAATAATATGCATGAATATAAAAATTTATGTCAAGATAGGAATATAAATATTCCAACCATCATCCATAAATAAAAACATGCTCAAACGATTCTTCAAGGATCCATAGGCAACTCTGTATCCAATGGTATAATGCTAACACCACCTGCACACTTAGATTAAAAACCACAAAACTAACATTGTTGCTGACAACGTCACGATAACACTTGTTAGCGTTAAAGTAACCTTTGTCAGCGTTAGACAAATATAGTGGAAAATCTAACTTTTCAAAAAGACCAATAACAATGCATTATCCTATACATACTTTTACAATAAGATCCCAAAACACATATTAAGTGAGATTGATCATTCCAATACTTGTTACCAAGTATTGGAACCTTCCAGCATCAAAAGGTTTAGTTAATAAATCAGACACATTTTCTTCTGTGTCAACCCTATCTGGTTGTATTAAACCCTTTTCAAAACAATCCCTTATAAAATGATGTCTAATTTCTATGTGTTTGGTTTTAGAATGATGTACAGGATTTTTAATAATGCATAAAGTACTGTTATTGTCTACAAAAATCTTGGTATGCATGAAATTATACCCATAATCCAACAGCTGGTTCTGAATCCATAAGACTTGTCCACAACAAGCAGTTGCAGCAACATACTCTGCTTCAGTTGTAGAATTGGCCACCACTGTTTGTTTCTTGCATTGCCAAGATATCAACCTACTCCCAAGAAACTGACATCCACCAGTTGTGGATTTTCTATCAAACTTATCACCACCATAGTCACTGTCTGAATATGCAATAAGCTCCAATGGTGAATCTTTTGGATACCACAAGCCAAGATCTGGATAACATCTAAGGTACCTAAAGATTCTCTTAACAGCATAAAGGTGACATTCTTTGGGAGTCACTTGATGGCGTGCACATGCACACACAGCAAACATAATGTCAGGTCTTGAGGCTGTAAGATACATCAATGAACCAATCATTGATCTATAGTGCTTGACATCCACATCTTTTCCATCTCCAACTTTTCCCCAAGGATGTTCTTTATCCATAGGAGTAGTAGCCCTCTTTTCATGTGGAGAAAAGCCAAACTTCTTCAAGATCTCTGTTACATACTTATCCTGAGAGATGAAGATACCATCTTCTTTCTGCTGAACTTGTAATCCTAGAAAGAAGTTCATCTCCCCCATTGCACTCATCTTGAATTTGTCTGTCATAAGCTTGGAAAAGTGTTCACTCATCTTTGGATTGGTGGAGCCAAAGATGATATCATCAACATAAACCTGAACAAGTAAGACATCCTTACCAGCCTTCTTTGTAAATAATGTTTGGTCTATGGTGCCCCTTTTGAATCCATTTTCCACCAGATAAGTGGACAATGTGCCATACCATGCTCTTGGGGTTTGATGAAGTCCATACATAGCTTTCTTGACTCTATACACCTTGTCTGGATTCTCTGGATCTTCAAAACCAGGAGGCTGCATAACATATACCTCCTCAACAATTATGCCATACAGAAAAGCACTCTTCACATCCATTTGATAAACAGTGAAGCCCATGCAGGAAGCATAGGCTAGAAATATCCTTATAGCCTCAATCCTTGCAACTGGTGCAAAGACCTCCTCATAGTCTATCCCTTCCTCTTGTGTATATCCCTGAGCCACTAAACGTGCCTTGTTTCTGACCACAATGTCTCTTTCATCTTTCTTGTTTCTAAGAACCCATCTTGTCCCAATAGGTCTGACATATCTGGGACAATCAACCAGCTCCCAAACATCCTGAATAGCAAATTGGTGAAGCTCATTCTCTATTGCTTCCACCCAACTTGGTTCTTTGAGAGCATCAAAAATCTTCTTGGGTTCCTGTTGTGACAGAAAACAGGCAAACAAACATGCTTGAACAAGAGGGGTATCAACCTTCTTGTGTATATTGGCAATAAATCCACCAAGACTCTGATGAGATCTTCTAGTCTGAACAGGAGACATGACATCCCCAATAATTTGAGAAGTAGGGTGATTCTTCATAGTAGAAGTAATAACTCCTCCCTCAAAAAGTCTGTTGTCTTTAATCTCATCATCCATGTTGCCAATATCTTCTTTAGACTCTCTTTCATCAATATTTGTATGAACCTATTCATGTATTCTTGAAGGTTCACCTTGTTCATAATTTGAAGAGAAAATATGCTCAAAACAGTTGTCAACGCCTGAACCAAGGTTGTCAGCGTTTTGTCATCAACGCCTGAAATGGCGTTGTCAACGTTTGAGCCATCAACGCCTGAATTTGTCCTGTCAGCGCCAGATTTTCCTTTGTCAGCGCCTGAAGGACCATGCATGTTGTTAACTGGTGATACTTGAGGACCACCATTTTCCTTTTCAGCAGCAGCAGCAGCAGCAAAAGCATCTGTCCATATGGGAATAGTGACATACTCTTGTATGGAAGATGACTTGTCTGCTTGTGATCCAACCTCTTCATTAACATGTGTACCTGAAACATCAACAACTGGTTCTTCCACAACATTTGAAGTTACCTTCACAATGTCTGGATTAGTAACAGGCATATATTTCAAAGTCCTAGATAGAGGTTCCAAGTCAAACAACCAATTTGGACCACTTTCAGGATCACTAGGTTTACTCTCTAAAAACCTAACATGTACTTTTTCAAGTATACGTTTTTCCTTCTTAAAGTAAACCCTATATCCCTTACTCTGCACCGAATAACCCATAAAGTAGCCTTCATCACCTTTAGCACTAAATTTACCTAAGGCATCACTAGTATCTAAGACAACTACATGACAGCCAAAAGGTTTAAGAAAACCAATATTAGGTTTCCTTCCCCAAAGTAACTCATAAGGTGTTTTGTTATGTATCTTGTTGACCAATGCTCTATTCTGAACATAACAAGCTGTATTCATAGCCTCAGCCCAAAAAGCTATGGGAAAGTGAGCATCAGCCAACATAGTCCTGGCTGCTTCAATTAGGGTTCTATTCTTTCTCTCAACAACCCCATTTTACTGTGGGGTTCTGGCAATACTAAACTGCCTAGTAATCCCTTTCTTGGCACAAAAATCATCTAACAGTTTATTTCTAAACTCACCACCATTATCACTTCTAAGCATTTTAACTTTATTACCAGTTTTCTTTTCTATTTGGGTAATAAAGCTAATTAAAGTATCAGCAGTGTCACTTTTCATAGCTAAAAAAGAAAGTCCAAGTAAACCTAGAAAAGTCATCTGTGATGACAAAGCAGTATGATTTACCATTCAAACTCTCTATATTAGTTGGACCAAACAGGTCCATATGCAGCAAGTGAAGTGGTTTAGAACTAGAGTGCACCTGTTTAGACTTAAATGAGACCTTGTGCTGCTTGCCTTTAAGGCATGCAACACAAGAGTGGTCATTGTGGAAAGCCTTTTCAGGCAAACCATCAACCAAGCCAAGTCTCACAAGCCTGTTTATATTCTTAAAGTTAATGTGCCCTAGTCTCTTGTGCCATAGATTACTCTCATCAACTGAAGCTTTAGCATAAAACATGACATATTATTATTCATCCTAATACCATTAAGATTCACATTATAAATGTCCTTATGCCTAGGTGTTCTATAGTCAATATATTTCTCATCTGGTATTTTGAAATCCTTGCTCAACACCAAGCATTCAGTATCAGTAAAAAGAACCTTATTTTTGTTATCACAAACTTGTGATACACTAAAAAGATTGTAATCAAGTTCTTTTACAAGAAACACGTTTTCAAAACACAAGTTCTTGGTGAGAAGAGTTCCTTTGCCTGTGATAGTTCCATATCCGCCTCCAAAGTAAACTTTATCACCATCCTTAATGGGAGTGAAGTTAGTGAGATAATCTTCCTTCCCAGTCATGTGCCTAGAGCATCCACTATCCCAATAGCCATAATCATTTAACTGTTTTTGAATGCCCTCCACATAAAGAAAACAAATTAGTTTTCTTTGGGAACCCAAGCCTGAGCAGACTTGGATTCATCTGGTTGTTCAACAAAAACAGACTTAGTTCTCATAACAACCCCTTGTTCATCCCTTTTTGGATGAAATACCCAGTTAACCCCAATTGGTTTTGTGATGACCTTTGAAATATAATTAAATCTGTTGCAGGTCATAGAAATCCCATTAGAATTAGGGTTTTGATCTTGCTTAGGTCTCCATGTCAAGCTAGAAGAAGCTTTAGACCCCTTTCGCTGTGGTTGCAAATATTTAGGTCTGGCAACGTTTCTGTCATTTTTTGATTTGGTCTTGTCAACGCTGAAATTACCCTTATCAGCGTTGAACCTAGGGTTTGCTACAGGAACCCATTGCCTATTAGACCATGTATTGGTCTTCTGAAAAGGTCTTTGTCCATGAGTGTTAGACCCTTGGTAAAGAATAGGGCTGGTCTAACAACTTGTGGACTTTGCTCCACAAAAGTTTTGGGTCTGACAGTGTTTGACCTTTTAACAGCGTTGACCTTGGAAGCGTTGACGCACTTATATGCTAAATGTGAAAAGCTACCACAAGTGTAACAGGCTTTTCTAGACACAACTCTAGGTCTAGAAGAAAAGAAACCTGTTTCATTATCACTAATTTGGCTTTTTGGTGACCTAGTATTCCTATACATTTCTGCATACTTAATGCTAGGTTTCTTAACAGTGTTTGAGCCAAGGTCAATAGTCTTGCCAGTGATTGGGTTTGTTACTTTGATAGGGGTCGACTCATTTAGACTATCACAAAGCATGCCACCCTTGACAAATAAGGTAGGGTTGGCTTTCTTCCATTCATTCAAGTCAGTCAACTTTTGCCTATATTCCTCAACTGGGGTAAGGACTCTTGGTGGAGGAATAAATTCCTCTTCTTGGAGTTCTGGTAAACCAATCCAAGATAAGTCCTTTCTTTGGACACCATAGAAGTCCCCAGCTGGTGGTGGAACACCAGTATAGTCTTTCATCCCAATCCCAGTCATGTCCATAGGATCCCTCTGTTTACTAACACATTCTCCTAGGGTTTGTGAGGCCTTATCAAATCTCTGAATTTTAAGGTCAACATTATCCTTATTCTTGATAGCCTCATCTAACTTAGCCTGTAATTCAGCATTGACCCTTTCCATGATGTTTCTAACATCATTACTAGCATTTAAATTATGTTTTAAGATATTTATTTTATCTTTTAGGTCAAGCTCCATTTTCTTATACTCAGAAACTGTCTTTTCAGTTTGAGTGAGAGCAATTTGATAGTTAGACAACTTCCATCTCTCAGTACTCATATCTCCTAATAATCTTAAAACCTCTTTGTTAAGTTTTTCAGTATTTAAACGACAACCCTTACTACAAAAAGCGTCATCATATACCTCATTGTCTGATGAAGATGAGGAGTGTGCCATGAGAGCATATTGAACATGCTCTTCTTCTTCTATCTCAACAACCAAAGCTTTATCCTCTTCCTCATCCTTAGCCAAATAGCTCCAATACCATCCAATGCCATCAATTTCTTGCACTGCCACCATGGCCTTAGGATCCTTAGCCTTAACAATTTGACTGGAGGGTTTTCCAGCATCAGATCTTCTTGGAGATCTGCATTCTCTCATAAAGTGCCCCATACGATGACAATTGTAGCACTCAACCTTGGATTTATCAAATCCAGCAGTGTCCTTTGCATTGAAAGTCATCTTCTTCTTGAACCATTGTTGGAAATTTACTTTATGTGACGACATTTAAGAATTCCCATTAGTTATCATAGTCACACACGCTTAGACTAGACTAGGAACGTTGTATAGTTTAAGTAGCGTGTGTGACTATATATACCCCTCCTAGGCTTCCAAGGAGGGGTGTTGTTTTGTGTTTCATTTGTTTTCATTTCCTTTCAATACATTTTCTTAACCTTTTCACACACAACCTCTCTTCTCTCTCTCTCAACAATGGCTTCCACCATTTACCACCATGTTAGACCACCGGATCTTATATAGAAAATCCCTTTGTTAACTTGACTGCGATGGCATAACTTTTAGACTGAGATGGCTATACTTTTTAGACTGCGATGGGTCTAAAAAGCTAGACTGCGATGACCATCTGACTCATGTTGCGATGGATGTGGGACTCACTGCGATGGCAATTTTTTTTTTAGACTGCGATGGGTTAACAGACTACGATGGCATCATTTTTTTTTAGATATTGCTATGCAGTTTAAAAGGACTTCATGACCAGTTTAACACAACCCAATACCATGTTTAAAAAATTACTCGAGACCTAAATCAACTTTTGACCAGAATCAAGCCTTAACCAATATATCTCCAACCTTTATCTCCACAACAAATCCATCATAACTAACCTATCCCATCGTCACCTAAATCCCCCTCATTTCTAGACTCGAACTTAACAGGTTAAAGGATCTCAGATTCGTTTTCGTTTTTGACCATATGAGATCTTTATAAGATCTAAAGCCACGAAACTAATATCTTCATAGATCTAATATTGGGTTAAACCCAGATATTCGAAGTAAAAGAAAGGATGTTAAAAATTATGTTAAATCCAATCTTCATTTCAACTTTGACTCACAAAAATAAACATGCACTTACCTTAGATCTTTACAAGACCTTGAAGCTTTATAATAGATTCGTTCATCGTGGACTTAATTTATGTGTTGTGTTTGTTGTTTGAGGTTGATCAATCAAATTAATTAAGTGAAGAGGAGAGTTGGTGGCTGAGTAGGTTTGAGATGGATATGAGGAGATGGGGGGGCAGAGTTTCTTACAAACTGATTAAGAGATGGCTGTGTTTTTGTTTTAAGCAGATTTTGGGGCGAATTAAACTAGATTGGGATTTGTTTTGAGATGAGGAGTTGTTGACGGAGGTAACAAGAAAAGTTTGGGAGAAAGTGGAATGAAAGCGGCTGATATATTTGTTTAGGTCAAGCTATGAGAAAATTTAGGGTTAATGACGTTTTATACCTAATTTTTAGGTATAGTTACTTCATGGGCTAGCATTTCATCACTCGGTATCTCCAAATTATGAGGATGGGCCATATGTTGGGTTTGATTTTTCATATCCTAATTTCGCATGTCACATTGGGCTATGATTTCACATTTTGGGATGGGCGGGTTTACATTGTTTACAACCGGTCATGGTGTGGTTTACAATTTAGTATTGCAAAATTTTTTAATCAAAATTTTGTAATATTAAGTCATATTGGATATAGTTAGACTCAGTTTTGATAAAATGACGTGACCAAGTGATAAAAGTGACGAAACAAAGTGACAAGAATTATTTGAAGAGACCAAGAAAAATGGGTATATTTTTAGTGGCTACGGATTTTTTTTTGGATCGGGTATTAATTATGTGAAGTTGAAGACGGATTTTTCGAAGGCGTGTATTTATTTTATCTTTCAAAGATAACTTTCTCGTTCTTAATCTTAGAATGAAGACTTGTTTATCTGTTTCCGGGTTCGGGGTGGTTGGTTGATGACTCGGATAACTATCACTTAAAGGGGTTACATTGTTGTACTCAGTGTCACGCGCTTAGTCGACGTGGATAATTTCAAGAGGTGTTGTGCTTATAGACTTCTTCAGTGATGCATTGAGTACTTAGAGATTTCTCCACCGTTCTTCATTCAACAATTGTGCAAGCTTAAGTCACAAGATCGAGGGATTCTTATTCAGTTTCACGTTTGATGTATCTGATTCATTCTATCAGTGGTCACTTCAAATTGCTTTCAAGTGGGTTGGCAAAGATAGCCGTGGAGAGTTTATGAGAAGAGATTTTCGATCAACAACTGATTCTTACAAAATATATAATTCAGCTTATTTATTATTCTCACGAGATTTCAGGTACATGTGCGTACGATTTATTGATGGTTCCGAGTTTCAAAACCATCAAGGGGGAAGAAAAAGACACATTGAACGCACAACGAGTACACGTGATGAACTTCATACCTTCTTTTGATTTGAAGACATTCCGGGATGACATTTGTCATAGCCGCAGAGAAAATCAGTATTTTAACTCGTGGCGTTATCAATCTCTAAACGGTACACTACTGATTCGATGTTTAATTGTTTGGTTGTTGCAATTATTCATCATCATTATCCTATATGCATTCCCGGGACTTAATTGACTCTAGTGCATCTCCGGAAGAAGATATGTGCATTTCTGAGACTTAATTGACTCTGGTGTTACGATGTCAACTTCATGAATGGGATAAAGGGTCTACTTCAGTATTTGAGCTTCATACTCGGGATTGATTTACTTTCTTCAACTATGTGGGGGAAGAAATGTCTTGATTCTTTCTAGTATGCATAACTTGATTTCTCAGGGGGAAGAAAAATTTAGAAGAATTATTCAAGCGTGAGAAGAGAAGTTGTTGATCTACTTGGTGTGCCCCAAACTTTCAATCCCTCTTAGCAACGTTATCATGTTATATGATGGGATTTGCTTGTTAGATTCTGCTGTGCGCTTAATCATTCTAAGCTTTATTGAAAGCTTTGAAGTTGCTTACGAGGATTGTCGGTTTAGAGGGAAGCTATTTAAAAGCTTCCACATCAAGTTTATGTGGCATGAATTAGGGGGAAGTTAATTCAGAAGCTTCTCCTTAACCAGAAGTATATGGATTACTTAGCTCGTGCCGTTACAGTATTTCTTCTACAAGTTACCTTAAAGATGAGTCGTTTTGAAGTCAAAGTCCTCAGAAGACATCATCAGCATTGGACGCTTCATGAAAGCTTTTGTTCTTAATCATTATGTACTTGTTAGGAAGAATATTGTAAGGAATTCTACACGTCGTCCCATGGGGGAAGATTGTTGGAAATTCACTTTATGTGACGACATTTAAGAATTCTCATTATTTATCATAGTCACACACTCTTAGACTAGACTAGGAACGTTGTATAGTTTAAGTAGCGTGTGTGACTATATATACCCCTCCTAGGATTCCAAGGAGTGGTGTTGTTTTGTGTTTCATTTGTTTTCATTTCCTTTCAATACATTTTGTTAACCTTTTCACACACAACCTCTCTTCTCTCTCTCTCAACAATGGCTTCCACCATTTACCACCATGTTAGACCATCGGATCTTATATAGCAAATCCACAACCTTCTATTCCACCTGTTTGCTCTTATACTTGCAAGAGCCATGTTCCACTTTATATCCATCTCCTCCAAGTGCTCATCACTTATTTGCTCAAGGTCCTCATATGTAATCACTGAACCATTAGGCAATGAAGCAATGTATGCACACACAGTATCCAGATCCAAACCACCAGGCTTAACTCTTGGTGAGTCAATTTTGTATGTGTCAGCGTCTGAATGTGAGGCGTTGACAGGATATGATCCAGCGTTGACACATGTTGATCCAGTAACTGGATGCATGTATAAATCCTTCTGATCAAATTGACCTTCAGTATGTGAGAAGAAGGCCATGTTACTATTGGTAGACTTACTTCCATGCTCCAAAAGAGTTTCATTCTCCAACAGCCTCAGTTTGTTGAAGATATCATCAAAAGTAGAACTTTTGTGAGTGTTATTGACAATTATAGATCTTGCCTCAATCTTCCACGCATCACCAAGGCTTTTAAGAAAAGTGGCAATAATGTCAACATCACCAATTTGTGTCCCCATGAAGGACAGCTTGCTTGTAATGTCAAGAAGTCTGCTTCTCACACTACTTAACTTCTCATTAGGTTGAGCCTTAAAAACAGCATACTCATGCAAGAGTTGCTTCTTCTTCTCTTCCTTAGTATCAGCATTACCACCATAGGCAACTTCAAGGGCTGCCCAAAGGTCTTTTGCAGACTCATAACCTCTGTATTTATGCTGATTTTCTTGTCCTAAAGAAAGTTTCAGAATGCTTAGGGTTTTCATATCAACCCTTTTCTTTGCTATGTCATCAGCAGACACAGCTCTACTATCGTCAGGTTTTTCTTTCTTATCTTCTTCTGAACATCCTTGAATAGCTGATCTTGTAGCAATGGCATCAGCAATCTTTTGAGCTTTATTGAATGTGTTTCCATATTCAATAATCTCCTAGAGAGTGTAGTCATGGATCCCCAGATATTGCTCAAAGTTGAACTTCCACAGCTCAAAATTGTTTGCATCTAGCATGGGAATGTTGATGTTGTGGTTTGAGGAGGAGGAGGTTACTTCTGGAGTGGACATGATGTTTTTAGGGTTTTGTGAAAATTAGTGTTTTGGTGATTTTAGGGTTCTTGTGTTCTTTAAGATCAAAAGTTTCTCAACAAGCTCTGATACCACTTGTTGATCCCAAACATAGATCGATTTAGCTTGTGTAAACGAGATTAGATCAAGTTATACACGTAGAGAAACTTTGTTTATGTATAAAGTAATCTAAGTGTTATGCGGAATTAACACTTAAACAATAACACACAAAGATGTAAAACAAACTTTCACTTGATTGATAATAACGAACTTGCTTACAATGAAAGTGTTTAACATATGAAAAGTTACATTGAAACATAACCTAAAGGTCTTCTTTTATATACATAAGAAGCCTTGTACAAGAGTCTACGTATCAACTATTCTAGGTAAAGATAATTATAGAAAATACAATGTTGATCCTATCTTTACTAGAAACAAACTAGAAACATAATACGCGTAGACCATATCTTTCTATCAGTGCTTGTCTTCAACCTATCAACGCTTGACTTCTTCTTGTCAACGCTTGATCTATCAGCGTTTGTTTTCTTCTTATCAACGCTTGTTTTCCTCTTGTCAGCGCTCAAGTAGACTGGCTACATTTTATTCCCAACAATACAAGTATAGCTAAGTTAGTACATTCTTTAAATGCCCAAAATTGTACATGGTGCCTTGGTTGTGAACATAAACCGGTAGTATTGCTTAGTCAAGGGAAAAAGGAAGTGTTTCTATAGTGTATGGTTTAATGAGGTGTGTTGTACAAAGTCTAGAAAGTCAAAAGTGTAATTGGTAAAGGTTTTTGGCATGTAATGTTATGTATATGTATACATTCGGCTAAATAGTGAGTCTAAGTTATTTTTATGTTTAAATCTTATGTCTAAGTATAGTTACTAGGAGTATAGGTATAGTATTGTGTTAGTAGGTTTAAGTCTAGGTTTGGTTAAGTTTGGGATCCTTGGTGAAAGTATAGTCCTATTTAGATGAGAAAATAATTTACTTTATTAAAATGTATGAAAACTTAGTTTAAATAAGTTAGGATGGTTAAAGGTAATGTTTAATAATAAAAACAGTTGATGTCGTATCATAATGTCATTTATGATATGAGAAAAATATATATATATCTATATATTTAAAGCTTTAAAATAATTCTTAAGTAATTATTATTAATTGTGATCACGAGTTTGGATTTTTATGAACCAATATGATGAATGCTTATGATCATAAGTTCAGGTGACTTAAATGTCCCAAAAGAAGTGATTGTTTACTGTCCCGCATGCTCATATAATGTGGTCATACAAATGTGGCTGTGTCCTTAGGATTAAATGTTCAAAATCATAATGTATGCTATGTGATTAAATGTTTCCATGTTCTGATGATTAAAATAATGTATGCTCATGTATGATGCATATGATTGCTCAAAATATTTCATGCAAAGGTGGTAATATATATACAGATATCATGAGGTGACGTGTACAATGATTACATAGTCAAAACCTGAAATTTATAGGTTTTACAATATTGCTTTCTAAAATACTTTGACGGATGTTTTGGGTACAGACTGAAATATCGGCCATTAAACGTGCATCAACGATATCACGTTTACGATTGATTTATCGACGCGTTCAAACAACTTCAACTTCATCTTTTTCGTTAAGTTATATTATCATTTTTATTGGTCATATCTTTAAGATCGGACGAATTGGAAAAGCTTGAGCCACTCATTTTTTTTTGGATATGATTTTTTTGTTTGATAAAGAGATTTATAAGGCGGGTCGCAACGAGGTGCTCTTCCAATTTGGTCGACCGACTTCGAACTCGGTCGACCAGTTACGGCGATCGAGTCGAGGCAGTCGACTCGACGAAGTTGATCAGCACCAACCCTTTCAAAAAATAGAGAAATCAAAATGTATTTTAGAATTTGACCATTTCATAAATAAATAAATAAAACCTTTTTTAAAAAAATTTGAACTTTAAACACTTTACCCCTACAAGTACTCAACCCTTTAAAACATTTCTTTCACACTTTCAAAATTTTATTTTTCATCAAACAATTTTTTTACCATCTAAAATAATGGGTTCCAAATATTCGTGGACTACCGATGAGGAGGTAGATTTGTGTGAAGTTTGTGTACACGTTTCGGAGACGTTCGTACCAGAACGCAGTCAACTATTAAATTCGTTTTTGTTGAAGGTACTTGAGCACTTTCATATCAAAATGAGTGATCGAAAAAGAAGTTATAACTCCGTTATCAGCAAATGGAAAAGTGAGATTCGTCTTAAAGTTGGTCATTTTTCTTCGATTTACATTGATGTATTACGTAGGCATCCAAATGGGACTTCCGAAAATACTGTCTATCAAGAAGCCGTAATCAAATATCGCACTCGTTATCATTCGATTTTGCTTTCTATGAATGTTGAAAATTTTAAAACATAGTCCCTCATGGAGCGAGATTGAATTGCCAAGGTTTCTTAATCGGTGAGTTTAAGGAGCTGTTTAGTTGTGGAAATTTTTTCATATTTTTTTGTTTATAAATTTCTAGAAAAGGGAAAATTCCTTTCCCTAGAAAGAGTGGAAATTTTAAAAACTTGTTTATATGGTTTTTTTCAAAAAGTAAAAAGTGTTTAGCTGGAAGGGGAAAAAATAGAAAAGTGTAAAATAGAGTTTTCGAATTTTTCTATGTAAAAATGGAGAATGAAAAATTTCCATTTTTTGAAAAATATTGAAAAAATGCGCAACTAAGCAAGTTTTATGTTTTTCTATTTTCATATGAATTTTTTTCTAGAAAAATTGGGTATTTTTCACCAAATAAACAACACGTAAGGTTGCGTTTAGTTTTAGAAAAATTTCTCCAGTTTTCATTTTCTAGTTTTCTTGAAAACTGAGGAGTCATTCTTTTTCTAGAGAACCCATGAAAACTTGTTCAAATGAATTCCAGGTTTTCCAATTTTAAAAAAATTGAAAACATGTTTAAATGTTATTGTTTTCTATCGTTTTTCCCGTCAATCGATTATATTATACTCATATAACAAATAACAATTCTGAAACAAACAATTTCAAAGCGAACAACAAATCAAAGAAACAATTGAACTTTTTAAACATTTTGAAAAAATCACAAGCGAACAACATAAATATCAACACTATTTTAGGCTAAATTTAAGAACGTATATCACCATAACAGTGTCATACATATTAAGTTATTAACACTATTTAATACTTCATTAGTCCTAAAATAAGTGTCCACATTTGACTTTTAAAGTCTTTTTCTGAAACTTTGATCGTAAATATATTTGTTATACTTGATAAAATATATCAATACAAAATACATTTAAAATTCTATCCATCCATATAATTTTCAAAGAGTATCATTTAACGTACACAACAATAATTAAGGTAAAAAAAAAACTTCAAAAGTTAAAAATAAACACTTATTTTAAAACGGATGTAGTAAAACAATATACATATTAACAATAAAAATAGTTTTCTTAATAAAAATAGAAAACTTTGACTTATGTTGAAAAGAAGAAAATATGGAAAACTCATAAAAGTAGTTTTCTAAATATCTATTTTATATAATAAACCAAAATAATTTACAAGTATTTTAAAGCACAAAAAATTTAATTTGTTTCCTAACTTGGCACCAATGTACAAGATTTTTAATGCACACCTCATAAAGTAGTTTCCTAAAATAAATATAAACAAAGGGAGCGTCTGTTGAAAACATTCAAAAAAATTTGACTTTCATAATCTTAAAAACCGAATACTTATTTTTGGAAGTGTTTTTATGGCATTAAAATTCTTTATAATTAAAACGCGTTATGTGTTAATTTTGGACGCTCCTAACCTAAATTAACTCTAATCCTAAAACCAATATAAAGCCCTTCTACACCACATCTGCAGCACAAACTTCACAATGTGAGGCATCCATGTTTTTTGTGCAATCTCTCATATCCCTAAACCTTTATTCTTAATCTCCTTCTTTTGTAATGCTGCCAAGAATTGAATAGATTTAGGTCCATTCATTCAACAACATTGATCTGATTGTTTGCACATATGATATGGATTGTTGATCATTACAATACTGCCAAGAATTGAATGGATTAGGTCCATTCATGCAACAACATTGATCTAATTGTTTGCACATATGATATGTATGCTGATCATTACAATGCTGCCAAGAATTGAATGGATTTAGGTTCATTCATGCAACAACATTGATCTGATTGTTTTCACATATGATATGTATTGTTGATCATTACAATGCTGCCAAGAATTGAAGGGATTTAGGTCCATTCATGCAACAGCATTGGCCTGATTGTTTGCACATATCATATGTTTTGCTGATCATTACAATGCTGCCAAGAATTAAATGGATTAAGGTCCATTCATTAACAGCGTTGGTCTTGGTAGCATTCTGTTATAATTGAGATTAATACCGTCTAATCCCTTGGCAGCGTTGTAATTCATTAAATGCTTCTGTTAAATGTAGGATATAGGTTGATTTTTTGATCAATGGATTTTTGGTTGTTGCATCCAATGATTTTGTTAATTAATATTAACTGAAGGAAAATAGGCAGATTCATAATCAACATAGCTGTTGGATGCCGAACATGATACAGTTGGAATGGATGGGATCAGTGTTGTTGTGTATCATCAGACTTTGTAATGTAAATTTATTCAATTTTATGCCCATACTGTAATTATGTGTTGAATGGATTAAACTTATTCACAACAATGTCCAATTAATGTATAAATTTATCAAATTCTAAATTTTCTAAAAATTGAATGGATACTTCTCTTATTTTTTGTCCTCAAATTTAGAATTATGTGGTTAGAACTGTCACTGTTACAAAAACAATACGATTTATAAACGCAGTTTATAAAATTGCGTTTATAAATAGCGTTTTCTGAAGGGACCTAAACGCAATTTTAATAACCGCAATTTATTTCATACTGTGGTTGTAACTGTCATGAATGGAATGTTTAAACAACATATAATTATGACTGAATTTTAATAATTGGTGGATGCAATTTTTAACCAATAAATACAAAGACAAAAATTACAGTTGAATTAACTATGTTTACACTTTTTAATACATTTAACATTAAACTAAGATTTTTCTTAGAAGTTTACAAAATACTTAATACACACATGCATATAACTTCCTGTAACCATAAACTCTGCCTTTTCATATTCTTTGTGACGATTATATAAACACCTCATTGGTAAATCATGGATATCTCAAATTCGTTTAGTAAACAATCCATACACTCTTCAAATTCATCAAAAAAAAATTAAAAGATGTCTGGATCAAACAAGAGAAACTCAACTGCTGCCAATCTAGAAGAAATCCAAGTCAATACTAACAAGTAAGTTACTTTATTTAACAACTGTAATTTATTTTCTATATATTAACAACATCTTATATTTTGATTACGCGTTTGGGTTCTGCGCAACAAGACATAGTAATATCAGAATCCCAAATTAACAATCAAGTTAAACCCTGCAATGATATAACCATCCAAAACCATGATGATCCCTGTGATGAGCATGATTGCTATGTTCTGGAAGCAGAGTTGCAGCGGCAGTGGAGGATGGGAGCCGAAGAAAAATCATTACTCGAACAACAAAGTTTGGAAGAGGAAAAAAACGGTTATTGAACGGCGGAGAAAAGAGCAGCAAGAAAGAAATGAAGAAGCAATTTTTGTGCAACTTGAAGAAGAGGAAAGGAAGGAACTTGCAGCGGTAAGAAGGGAACTTGATGAGGAGGAAGAAGGTGAGGATGATTTTTACTATCATTACAACCCAATTAGTGAATCAGAAGAAGACATCGACAGCGAAGAAGATGATTCGTTGGAGTCTCCCGACTATGATGAATTGCATCATTCATTTGACCCTGAAAAAACTCCTAAGTTTAATTTCTATATGTTGTTTTAAATTCATGTAGTGAACATCTTTGCATCGTTGTTCAATGAAATTTAATGTATACTCAGTTCAACTGTGTTTATTGTTGTTATTTCAAATGAATATAATTTAAATTCTACTTTTTAATATTGATTAATTAACAAACAGTTTATATCATTACCAAGAGAAAGCCCATAATTAGTCATTAGTACTTAAACAATTAAGTAATTTCAATATTTATATTTATGTTTTATTTTCCTTCTTCATATTTTACTTTACAACTCATGTAATTGACATCTTGAAATGTGGAAATAATATTAATGAATATTCAGTAACTGTTTATGGATTGTTTAACTGTTTACTTTTTATATATGTTTATATAGCGAACATTTTAAACTTTAGCAAGGGAAATCCCAATATTAGTCATTAGGAATTAAGCCCAATAGCAAAAAGTAATGCGAACTAACATCATTAAGCCCGGTTTAAACTTTAATAATGTCTGATTTTGTAAAATATGTCATCAGTTTATAAAATATATGTTGTTTATATAAATTATATGATTTTAAATTTAAAAATCTTTGTCAAATGAACATACAATAATCTCGGAAATTATTATAAAAAATATATTAACTTTAAACCAAATATATGTTTCAAAAACTTATTTTTGTACAATGTTGACATTTATATAAACACATTTATTGGTTTGTAGTATCAAAACAGGTTGTTGCTGTAAATATCATAAGGTTGTTAGGATTTGGTAAAATCATAAGTTTTGAGATCAGTCTAAATAAGTGTATGATTACACCAAATCATACCAATTTCTTCCTTATATAAGTCAACCTAGACTCTTCAACATATGCACACCAAACCTTACTTATCTTAACTTTTGGTGCAATAAACTTCTGTTAACAATGGCTACCTACGTTCCTGGCTACATCAATGATCTTTCTGGTGTTAAGGATAACGTGTTGCTTAGGGTGCGTGTGCTTAGTACGTGGATGCAGGAGGTTTATGGAAAAACTAACATAAAAAATATGGAGGTTTTGATTATCGACGAGAATGTAAGTCACAATACCATCAATGTGTACTGGTAAGTTAGTTTTTTAATTAATATGTTCATAACTAATGTATTTTATGTAACTTTTTACTTTGTAGAACTCAAGAATGCAAGCCACTGTTCGTATGGGATTAGTAAACCAGTTCAAGGATAAGCTGGTGGAAGGAAAGTGTGTTGTTATAAAACGATACACTTTGGGAGAAATCCAACCAAGGTTCGGAATGGTTGATAGGGCTTTGCGGTTGAGTTTTTTGTCTAACACAGAAGTGGAGCCATGTACTGACTACACTAGATCTCTCCATGGATTTGCATTTAGGGCTTTTCAATCCAATACTGCTCTAACTCAAGAAGAGCCTGGACAGTTTGGTATGTAATATCACACTTGAAAACATAATCCTTCGTATTGTTGTCTATTCAATTCGTTAAGTCATTTGGTAATTATGTTTTTACAAACTGTTTACCAGATATCATAGGCCATATACGTTCCTGTGAGGATTTAGATGCATATGATAAAAATGGTAAACAAGGGAAGAAGAAAACATCCATGTTAGTCGATGTAGAGTAAGTAATAATAACTGAAAGTAAGATTTTGCTACATTAAAAAGTTCGTTTTTCTCGGTGTCTAATCGAATTGATCTCCGGTTAAAAGTGTGACTCAGTCGTTTTTGGTGAATAAAAGAAGGTTTGGTTATCTATTTCTACTTAAAAGGTAAATGCAAAAAGTAATAAAAATAAGCCAAAAACAAATAACTAATAATAAAGGAGCAAAACAAATAATAAAACGTAAATTAAAACAAAACAATTAATAAAAACAAAACTAAAAGAGGAAATTAACTTTCGACTTGAAAATAAAATTTACTTAATGAAAAAGGAGAAAATAAAACTAAGTGGCAACTTTAAAACTAAACGAGACAAAAACTAAAGAGGGTACTAAATAAAAGATAAAACTTAAACTTTTCGAAAAAAATATCACAATATGAAAACTATCACAATAAGTATCACAATATGGAAACTATCACAATATGAAAACTATCACAATATGAAAACTATCACAATATAAAAACTATCACAATATGAAAAGTATCACAATATGGAAACTATCACAATATGAAAAGTATCACAATATGAAAAGTATCACAATATGAAAAGTATCACAATATGAAAACTATCACAATATGGAAACTATCACAATATGAAAACTATCACAATATGAAAAGTATCACAATATGAAAAGTATCACAATATGGAAACTATCACAATATGAAAACTATCACAATATGAAAAGTATCACAATATGAAAACTATCACAATATGAAAACTATCACAATATGAAAACTATCACAATATGAAAACTATCACAATATGAAAACTATCACAATATGGAAACTATCACAATATGAAAACTATCACAATATGACTGTCAAAATTTGGGCAGCATTTCGTCGCAATATGCCTTAAATCCCGATCGCAATCCACAATGCCAGGGGCAATCGCAATCCTCGATCGGAATAAGGGAATATTATAACTTTGCGATCGCAATGAAGCCGGCGGAATGAGCTGTCACAATGAGCTATCACAATAAGCTATCACAATGTCAAAACCCTAATGATATTGTGATGGAAAAATCACAATATTCGGATGGAGTAAAAATAAGCAAAAAATCAAATAAGCACTTTAACCAAAAATTTAACCAAAACAATAATAAGAAGAACAAAAATAAGCTACGAATTTAAAAACTTTCAAGATGCTAAATAAGCAAAATTTATAAATTGAACTAAAAGAAAAAGATTAAACTTTAAAAAGATAGAACTTTTAAAAACACTTAAATAGAAATAAGCTAGACACAAAATAAGCAAAAAGCACAATAAGCTAAGACCATGAATCGAATGAAATTGATAATAACAAAAAGATAAGAACTTTAATCAAAATAAGTATAAAGAAGAAAACTTTAAGATTAATCAAACAAGACAATAGATTTTTAAAACAAGAAGAGAAGAATGAGAATGATTATGAAAAACTTGAAATTAAAGATGAAGATTAAAGATTCAAATACAAGATTAAAGTAAAAAGCTTAAAACTTTAAAGAAAAAACTAGAGAGAGAAAGTAAAAACTAGAGAGAGAAAGTAAAAAAACCTACTCCTACTCCTACTCTAATCTACTCCTAATTTTCTAACACTCCAAAATGAAGGAATGGAAGACTATTTATAGGAGGAGGGGGAGTTGTTGTTGCTTCCTTTTTTCTCTTATCTTTTAGTCTTTTAATTTCTTCGTCTTTCTCGACTTTGTCTCGAGATTAATTGAACTTGTCTTATAATTTCTTCATTTATTAGACTTGAGTTCTTCGACTTCATTAAACTTTCGTCTTTAGACTTTTTCTTCGATAAATCTTCAGAATAGGCCTTGGACTTCCGTTCTTTTTGCACACTTGATCTTTTGACTTCGTCTTTTGTCTTTTCCTTCGATAAAAGCCCGTGATGGCCCGTGTTTTATTCCTTTTTCATATTTTTATCCTGAAACACAATAAAAATACAAACCACGCATAATTCCGACTTTTACGACATAAAATACACGTTTTGGTCTTGTTATTATAGAAAATAAGTGGTAAAAGGATAAGTGTTTTCAAACTTATTAAATCCCCTACACTTGACCATTGCAATGCCCTCATACGATGCATTAATTTCAAAGTACGGTTTACATTTTCATCATAAATAACCCACCTTGGCCTTTATTAAATACTAAACACTAAGGAAACTAAAAGATAGAAATATATACAAAACAAGTAAAGAAATCAAGGACTTACATTGGGGTTTTGGTTGTCATGAATGTTTATCATCCTCAAGTTTCACGTTCCCCACACCAAGCTTATAAACGAGATCATTGTTATTATAAGTTAGCAAACTAATACAAACTCATGTGGCCCAATTATTCACTTAGACTCCCTTATTCCTAGGTGTATCTCTTATATTTTATAATTGTCTTGAATGATCACGAGGATTCATTGTTTGACTTATTTCGATAGTTAATTTAGGCAGAAAATAAAGTAGGATGATTTAATCAATAGTTAGCTAAAGGACAAAATCTTTTAAAACTGCTTCTCAGGACCTCATAAAGTTCATATCTTGGCATAACTCGCTTCACGATTTGAGACCTTTCTCGGACCGATATTTGGCAGCGACTTCATACTTCGAATCTCGAGAGATGTTCTTGAAATTATGGTCTTCTCTTCATAATAGGAACTTCTTCACTTGAAGTTTTTGAGAGATTCTTCAAATTTGGACCACGACTTCTTCATTTTTCTCCAGTCTTTATTTTGGACTTTGATATACAACGATCCGCCTCCTTTTAGGACTTGGATCTATTTATCCTCATACCTTGTTAGGGTCTTTTCAGATAGACTTCTCCATGATCTTTTGGGGAGTATTTGCTTTTCGTCGTGTGTCTCGATCCTTCATATTGATTTTTGATAAATGATTCTTCACATCACTTTTGGATCTTTAGCAACAAAATGTAGCCCTCGTGCCTTGTTAGGGCCTTTTCGGACTCGCCAATCTTCGCATCCCGCTTCGATAAGTTATGCCTTGGCTATGCTCTAATTAATACCGAGCAACTTTTAAACGATCTTGGGCTAGAAGCTAAGTACCCTTTCGAATCGTACAACCTTATTTATTGCAATTAAATTTATTAGCAAGCGATGGGAGAATAAGCTCATAATTAACTCACATAAATTCATGAAGGAATACCAAACTTATAATTGACTTTATCATCTCTCGTACTCCACAATTTAAAATCTCAAGGAATGAGACTCGTGGATGCTTAGCCAATTAAATCAAAGTTTTGGGTTTTCAAGTCATCTATAGGATCTTGCATCTTCTTAGACTTTTTCAAGTTTAGAATTTGCATTTTAAAATTCCCTTGCTAAACGACTTTCTAGGATCAATTATAGGAACTTGCGGAAAGTTCTTGTTCTTAACCCGTGAGAGTTAAGACTTTCGCGTTTTAAAGTTCCCTACATAAAAGCATAGCAAAACTTGACTTAAACACGTTAAGGATACTAGCTAGAGTAAACTTGGATAAGTAAACTCGTGTTGAGTCAAAAGATTCAAAACGTTTAAAAATTAAAACCACTTTATTAAAAATTTATTCTAGAAAAGAAGGTAAATAACGATAACAAAGGAAAATACTACTAAACTACTAGGCCAAAATAGATTAAATTTTTTGAAAAATGTCGAAAAAATCAATTTCTCGGTTAAAATGAGGACAAATACAAGGAAAAGCCCACTTAACTTCGATAGATGTCCCCCTACACTTAATATAAACATTGTCCTCAATGTTTAATCATGTGAGAGTAAACTCCCCTACACTTAGGACATTGTGCACGTTGTTTAAATCTTGCTAAGGAAGAGACAACTAAAGTGATTCCTATTTTAATATTGAAAAATATAAAATAGTGAATCAAAAGAGTTTAGGATAGAACCGGGAAGACGGGTACACGGAATCACGGGTCGTTAAAAGTCATCAAGAATGTATCTTTGAAAGCTCGAATCCCTGCACATGATAAGAAAGAAAACAACAAACACATACAAGGGTCTCCCCTACACTTATTATAAAAACAGATAAAGATAGATCGATAATCGGGTTGCCTCCCAAAAAGCGCTTGTTTTTGTTAACCGAGTCACGAGCTTGACTCGACCCGAATTAAATAGTCCATGGGGAAGCCTCAAATGTAATACCGGGATCAAAGACCTTGTCCTCGTTCCTGGAGGAAAATACAACAGGAGAGGCCGGAGGATAAGTCTTGAAGGGTAGAAAAGTCCTCTCAACATACGAAAAGTATGTGAGGTTGTGATCCACGGGAGGTGGGGTGGGTAAAGGAAGCACATTGTCATCCCCCAAAGACAATGGATGTTGACCAAGCGGCAAAGCCGTAAAGTTATCACTCATAAAATAGTCAATGTCACCTCCCGGGTCAAAGCACTCATCCTCCGTAAGGTGTCTAAAGGAGTGGATGAAAGGTGCTCGGGAGGGGGACTTGGGACAATATCTTCATGCAGCAAATTATCAAAAATAATATCCCCCTCCGTGTCATCATCATCAATACCCGGAGGTTTGAGAGAATGTCGATTTCTTCCATAGTTGTATCATTATTCTCAACTAAAGTAATAGACGGGGGTAAAGACTCGGAAATAGGAGCAGAATTTAATGCTTCAATTTTAGCAATAAGAAGATGAACTTTCAGTAATTTGTCGCGAAGAATAACATCTTCCACCTCATCTACAAGACCAAGTTCAGTGGTGAACTTCTCGTATGTCGGAGAGAATAAATCAACATCGCCTTCATCGCCCAGAGGAGAAGGAGAAATTTCAAAAGTGAAATTCTCATAGCATGGAGAAAAATCATCATTAAGAGCGACCTCGTCCGTAGGCTTCACAAAATTCGGTGCATCACAAACCTCATCAAAGAATTTATCAAGACCAAAATCACTAATCTCACTCGATGTATCACTATCCTTAGACGCATTAGGGATATCAAGAGTAGGAGTAGTAATCTCAGAAGATGGGTTGAGATCATAGATATCATCCTCGTCATCATCATAATAGTAGTATGGACGCACAAGAGGAGGAGTATAATCACTAAGATTAGATACTTGCTCTTGTTTCTGTCGCTTTTCCTTCTCCCTTGCTTCTTTTAGTTGAACCACGGCTTCTTGATGTTGCAAAATAAGGGTGTGTGTTTCGTCATTCGATTCAAAGAAGGTTGATGATCGAGGGTGTATTGTGGGGGCTCAAAATTATGAAAACCAGAATTATAGCACGGATGTGGTCCATCATAAATCATCGGTTGAAAAGAAATAGAACACAGATTTGGCTCATAATAATTCATCGGAAAGGTATCGTGAGGGCACCCACAATTGTTGCAATACGGGTATTTAGGAAAACCCGGTGCTTCTTGTAGATAGCTATTACCATTGTCATAATTTTAACCCGGTTCTTGCTCGTCATGAGACGTGTATCGAATAGGACACGAAACATGCCAATGAGAATCACTTCCACAATATATGCAAGAGGGTGGAGTAAGTGCATTAGAAGCAAAGGATGAGTTAATCAAATTGCACGAGGGACAAAATCCAAATTGTGTATTGTCGATATCATTTCCACACCGCTCACATGTACACCATTGACATGTTTGAAAACCATACAATGGTCTTCCACACCCTGCAGCACAAGCAACATACGAATTCATTAAGAACAATAAATAAGCAAGAAGAATATTTTTGGTGCAAAACTTTCGAAAAATAAATGTTTTTTATGATTTTTTTAATTGTTTTTGGGATTTTTTGATTTTTTTTTAGGATTTTTGAAAATTTTTGGGAAGAAAAATAACGTTCAAAAGTGAACGGGTCCCAAAATCTAACACGTCTCTCACTAAAAACCGTTAATCTTGACGAAAAGAGCCGGCAGCGGCGCCATTTGAAAGTAAGATTTTGCTAGGTTAAAAAGTTCGTTTTTCTCGGTGTCTAATCGAATTGATCTCCGGTTAAAAGTGTGACTAAGTCGTTTTTGGTGAATAAAAGAAGGTTTGGTTATCTATTTCTACTTAAAAGGTAAATGCAAAAAGTAATAAAAATAAGTCAAAAACAAATAACTAATAATAAAGGAGCAAAACAAATAATAAAACGTAAATTAAAACAAAACAATTAATAAAAACAAAACTAAAAGAGAAAATTAACTTTCGACTTGAAAATAAAATTTACTTAATGAAAAAGGAGAAAATAAAACTAAGTGGCTACTTTAAAACTAAACGAGACAAAAACTAAAGCGGGTACTAAATAAAAGATAAAACTTAAACTTTTGGAAAAAATATCACAATATGAAAAGTATCACAATATGAAAAGTATCACAATATGGAAACTATCACAATATGAAAACTATCACAATATGAAAACTATCACAATATGAAAACTATCACAATATGAAAACTATCACAATATGAAAACTATCATAATATGAAAACTATCACAATATGAAAAGTATCACAATATGAAAACTATCACAATATGAAAACTATCACAATATGAAACTATCACAATATGAAAACTATCACAATATGGAAACTATCACAATATGAAAACTATCACAATATGAAAACTAACATAATATGAAAAGTATCACAATGTGGAAACTATCACAATATGAAAACTATCACAATATGAAAACTATCACAATATGAAAAGTATCACAATATGGAAACTATCACAATATGAAAACTATCACAATATGAAAACTATCACAATATGAAAACTATCACAATATGAAAACTATCACAATATGAAAAGTATCACAATATGGAAACTATCACAATATGAAAACTATCACAATATGACTGTCAAAATTTGGGTAGCATTTCGTCGCAATATGCCTTAAATCCCGATCGCAATCCACGATGCCAGGGGCAATCGCAATCCTCGATCGGAATAAGGGAATATTATAACTTTGTGATCGCAATGGACCCGACGGAATGAGCTGTCACAATGAGCTATCACAATGTCAAAACCCTAATGATATTGTGATGGAAAAATCACAATATTCGGATGGAGTAAAAATAAGCAAAAAATCAAATAAGCACTTTAACCAAAAATTTAACTAAAACAATAATAAGAAGAAAAAAAATAAGCTACGAATTTAAAAACTTTCAAGATGCTAGATAAGCAAAATTTATAAATTGAACTAAAAGAAAAAAATTAAACTTTAATAAGATAGAACTTTTAAAAACACGTAAATAGAAATAAGCTAGACACAAAATAAGCAAAAAACACAATAAGCTAAGACCATGAATCGAATGAAATTGATAATAACGGATAAGAACTTTAATCAAAATAAGCATAAAGATGAAAACTTTAAGATTAATCAAACAAGACAATAGATTTTTAAAACAAGAAGAGAAGAATGTGAATGATTATGAAAAACTTGAAATTAAAGATGAAGATTAAAGATTCAAATACAAGATTAAAGTGAAAAGCTTAAAACTTTAAAAAAACTAGAGAGAGAAAGTAAAAACACCTACTCCTACTCCTACTCCTACTCTCATCTACTCCTAATTTTCTAACACTCCAAAATGAAGGAATGGAAGACTATTTATAGAAGGAGGGGGAGTTGTTGTTGCTTCCTTTTTTCTCTTATCTTTTCGTCTTTTAATTTCTTCGTCTTTCTCGACTTTGTCTCGGGATTAATTGAATTCGTCTTATAATTTCTTCATTTATTAGACTTGAGTTCTTCGACTTCATTAAACTTCCGTCTTTAGACTTTTTCTTCGATAAATCTTCATAATAGGCCTTGGACTTCCGTTCTTTTTGCATTCTTGATCTTTTGACTTCGTCTTTTGTCTTTTTCTTCGATAAAAGCCCGTGATAGCCCGTGTTTTCTTCTTTTCATATTTTTATCCTGAAACACAATAAAAACACAAACCACGCATAATTCCGAATTTTACGACATAAAATACACGTTTTGGTCTTGTTATTATAGAAAAAAGTGGTAAAAGGATAAGTGTTTTCACACTTATTAATAACATATTTAGGCTGAATAAAACTAAATGTTATTAGAGGTTTAATTTTTTTCATTTCTTCTATGATTTAGAGGTAATGAACTGCGTGCTACCATGTGGGGAGAATATGCTCAACAATTGAGTGACTTCTTGAACAAATGCTCTAGCCTTGCTAAGATTGTGATGGTCGTTCAATTGGCCATGATGAAAACATGGGATGGTAAGTAACATAAAAGTTAACATTTGGTGTAAAATAATATGTTGTATGTTTATTTTTGAGCAATAAATTATACTTATTATGATTTTATACTCAAATTATAGGTCATATGTGCGTTCAGAATGGATACCATGCAACTAAGTTGTTCCTGTTCGACTGTTCTGAACCAATTACTGATGAGAACTTTGCTGACGTTAAAGAATACTGTGGAAGGTATTTTTAAAGTTTTTTAAAAGCCTTTGTTTTGTATTTATATGCGTCCGTGTTGTAGTTTCATGTATTCATATATTTTTTGGGATCCTATTACAGGTTGTTTTCTAATGACAACAAATATGAATATGAAAATACGGTTACCCATATCTCCACTGCTTCAAAGAATTCCACAAAGGATGTTTTCGTCACTGGATTCCCTCCTAGAAATATCACTAAGCTGTTGGATGTCGAACATGTAATTAATTATAAAGTTATCTAGGCCATATTTGTTTATTATAAATAAGTGCAACAGTTTATAACCATGTTTTCATTTTTTTTTTTCTTAGGGTGTTTCCAGCACCACAATTGGAACTATAATAGCCATTCACGAAGAGGAAGGCTGGTGGTATCTCGGATGCAAAGCATGTAAGAAGAAGTCTGTCAAGTCGTCGGATATTATTGATCTAGATACGGATGTAAAACCTACCATGTCATTGGATGGAAAAGACGAATGGCGTTGTCAAAAGTGCAACATCGTTCCGGTGATTAAAACATTGTAAGTAATACATAAATAAATAGATTAGGCATATTATTTGTCAATTATTTATTTTGACTATTGTTTTGTTGTGTAGTTTCAAGCTTCAAATCAGAGTCCAAGACGAGAGTGGTACAATGTCATTGACGTTATGGAACGATGAGTTACAATCGTTGGTTGGAGTATCAGCCTTCGTTTTGTGTGAAAAATTGGCAAGGTATTTATTAATTTATGTAAAACAACTTACCTTCCACATGGTTTAATGGTAACCATAAAATAATGCTACATTTATGTGTAATGTAGCTGGATGTTTTCCCCCCGGTCATTACTGGGTTGGTGGGAAAGAAACTTACCTTCAAGGTTAGTAGAGACGAATACAATGCTAAGAAGATGCTCCCTGTCTTTACTGTTTTGCGACTTACCGGAGATATGGACATTATAGAAAGTCTTCGTCCAACTGCAACACCTATAAAGGTAAATAGTTTTTTTAAAACATTGGCTTAATTTTGATAGTCAATGTAATTGTTAAATTGTGCTGTATGTTAACAGGAGTCTGAAGCCACAAGTTCTGCCGCAATTGTGGCCATTCCGTTGGTAATGAAACATCAAAATTATTGGTTACTTATATTATTTGTCATATAAACT
This sequence comes from Glebionis coronaria, assembly GCA_025667525.1. NCBI lineage: Eukaryota > Viridiplantae > Streptophyta > Magnoliopsida > Asterales > Asteraceae > Glebionis > Glebionis coronaria. Next base: position 336,110,694 of record CM046880.1, on the reverse strand, counting down.
TTTGTAATTTAATATTTTATTTAATTGTATGTCATAGGATCTTGAGTCTCAAACGGATGAGAATCACACTCCATTGTCTTCTAAAAAAGTTTGTGATCCAAGTCCTGGTGACAAACGTGCTGGTGAAGACGACTTGGGAAGTGTAAATTCAAATGCAAAAAAAAAGGCTCTTGAAATTAAGATGGAAAAGAATCCTTGAAGTTCTCTATGATTTGCAACCTTCAATAACGAATGACAGTTATGAATAATGTCATACTATATAAAGACAATATTTTGACAATTTGTAGTATGAATATGGTTGTTTTCTTTTTGATTGGGGAGTCCCAATCTTAGTTTTTTTTATGAACACAACATAATATTTCCTTTAAAATATTTGTTAGGGAGTCCCAACATAGACGTTTTTATAATTGTCTCATCTTTGATTGCATTTGTTTTATAAGTTATGTATTTGGACTAATAACTTATACTCAGGCACTTTCAAGAAAATAAGTCAGCAGATTATTCTACAGCTTGGACTGGAACAACAGTTTTTAAGCAGAGGTTGTTCAAGACAATGATTTTTGATAGAGGTTCATCATAACTTTTTTTATCAAGACAATGGCACGTTTTTGTCATTCAAATAATCATGTAAATACATGTACAAGTGTTCTATATTGTTTGTTTGCAAACATTGGTTTAATAAGATGTCGTTATACTATTTCAAACACAAATTTAATAACACACTTTTCACATTGTTTCTATTCCTTAAGTAAGTATAACTAAGTTTTGTTGAATAATTGTTTCTTCGTACGAATTACAACATGAAATAGATGTTGATGATGATGGTTAAATAGAGGTTTATGATTATGATTAGATTTATTTGGCATATGATAGCGACAAATCACCAAGAGTTCATTATTTTGTTAAGTTTAAATGTTATTTCAATATGTTACCGATTACAAAAAATGTATACAAACATATGAATCCAGCCAAATCAAAACATTTTAATTTTTCTTTAAAGTTTTTGAAAGATATATATTTTAGATGAAAGCCCAAATGTTATGTATATTAAAACCACAATTACATATATATGAAAGCCCAGTTTTAAAGACAATAATGTAAAGCCCAAAATTATGTACAAGTTTAATAATGGAAAGCCCACTATTAGTCATTATGACTTACGCAAGACTAATGATATAGTTGTATATACGACCCAACTTTGATAATTGCATACATTTAGACACAACTTAGGTAATTACATAATTGGGTACAATCTGCTAACACGTTATGACATAGTTTTAGCATTCCATACATTAAAACACAAACATCCGAATGATAAGTATTCAAAGTTACCAAAAGAACCATGCTAACAGTGAACATAACAACCAAAGTTTTGACCGAAACCTAAGAACAAACATTTAAACCAAGTCTAAACACAAGCATCACAGACAAATAAACAGAACAAGTAATCCGTAGAAATGTTCAGCAGCAAAAGACATACAAATGTGATCAACAATCACAAGTGTGATTTAACATACTTGGAATAAGGGAAACAGCATGTTTTCACCTTCCACCGCCTCTTGAACAACATCCATTAGCTTCATCCGCATCATTTTGGGTGTCTTAAACCGCAAGTTTCTCCAAATACCCTCCACTTCCCAGCCATTTTGACGTGGCACAATCTTTCTGGACGAAGGCGGTCCGGAATCATTCTCAGTTTCATAAGGAACCTTACATCATCATGAACAAGAAGCGCTCTGGTGTATGTATGCATCATATGTGTTGCGCAGAAATCAGCCGACAATGCCTGATTAAGGCATATATTAAATACACATTATCAGTTAACACTACTGCCTACATTCAATTTACTACTACATACATTCGATTTTATTGAAGAATTAAACCTATATATATCTTCTTACACTACTGCCTACATTAAATTTACTAAAGTTGAACTTTGATGCTCACCAATTGAGAAAGGTCATACACAGGTGCATTGAGCTCAATTTAGACAACGTTCACTTCATCCTTGTGAGTAGTATGTCCTTCCCATCCACAGAAATGCCTTGCTCTTTTATCTGTCATGATATGTACATGTAGCAATTACCACAAGTATCCAACTATATTTGTAAAAACTTTAGTACAAATACAATGTACATACCTTTAGAAGCATAAAGTGGTATCTCACGAGGCGGAAGCCTCAACATTGTTGGGTAGATATGAGCATTAAACTTTGTTATCCCATTGTGCTTAAAGACAGACAGATGTAGCCTATAGTTACCTATGTTTGTAAAAACCAGATTCTGTCCTTCCTGAATTTTTAGGTCAGCACCGAGCCTATCCCACATGGTCACGAATAAGGAGTTTGATCGTACAACACTATTTGGGTCTGTTTGAATCCTCTCATGGTTGAGTTTGTACCTTGTGTGGTTGACGTACACCTTAAATCTGGTCTTCCAAATGTCTTGCAAAAAATCTCCCGGAAGAACCTGTAAAAAAAAGAAGCATTTGTTTAATACTTTCCACTAAAGGTTTTCAGTTCAACCATCATTGTAAACAAAATCTGCATATTATATAATGTGTACCTGCCCTCCGCGCGTAAACCTTACAAGACATCTCACAACTCGGTTCCCCACAACACGCCGATCATAACCTTTGGCTTCACATCCGCCATTTACATATCATGTTGCGTAAAACAAGTCATCCCCTTCTTTAATAAAGTGAAGCATACACACATTATCATCCAAATTATCTTTTGCAAATGCTTCCCATTCGTCCCCATACAAATGCAGCTTTGTTCCATCTCTTCTTATTAAGCATACGTAACGATACATGTTTGGTCCGTTAACAAGAATGTATGGCTGACCATTGAAGAACCCGACTTTGAATACTTTTGGTAATACCTACAACATAGATGTCTCATGTTACTACTATGTAAAACAATCTGTTGTTAGTAAATAACTAACACGTGTTTAATGAAAACGTAACAATACGCACCAAAAAGCTTTTGTATTCTTCAGTGCACATTGGGAAAATAAATTCATCATCCATGATAGCCTGGAACAAATTAAATAGCTAAATATAGAAGTTGCAACTTTTTATAAGGCATGTACTATAAACGCGTTAAACACTTTTTATCACTGAATCATATGGAATACTTTTAGTTACTTTTATTTACTTTCAAAATGGAAAATTGCTAATAATGGTGATTTACAAAACTTCGAAGGACATACCATATGGACTGATATGGTATTTTCTATGCATCATTATATCAGATCACTTTTTAAAGTTTTTAAACACAATGGCCAATATTTAAACAGACAAGCTATGATCCATGTTGTAATCAATAAAATTCCATAATCCATTAAAAAAGTTTTTCAGGTTTGCAACCTGAATATAATCTTAGTTAGTTTTATTTACTTTCAAAATGGAAAATGGCTAATAATGGTGATTTAGCAAACTTTCAAGGACATACCATATGAACTGATATGGTAATTTCTATGCATCATTATATCAGTTCACTTTTTAAAGTTTTTAAACACAATGGCCAATATTTAAACAGACAAGCTATGATCCATGTTGTAATCAATAAAATTCCATAATCCATTCAAAAAGTTTTTCAGGTTTGTAACCTGAATATAATGTTAGTTAGTTTTATTTACTTTATAAATGGAAAATGGCTAATAATGGTGATTTACCAATGTTTGAAGGACATACCATATGGACTGATATGGTATTTTCTATGCATCATTATATCAGTTCACTTTTTAAAGGTTTAAAACACAAAGGCAAATGTTTAAACAGACAAGCTATGATCCATGTTGTAATCAATAAAATGTCATAATCCATTCAAAACATTTTTCAGGTTTGCAACCTGGATATCATCTACTATGATTAATATAACTTTCAGTTCATCGTTATCTACTTTAAATTTAAGTTACTCTACGGATCAAAAAGATATGCAGATCATAAAAAATGGGAAACTAATTAGGACACTTGATAATCAAACTATTAACATCTTGATTTAAAGTTACATAAACATTAGTCAAATCAATCCTTCCAATAACTGCTGCATTAATATGTACATGAAGCATATTGTCTGCTAATCTTAATCTATAAGGGATGACCTATATCTTTGGGTATTGTCAGCTGATAATAGTATGATTTCAATCACTAATAACAGATCATACAATAAATAACATTCAATCTCTTTACAAACATCTCAGAACATACAAATTAAAATTATTGCACTGTTCATTTGTATAAGATGATGCATGCGACATCTAGATGATCAATTGACTATGAAAATTAATCGAAAAAAGGTAACGAGTTTACCTTGAGTTGTAGATAAGAATAATCGAGTCTCAGAAATTGTTTTTGTTAATGATCATCCGTTTGTGCTTTTTATGTTTTTTATAATTTTGATATGGATGGAGTGTTTTGGTAAGTGAGATACCATAATTATTATGCTTATACGTTTCCCACATATAGCCTATATTTTTTTATTTAAATTAAATTGGATAATTAATAAAATAGATCATTTATTTGGTAAATATTATCAATGTTTAATGAGAAGTTTAACAAGATACATATGTTTGTTGCATGCATTATGTACTTTATATATTTTGTATAGTTTTTGCATGTATTATGGAATGTGTATGTTTTGTTTTTTTTCATAATCATCAATTATTTAGGTGATTTTGTTGTCACCTAAAAGCATTATTTGTTAAAACCATGTTTATTACATTCAACAACAAGTATTATTTTTATTAAAAATACTTTTATTTTGAAGATTAAGTACATGTTTAGTAAAAATTTCTCATTCCTATAAGAACTAATGGTTTTCATATTAAAAAACACATGCAAAAAACTATTTCTTACAATCAAAAACCTTATACCACATCATCTAAGGTAGTAATGTGTCTTTCATAAGTCATTATATTTTTCATGTATGTTTTATCAATTATTTTCATATTATGTTTGTTAATTTTATTTGTTGTAGGATTTTATATATTCTGAATATGAAGGATTCAGGAGAAAACAAGTTGTCAAACGCCGACAATAAAGTTGTAATTGATCTATCCGATGATGACGACGATGATGTTAGTCTTACAATATAATTATCATATCATTTAGATTAAATAATTATACATATTATATACGCAGAAAGATAGCAATTTTTTTAACTATTTTTTTTTCAGCCCTTCAAGGATATCAGTGATGATGTTAGTGTTAAAATCATCCATAACATATTATTTAAACAAAAATTTTCTACATATGTTTAAAGTTAGATGTCTAATTTATTATTTGTTGAGAAAACAATTTTGCAGCCCTACAAAGATCTGAGTGAAAATGCCGTTGGTCAAACCGTTGATGATGAAGAAGTTATTCATCTTGCTGATTATGACGATGAAGATGTTGTTCCACTGGATAAAGAGAACAAAAACGTTGATAATGAAAAAATGACAAAAAAGTAATAACTCATTTCTTTCATTCATTATGTATACATAATTTAAAGATATTTTATTTATACTTTTGTTCATGTTTCATTTTTAGGTTAATGATGAGGACGAATCTTTTTCGTGTTCCCGTTCAACAAAAAAAGCAAGGACTTTGCCCTCTACATCGGAACCTTTACATCTTCTTGAAGAAACCATGGATGAGGACATTCCTAACAGTGACACCGTTATTAACATGACACAATCGGAACATTTACATCTTATTGACGAAACCACGGATGAGGAAATTCCTAACAGTGACACCGGTATTAACATGACACAAGGTGTTGTTAACGATGTCCTTTATGAAGCAACTGAAGAAGAAAATGGCATTGATTTAGAACATTCAGATGATGTTACTGAAGATTCTCCAGAGAAGACTATTGATGATTTAGATTTTATTGATGACGAAGGTGCAACAAAGGATGATACTGATGAAGAGTATGATCCAAATAACGATGTTTCGGATGACGAAGATTACGAACCTGCGGGTAACGATGCAAGTGATGATGAGTATGATCCCGATAATGATAGTACGGACGATGAAGATGACGATAATTAAAATATTGCAAAAACAGGTTTAGTACGGTTTTTCGTTAAATAAGTATATGTTATATTTTTATGTTTCGGTGCTCTTTTTTTTGTTCGTTTAAGTTTTTTTAACCTATTAAGCTATAAATAAATATTGTTTTTATTATCATTTTTGTTAATTGTTTAATTATATGTTTTGTTACATTTGTTTAACTTAAAGACTCATTATAATTGGCTCATTTATGACATTTGTATTTTTTTCATGACTAAAAGTGTAAATAAAGGGCCTAAACACTCTTATATATAAAACCTTTGTTAATCCCATATAACACAAAAAAAACGTATTCGTCTATGAAACCCTAAATTTAATTCTATATTCATTCACTAATTTCATAAAACTCCAAATCATAACATATAGTACTAATCATGGCTAATTTGAAACCTGAAATCATTCTTGATTCGTCCAAACCAATAACTGATGAACCAAATGAAGAACAACAACAGAAACAGAAGGATGAGCAAGGAGATGTCAATGGCTGTACAAACAATGGTGTGGCTCAACAACACGCACAAAAAAATAAAACAAAAGGTTGATGATGCAATTTCATTCCTTTTTTCTGTCTTAGAAAAAGTTGAATCCACCATAATTTGTAAACAACTTCAATTCTAAATACTTTCGTTATAGTTTTGTATAACCAATTTGTATGTTGATCGTCACATTTTTTTTTGTTTGCAGCTGATTTGGACACCTCTATTGTGGTTGACTAACTAAAACTGAATGTTGGGGATCATAATGATTGCCAAGAGGTCTTGAACCGCGTGAGTGCGAGGTTTCTAAAGGTCGATGCCATGATTCAGGAATTTTGTGCAATGGGACTTGAGTTAGACGATAACTGCTATGTTGACATCAACTGCTTCAGTGATGATTAAACATACATGGTGGACTATTCAAAAAATGTTTGTCTTATGTTTTTTGAGAATTAAATTTTATGTTTTTAGCTTTGTTAATGAAATCTCTCATTAATTGTATTTGATTCGAATTAAAATTGGTGTTGATCTGTTATTAATTGTGCCATTTTCAGTTACAATATTTTTACTAATTACCATAAATGTGACTTCTACAAATAAAATCATCTGATTTATGAGTATTAAATAAGAATCCCTAAAATCATTCATATTAAAATGTAACATTTATAAATATTGTTTCTTCAATGTTTTATACAACTACACAGAATCATAAACACAAAAAATGTCTCTACGTCTGTACTAATCCATTAAGATGGACGATAACAATCAAATCGAATCAAGAAAGCATAAAAAGAAAGTTGTTGTGAATCAAAACACATTGCATTCAAATGAAAACTCTTATTTCAATGTAAACATGAGCCGTCAACATTCAAATCAAGTTGTTCATACATCAGAAAAAAGTACACCGGCTCCAAAAAGAAGAGTATCACTTGCTGAAATACTCAATTGTAAGTTGGTTGTTCACATTAAATAATCTATTCGTTTTTTTGCATGTTAATCAAGATATTGATTTGTTTGTTCTTATGTTATTAGATGATCCACTTGATGGAGGTGTTCCAAAATACAACACTGCTCTCACAGGACAAATAATATCACAGGTTTATGAAACTGTCCTTTAAAATACTTTATGCTAAGTAGTTATCATTATAGTTAGAATGATTTACAGATGTATGAAAAATATGCATTCTAATTATTTGGTTTGAACGCTAATAGGTTCTTCTACGCATACTGAGAAACAAACAAGGCTTCCTTCATCAGACGTTAGTAACTGTAAGTTAACCTGTCTGTTGTGTAAAGTATTTAATTTTTAGTTATGTTAATACATGAGTGGCGTTTGTTTAACCAAAGAATGACATACAAATCTCTTGCAATTAAATGAAGTAACAGGTTTGGGAATAAATAGGAACACATTTGTAACTCAATTATCACCATCATTGGGCAATGTTCCTCAAGTTAGTTAAACAGGCTTGGCAATTTCTGAATCACATACAGGTTGGTTCATACTGTTGTTAGTCGTGTATTTGTCTTTAGGTTTCCTTACATGAGCATTGGTTAGACTAAACTTATTAACTGTTTATGAGTAGGTTCTTCGACACAGCATACAATGTCCCAACAAGCAAGCAATAATCGGCAACTACTTTCTGGCTTTGGTAATTATAAGTATGTAACCTTAAAAAGGCATATTAAGTTTTATTAGCACACTGGTGTTTTTTAAAATAAGCATAACATCTCTGTTTATTTATCATGTTTCATATTTCTCACAAAATATAACCTCCATGCCAAGTCTATCACCATTATTTCAGAATGACCCTGCACGGTTTAGACAAACATTACTTCAATTTAATCAACCACAATCAGGTGTGTTATTTACTTAACTTAGTAACAGTTTTTGGAGGTTAACATGACTATGTAGTATGTTTTACATTTGATTCATTATAACTTATGTTATATTATGTTAGGTTTAAATCAGCAATCTGTTACAAATAATGTCAAAAATAGTGTTAATGCAAATGGTAAGACACCAAAAAAGCGCATTCCGTTTGTGTAAGATAAACAAACAAACATCGTGACACCAGTGGTTGGTAGAGGTAGACCAAGGAAAACACCAAAGGTTACTACGCCTCCTTTTTCGCATGATATTAATACTAATACAACATCTGGAAACTCAACCGGTAATGTCACATATAGTTCATTACACTATTTATATTTGTAAATTATATACAATAAATTTGGAAAGTTAATATCTGAATCATATGTATGCAATGTCCCAAAGTCCAATACTTACCAGCAACAACATCAATTTTAATCATTTTATAAGCCCTGCAAACAGTCCGGTGTCAGGCGGTATACAAGTTTTACCAAGTTCATCAACACGTGTCCCACAATCTCAGTTGAGTGATGTTACGAACGGTAATAACTCTATACATTTCATGTATAAATTAGTTAAAACATCATTTAAATAAAAATACATTTATAAACATATTCAATATTTGTTTCAGTGACGATGCAACAACCAAAAATTGGTCGAGGTAGACCAAGAAAGACAGTGAATGCTAATACGTCTCCTGCTGCGTATGTTATTACCAAGGATCCATCAGGTGCATGTTCATCAACGCGTGTCCGACAATCCCCCTTGAGTGATGTAACAAACGATAACAACTTTATACATTTCAATCTTACCATATGTTTATTCAATTATTATTTACTATCAAGTAACTGATTCATTGTCACATATAATAGTTTTCAGTTATTTTTGAAACACGTGTCCCTCAAAGTGTTAGGCAACCAGTTAGAAGTAACTCTAATTCCCAAGTTACAAAAAACATGCAATCTCTATCAGCAAATAAATCAACATACGAAGTCGGTGAATCATCAAGGTTGCCAAAAAAAAAATAAGCGGATGTCACGAATACCTCAAACTCCGGTACAATTTAATCTTGGTGGTGACGATGGAAATGTCAGAAAAGTCTATGATAAATACGTTGGAATATCTAAAGGTATTAACATAGTGTTACTACTTAATGTCACACTAGAAATACTTTCCGTTATTCACATTTTGCTTATTATTTTTGTTCATGCCCATAATACTACGACCATGGCGACCCTATATATGAGTGCACAGAATGTCATGCTTTGGTATGTGAGAAGGAAGCAAGAACAGGCAACTATAATCCAAACAACAAACCTTATAGTATATGTTGTAAAAAGGGAAAAGTTTTTATTAAACAACCCCCGCCGACTCCAAAAAAGTTGGTTGATTTGTTTAATAACAACGATGCAAAGAGTCAAAATTTTAAAAACAACATCAGATCATACAACAGTATGTTTGCTTTTACTTCCATGGGAGGGACGGTTGACGACTCAATAAATAAGAACGGACGAGGACCTTATGTTTTTCGCTTGCACGGACAAACATATCATAAAATTGGGAGCTTGCTTCCCGAGAATGGTGAGACGCCCAAGTTCGCACAACTGTATATCTATGATACTGAGAACGAAGTAGATAACAGAGTAAAAGCGTTAAGGTAATTTATTCGTTACACTGTTTGCATGTTCTTGATATTGTTTTAATCCAAAGTTGCCACACATTTTATATTATTGACATGTTATGTATAAATTGCAGCGGCTCTAACACATCGTCCGCTCCTGCTAACGCTAAGCATCCTATTGACAGAAACATAGTTCGTGAAGTTAAAGATGTTTTGGACACCTCGAGTAATTTGGTAAAAACATTTAGAAGGGCGCGTGACAGTTACAATCAAGACACCGAGCAAAATATTAAAATAAAGTTGGTAGCCAAACGTGGTAAAGATGGACGGAACTATAATCTACCAACTGCCAACGAGGTCGCTGGACTGATTGTAGGTGACTTTGATGCTTGCGTAAATCAAAGAGATATTGTCATTGAAAAACGTAAAGAAGGTTTCCAACGTATCAACATTATCCATCCGATGTATCTTCCTTTGCAGTACCCATTGTTGATGCCGCGTGGACAAGATGGATATTATCTTGAAATGCCTCATAAAAAAAACCCCGGTTGAAGAGGAGAACAAAGACGACGAGGAAAAACGAAAATATGTTAGTATGTGTGAGTGGTTTGCTTTTCAAATACAAGACAGACCCAATCAAGAAAATTTATTTGTTCGTGGGGGTCGTTTGTTTCAGCAATTTCTTGTGGATGGTTATACAATGGTGGAGACTGAACGTTTGTATTTCCACGGGTCCAATCAGTCTAAACTAAGGTGTGATACATACTCGAACATCCGTAAAAGCATTGCATCTGGGAATACTGACCCGACAGTTCTTGGGAAACCGATAACCTTGCCTTCTACGTTTACCGGTGGTCCAAGGTTCATGAAGCAGAACTATATGGACGCCATGGCATTATGTAGATGGTACGGATGCCCGGATTTGTTCATATCGATAACATGTGATCCAAACTGGCCAGAGGTTGCACGATTAATGCGTGATAATAACCTTACATCTTCCGACAGACCGGACGTGCTAATAAGAGTTTTCAAACAAAAACTTGACCTGCTGGTGAAGGACGTGAAAGATATGCGATTGTTTGGGCGTACCCAAGCAGGTAAAGACAAAAAACTATTAGCTTAAAGATGTCCATTAATAACGAAACATTTCTTTGGTTATTAGCGTAATTTGTATTTAACTTTGAGTATTGTTCTTATTTTAACAGTTGTGTGCAAGGTAGAATTCCAAAAGAGAGGTCCCCCTCACGCGCATCTGTGTTTGTTCTTGCATAGGGACGACAAGGTGCCAAATGCTGAGCAAATTGACAAATACATTTCCGCGAAGATACCGGATAAAAACAAAGATCCAGAATTATACAAATTGGTATCAGATTTTATGATGCACGGTCCTTGCGGTGCGGACGAGCCTAAACAGGTTTGTATGGTCGACGGTAAATGTAGCAAACGTTTCCCATTTAAGTTCTGCGAACACAGCTCCGTTAACGCTGATGGGTACCCTGTATATAAAAGACGTGATAACGGTAGGTATGTGAAAGCTGCTAAAGGAGCTCAACTACATAATGGTTATGTTATACCGTATAATGCCACTCTTCTAAAATGATATCAGTGTCACATTAATGTAGAGTGGTGTAATCAGACCGGATCTATAAAGTATTTGTTTAAGTACATAAACAAAGGACCAGATAGGGTATCGGCACAGCTGTACAAACAGGGTACAACAAAAGACGGTGAACAAGTTGAAAAACCTGTAGACGAAATCAAGGCTTACTTAGATTGTAGATATCTATCCGCGTGTGAGGCGGCGTGGAGAAAATTTGGTTTTGAGGTTCATTACCGAACACCTGCTGTTGAGCGGTTGTCGTTTCACTTACCAGGGACCAACAAATAGTTTACGACGAGAACTCAAACCTTGAAATAGTCATTCACAAGCCTACTGTTGGACATAGTATGTTTGAAGGTTGGTTAAAAATGAATGAACTCTATCCGGTTGCACGAGAGCTTACGTATGCTGAGTTTCCAACAAAATTTGTATGGAACGCATCTAAAAGAATATGGACCTTTAGGAAGAAAGGAAGAGCGATTGGTAGAATTCATAATGTGCCTATATCTACAGGAGACGCCTACTATTGTAGAATGCTGTTAAATAGTGCGAAAGGTTGTATAAACCATGACGGGATAAAAACAGTTAACAAGATTGTTTATCATACATACAAAGAAGCTTGCTATGTGGCTGGACTTTTAGAGGACGACAAGGAGTATGTCGAGAGTATTAAAGACGCTGGACATTGGGCACCTCCTGATTAAATCCGTGAGTTGTTTGTTACATTACTGACGCAAAAGGAACTCACCAAACCTTTGGAAGTTTGGTTAGAAACATGGCACTTGATGGCAGAGGATGTGCAACGCAAGAAGAGAGAGCTTTTGAACGATCCATGTAAACCTTTATGCTCCTCTATTTAGTACACAACATGTAATTTAAAATTTTAAGAATGATTCCCATATGCTTATTTTTGTTTGATATACGTGATTATTTTGCAGATTTGATTATCGGCGATGAAGAAAAGAAGAATGTATGTTTGTTCTATATAGAAGAACTTATGCGATCCAGAGGTTATTCCCTACGTAGTTGGCCTGAGATGCCTTATCCAGACGACAGATACATGGCTGCATTTGGAAATCGTCTTATATATGATGAGAATGATTATGATCCCGTTGAGTTGCCAAACGAGTATGAATGTCTGTACGCTTCTTTAACCGCAGAACAAAAAGGTGTTTATGACACTATCATGGGTTATGTTGAGGAGCTAAGCGGAGGTGTGTATTTTTTTGCTGATATAGAGGTACAGGAAATACTTTCCTATGGAAGACACTAGCCGCTGGTATTAGGAGACGAGGAGAGATTGTGTTAAACGTTGCATCTAGCGGTATTGCGTCTTTGATGATGCCGAGAGGTAGGACTGCACATTCGCGGTTTCGTATTCCGATAAATGTAGATGAAACGTCTACCTGCTCCATATGTCCTCAAAGTGATCTTGGGCAGTTGCTAAAGAAATGTAAACTTATTATTTGGGACGAGGCTCCGATGGCTAACAAACTTTGTTTTGAGGCTCTCGATCGCACGGTAAAGGACGTACTAAGGACAAACAGGCATGAAATGAATCAAGAGCCATTTAGAGGTATGACAATTGTTTTTGGAGGAGATTTTAGGCAGGTTCTTCCCGTTGTTCCAAAAGGATCGCGTCAAGACATTCTAAGTGCCTCACTGAATCAGTCCTACTTGTGGGATCATTGCAGAGTGCTTAAGTTGACAGCGAATATGAGACTTACAGTTGGTTCAAGACCAGAGGATGTTGACGAGATATGAGATTTTGTCGAATGGATACTAAAGTTAGGAGACGATGAACTTGGGGAAGATAATGACGGAGAGGTTGAAATAGATGTGCCTCAAGATATTCTGATAGACGCAACTGCGGATCCAGTCACGTCTATTGTGGATTTCACGTACCCGAATCTTCTTGACAACATAAATGATGCTTCCTACTTCCAAGAAAAGGCAATTCTGGCACCAACTAATGAAATTGTTGACTCTATAAACGAAAAGTTGTTTGAAAGATTTCTTGGCGAAGAGACTGTCTATTTGAGTTGCGACAGCATAGACAAAGCTGATCGTGGTGCTTCCGTCGATGAATCTGTTTTCTCATCTGAGTTTATTAATGGATTGAAGTTCTCAGGTGTCCCGAATCACAGGTTAACATTAAAGGTGGGTGTACCTATAATGCTTAATATCGATCAACCAAACGGATTGTGTAATGGGACACAGTTGCAGGTGCTTAATCTAACGAGAACTGGTATTAGTGCCAGGATTATCAATGGAACACATTTCGGAAAGGTAGTTATCCTTCCCAGGTTAAGAATAACTCCATCTGACAAGCGTTTACCGCTAAAAATTGTCAGAAAATAGTTCCCTATTTCACTCTCATTTGCAATGACCATTAATAAAAGTCAAGGACAATCACTTTCTAAAGTCGTTCTTACTTACCACGTCCAGTTTTTACTCACGGTCAACTATATGTAGCTGTCTCTCGAGTAAAAAGCAAGAAAGGGTTGAAGGTTGTTGTATGTGACACATACGGGAATGTATGTGAAACAACTACAAATGTTGTATACAAGGAAGTCTTGCATGGTCTTTGACAAAGTTTATAATGGTATGTAATCTATTTTTTTATATAAATTAAAAGTCTTACTTAAAGTTCACGTATCCATCTGTAATCAATTTAATTTTAAACTTTCAGGTGTTAGCGACATGGACAGTTTCTTTTCAATCAATTGGGACTAACATACGTCATACGTGAAGACCATAGCGGATTGAAGGCTTTTTTTTATTGTCACAAACTTTAATATGGCCACGAATGCTACATGTTCTTTCTTTTGTTGTCCTCATCTATTACGAGAAGACGTTTCACTTTTTTAAATATAGACATCCTTTAATTTTATTTTACGAAAATAACTCTTTAAGCTAAACCCGGCGTTAGACGAGTCTTTAAGCTAGTTAGTTATACATGTGGAAAATAGGTTTTCTATTTTCCAAGAAAAGTTTTAGAAAAATATCAATTTGAACATCTTTTCTATTTTCAAAGAAAATCTCTCTAGAAAACAACCATTTTTCCATTACTAAACACAACGTAAGTTTTTAAGTTTTACTAATTATTATTAGAGAAATACTATAATCACATAAATTTTACATAAAAACTTCCACATAATGATGTGGCATGTGAGTTGGACCAATTGTTACTTTTCTTCTCCACTAACTTTTTAATTCATAACCAATCATTTGGTGACACGTCATTGTGTGAAAGTTTTTATGTAAAAACTATGTGATTCTAGCATTCCTCTTATTATTATTATTATAATATTTCGTAATATTTTTTATTTAATGTAATGTTTTTTATTTAATGTAATGTTTTTATTTATTGAATAAAAAAATTGAACTTGGTCGCTTTGTTGTGTTAACTAGGTCGCTTGTAGGTCGTTGGAGAGAAAAGGCTGATGTGCAAGAAAAAATGTAAGTCGCACAAGATAGATGTTAGGCTGGTGGGAGTGGGTGTAAACCCACGAGCGAGTTGACAAAACTCACGCGCAGCCCCCACCCCCCCCCCCCCCCCCCCCCACCATAAGTTGCGCGTGAGTTCTTCCCAAGCAAAAAAAAAAAACATAGGCATACTCACCTGGGTGAGTTTATGCAATTGGGCCCCACCACTAATTTTTGACCGCTACTTTTATTAATTAAAATTTTTTTTACCTAAAATTTACTAATAAATACCCTATCATCTTCTTCATTTTTCACACACAAAGAATCAAACATCTCATCTTCATCTCCATCTTCATATCCATCTTCATCTCCTCCAAATCATGTCTCAAGAAAACACACCCCGAACCACCAACAAACGTCGAGGTAGGCCAAATACCCAAAATTCACCACCCACACCGCTAGGAACTTTCGACCTAGAAAACCCGTCCCTGGTATCACCATACGACCACCATCATTGTATCACCCACAACCTTACCAAAACACACATTACCGTTGCCCCGACCCAATTCAATACCCTACCCAATACCCAAGTCAATTCCATAGTCAATACCCAAGTCAATACCATAACCAAAACCCAAGCCAATACCAAAGCCATAGGGGTGGTTCCTCATTACAACCTGCCTATGAAACTCAAGATTGTTACATCCCGCATTATTCAGACTCGTATGAAAGTCAAGGGTCTGCTTCGTATCAACAAACCGGGTCTCCCGAGCTGGAAACCGTTCCCAAAACACAAGAAACGGTCCAAAAACCTAAACCAAATAAGGCACTATCTAGGGGACGGCAAAAGAAGAAGGCGGTCGAAGAACCTACAAAACGACAACAACATTGGACAACAGCGGAGGAATTTTTTTGGCAAAAGGTTGGGTTTCCGTGTCTAGTGACAACGTTCATGGGAACGAAATGAGTACGCAGGGATTTTGGACAAAAATCCTTGAGTACTTTGAGAGCAAAACGGAGGAACCCGGGGTTCGTACTTATGATTCTTTGAACGGGAAGTAGAAGACAATTCGACCTTGTATAGCTCGTTTTTGTGGTGTTTATAGTCAACTGATGCAAATGGGGCCTAGAAGTGGTGCATCGGATGCAAATATGATTAATGAGGCGTTGATGCATTATGAGGCTCAAGTTGGATTACAATTCAAATTTCGTCATTGCTGGGAGGTTGTGAAAGACTACCAGAAATAGAAGGAGGTTGAATTGCCTAAAGAATTATCTAGGACTTCCAAAATAAGCAAGAGATACAAGTCATTTGGGTCTAGTTCGTTTAATACAAATTCTATGGATGGAAGTAACAGTGTGGATGTTGATGCCACTAATAATGAAGAAGTGCAACCGATCCCATGTCCACTGGGAAGAGACAGAGCTAAGGCTAAGTTTAGAGGGAGCAATGCTTCGGGGGACTCGAGTACAAATGACGAGGCTTTGGCTAGGTTGATGTTGTCTGGGTTGGGTGAACAACAAGAACGGGCTTTTGTTGTGCATGGTGAACAACACGCCGCATATTTTGAGATGAAGAAGAAAGAGATGGAAATCCGAGAAAAAGAAGTTGAAGTAGCCCGAAAAAAAGAGGAAAAGGAAGACTTGGACTATTATATGCAGCCGATAGATCATTTGACGGGACGTGAACTCGCAGTCGCGGAGTGGCGTCGAGCTTAGATCAAGGAGGCCTATTTATCCCGTCTTAGTTTTTTTTTAAATGTTGTTTTTTAATTTTCTATGTTTTTATTTTTATTTTCGTACTGTGTTTTAATTTTTTATGTTTTTATTTTTAATTTCGTACTGTGTTTTAATTTTCTATGTACCCGTGTTTTAATAAAATGTATGAATAAATGTTTTAATTGTATGAATAAAAAATATTAAAAAAATGGGGGTGATGTGGAGTGAGTTTGGGTGAGTGCTATTACCTCATGTGGAAAGTTTGGGTGAGTTTTGGTGAGTTTGGTAAAAAGATGACGTGGCGCTGAGGTGACGGTGAGTGAGTTTACACCCACTCCCACCAGCCTTATAAATAACCTGAGGTTATGTGCGTGTTAAAGATATTCAAGTGAGAATATATATAATAATAAATTAAAGCAATAAAAAAAAGTAACCGTTGCCAACGACTCTATCTCTTCTCTCTCCTCATCTCGTCTGATGGGCGATGAAACTACTACGAAAATAAGGGTAGGTGTGGCGGCAAGCCACGACGAAACACGACGAACGTGCCACCAATGCACGACGAGCCTATCTCACCATGACACCGTTTTCTCTAAAGAAAAAACACATTGAGTAATAATGTTTAGAATAAAATACTTTACTCATAAAAGAAAATACAAGCTATCAAAATATCGGAAGTATAAAATTGGTTTTCCCAATTTTAAATTTTAATTGTTGTTTGTTTCATTCAACTTATATTCAAGCTTAATCTATACTATCTAATATAACACAGTTTTTAGTCTTTTCACTAATTAATATTTTCTAAAAATAACTAAAAGTCTGGTAATGACATGTGTAATTTCTTTACGATTATTGCTTTAATCATTGATGACTCTTCATTATCATTTTTCTTAACAATATTTAGAATTTTCTAAAATTTATTTGGCACTAAATCATCAATTGATACTAAACATATCATTTGGGCGTTTTATATTTGGTGGTATTGAGAAATATATAATGCTTTTAATTTGGTCAGCTTAGTAATTGCTTTACGATTCAATACATTTCATCAAATGAGGTTTTTAAAAATTATGTTGATATCATCCTAATTGTTTTTTGATGTGATTTGTTTCAAATCATGCATAAATATATAGTGTTTATAAGAGCATATGCAATGGTGAGTTTGTGAAAGACTTTCTACTATTTATCTAAGTCATGTGGGGAAGAACTTTTCTTATTGCAACAAAAGCTTGATGAATAGCTTGAAAGTGAATAGCTTGGAGTTTACCAAGTGTTTGACACATAACTTATCAAGTGGTTTTCATTTAAAAAGAACTAAAACGCCTTTGAAAAGCTTTTTATGCATTAGAGATGATTTATGTGGATGACTTTTTAAAACATAAAATTTATGTAAACATTAATGTCACTTATTAAAAAAAGTCATTTTAATTTGAAGCAATGCATATGCTCTAAGTATCACAATAACCATTCTTCTAACCACTAACACACGTCATTCTTATGCTTTTCAATACATATGTTAGAAAGTAGGGTCATCTCTCATTTTAGCGTTTTACGGTTATGGCGAGATGCATTTGGATCCCCTTCTTCATCAACAAGGTTTAGTATTCTTTAATACGTAATAGCTTATCTTAACCAACAATGTTTAGTATTCTTCTACACAACTAACAAATGTAATGCAAATGATGCGGTGGGAGATGATGCAAAATAATAATTGATCAAGTTTTAATGATCTTTATGTTTGAATACTTGAATAATTGTTATCCTTTAAACTACTTTTTTCGTAATTTATGCATCATATTTGTTTATATTGATAAGTTGATTTGGTGTGCCAATTCAACAAAGTATTTTATTATTCAATTGGATCATATTTTTAATTATATGTTTACAGCTAATGTGCGAATTTTATTAAGTATTTGTATTTTTTTCCTTAATTATTCTGTTTTAAATTTCGTATTATCATGTTACAATTAAGTTTGACTAATGCATGATTAACCTCAAGATATATGACAATGTCTGTTTGTTGAACGAAACTCAAAGTGTTTACAATGATAATGCTTTCTAGATGAGACAGTTAGCATAAACCAATATACTAACATAAACATAAAAAAGATTTTAGTACCACAAACATACAAGAATTTATATAAAAGAGAAAACTGGATGAGACAGTTAGCATACCCCACTATGTCGTGATAACACACTAGACGAAGAACTTGAGGTTTACAATGTGGTTGCTACTGTAGTTGTGAATGATTTCTTTGATCGTTAAGTTCAGTGGCAAATCTGCAGGTCAAGACAATAAAGTATTTAGGAAAAATCAAGTAATCATTAACTGGTTGCTTCAAGTTCTGTAATGTATCAAAAAACAAACCTTTGCAACATCGTATAAATAACACAAGATGATCTGGTCAATATGAAGATTGAAAAATAAAACAGATCGTTGATTCTAACAACATCTAACTTTACAATCTATTAAAAAAAACGACCGACGGCTTTCTAAGCACACACAAAAGAGTGTAAGCTAATCTAAATTCCAAACACGTACACAACAAACATGAGCCTATGAGTATATTATTCATAAGCTATAAGCTACTTATTGAACATTTAGCTTAAGTTTAAAAGGTAACCATAGACAAACACTACCATAATAATAAACAGGTAAATAGAAATATTAAACAATCCCAAACCGTACCACATTGAAACCAAACATTTGAAACTATTGGAACTATAAACGACTGTGTATAATTAGTATTATAGTCGATTAAGGGTCGAAAATTAATACACCATTTTAGTCCGTGATCTGAACTGAAACTTTTAGCCCAAAGATTTGAGGACCCATCTCATGCCTTGACTAAACTTTAACATTCAGGTTATATATTTCATCTTTTAGGAGTCAATCAAGTAAAAAAGATAATAAACTTAAAATCTAAAAGCAAACGGGTCAAAAACTAATGCACACGACACAACCTATCATGTAACAAAAAGTGTAACTTTTTTTTACTCAAATCCATAAATCAGCTAACCCACCATTAAACACACGTTAGAAGATGGGATTTGTAGTAGGAGACCTAAGCAATGTAACGATCAACCATGAATAGCAATTTAGCATTGGTGGAACATGCAAAAGAATTATAGCTTATAAAAAATATATCATTCATATAGAATTATTTGCGCTTCATCATCTTACACTCCTTTTTGTGTAGCATCTCTTACCCTCCTACTTGACATATTAAGTAAATAAAATGTTCAAAGAAATAACACTTATATAAGTTATTTTGTTATATGGCAAACGCAGACGGCAAAACAGGTGATAATAGCTTGCACTTGAGATTAACGAAAGCTATTTTGGTAGAAAAGTATGGGTTCTGCAAACAAATGGGTTGTGGAATGGAACACGACTTCGTGTAAATCGATTGATGAAAAGTGCCATTCACACAACTATAATCAAGGAAAACTAATTTGGTAAACAAGTGATAATTGGAAGGACGAGAATATCATTTTCTCATAAGCGTTTTTCGATAAAGATAGTAAGCAGGCAATTTGTTGTATCCGTCTCTTTCGCGATGACAATTAACGAAATTTAAGGACAATTTCTCGGGCAAGTCGATCTGTATATTTCACAACATGTTTTTACACATGGCCAACTATTTATAGTCGTCTCTTGTGCTAAGAGAAGAAAAGGATCGAGACGGTAATTTAAGACGAAGACCAAAATATCACTAATACCTCGACCAACGTGGTCTAAAAAGAAGTATTACACAATTTATGATCAGACCTACATGTGCGTGTATGTCGCATTTGTATAATAAAGGATTGGTGTTTTTATTTGTTTTGCTTGCCTATTGTGTTTCCTGTGACGTTTGTATGAACACAATTATTTGTATACTGTACTTTACGTTTCTTTATCCATATGTGGTTTTTTGTAACTAACAGCTTCATGATACGCAGCGTAATTTTCTAACTTTTTTTACGTTTCTTTTAATATACCCGTGAATTTTACGGGTCTTTTAGCTAGTTGATTTTTATAAACCGCAAATTGTTGTCTTATAATCTTATATATAAAAAAAGAAAGGGTAATTCCGTCATTTCGACAGTTGAAGCTCCCAAACACTCTTCCCTTGAACAAACATCAGATCGAAACTCATCACTCCTCCAATATTCCAGATCGATGACGTCATCTCCGGAAGTTGACCCTCCAAAGCCCAAAAAACGGCCAATTATCCGTTTAATTATCTTCATAATCGCTCACAGCTTCTTATTTTGGTACAATTTATATCCAGGGTTTATACTCCGTATAAATTATTATATTCAATTCACTGATTCATTAATTGTTTATTTTTGTTGTTATTGTGTAGTGTTGCTTGTACTGTAGCTGGTGTAGTTGCTTTGTTGCTGTTACCTGTGCTCGCTAAGAAGACGTATGTTTCCGAGAACGCGTTAATGCCTGGTTAGTTGCCTATTTCACGTATTACGTTCCGCTAAGCTCTGTGACTTTTGTGGAAATGTGCCGTATCGCAATGCTATTATGGAATTACTAGCTGCTTATAGGAGTATGTAGGGGTTATTGATATTCACATGCCTTTTGCCACTAGGCCACCCTGAGTGGTTGGGTAATACGTCAGTTTAAGCTGCGTAATACGCGATTATGTATGTGGCAACAGTATTTAGTTTAGGGAGACTGGAATATTTGCTAGGGGTTTCAGAGTCAGATTGAGATAGATAGTGTTGGTTTAGTGCCACTGCTATTTTTGTAATTAATGATTTACACCTAAAGTTATTAGCAAGGGATTAGGGCTAGGGGTGTCAGACGGGTTGACCCGAACCCGATAAAACCTTATAGGGTCGGGTTTTATCGGGTCCAGCTATGCTTATCGGGTCAACCCGACCAACCCGTTAGCCTTATAAGGTCGGGTTAGGGTTATTTTTTATATCTTAGAGGCTTCGGGTTCAACTCGATAACCCGATATGTTTTTTGAAATGCCGAATATTATAAACAAATGACCACAAAACAGGCCCTCACAAACCAAAATGTACAAACCGAACCAAAGGAGCTATACAAACCAAGAAAACAAAAAAGACAAACTTAAAAAAACATATACAATTATGAAAATAAATTGAATGGTCTCGCCACCCAGCAGCTCCAATCCAACTTTACGTTCGAACCAATACGAGCTGACATCCATAACTTACAAGTGTTGGATGCTCGAGAAGATGTCTTCATTCCTAATGGCCTCCATATTATCCTCCAAAGCATGAACAAAACGATTTCTCCAATTCCAAATAGCCCATGCCCCATAGAGAGATTTGGAAGACTCCATTAAGAGCTTTAGTGACATTCGGGCAGCCATGTAAATTGATGTTCCCATTAGTTATGTCACTGATAGAGAACGAAGGGAAGGAAACAGGAGGTGGAAGATTCCACCAACACCACAATTCTGCAATTAATCAGAACATGATCAGCATCTTCATTCACCGAGTCACAAAAAGGACACAACATGGATGGAACAACAACACCACGAGCACTAAGGTTAGGGCGAGTCGTAAGCCTATCGAGGGAATTAGGAATCCAAGAGTTCCACTTATGATGCACACCCAAACTGTGCATTCCATAAAATTGATTATCAAGAACATTAACTTTGAAGAGGCCGCTGGAGTCATAAGACCAAATCCATTTATCGCAACCACTGGAATCAATAATAACAGAATTAAGAGAGGAAGTCAAAGTCAAGTCATCGATAGCACGACCCCTAGGAGGGATGCGCCAATCCCATGAACCGACCCATGACCCGTTGACCACTTGACCTCTATCCTTGACCTTACAACCTTTAAAATTCTCAAGAGCAAAAAGCCTAGGAAATTTATCCATAAGCCTCGAACCATCATTACAGCGCCTGTTACACCAGAACAAGGTGGGAGCCCCATCACCAATTTTACGAACAAAAGAGTTTTTGTAGTTCTGGTCCGCCTCCTTAATAGACTTCGTAGCCTTGATAATGTCTATCCAAACCCCATTTTCCGTTTGAATATTACTTAAAGAATCAGAACCCCCGTCCTCCCCATAAAATTCCTTAATGATTGAGCGCCAAAGTGCGTGCTTTTCTGTTAAAAAACGCCATTTCCATTTCCCTAAGAGACTAAGATTCTTAGACCTCAAACAACCGATGCCTAAACCACCAAGTTTCGGGTCGAGAAGAATAGATTTCCATTTGACCCAATTGATGCCTTTTCCGTTATCTTTATGCCCCCAGAAAAATCTACATCTAATTGTATCAAGGAGCTTAATGACCTTAATAGGAGTCTTAAAAAGAGAGAGATAATAAATTGGAAGCGCACCTAGAACAGATTTGATCAAGGTGAGCCTCCCGCCAACCGAGAGGGATTTAGCCTTCCATGTTGATAAACGATCACGAATCCGCTCAATAATACCCTGCCAACCTTCACAAAAACGCATTTTTCTTCCATCCGGGAAGCCTAGGTAGATGAAAGGGAGAACACTATGCGCACATCCAAGCGAGGAAGCAACCGAAGTAACCTCGCTGATCGTAATCCCAACTCCATAGAGTCTACTTTTGTCCAAATTGACCTTAAGACCAGACCCCTTTTCGAAGCAGCGAAGGATATTGATAAGGTTTGAACCGATAACCCGATATTATGCCTTCTGTATTTAGCTTTTTTCAGTTTAGGCCCAACAACATTAACATTGTATGGCTGTAAATCTGTAATAAGCTACTGCACCCTTTTTCTTGCTATCATCAGTTGAGTTGCAGACTGTTATTCAGAATTTAAATGCTTATGTTAATGACATAGTTAATCCGTTTTGTTGTTTTTTCTGTCCAATGAGGGGTGTTTGGTTGCAAGTATGCAAATGCTATGTCGTCATATGATAGATAGTATGCAAATGGTCTGTAACTGTTGTGTTTGTTTTTGCTTCAGGTATGTCGTCATATGATAGATTCTATAATGTTCATCTATTGTCAATCGTTTCTTTCTTTTACATCCGGCTGTACAAGTATGTTTCATGACAGTTTTGGAGCTTGGGTTTTGACAACAGACTTGATTTTAATACGTTTAATTATAAAGTTTTCTTTTTGCTAACAGGCTTCATTTTAACAAGTATAGTTAGAAGTTTGAAAACTATCTCTCATTAAAATATTGGAACACCTACGAGTCTTAAACAAAGTTTAGCTGTGATTGGTATTTTGATGTCTTGATGACTTTATCTATCTATGATAATATGTGGCATCAAATTTTTCATTTGCTGATTTACTATACTGTTAGATAATACTATTCACATCATGCTGTATATGTGAAAAATAAGAAGAGATTATGAATAATAATAATACAAAGTAAGGCGAGGATTGGACATGTCCCAAACACCCCTTAAACTGCCTACACAACAAATATAATAGAATCATACAACTAAGCAGCACAACTGCGAAACATGTGCAGCAAAATAACTCTAAAAGTGACTTTTGCACCACTGAATTCACCAATTTCACCCGATATTTAGGATATTCCAGTCACCATGACTACATTTCCATTTGAAAGATCACCCAAATGCCCCTTTTGCTGATTACATCCTTGCAAAAAGTGTGCTAGGTCCTATCACAAGAAGGCATCATCAATCGTCATGAGTGTAGAATCACTAAATGCTAGCTCAAACCAATCAAAGGGTATAATTCCAATTCCATTAGAGGGATAGGTAACCTGAACAAAAGCATTACAAACCTTAATAGAGCTTGGCAACTTCTAACTGAGCTCTACAAAATCAGACACTGAACTCTATGCATATACATTTCCCTTTTGTAAGAATAGCTAACACCATATGCAGCAATATAAAATTAAGTCCTATCAGGCTATCACAAAAAGGCATCACCCTGATATGATATCACATAAAGTTCATAAAGTTATATCTTCCACAATGCATTCCTCAACTTCAGTCAACCAGATCCAATTTTACATTTCCCTTTTGTCGTGTTTCAGCTGCTTGTACAAGTGTGTAGTTATATGACTATATCTAGGATGAAATATCAGTTTTAGTGGTTTAACTGCCTAATATACTATGAGTACAGTATTATTTAACTAGCTAAAATATTAGTATACAGTGACTGAAATATGTGGTTCGTGTTAGGGTTTTCTTTGGAGAATTGCAGTGATGTATTACTGATATGATTATTAAGATAGTGATACATGTACTTTTGGAGTAACTAGTATTCTGCTATGCTATATCGAAGTGTATGTTGCAGTTGGATGATTTTGTGTTTCTCTCACAGGTTCCGCAAGCCCTATGATCTCTGATCAGGATGTTTCCGGAGCAACCAGATTTATTAATGAGCTAAATAGCCTGACTTTGAAGTCTCGGACCGCTGGCATGTATGTGGATTTACATTCTTTTTTGAATGTCTCTAGTTAATCTTTTGATTTGCATGTCGTGATTGGGTCTGACTAGTAAGAAAATATGTTTTGTTCGTGTATGAATGCAGTGAAATTCCAAGACTGATAGCGCTGCATATGGCAAACTTGGGTGGAGAAGTCAGTTATCATAAGTTCCAAAATCAACCGAACAAATTCCACCCTCTTCACTTCTTTACTAGTCCTGATGCGGAAGCAAACCATGGGAACACAACTTGTGAATCATATGCTACCAATACTGTAGGAATTATTAGGGCTCCACGTGGTGATGGGAAAGAATCTATTGTGCTTGTGACCCCTTACAACCCTGTAAATCTGAGTCAAAACGAGGCTTTGTCTTTAGGAATTGCGTACTCGGCATTTTCGTTATTAAATCAAGTTAGTTGGCTAGCCAAAGACATTATATGGCTGACTGCAGATTCACGGTTTGGACAGTATAACTCGGTTGCTGCTTGGCTAAGAGATTATCATACTCCTACGTTTGGTGGTGTTGGGAAGCTACATGCTGATAGCTGTCACGGAAACAATGGTGTGCAAGAATCAAAGTTGGATATGATTATTGAAACAGAAGTATCTGATACTTTCCGGCGTGCTGGCACTATGGCAGCTGCCCTTGTAATTAAGGTTGCAAACGCCGGTGAAGAAGGTGGGCAAGATTCACTGAACATTTATGCTGAGGCATCTAATGGGCAAATGCCAAATCTTGACCTTATAAATGTTGTGAGTTATCTGGCAATACATGGACAAGGTCTTCATGTAAAGATGGAGAAACTCAAGTCTATGCTTGATTCAAAGTGGCTGAAGTTCTTTGGTGAGGTGTTTGAGTCAGTAGGGAAAATCGCTAGAAGTTTGAATCCTCAATGGAAGTTTGGTATCTCCGCAAACGAGTATGTAGAAGGCAGTGCTACTCTTGTTAGTTCTCTCTATAACCAGGTTAGTTGTCTTTCTTAGATAATTTTAAATGTGCATCAGATGAAGCTCGTAACATTTGGTATGATTTATTTGTTTATCGTGTCAGGCATTAGGTGTCCCCACTGGTTCCCATGGTGCTTTCCGTGATTACCAAGTTGATGCAATTACTATGGAGATATCACCCAAACTATCTAGAAATACCAAAGGCAGACAAACAGAGTTTTTGTTTCGTGGCGGCAGGTACACATGTGCTTTATTATGATACATGATAGTATGTTACATGTTGCTTTTAAATTGTTTCTGTTTTACATGCTACTTGGTGTTTTCCTCTACATGAGTCGCAAAAAGTTTTGGTTATCAAGTCATACCAATTTCATCATATACTCTAGCCTTGGAAAACTAGACTTGTGTTATTAAGTAATGTTCTTTCTGTCTGTGCCCAAAGCGTGACCCATTGTAGATAAGTTCTATTTTCAAATATTGGTAATTAGAAACTATTGCCGGTAAGTAGCTGAAGAGACTAGGTATGATAGAAGAGTTACAATTTAGTTCAGAGGAAAAAAGCCTTATAAGACTTATACATAGTAGTATGATAGAAGAGTTAGCTACAAAATGAGACCTACATGAATGGATTGAAGGAAGAAAATCAAGGAAGTTTGACTTTCAAAGGATGCAAGCAAAGAAGGGCTAAATGCTTTGTTTTGAACCAAAATGGTCCCCATATTGTTTACAGCATAAGCCATTACGGTTAACAAAGTTAGAAGGCACTCTATTTCTGAAAGTGTTCATTGGCTTAGACATCTTGGGGTGAATCTGCCTAGTGATACTGGAAAAAATTATTAAGAACATTGTTAAGTTTGCATCTAGATATTCAAATTTCCATAGAAGAGCTATATCTTTTTTTTTTTCTGGATATCCAGTTCTTAGTAATACAAGAATAACATCAGTATCTTTTCCTCGAAAGAATCCACTTTAAGATACGAGTAACTAAAAAAATTACGTCATTCATGCTACAAAACCCTCAGAGAAGAGTTTACAGATCATAGTAGTATCTTTATCAGAAAGAGATTAATATTATATATATTGCAACAATTGTAACAACAATAAAGACATTAAAAGGCTATATTGGGTCATGGGGCTTATAAAAGGTCGATCTAAGATAGGTTTTGTTTATTACAATCTGATAGATATCTGCTTGTTGGATTAAATCTGCATATGCATTTCTATCTATTTTTCGTTATTACCAAAATACTGCATCAAAATCATGCATGAGATTTAATTTTTGCTTATTTAAGATATCAAGGACTGTTTCAACTCTTGTTTCTTATGTACTTTTTAAACGCAGATTAATTGAAGGAGTTATACGATCAGTCAATAACCTCCTAGAGAAGTTCCACCAATCCTTTTTCTTATACTTATTAACATCATCAAATAAATTCATATCCGTTGGAGTATACATGATTGCATTCTTGCTCCTCGTTGCCCCACTGCCCATTCTCGCCGCTTACCTATTCTCTGATGCTGCTAAATCAGACCTTAATTCAGAAAATAATAAACCATTCAAATCTTGGAGATGGCTTTACCACTCAAAAACCATAGTTCTAACTCACTTATGGGGAGCCATCGTCTCTGTAATTCCTTATTTCCTATACCAAATAACCGGCTCTGACTCTGAACCAGTGGCTAGCCTTTCTCTCTGGGGTGCCCTTTCAGTTATTATCCTTTCTGTCGTCCTTGTGTTTTCCGGGTACCGTTCTACTCAATGGGCTCTTCTGAAATCAGTCATGGTATTGGCTGCATTTATCGGGCTGTGCTTGATGTCAGTTATAAATTTTGCAACTGCTGAAATAGGAGCTCTATTGTTGGTCCCATTGTGTTTGATGATTAAACCATTAAAGGTAGCAGGCAAACTTCATTCTGTTTTAAATATGGTTTTGGTAACTGTTGAGTTTCCTGGTGTTGCGCTTTATCTAGTCAAAAGTGCATTCGGATTGCAAAACGGGTCAGGTTATATTGCATTTTGGTACTGGCTGGAGTCTCTATGGGTATGGAATAGCGCCACTTACATCTATATATGCATGGTTCATCTACCATGCTGGTTTTTGTGTTGTTACATTTTGTTTCATCCATGTAATGTTTAACCGCTTGAGACTTACTGTAGTGATTAGGTGTAGCCATTTTTCCATCTGTATTAATAGAGAAGGTTAGAACGCGTCAATCATTGTATAAAAATTCATATTATGATTGGTTGTTTAGGTTTCGTTTTCATATTTGTGGGTTTAGCTCAGGCAGATACAATTGCACACATCTGCAATATTAAAAGCGTTCAAATGATGTTCTGAAACTTGCACCTTGAACGGGCTTTGATAAGTCATTAACACACGGCGTTTGAACCTACCGCCACGTTTGGTTTGTTACGTATATTGTTCCGTGAAGTTAAAAAATCCCGTTATACTGTAATTTACTTTGTTCTTGTCTCCATACTTTTCAAAAGGGACATTCTTTCTAGTGGGTACATATGCGAGTGGAGTGGGATGAATATATTGTGGTTAACTGGTTATTGGGAAGAAGACTATGTTTATATTCGGCACGTAAGTTTATCAAAACTTATTGTAATATGAGCTTATTGTTTTGTAAAAATAAGCTATTATTAAAAATAAGTTTTATTTGGTTGATAGAGCTTGAAGAGGCTTGTTAGAAAAATAAGCTCTTAAATGACATGTTAGTTAAATATGTTTGGTATTTTTAGGAGCTGGAGCGAGTTGTTAGAGCTGGATATAGCTTAAGTTTATTTTTACATGCTACTTTAAATAGCATGTCATTTAAGATCTTATTTTTGTAACAAACTCCTTCAAGCTCTATTAGCCAAACGAGCCATATTTTTAATAGTAGCTTATTTTTACAAAACAATAAGCTCATGCTACGATAAACTTTGATAAGCTTACGCGCCAAACATAGCCAAAGTAGCATGTAAAAATAAGCTCAAGTTACATGCTCCATCATCTAGCTTCAACAACCCGCTCTAACGATTCACTCCAGCTCTTAAGAATGCCAAACATACCCTACGTATACGTGCTTGTAGCCTTGTACTATATGGTTTTAACAAAGAGTTTTGGCTTATGGGCGTGTTTGGCATTTTTAGGAGTTGGAGCGGGTTGCTGGAGCTGGATGCTGGAACATGTAGATTGAGCTTATTTCACATGCTACTTTAACTAGCATGTTATTTAAGAGCTTATTTTTTTAACAAGCTCCCTCAAGCTCTGTCAACCAAACGAGACTTATTTTTAATAGTAACTTATTTTTTAAAAACAATAAGCTCAAACTACGATAAGCTCTGATAAGCTCACGCACCAAACATAGCCTATATGTCTTGCTTTTAATTTAGAAAGTGGTGGTTGAGAGATAAAGATGTTGAAAACTTTGATTAAGACACAATGCCTTTTCAATATTACATTCCTTTCAAAAGAAATAATGAGTTATTACCAGTAAACAAAAAAATATTAGTGGCACAAATATAGTCATTGAATTGTCATAGCAGAGAGTTATTTAAACACAGATGCTAGTCAAACACTTTTAGAAGAATTATTCATTAAATAAAATATAATAAGCTATTATAATAAGAATTATCATTACCTACTTTTTAAATTAAAATTAAGTGGCTAGAAGTTGGTCGTCATTTTTGTACTTTGGCTTGTTGTAATCAACAAGAAAATCATAGAATCCCGAAAAGAGTATTACAAATTATTGTACATGCTTACAATTGTAGTCTAAAAAATTCTTTAATTTTCATGTTTTACCTAAAAGACAACAAAGTCGCTATCTCTCACCTTATTTTTTAGACCATCTTACGACCTATGTATTTCATTTTACGATATGATGTTTCATTTACGACATGAATTACATCAAAAGAAAGCCATCGCCGTCATCCATCTTAATATTAGACGTTTATGTATAGCTCAAACCGATTGTGGGTTTGAGTCCATTAGATTATGTTTGCTTGTTTAATAAACCATATATGTGTTGTAAATACATTAAAAATCTTCATTATGTAATGACACAAAAACATAATTCAATAATACATCATTTGTTATTTTACACTTAGTACTGTTGTTTATATATACATTTACTAAAATCGAAAGAATTGTGTGAGAAGTTTTTAGTATTGTAAAAATTACTTTGACTAGCAGACAAGGAATAGATGTGTTTATATTGGGCACGCTATCGTGAATGGCTGAATGCAATTTAAAGGGCTAGTATTGCTTGCATATAAGTGACTTTCATATTATGATTAGACGTGTCTACACCATATTTTCTATTCCTTTTGCTTCTTACCAAACTTGCTTCTGTCCTTTTTCATAAGTTATGTAGGATATGGACATGGGTATTGTTGTCTATGATGCATTATAGGCCAATCCTTCAGGCGTCATACTTCATAAAATCGTGTTTTTCTCCCTATTGTAACTTGTAAGGCTATTAAAAAGAAAGGGAAATACCATGTTTACCTACTATACACTAACTCGTCCTCTAGCCCTCATGTTCTTTGTTCACTGCCAACCTCCTCATTTAATTCGGGAGGACATAGCATTTTTAGTGGTAGAATTGGTTGTGTTAGGTTTGTTCAATGAGATGAGAACAGGGATCATATACATAGCTAACGAAAGCAATTCTTCTACGAGATGTTGTGCGCTACATAAGATATAAATGTGACACTCCCAAAACTTCTCATATGACCTAACCATCTCAAAATGACACTTTTCAAACCGAGTCGGACTTTGCAAAGCATAATGCTATATATTATTGTTGGAAAATATTGTTGACAAAATAATTTTTGACCAACTTTGGACACAATTATGTATATGTATGTATCATATATATTAGTGATATTTTATAGGTTCGCGTTCTTCTTGAAGAGAGCTTCGCAATGAGCCTTTATGTGTCCAAAATGAAGGTGATGTGAATGAGATATCGTGTCTCAAAGTTAGGCATTTGGCACCATGCTTAAAGAGGAAAAATAGTTTATTTTTTGTCCCACATCGGTGGGATGACTAAACTGGAAGGGAGTCTATTGTGTATAAATAGAGGCCTAATTCCATAGCTATTTCACATATCAAATCAATAAGTATTATTATTGATTTCCAACATATGGAGTATGCATATGTAAAGTTGAAATTCCGGGCAGTTTTGTTAAGTCCGACAATACAACTTACTGTTTCGGCTGTTGTACCCTGGGAAACAGACGACGAATCTGTTTTAAGGGAAGCGTGTCAAACACGTGACTCAGCTCTTTAGTGCTAAGCGTGTCTAACACGTATCTCGACTTGTTGGTGATTTAGTAAGTCTTTTCTTTATTTTATTGTTTTATTTAATTATTGTTTATAATTATGTCTGTGTTTGTTTTTCTGTTATTTATATTCTGTTATTCAGTTTATGTTAATTTGGTTAATTTATTTGATTTATAAATAAAAGTGTTATAGTTTCCCTACAGTCTTAAAACAGATTATGTGTAACAGAATTAAACATTTTTTTGTTGCTAAAATCATATTAATTTAATTAACAGATTTTTATACAAACTGTATTCTCTCGAAACCAAGATTGTGTTTCTTTGGGAAATCAGTTTTCACGTAAATATAATTTTAATTAACAGATCTGGTGTTACAGATCTATAAACGATTTTTAAATAACAATTTATCGTATTAATTTGTGTTGAAATCATGATGAGTCTATTTTCAAACTGATCGTTAAGTTGTTTATTACATACGTTATACTTTTAACCTAGATTTAATGAAGCCACGGTTGAGTTTCTTTGAATCAGATTTGGTACAAGTTTGTATAAATCATGTCGAGTTTATTAGATACCAAATTGTTTTAATAGTTCTTAACTAAATTCCGTTAGAATATTGACAACTTTACTTGTGGTAACACAATTGTGACCCTAGTGAATCTTGTAAATGTACCTGGTGCGCCAGTTACAACATGATTGGAATCATGGTGAATTTAGATTCATTGAAACCAAGTGGAGTTTTGTAGGTCCACGTTTTCTAATAATTGTTACAAGTGTTGTTAAGATCTAAAAGAGAGAGGGATAGATGAATAACTAGAGAGAGAAAGGAGAGGAGAAGGGAGGTAAAGATGGTTGAATAAGTGAAATGTGAAAATGACAAATGAGCAACCCCTCCTAACATGCTAGGAGGGGGTATATATAGCCCACCCTACATGTGGGCTATATGGACTATATGTTTACATAATGGATCACAAGCCCAATACTTGAATATAACATTGGAGTGACCGATCCTTTCTAAATACGTAAAAACGTATTTCCAACAATCTCCCCCTAAGGGAGGTCACTACAAGTTACAATGTGCTAAATAGTCTATAGCTCGTGATCTATGCTAATAATGATGTGACCGAGACTTTCCTTGGAAAAACGTATTTCCAACAATCTCCCCCTAATAGAGGTCACACCATTTTACAAAATCTTTAACCTAGCATACTATGCTTGAGTCTTCGATCTTGTTGTTGTGAATATGCAGATGAGATCTTTGACTTTAGTCTTGAACTTGTTTCCTTGCCTTGACCTTGTGCATTTATCACTTGTGAAATTTGCCTCCTCGTGACTTCATGTTCCATATACTTATACTTTTATAAATTCTTGAAAGCTTCAGAGTTTGATACAGCGGAAGACTTGACTTTTAGACTTTCTTGAATTTGTTGAAGTATTAAGTGCATACAGTATAAGCATGTGTTGATGACTTCTGCTGGATTGTACACCGCAATGCCACCTTCTTGTTACGCTGCATAAGACAGTTAGCAACAAAACATATACACGGATGAAATGGCTTTGAACATTTCATTCTAATTCGGTAGCATTTTACCTCCGGTCGGTGAAGACCGTTGGACGATATAAAATATCGTACTTGTGGCAGGTAGTTTCATTTAAGAACCTCATTGATAAGATTTCGCGGGTAAACCCGTTCTCTTTATTCGACCGTCCAAAGCTGACTGCGAACATAAAGAGTGAATCATTCGGATAGAATAATCCGCATGATTGAAGCCGTCAATTCATGTTCCTGGAACAAGTGAAATTCAATTAAGAACCGCACCATCGTTGCTTTCCAGTTGTCACGAGCTTGATTCGTATAGAATCTTGCAAGTTACCTACCAAGTGTTGTTTAAGGTTAACACTAGAAGGATTTCTACTCATCACTGTGAACACTATAAAGTGTCACTCTGAGTGTTCTGGCAAGATCACTAAGATATTGCGTAGAGGCCTGGAACATGTTTAAGTTCAGTTAAGAATTAAACCACTGTTGCTTTCCAGTTATCACAAGTTCGATTCATAAAGAATCGCACAAGTCACCTACCATGAGCTTTTTGATATTCGCTCAAGAAGGATTTCCATCTTCATTGTAAATACTTTCGTATTACTCGGATGTTCAGGCAAGATCATGAAGATTTTGCGTAGGACTCTTAAGATCTTTCTTACTTTTCACAATGTGTGAAGAAGCAAGGAATTATGAAAGTGTGTCCTAATGAGATATTTTATGATCTCAAATGGCTCTAGACTCAATCGTGCATTTTGGATTTTAGTGATTGGAGGCTGGAGAGGAGTGCCACCATTTCAATACCAATTTATTCGGAGTGAATAAATCAATAGATAATGCGTTGTCTCCGTGTGATTAAAACAAATACCTTTTGAGAGATATCTGAGTTAGCTGGTATGGGTTGTGCATTGCATCACTGGGTCCATGATGTCTTATCTTCAATATCAAGCATCATTAAAAATGATCTCAATAGCATATGTATTGACCCGGTTTCTGCCTAAGGTTGTAAGGAGGGCTTCTTTCTTTACACCCTTTATCATTACAATTCTTTTTCATTCTTCAACCCCTTCAACGCTTACCAATACGTCATAACTAACACCTTGTTGTGATTGTTTCATTGCTAACTTAAGTACTTGGTCGGCATTCAGCTACGTTCACAATCTTTCTCCATCTTTCCTAAGGACTACTATTTCTAGCTATGGAATGTCCTTGGGAAGATTCCTCCGGTTCTAGAGGAATCATTGGACTTTAACCTATCCTACCATCCTTATGTCACAACAATCTTCACCGTCGTGAATAGAGATGTTTTGGGTAAGTGTATGTCACCATGAAATCCATTTTGAAGTGCAAATCCATTTTGCTCCCCCTTAACATATGCCACGATATTCGAAAACATTTCGCACATGTCCGGATGAGCTATCACGTTACGTCAAACCATTTGTGATTAATCATTTCCCATATTAAATCACATTTTCTCCCTCATATTAAAAATATTAACCCAATCGATGTTTTTAATATCAATTGATTTAATAGCATTTTAAGAAAATTTGGGAAGAAAAATGCAAATCCAATTATCTTCATGATTTACACAAGCTCCCCCTCAAATTAATAAGCGATGTACTTGAACGTAAATCAAATACCTTTTAAATATAAGTGTAAGGTATTTATCACGTGCAAAGATCATATATGATAATGTATTCACAAGATTAGCAAATTACAAGGTTGGACCTGAATGATGGAGAACATCATATGATAGAATCACATGGTTCTTGTTCATAAATGTTGGTCCCTCGTCACGTCTGAAGTTATCTCTTGACTCCATGTGAATGATTGATATCGTTGTCTTGACACCAATATGTGAACTTGGCACTTTCGGCATCAAAGATTCTGATTGCTGGACAATTGCTCCCCCTCAATTGTTGACCCGTGTTCTATTGAAAGAGCTGTAGTCTCCGTTTGAGTAGTCGCATCGTCGAGTATGTAGATATCAATTGTAAATTGCTACGGTTGGTGGAGATGATAACTTCATAAAAACAAGATTTCTCTTGTTTTAACAAATAAATGCACTGACACGTACATATATTTGTGTTAGATTGTGTTATTACGTAAACACAATCCCTTACATGGTTATAAAGTCAACCATGCCCGAGAAAATTAATTCTCGTTGTTGAGTCAAAGCTTTCCGGTGAAATGCTTGACTTGAGTATGAAAATCGGGTTACTATCTGAAATAATAGCAAGCCATTTTGAACATGTTTTAAAACATTTGAACTTATGCTCGAACTTTATTTACAACCCCGTGTCATTATTGAATGACATTTCTAGTATCGTAAATATTATCGATTCCAGAAGACATGCTCTTTTTGTCAAAACGTTTTTGAACACACAATTTTGAAAGATTTAGAAAAAAAAACTTTTGAGAAATTCTCGAAAAGTTGTGTTCAAAGTTTTGAAAACCAATTACTTGAGATTAAGATGTTGAATATCTTACTAAACGAGCTCAAGTCCGAGAAGTTATAAACTTCCCGTTGTTAAGGATAAGTTACCATCGGCGATAAACTTTCCTTTTAACTGAAGAGCGAGTCCTAAGTTGACATTTACTTAGAAGTCGTTTTTCATGAGCTTGAAAAACTTTTGAATGTTTTAACGTAAAGCTCATGACCGAGAAAGATGAATTTCTCGTTATGAGGAAAAGTTCTCTTATTTAAAAGATAGACTTTCCTTTCTGAGCTTAAAACTTGCAATGTTTTAATACAAGCTCATGACCGAGAAAATTTAATTTCCCGTTACGAGGATAAGCTATCTTTAAAGATAAGCTATCCTAAAATTAAATCCGAGTTACAGTCTGATATTTAACTGTAAGTCATAGTGCATGAGCTTAAAAACTTCGAATATTTTTAATATTAGCTCATGCCCGAGAAAAATTAATTATACGCCATTTACACGAGCTTAAAACTTTTGAATAGTTTTAATGTAAGCTCGTGTCCGAGAAAAATTTAATTTCTCGTTAATAAGGATAAGTTTATCATCGGCGATAAACTTTCCTTTCTTAGAATCGCGGGTTACAATCTGAAATGTGACTGCAAGCCGTTGTGCATGAGCTTAAAAAACTTCGAATGTTTGTAACATAAGCTCATGCCCGAGAAAAATTAATTTCTCGTTGTGAGGATAAGTTTATCATCGGTGATAAACTTTCCTTTCTCTGAAGATCGGGTCATCGTCTGATATTTAACAATGAACCATATACACGAGCTTAAAACCTTTGAATGGTTTTAGGATAAGCTCGTGTCCAAGAAAACTTAATTTCTCGTTAAGAGGGTAAGTTATCGTTGCGTAGATAAACTTCCCTTTCTCTGAAGTCCGGGTCATCGTCTCTCATTTAACGAGGAGCCATTTACACGAGCTAAAAAACCTTTGAATGATTTTAATGGAAGCTCGTGTCCGAGAAAAATTAATTTCTCGTTTTGAGGGTAAGTTATCGTTGACAATATAAACTTCCATTTCTTTGAAGTTCGGGTCACAAACTGTGATTTGAATGTGAGCCATTGTGCATGAGCTTAAAAACTTGGAATGTTTTTAATTTTAGCTCATGCCCGAGAAAACTTAATTTCTCGTTGTGAGGATAAGTTTATCATCAGCGATAAACTTTCCTTTCTTTGATGAACGAGTTACAGTCTGTGATGTGACTATAAGTCCTTTTGGTATGCTTAACCATGAATCTCCTGAAACACTTGTTTCTCCGATATCTGCTTCTTCAGCAACCAAACTCTAAGAGTGTCCTTAGTTGAACGGTATACAACGATTGGACCGCTTCGTTCTTTTGGAACATCAACTTTGGTACCTGCATTCGCATTAGGAATTTGCATGCTTAGACATGGGTTAGCGATATCAATTTTAGAAGCACGTGGGGGTTCACAGTTGGCTTTACTTGTGTCAGAGGCGGCCTGAGTAGATGATTTACTTGTCTTAGCTGGCAAACGTTTCCTTTTATAGAAAACCTTAAGTTTAGGCTTAAGTGAAGTATCATCTTTATCAATTTTCTCCCTAGTCGTCTTAGTAGAATCGGAGACTATCCTAGTTAAAGGGCACTCGTTTCCTACAAGAGTGAAAGTTCTACCAGTGGGCGCCACATTTTACCAATGGGTTTGATTTTAGCTATCCACTGGAATTTAAGTCTAGCACGGGAGTTCACCTCATTAAGTAATTTCTTGACACAAGAATCATGATTTGCCGTAAAGACACATTTTCTACATGTTTTACAAGTAGCATATTTAATGTCCGAGTAATTCCTAGATGATTGATTGATGCTCCTAGGAGATGATATGCTACGGTTAGCAGTGTTGGGTAATCTAGAAGGCATCTGACTAGGTTTGAAATTGCTATCTCTTACATGTGTCTTTTGCTTAGCTTCCCTTAGACCAGATTTATGGCAAACGTCATTTGCACTAGTTCTAGACGTGGTCTTGGTATTTTTTTGAGAAACTAGAGGCAATCATGTGATTAGGTCTTGCTAAAGCTGTTTTGGTCACATTGGGCCTAGTTGTTGGAGTAACTAGTCTAGAAAGATGAACCAAATCAACTTGGGAGGCAAACCGCGGTCTCGAGGATTGTGGTCGCTCGGATCTAAATGCAGTAGGTTGTCTGGCGATCGGTTGTCTGACGAACTGATTTGTAGGCGGTTTCCCCAAGATTGATGGTTTTTCATGCTTAGTGTCCACACTAGTTCCTCTATTTTTCCTTAATTCGTTTTTCAACGCAGCTATAGCAAAAACCTTTTCCTGAACTTGAGCTTTTAAAGTCTCATTCTCTTTCAGCAATTTATCTTGGGATGCCAACTTAGATTCTAGCAGTTGAATTTGTTTCAAAAGATTATCCTTTTCAGCTTTAGAATCTAAAACTTTTTGATCCAATTTTCTTTCAAGAACAACGTTTGACTTTTCAAGTTTTTCAAAATATGTTTCAAACTTGTCCGTTTTCTTGGAAAATTCTAATTTGGCATCCTCAAGATATTTTGATTGTTGAGCTACAATTGTTTCGAGCTCTCTAATCTTGGAATCAGAAGCAATCAATGAAGCAGTTATAAGACAATTATCATGATGTTTAGCATTTTGAACACTTTCTCCCCCATTATGACTCACATCGGATGAATCAGAAGTGGTATTTCTATCACTCTTTTCCATCCCATGTTTGTCATAGTTAGGTTCAGAATGCTCAATATGTGGTATTTCATCAGCATATACATCATCAACAACATTACATTGTACCATGTTCGCAGGCTCTTCGTCATAAACGGGTAAGGTATCATCAAAAGAGATCTCGTGAACATTCCCTGACGTGCCACTGGTATCATGTTGTCCTCCTGATTCCGTGCTCTTGCCATCGTTAGGCTCCAAGTTGTCAACCGTATGACCATTCTCCTCTTACATCTGCATCATTGAGTCTTGCACTCCATTATCATACGCTTGCTGAAGTCTGGATCTTTCATAAATCGAAGACGAAACCGATGTCATAAATTTCAACAGTTTATCACGGAAGTCTTTAACCTCGTTATGTGTGTATTGAAAAAATGACCGGCATATCCCTGAATTTTCAGACTTGATGATATTGAATTGGAGGAAAGGCGTGAGTTGTGTCACAAGAGCCTGATATGCAGTTTCTGATGCAGAGTGATTAAAGTCTTCTTTGTGAAGTTGCTCAGCTAGGTGGTTCACGTTGAGGAACATTAAGTCGATGAATGTATAACGATCTTGACCAAATAGTGCCACAAATTCGCTTCCTAACCCATGAAATGGTCATAAGATGTGACTGAAGTAGTCGAAATGAAGTGATGCCACTTTCTCTAGCTATGACTTGCATTTGATGCGATTCTCCCTCTTGAAACGTCGAAGTCAACGATTCCATTGAAGTTCGATGAACAAATAATTGTGGTCGCTGTTGATTTCGGGATTTTACAGTTCGCGAAGAAACTTAGAAATTGAAATTCACGGAATATGACAAAACCAACGAAAGAACCGTAAATAATTCTTAAAAAAAATCCTCGATGGATGATATAACACTTTTCTCGGCTCAATAACTATTGTCGACTCAAACGTTGATAAAACAAACCAAAGTCAAAATCAAAGTCGGTTCACTCCAAAAATAAAGCCCGTAACGTCATTAATCCAACCTTCGATTAGTATAGTGATCGGCCCGACAATTTATATCCAATTTTTCTTGGTCTCGTCAAAATAAAACTCGTCACGTTGTCTTGTCAAAATATGTAATACCAAATTTCACAAAATATGTAAAACCAAATTTCACAAAACTTTTGAATATTAAAACATGTGAAGACCAAAACTTGTAGACAAAATAGGGGAACTGATTCGTGACTTTGTTTTGAATATTAAAATGTGAATATTAAAACTTTTGAATATTAAAATGTGAGTTTAAAGACCAAAACGTGGCTTTGTTTTGTATCCCACTCAAATAGGAAGGTTCCTGTCCCACTCAAAACGTGTCAAAATGTGGAATATGTCAAAACGTGGTTGTCTTAAAACCCACTCCCTTTGGCTTTGTTTCCTCCGCCCCCCTTTTCTTTATATAAATCTCAAACCTAAATTAACTCACAATATCCTATACACTCCCTTGTTTCCTCCGTCTCAAAAACACATACAACTCCTCCGTCTCTTTCTTCAAGCTTCTCTCAAAACAAATCTGATACTCAAAAAAATCTGCCCCTTTTGTTATCTCTTATTTACTTCTTCTGAAACTAAACCAAATCTCAAAACTCAAATACTTGCAACCCTAATTTTTTCTCAAAATATCCGCCCCCCATCTCCTTTTTCTCTATAACCTAAACCTTCTACCTAGTAAACTCCGCCCCACTCTCTTTACACAAATCTCACAACTGCAACACTTAGCCCCTTCGTTCTTGTTGTTCTACCAATCTCAGTCACCAGATCCACAAACGAATCACCCCTCAAATCTAAATAACTCTCACTCTTGATTTCTGATTTCTGTTTATCACAAGAAAATAAACTTGTATATATATACCCACGAATCTGAAGAACCACTAAAGATTGTATCTACAAGATCATGCAAATGGTCTCGGGTAGGTTTTCTTTTTAATTAATTTTTTATTTTGGATCGATGAAAGTTTGTTGATGACTGAGATCTTGTTTTTCGAGGGTGTGTCGAAAGTCATTGTTTTCGGTATTGAGGTTGGGTCGTGGGTTCAAGAGTCTGATGTGGGGATTATTTGTGTGATTCGTGGTATTGAGTGTGTGTCGAAAGACTTTGTTCAAGAGTCGTGGGTTCGGTATTGATGTTGGGTCGTGGATCTGTTAGAATGAGTGTGAGAGTGAATCACATTTTTCTAAAACAATGGAGTCTTAGAGTTTTTGTTTGAGTGAGATTTGTTTTGTTGGTCGAGAGAGTTTGAGGCTGTGTGTGAGTCTGATCGAGTGTGAGTCGAGAGTCTGTTTTGTGGGGTCTGTTGTGGTTTTTCTTGGTGAGAGAAGTTGGTTTGTGAGTCAGTTTGTGAATCGTGGTCGAGTCTTTTGGTTGTGAACTTGAGTCAGATTTGGTGTTGAGTGTGTCTAGTCTTTGTTGGTTGAGAGTCGAGAGGTGAGGTCAGTTGGATTCGAGTCTGATTGTCTTGAGTTAGTTAGTGAAGACCAACAGTTGTGTCTAGGGCTGTTGGTTTGTTGAGTCTTGTTGGATTGAGACCTTTTTCGGAATTCAAATCACGAACGTAGTTCGGAATGTGACAAAAGAAGTTTGTTCGGAATGAGACAAAAAAGAAATTAGTTCGGAAAGTGACAAAAAAGAAATTAGTTCGGAATATGACATTAAAAAATAGTTCGGAATATGACTTAAAAAGATAGTTCGGAATGTGACAAAAATAAACTTAGTTCGTAATGTGATGAAATTTTGGAGGGAAAAACAAAGTAAATAAGGTAACTCGGAATCTGTGATAATTATAAGTCGGATTGTGACAAAAGGAATCTGACAAAAGATGTAGTTCGGAAAGAGACAAAACAAATTTAGTTCGGA
This sequence comes from Glebionis coronaria, assembly GCA_025667525.1. Classification (NCBI taxonomy): domain Eukaryota; kingdom Viridiplantae; phylum Streptophyta; class Magnoliopsida; order Asterales; family Asteraceae; genus Glebionis; species Glebionis coronaria. Next base: position 336,069,747 of record CM046880.1, on the reverse strand, counting down.
ATCTATGATAATTTTGGAGGGAAAAATAGTAAATAGTTCGGAATTAGACAAAAAGAAGTTAGTTTGGAATATTGAGAAACCCTCTTATTCTGAATTATACCCAAAAAATTTCAAACACTTGTAATTTTTACCCAAAAATCAATCTAAAAATTCTAGCTTTTTCGTGTTTTTATCAAAAAAAATAATACAAAATCACTACCACAACTATGATGATGAATTAACCACTCATTGGGTGGCCTAGTGGCAAAAAGATTTGTGGCTATCACTCCAAAGTGTGTGAGTTCTCAAGTTCAATTCCCACTAGGTGCAAACAACCTTGAAGTGGCCACGCCAACCTCCTGAAAAGGGAGGGCTTTACCTGGTTTGAGTCTGTGTGGCGGTGGACTCAAACCCCGTGGATTAGTCGGTCAATGAGTCGGAAATCACGGTTACCAAAAAAAAAAAAAACTATGATGATGAATTTTAGAAAGTTTAAACCATAAAAAAACACAAATTTTTTTTGAATCTAATGAATTTAGATCAAAAACCCACCAATCAATGATGAACAAACACAAGAACAATCTAATCAACCATAGCTCTTGATACCAATTGTAGGTCCACGTTTTCTTATAATTGTTACAAGTGTTGTTAAGATCTAAAAGAGATAGGGATAGATGAAGAACTAGAGATGAACTAGAGAGAGAAAGGAGACGAGAAGGGAGGTAAAGATGGTTGAATAAGTGAAATGTGAAAATGACAAATGAGCAACCCCTCCTAACATGCTAGGAGGGGGTATATATAGCCCACCCTACATGTGGGCTATATGGACTATATGTTTACATAATGGATCACGAGTCCAATACTTGAATATATCATTGGAGTGACCGATCGTAAAAACGTATTTCCAACAATCTCCCCCTAAGGGAGGTCACTCCAAGTTACAATGTCCTAAATAGTCTATAGCTCGTGATCTATTCTAATAATGATGTGACCGAGACTTTCCTTGGAAAAACGTATTTCCAACAAGTTTCTTTGACACAAATCTCATAAAAGATAAGTTGCTATTTTGTGAGATTATTAGAACGTATTCATTATCTCATAAAATACAAGCTCTTATTTTATTAGACTTTTGAAACGTGTTCAATGAAATCAAGAAGAATTTCTTTGCAACAAGATGTAGACAATGGTATGAGTTATCATTAAATATCAGATTACATACATTATTTTTATTAAATTAGTGGAAGAGTTTGTTTGACTTGTGTAATTCATTGTAAATTGGGCCGAGTTTAATTATAAACCAGATATAATTCTTGAAACCTTGTTGAGTTTATAGATATATCTATAGAAACCTTGTCGAGTTTAAAGGTAAATCTATAGAAACCTTGTGGAGTTTCTTTAGAAGAATGGATCTACTGAAACCTTGTTAAGTTTCATTGTAGAAATATATCATGTGAAGTTAAGATCTTCTGAATGAAGATTGACAACATCATATTACATATTTGTTTTTTGGTATAACATTATGTTATAGCTGATATTTTCTTTAATTGTTTAGTCGAAAAACTTCCTTTAAAGTGGGTTTTGTAAAACGGATCTTACAAAATGTTTGCGTTTTAAACAAAAGTCGATGTAATTCGCTTTTGGTTAAGAAACATTATGTGATTTAGCACGTTGTTAATAGTACCAAAATTAGTGTCAACTAAATCATGGGACCTCTTAATAACATTCGGAATGTCACGAGTGACATCAAAAGGGAAACCGATACTTACTTGTACGGTAGATGCTTTGAAACATTCAGAAACTTGTTGTGCCATAACTATGCGTTATATGGTCTGAATGACATAAAAACTGAGGCCATGATGGAATCCAACCATAGCTAATGGTGCATTCACACTTCAGTATCATGTCATGTATATGGTGATAAGAATTTGATTAACTCTTATAATGCAGTTGAGAATGGAGAGAACGAGTTTGAGCAACTCTCCAACTGCGAATATCAAGGAAAAAGAAGATGTGATTTTGTTGGGAATCTATGTTTATTAGATTTCATGTATCATAGATTTAAACACAAATCAAGCTGTTTGATATTAACTTGCCAGTGCCTAGGAGGCAGGCAAGTATCGCAAGACTCACAGAGATCTAAGTCTCTGTGAGCAACCTCAGAGGAGTCCATGTCAGAGACATTGTCAAGGAAGTCGAAGATTACTTGAAGACATACTCATTGGCTGTAATGGATAACAGCCAAGATGTATCAGGGACTCTGAGAGGTTGAGGGTTAACAGGGGTGGCAATACCCCATTAACACTCAGTACACTTTGGACATACCTTAGTGTGTACGAGACTATGAAGAAAAGGGAAACTGTGTCAGCTCTGTTTCCCTAAAGCATTGTGGCAGACTACCAAGAATAGAAGAGCATCTGGTGATAGAGGTCTGACAAGCGTCTGTCTAGTGTAGTCACCATCAACTAGTACTTGGAGTCAACCTCGTACCACTATAAATAGGTTATGTAGCCTAGAGTTAATGTTCAACACTTTGACACCCACGCATTAACTCTTAGAACTTATAGAACCAAAAAGCTGCGACTGTGTTCATAAGTTAGGTTTTAGGTTGTCCAAAGTGTGCACAACACATTGTCATCAAACGGTGTTATCCATAAAACTTGTAATTTTTATTATACAATAATAAGTATTACGTTTAAAATGTAATTAAGTGTGTTGATTAGTTAAGTTTATTGTTTCAAGCTTGGTTTAGGGACTTTCAATTGGTATCAGAGAGGTCTTTGATATTAAAAACCCTCATAAACATCGTTCTAAGTTTTATAATCAAGATCCACCATGCATGAAACAAGCAATACACCTCTACCACCACCACCGTCTTCTGGGAACAACACTAATCCGCCACCAACATCACCAAGACTCACTCCTCCACCTCAAAATAAAGATGATCTACCTCAACTTCTTGACTCAAGAGGCGGATCTCATGTCACCAATGTACCAGTCTTTGATGAAGATGATTTTGAAAGTTGGAAGAGTCAATTCCTCGTGTATCTCGGCGGACTTGAACCATTTCTTCTAGAAATTCTAGATAATGGACCTTATGTTCCCATGACGCTTACCTCTACTGATGAGAATCCTCTTCCCAAACCTCTCAAGCAGTAGACTCCAACTGATAGGAAATTGTCAAACCAAGACAAACGTCTCAAGAGCATCATTATATCATGTCTTCCCAAACACATCATGAAGTCTGTAATTCAGTGTCCTACAGCCAAACAAATGTGGACAGACCTTATCCTTGGTCATGAAGGACCCTCTGAAACCAGAGAAACCAAGATTCAGACACTCAAACTTCAGTTCAATGCTTTCAAGGCACTTGAAGGTGAAAAGGTTCAACAAACTTATACAAGGCTAAAGATTCTTCTCAATGACCTTGCTATGAATGACGTCACCATTGGTCAAGTTGAAGTAAATGCCACATTTGTCAGCAGCCTTCCAAGAAAATGGCTGAGTATGAATCAGACTCAGAGAGCTAATAACTCAATCAAGAATGATACCTTAGCTCAACTATATGGAAAGTACACTTATGAAGAAGGGATGATTGATACCATATACAAATCAGAGACTGAAAGATTTGTAGTTTAGGGAGCAACATCCATAGCTTTGATTTCTACCCCACACCCTCATGACAGCGACTCTAATGTTGAAGAAGACACACGCAGCAGCCAAGAGTTCTTGACAGACCTTAATGCTGAATTTCATGAAAGAGCCTTGCTAGCTAATCAAAGGAGATTCTACAAAAGATCAGGGAGAGTAGGATCAGCTATAAAACAAACCGACATATCAAAAGAAACTTGCTTTGCCTGTGGAAAACTTGGACACTTTCAAAAAGGTTGTCCTTCCACAAAGACATCCTCACCTTCTTATCCATCATCTTCCACCAAACCATACAAGTTCAAATCACAACATAACAACTCATCTCACCAATTCAACTCCTCAGACAATGAGAAGAAGGATTACAAGAACAAGTATAAGGTACTTAAAGCTGAGTTAGAACATATGAATTTTAAACTTGAAGCTCTGTCTAAGAAGAAAGGGGGTGATAAAAAGATAGAGAAAGGGTTGGTAGCTGAAGCGTATGATTGGAATGATGAGCCGCTGACTTCAGATGAGGAAGATACTACTAGAGTCAGGGCTTTCATGGCAATAGCTGAGGATGAACCAACTGTTGGGAAAGGAGATGCAAGATCAGGACAATGGGTTGACATCACAATGAAAAAGGTACACAGGCTTCTATCTATGTTTGAAAGTGATGAATGCAAACATGTCCTTGATTACACCATTGTTGATTTACACTTTGTTGAGGAACAAAGAAAGAAATTACTTGATAAGTTTCACTCTGTTAAACATGAACTGTTAACTGCTAGGGCTGAATGTGAAACTCTCAAACAAGTTAATTCTGAAAAGATATCTCTTCAAAACAATGTTAATAAGTTAACCTTAAAGAATAGTGCCTTAAATGATCAAGTATCTGAATTAAATAAGGTTATAGAAAAATGGCTATGCAGCAGGTTCACTATAGATGAATTGCTTAATGATGAACTGCCTGCTGACATAAAAAGGAATATCTCTGCTAAGAAAAAAAAATTGAAAATTCTCACAAATCCCAAAGAGATTGTTTTCAAATCTACAGAGACTATACATATGTCAGATCCTCTCTTGACTGATATACCTGTCTCTGAAGATGTGGTTGATTTACCACCCTTACCTAAACTCTCAGGAGTTGAACCCAACAGCTCTTCTAGAGGAGCTAAGGCTGAACCCAAAACAGATGTTGAGAAACCATCAGCTAAGGTATTTGCTGTACCAGCTAAACAATCTGTTAAGCAAGTTTCCTTTAAGCCTGTCACAACAAAATCTGTAAACAAAGTTGATTCCTCAACTGAAGAACGCTTGTTGTCATTAATGAAAGAAGTAGAACTATTGAAAATTCACATTAAGCCTTCCGCTGAATGCTCTACTTCCCATGAACCTAAGTCTATTCTAGGAGAACCCAAAGGAGAAAGGATAGTCAAACCTTATTGCAATATTTGTAAAAACTCTCATCACATGACAATAGATCATGATAGACATATGGCTGTTAAGAGATCTCAGACACCTTCTAGGGATAGACAACAGGCTTCTCGGAGACAATTAGGTAACTACAGACCTTATCCTCCTTGTAAATTTTGTGGATTCACAGACCATCACTCAGATGAGTGTATGACTTTCCAGGATGTGATATATGTGGAAGGTTCACACATGAGACAGCTAACTGTCCTTCCCATCGTCAAAAGTTCTACAGGAACTCAAGAGTTGCTAATCAGCAATTCAGGGAACCCACTGGAAAGTGGGTTCACCATAGGAACTAACTTGTTTCTATGTATCTATGCAGAAACATCTTAAGGAATCGGTATGGTATCTAGACAGTGGTTGTTCTAGACACATAAAAGGGATTCGACAATACCTGCACAGATACTCAAAGGAGCCAGGTCCTAAAGTGGTATTTGGGAATAATTCTTCAGGCGACACAGAGGGATACGGCTCAGTGAACTGCAATGGGATAACTTTTACAAAGGTTGCATATGTGAATGGTCTTAAGCACAATCTTATTAGCATCAGCCAATTGTGTGATGCTGACTACAAGGTTTTGTTTACTAAGACTCAAGGAAAAATATTCAACAAGAACAATGATGTGGTGCTTATTGCACCAAGAAGGAGAGATGTGTATGTCATCAACATGGCTACTTGCTCTAAAGACAGCTCCAACTGTTTTCTAGCCAAAACCTCTGAAAGTGTCAATTGGCTGTGGCACAAAAGACTGTCTCATCTCAACTTTAAGAAGGAAAAGTGATGCTGCTGATACCATCATGTCCTTCATCAGACAGGTTGAAAATATGAATGATGTTAGAGTCAAAGCTCTAAGAAGTGATAATGGTACTGAATTCAAGAATCAACAACTTGAATTCTTTTGTGATGAAAAGGGAATATCACAAAATTTCTCTTCAGCTGGCACCCCTGAACAAAATGGTGTGGCTGAAAGAAGAAACAGGACTCTGAGTGAAGCAGCCAGAACTATGTTAAATGGTGCAGCTTTACCAAAGCAATTTTGGGGAGAAGCTGTTCACAATGCATGCTACACCCAAAATAGGTCAATCATTGTCAAAAGACATGGCAAAACTTCCTATGAAGTTTTCAGAAATAGAGATCTAGATGTCAGCTATTTCCATGTTTTTGGATGCCCCGTGTTCATTTATAACTATAGGGATAATCTTGGAAAATTTCATGAAAAGGCTGATGATGGTTTCTTCTTAGGATACTCTCCCACTGCCAAGGCCTTCAGAGTATTCAATACTAGAAGAAAGGAAGTAGAAAAAACCTTTCATGTCAAATTCAATGAAGACGATGACGTCATACAGAGATCAGGAACAGAGGGTGATGAAATTGATTTTAATGAAAACGTGTCTTTCCCAAGTGATGAATTCTCAGAACCAAGACCTCCCTGTCATCACCATCATCACTCCAACACTCTCACTCCTTATGTTCCTGCATTTGACCCTTTGTCAACACACAACATTGAAGTTCCTTCTTCTCAGGGACTTGATGAAGAAGAACCACAACCTTCTTGTAGTCCTTATTCCTTAACTACTGAAGATGACTCACCAATTCTTCAAATCCCTGAAGACTCTCCTGCTGACAATGAATCTGTGCCCCTTTATATAGCTGAAGTTGACACAGATACTGAGGTCATCTTTGAAGAAAGTCCTCCTATTCAGCAGAATGAAACTCAAATAGTGCTAGCTACCTCCACAGATGTCCGTGTCCATGATTCCCCAGCTCCCCAAACTAAATGGTCAAGAGATCAACACATTCTTCTTGTCAACATTATTGGGGAACCTAATGCAGGGGTTACTACTAGACAGCGAATTCATGACTTAGAGTCAGCCTCAGCCAACCAATGTCTCTTTGCTGAATTTCTCTCTCAAATTGAACCTAAGAGAGCAGTTGAGGCTCTTATGGAAGATGGGTGGGTAGCTGCTATGCAGGAAGAAATTAATCAGTTCAAAAGGAACAAGGTATGGACTCTAGTGCCAGCTCCACCTGGTAAGAACATCACATGCACTAGATGGATTTATAGAAATAAGATGGATGAAATTGGAAACATCATCAGAAATAAGGCTAGGCTGGTGGCTCAGGGGTATACAAAGACTGAAGGGATTGATTATGATGAAACTTTTGCTCCTGCGGCAAGACTTGAAGCTATCAGAATATTCCTTGCTTATGTTGCATATATGAACTTCACTGTGTATCAGATGGATGTTAAGAGTGCCTTCCTCAATGGAGATTTGGCTGAGGAAGTATATGTTGAACAGCCTGAAGGATTCGAAAACAGCGAGTTTCCTAATCATGTGTACAGACTACACAAAGCCATGTATGGGCTGAAACAAGCTCCAAGAGCATGGTATGAAACTCTATCTAATTTTTTAACTGAAAATAAATTTGTCAGGGGTTCCATTGATAAAACACTCTTTACCTTCGAGGATAAGAGTGATTTCATCATTGTGCAGATTTATGTGGATGATACCATCTTTGGGTCAACTAATGTTAATCTTAGTAAACATTTTACTAAATTAATGACCAAGAAATATGAGATGAGTATGATGGGTGAAATAACTTACTTTTTGGGTTTTCAAATTAAACAATGTCCTAAGGGAATTTCAATTTGTCAAGAAAACTATGTTAAAGATTTACTTAAAAAATATGATTTAGCTGATTGCGCATCAGTGAAATGCCCCATGCTTCCACCCAACAACTTGGGACCTGATGAGTCAGGGGTCTCTGTTAATGAGACTTTATACAGAGGCATGATTGGGTCACTCATGTATTTAACAGCCAGTCGTCCTAATTTCCAATTCTCCACATGTCTCTGTGCAAGGTACTAAGCTAACCAAAAGAATCCCATCTAGTGGCTGTTAAGAAAATTTTCAGGTATCTCAAAGGCAGAACCTCCCTAGGTCTATGGTATCCCAAGGAATCAGGCTTTGATCTCAAGGCCTATTCAGATTCAGACTATGCTGGATGCTGTATTGATAGGAAAAGTACCTCAGGTAGCTGTCAAATCCTAGGAGGAAAATTGGTTGGATGGAGTGCTAATAAGCAAAACTCTGTGGCCATGTCATCAGCTGAAGCTGAATATGTTGCTGCTGCCAGCTGTTGTGCTCAGGTGCTCTGGATGAAGAGTCAATTGGCTGACTATGAGATCCTATATGACAAAGTGCCAATCTTCTGTGACAACACCAGCGCCATTGCCATCTCCAACAACCCTGTTCTTCACTCTCGAACCAAACACATTGATATCAGGTATCATTTTGTCAGGGATCATATAATGAAGGGAGATATTGAGTTGCATTTCGTTCCCACTAAGCTGCAACTAGATGACATCTTTACAAAGCCTTTGGCTGAACCTTCGTTCAACAGGCTAGTTGTTGAGCTAGGGATGCTTAATATCTCAAAGCATGTGGCTTGATATTTAATGTGTTCATTAATGTCTGATTAAATATTAAATGTTTTTCACATGAAACTAGGTAGTTACTTTCCAAGTAAATGCTAAAAACATTCCCTATATTTAATTACTTCTTTCCCGAATAACGAGGAGACAAATGGTTTTGAAAGGTCAAGGGACCCACTTATGTGTAGTCTTTTTCCCACTACGCATTAAATGTGTTTGAATAAATGTTTCAAACTTTTTTGAATATAAATATAGTCTCACGTTCTTTCTCACCTACCATTATTCTCATTTCTCACAATCTCGTCTCTCTCTAAACTTTCTCTCTCTAAACCCTCTCACCATTTTCGTATTCGTCAACCTTGAACCCATGGCATTCCCAGTTCCTAAGGCTTCCAATGTTACCTTCGAACTTAATGATATCATTCTTGCGTCTAACAACTCGATTGGATGGCTCAAGGCTCCTAACGACACCTACACAGATCTGGTCAATTTCATGAAAAATTGTGATGTAAGTGAAGCACTCACAAAATCCCCATCCGTTTTATACCAAGAATACCTCAGGGAATTCTGGTATTCTGCTAAAGTCATTGACGACACCATCACCTTTAGCCTCTCGTGCAATGAACACCCCTTCGCCTTCTCTCTCAAAGATTTTGCAAATGTGGCTGGGCTAAGACATGGAGATGAATGCATGAAGGTGGTAGACAAAAAGGCTGTAAAGGATGCCTTTGCCACACTTAAACCCATACATGATGTAAACCCAGCTCTCACTCCTACTGAAGTTCTTGCCAAGTCTCCTCTGAAGATCAAATACTTTTCCCCTATGTGGCGTGTCCTCTTCACTCACATAGTCAAATCCCTAGGTGGTATGCAGGGTTCTTAAGACCAAATGTCATTTAATCACCAATCCATTGCTTTTGGGCTGATCTGGGGCACAGACGTAGATGTTGGAAGCATACTTTTCTCAAACCTTGTGGAAAAGCTTAAGGGAGCAAATCAGGTCAGGGATAAATATATTTTCTATGTTCGCTTTCTTTATCTTCTCTTCGAAAGCCTGTTGGGTGACAGCTACCACAACTCTGCACTCACAACCCTGAAGCCATATCGTATTACTAGAGCTATCTACAAGGAGATTGGACCTGAAGATGTGCCTGCTACTTCTCACATGCTGAACATTGCCAATAAACAACCTTCTGTTTTGAAGTCCTTGCTCCCTTCCTCTGAGAAGGTGAATACATCTGGTGTGTCTGGCAAGTCAGCGTCTTTGATCTCTGGGCAGCACACCACGTCGTCCAAGGCAACAACTGGCCAACAGCCAAAGAAGAAGAAAAACCCATCTTCTTCCCAAACTAAAACTGTTGCTAAGGCCAGGTAAAGAAGAATGTGAACCTCTCATCCTCCTCTGTTCCAGAGATTTCTGTGGATTCAGAGACTTCAGCTGACCAACAACAAGGGTCTAGCGTCTCGATGTCAGCCGAGACAACAGGGAACCTGCCAAATTCTGCATATCGCACAAGTAATCAGTCTTATCATTTTTAGAGGTCCACAAGCAGCCACTCTCAAATGTCTGTAGGTGAGAGTGGTGAAGTTAGGGTTATCCTCGACCTATGGGAGTCTTTGTATGCACTTAGAAATCATTTAAGACTTCTGTACACCCTGTCTATGCACCAGGGAGTGATTCATTTGTGTTTATAAAGCACCCCGATGACCCTGCACCCTCTAAATAGTATTCAGGCAAACAACAATCTTAATACATATATGTCTCGACCTAGAGTAGTTGTACCTCACACAGCCTCTTGGTTCCCTCAGAAAAAGAATCCCAAAAGTTTTACTTTTAGGGGAGCTGAATAATCATCCTCAGCTTTCCTAGGGACAGCGTTACAAGACGACCTTACCCTACATCTTTTCACACTTAAAAGAATCCCAAAGGATTTATCCTTTCAGAGGGAGCTGAATCATCACCCTCAGCTTTCCTAGGGGCAGCGTAACAAGCGATCTTTAACTACATATGTTTCACATAAAAAATAGTCCCAAAGGTTTCTTAACCTTTTGGGGGGGCTGAATAATCATCCTCAGCCTTCCTAGGGGCATCGAATGGTGATCCTTAACAACATATGTTTCACAAATAAAAGAGTCCCAAAGGTTTTAACCTTTGGGGGGGGGGCTGAATAATCACACTCAACTTTCCTAGGGGCAGCGAATGGCGACCATTAACCTCATGCATTTCACTCTTAAAAGAATCCCAAGGATTTATCCTTTGGAGTGGCTGAATAATCACCCTCAGCCTCTCTGAGACAGCAAACTGGCGACCATTCCCCTTATTTATTTCACTGTTACTAATTTAAAACAACTTGCAGGCTGATGTTGTACAACCAAACATAGAATCTCTGGAGCAGTCAGATAAAGAAGCTGATACATTGATTCAGGATCCACCAAATGAGGAAGAGATCATCCCTGATGTTGAAGACGATGTGCTCTCCTTAATAGACGACTTCTATGAACCTGAATCCATGCCAGATGATGAGATTCTCCCTAAGGGTATGATTGAGGAGGAGGAGGATGAAGAAGATGATGATTAGCAATCTCTGTCTCCTCCAAAGGATATCGTTGTGTCCACACCAGCTGTTGACACCACTCCTCCTCCCAAGGAAGCAGTAGTAACTCCCACTTCTGCTACCTCTGTTACTACAGTGTTCCAAAGGCCTGCATATGATCCGACAGCTGAATTCTTGTTGTTTGATCATCCTACACAAACCAACTTCGACATATTGCCAAGAGAGGATGATTATGCACACCAAAGTCTGAACATCCATGATGTTAAGCCTGAACATCATAAATCAGACATGGAACGCCTGTTAAGAAAGTTGGACATCATAAAATCTGAAATGCATTATTTCACTGTCAAATTTCCTCAGATCATCACAAAGGCGGTTAGGGATGCTGTCACTGAACCAATTAAGGATGGTACAAGAAAATGAGTGTCCCAAGGACTTAGTCATTTGTCCACACATATGAAAGTTGCCATTGCCACAGAGGTACCTGCACTTTTCTCTGCTCATGAATTGACTATGCATAGAGAGTTTGAAGTTGTACGAAACAGGCAAATTCGTCACACCAACTTCATAGTTGATCGTGTTCATCGCAACACAAATGGTAATTGCAACCACCTGCTGAAAATTGCCAGAGCTTCAAGAACCAGGCAAAGAGAAATGGTTGCCTCTGTTGAGCAGATTGCTAAACATTTTCAGGCACGTTCATCCGAACGTCTGAAAAGACAGGCTAAACGTGAGGGGGATAAGGAAAAAGTACTTAACCTTGAATATGCTAAACAAAGCTCAAAATCTGCTGACAACACTATCCCTTCACCTGTCCCTCTCCAAGTCTCACTCCAGTAATTATACCTGATGATGAGGATGAAATTAAGGGGGAGCAACAGACAAAGGATGGAGTTGATTCATCAAAATCCCTAACTCTGGTTAACACCAGCGAGGCTGTGGATGATGGTGAACCAGCTGCCAAGAAACTTAAGTTCACTGTTAGCTCCCTACCCAAAGCTGTACAAAACCAAGCTCACATGGCTTTTCTCAAATAAGCTGAAGAGCTGAAAAACGCAAGTGTGGTATCCTCTGTCTCAAAGAAAGGAAAGGAAATAGTTGTGGTAGACTCAAACGCCAAACTCAAGAAAATAGCTGCGATGCTAGAGACAGGAGGATCAACCACTGACCCATCCCAATTCACAACCTTCACAGCATCAAATGAGAACCCTCTAACAGCTGAAGAAATTGATAAATAGGCTATTGAATTCCAGAGGTTGAATGAAATCAAGAAAGCCAAGGAGCTTAATGAGGCAACTCTAAGAAAAATGGCTCCACTTCAAAGGGAGAAGCAAAGACAAAGGTTGAAAGAAATGAAAGTCAAACGCATAGAGGCACTGAAAAAGGTAAAAGCTGATTATGATGCATGTGTCAACAACAGGTTTGCACCTGGAAAAATCACCAAGTTCAAGTATACTATTCACAAGTCTACTAATACACCACAAATGATTTTGTGGAGAGATAACCAACAGGCCAATATGGATCTCTTTGAAGACTTTAAGCTGAAGAAACTTGGCTTGACTAAATGGTTTGAACTTGAGGCTTTAGCTGCTAAAAGAACTGGACAGGCATATTTTACTCTTCTTAAGACCCTCAAAGCTAAGTTTAATTAGGTTAAAGAAACTGCAACCAAACTCAAGATAGATCCCCCACCACAGCTGTTTGAACAAGAACTTCCAAAGTCTGGAAAGAAAAGAAGAAGGATGACTCAATTTATTAAGGAGACCTTCGTTACTGATGATGTTCAAGTGGATGGAATGCACAGGAATTTGGTATTACCAAATGGAATCATAGGCCCTATTGATGGTCAGACATATACTGAGCCTGAGAAAGGTATGGCCTTCATGAACAGGGCATGTCAATATGCATTCCAAAGGGAAGATGAGCTAGGATTAGCATCAACCATTCAGCTTATTTGTCGCAAAAAAGCACTTAAAATCAACACAGAGTATTCCAAGGTATTTGCACAAGCTTTGCAGGCCGAAATGGATACTAGGACAGAATTAGCTGAAGCTGAAGAAAGAATAAAAAATGATGACTATTGAAGTGTTTCACAGCTGAACTTTACTTTCATATTTTGTTTCACTTATGTTTTGTTCTTGTAATTTCTTTTAAGTCATAATAAAATAATGAGGTATTTTGTTTAGATCTGTTTTGAGTAAGAAGAAGCTGTCATCTCACTTACCTTAACTTATGTAGATCTAGCTGTATTTATGTTTAAATAGGGGGAGATTGTTGGGAATCTAAGTTTATTAGATTCCTTGTATCATAGATTTAAACACAAATCAAGCTATTTGATATTAACTTGCTTGTGCCCAGGAGGCAGGCAAGTATCGCAAGACTCACAGAGATCTAAGTCTCTGTGAGCAACCTTTGAGGAGTCCATGTTAGAGACATTGTCAAGGAAGTCGAAGATTACTTGAAGACATACTCATTGGCTGTAATGGATAACAGCCAAGATGTATCAGGGACTCTGAGAGGTTGAGGGTTAACAGGGGTGGAAATACCCTGTTAACACTGAAACTAGGATTTTTGTATGTATCAATTAAAGTTCATTTTCCTCGACTCGACTCGAATTTGATTTCCGGTTTAACGTATCGACTTAACTTGTTTTTGGTAAAGATAACTTTGGTATTTTTAAACTAACTTAAATCTATTTAATTAAAAGAAAACTATTTTAATTAACTATTTAAACTATTAATTTGAAAATAAAATTTAACTAATTAATAAAACTTAAAAACTTTTAATTAAAATCTATTTTTAAGCAAAACTTAATAAATTGAAAACTAATTTTAAATCTAAATTTAAAATCTATTTAAAATAAATGAAAAATATTTTTTTTTCTTTTTTATATATATTTTTTAACAAAACTGAATAAAAAGAAACTTTATAAAAAACTTTTTTAATAAAATTTAAACTAACTAATTTTAATTAAACTACTTAAAATAAAACTGCCAGAGTATAAAAGCCTATATTAATTAATGGACTGGTAAATAAACACAAGAGAAGGCCTAGATGAGATGGAAGGGATGTTGTCTGTTAAGCTAGAGGTCGCGAGTTCGAGACCTGGCGTGACCAATTTCTTGCTATTAATATTTTTTTTTAGACTTTTATTTTGGACAAATAAAACCACAGATCAATGGGATCTGTAGCTTGTGCAACACAATATTAGAAATAAACAAAAGCAGTTAAATACCAAATAAGCTAAATAAGCATAAGCAAATTATCACATAAGCAGATCTAAACAAAATAAGCACATAAAAAAAACATACAGATATGCAGATATCCAAATCCAAGACTAAATAAGCAGAACTCAAAGCAAACCCAAACAGTACGAGACAAATACTTATCAGATATATATAAAAAAACAAACACCAAAATCCAAACAGTAACTATAAAGCAATTATAAATAAACAATAACCAAACAGAATTAATCAAAAACCAAAAATAGATTGTAACGAATTAGCAGATTCAAACGTATACAATAAACCATATAACCAAACAAAATAATCATATACCGAAAATATCTTAGCCAAACATAAGCAGAAATAACAGTTACTTAAACTGACTAAACCAAAGATTAATAACAGACTAAGAAACCTAGCAGATAACCAAACGCAAGCAGATTCTAGCACCCCAAAACTTATTAAAGCAAAACTGATAAACTAATTAAGCATACACAAACTTAATGAAATTCAAGCAGAAATCAAATAAACCTAACACGCAAATAAAACAGATATAAATTCCAAACTATTTAAACAAACTGAAACTTAAACAGACACAAGTAGATACGAATAGCCTAACACTAGCAGATTATCATAAAACTAAATAAACATAAAAATTAACATAAAATTAAAAGAAAAGCAAACCTGATGGAGTTAACCTTTGAGTAGAAGGTTGGCGCTGAGCCACCTTATGAATCGAATCAAACACCAATAAACACCTCCTTCTTACTTACCCGATTTCTATCATCATCACCACCCTTCTTCAACAGTACCAATCCAACTATATTATTTTTATAAATAATTTCCCAGTAGGGGAAATTATTGCTATCCTTATTAATTTAATAATTATTTAATAAAAAATAAATTCAAGAATATTATGCAATAAATTTGAACAAGACACAAAATTAAACAGAACTTAAATTTTCATTAATTAAATTCGGATTACAATACTTTGATAAAAAGAAATTACATAAAACCCTAAATCTATTTTCTAGAAAATAAAAATTAAACTAAAGAAAAGCACACCCAAATTACATGATGTGAGGGGTTTTTATAGGGGAACCCCAACAAACCCTCTTGATAGCTTCTCTTGTAAGCTTTGATTTTGAACCGTAGATCCCTTCTTTTCTTCTTTCTCTCTTTTTTCTTCTAATCAAACGGTGGAAAATCGATCTTGAATCACTTGGATTGCCAGGCTGGCCATCTTGTGCTAGTTGTGCTTGTTTGAGGGTGAGGTGACCCAATTTTATTGGGAGGGATTTAGGTATGGACGTGGCATAGCCAATCAAAGAAAAGAAATAGGCCACGGTGGATTGAGGTTTTGAGGACCACATGGTGTTTTGCTGCGATTTTTATGGGGATTTAATCCCAATCCGTGTGAATCACACGAATTGGGTAAAACCCCCAATTTTCACTTGTGAATTTTTACTGAATAGGAATTAGGGTTTGCGAGTTTTGGGGGAGGAAGATGAAGTGGGATGAGGAGAACTTCGTTTGTAACGAAGTGTGGGGAGTGGGGTAAAAAGTATTTATTTATTTGGGATGGTGGGTAAAATAAATGGGGAGTAAAGGAGACACGTGGGATAAGGGAAACATGTGGGGTGATGGGGTGTTGACTGCTTTTGGGCGTGGGTTGACCGACTGGTCATTTGACCATGCTTATGATCCGTTTATTTACTTTGTAGCAAATGGGCTTTGGCCCAAATTTCCCATATCCTTTTAATCGTCCAAATCAAAATGGGCTTTCAATCCAATAATCCGTTTAATAAATGGGCTTTTGGCCTATTTAAAAATATCTTGAATATCTTAATGGGCCTTTAGGCCCATTCCCCAAATATAGGACCCACAAAGCTCGAAATCTTCAAAAATATTTAATCCACTAAAACGAGCTCGATTTCGGCTTTCTCGATCTTTTCTTCAATTCCGTGTTGATTTTGACGGTTTTCGTGATCTTCGGCACACTTTTTGTCTTTTGACTTTGTCTTCGTCTCTTTCTTGACTTTTCTTCGACATTTGACCGTGAAATCCCGTGTTTTCTCTTCTTTTGATCATTTGTACCTATTTAACACACAAAACACAAAACCACGCATAATTCCGACATTTACGACATTAAACACATGATTAGGTCTTTTTTTCCTTGATTTTAGTGGCAAAGGGATAAGTGTTTACACACTTATTAAACACTCAGTACACTTTGGACATACCTTAGTGTGTACGAGACTATAAAGAAAAGGGAAACTGTGTCAGCTCTGTTTCCCTAAAGCATTGTGGCAGACTACCAAGAATAGAAGAGCATCTTGTGACAGAGGTCTGACAAGTGTCTGTCTAGTGTAGTAACCATCAACCAGTACTTGGAGTCAACCTCGTACCACTATAAATAGGTTATGTAGCCTAGAGTTAATGTTCAACACTCTGACACAATTCACACATTAACTCTTAGAACTTATAGAACCAAACAGCTGCGACTGTGTTCATAAGTTAGGTTTTAGTTTGTCCAAAGTAGGGGTGTAACCAAGCCAAGCTTTTATCAAGCAACTCGAGCTCGAGCTCGAGCTTGGCTCGATCAAGCAAAGCTTTTATCAAGCTCAAGCCCAAGCTCAAGCCCAAAAAATAGCTCGAAACTATATCAAGCTCAAGCTCAAGCTTTTGATAGCTCGGCTCGAGTTCTTATCACGCTTTTTCAAGCTCTATCAAAAATATATTTTTATGATGAATTTATATAAGCAACTAATTGTTAATTTGAGTACTAACCTAATTTTAAGGGCTAATTTCATAAATAAATAATATATTTTAGAAGAACTTTTAACTCTGATTATTATATTTTAGTTCTTTGTATTTTAAATGATTCTTTATTTTTGTAAATTTAATTATTGCATTTACTCGGTAGTTGGTGAAATACAATATGTGTATAAATATTTTTTGTACTCTTCTTAATACTAAACGTAACATGTCTAAATTGTGCTCGCATTCAAATCATGCAATGGCATTTGAGACCTTAATTGTATTGGAGTGCAAAACACATTTTGAAACCAAGATTGTACGATAATTTTGTATTGGTTTTATCAATGTTAAATAAGTCAAATTTGTTTTAAGTAATGATTTTTGTTTTTTTATTTTTATACATATGTTTATTGATGAGTTTTATTATAAAAAAATTAAGTTTATACACATTCAAGCTTTTCAAGCCAAGCTCAAGCTTTGATGGTAAAGCTTGACAAGCTATCAAGCCAAACTCAAGCCTACAATTTTAGTATCAAGCCAAGCTCAAGCCCTACTAAGCTTGAGCTCGGCTCGACTCGATTACACCCCTAGTCCAAAGTGTGCATAACACATTGTCATCAAACGGTGTTATCCATAACACTTGTAATTCTTTATTATACAATAATAAGTATTACATTTGAAAAGTAATTAAGTGTGTTGATTAGTTAAGTTTATTGTTTCAAGCTTGGTTTAGGGACTTTCGGATCCACATTTGGAAAGACACTAAGCTAACCAACGTTGTGTGTGCCGGAGATTCGTAGGAATTTTATTTCCGGGTGGTTGCTTATGAAATTTGGCTTTCATATGTGTTTGAATCAAATAAAAATCGATTTAACGAATAACAAAAATTTAGTGCATACGGGTTATGCCTTTAAAATGGTTAAGTTGATTATATTTTATAATGGTCATTTTTAAATGTATGTTATGACTTACTTTGACATGTTTTAAATTTTTACTCAACATGTTGTCCAATTAAACCAAATTGGATACCTATTTTTGTATTGACACGGATTACAAAATCAAAACTTACGTTGAAGCCAAATTGATAAGTATTTTCTCTTGGTTGAATAGAAATAACCAAAAACCTTGATATGATTCACATGGTTTTATGCGATTTGGAATTGATACCTGCTAAGGTAGAGAGTATCGTGTACTTCATCATATTGGCTGAATGTGTACAAAATATTGCTAATTACACTTACTTGAGCGTAAGGATATAGACAAGCTTGATCTATATACATAAGTTGAGAACCAACTTATTATCGATAATACGGTGATTCGAAGTTATTGGAGGTGAATATGTGTTTCTATTTCTAAATTTTTATGCTAAACTTAGAATAAGACACAAATTCATTGCTCTTGATATAGAATAGAATTGTGCCTTAGAAGAAATGGTTAATGCCATGTTCTTAAGTCTAGGTTTAAGCCATGGCATGTGGGGGAAAGCGATTATATCAATTACTTATCTTTTAGATAAGATCCCTTGTAAATAAAATAAGACACTTCTTACGAACTATGGGTGAAAAGAAAACTATCTTATAAGTACTTACAAATGTGGGAGATATCTAGCTAAGATATCCATATGAAATTCATGGTTCGAAAGATTGGACCTAAAACCAGGGATTATATGTTCACAGGATTTGTTATGAATAACAGTGCTTATCGTTTCATTGTACATGAATCGAAAATAGACATAGTAATGGAATTAAGGAATGATTCATTCTTCAAAAATATATTCCTTGTTTACGAAGGAAATTGAAAGATCATCTAGAATAGATGACGAGGTTGTCCAAGGTCAGAGTCAACGAGACGATATTGATCTCTTAGAATAGAAACAAGATTGACCCAAGAAGAGGTTAAACCTATAAGAAACAAAATGGCATGAACCGAGAGATTGGTTATATTCGGTTTTTGTTTCTTTTATGGTAAAAAAATGAAAAAATGAGTCTACTTCTTACTGAGAAGCAGTAACTTCTTTAAAAGGGTATCAATAGAAAGAAGCCATTAAAAGTGAAATATATTCTATTTTACAAAAGTAAAATTAGAAGCTCGTGGATGTACCTTAAGTTGTAAACCACTAGTCTATAAATGGATCTTCAAAAAGCAGATAAAAGTCGATGTCACCATTGACATGTGCAAAGAAAGATTAGTAATCAAAGAATTTAGACAACAAGAAGGTCTATTTTCCTTTGATGCTAACTCGCATGTTACACGAATAACCTCAATTATGATGGTACTTTATTTCCGCATTAAGAAATTTTGGAAGTTTCTTATGTGGATGTGAAAACGATATTTCTAAACAGGGATTTAGAAAAGGAACTGTACATGAACTAGCTTGAGGGTTCATGGTTCCTATGCTAGAGAGAAAAGTTCATAGGCTAATTAAGTCATTATATGATTTAAGGCAAGCTATCAAACAACGACATCAAACTTTTTGACCATATCATGTCAGAATGTGGATTCAAAAGTAAATATGTACTCTTATGTTTATACATAGATGGTATACTTATCACTAGAAGTGATAACGAGATGAATAAATCCACTAATGATATGCTGGAGTCAAGATTTGACATGAACTTCATTTGTTATTCGGTTTGTTTTGAACCCATATGGATTTGTTTTGAAGTTAAACATTAAGATAACAATGTTATGAGAGGTTCAATGTGGGGGATTCCGGCCTAGCTAGAGTCTAATGACATCTTTTTAAATCTATCTGAAATAGAGGTAAAGGTGTTGCCCATTTTGAATACTCAAAGAATATTGAGCATCTTATGTGTCTAATGAAGTGTGTATGATCTGATTTTAAACTTATAATCAGGCAATCAAATATATTAGTAATTCAAGTGGGGACTGTTTGAATAAATATTACTTGAGTAGTATGATACTAATAATATTGCATTATAGAAGATATCCTACTACTATCAAGTGATAGAGTAATGCAAATATAGATTCTTACATATAAGAATCTAGATCCACTAGAGCGGATGTATTTATCCTAAGTGGAAAACTATGTCTTAGAAATCTTGAAAGTATTTCAACGAGACAATTATAGCTAAATCTATGATGAAATATGAATTTATTATTTGAGATAAATTTATAAAATATGCAGGAAATTTTATGCTAATTCGTAAAGGACATACCAAGATGGCGTATACCGGTAGCGGCCATGTTTATAAAGTATGATAGTCAATAGAATTTGACAGAGCTCATATCGCAAATGTAAAGCGGTAAGTCGAGACATATCCATCATAGATTGTGATTGTTGCGACAACTATTCTCAACTAGAGTTATCACGATTAACTACGTAACGTCAAAGGATAACATCGCGGATCCACTTATGAAAGGCTTAAGCAGAGAGGTAGTTAGTGAGTCGTCTAAAGGAATATGACTAAATCCCTTGAAGGAATGAGTTTCTATGAAGGAAAACCTAACCCACTTGACTAGAGATCCCAAGATCTGGGTTCAATAGGACAACCTAATCATAGAAATGTGGGGGAAGTCACGTCAATGTAGGGGAGTTACTTAATACAGTAACTTTCCTAGTCCATTCCTAGAACAATGTGACTTATTGAGAGGTTAAACATATGGCTTAAATTATTCAGGATAAAATCATAAAGGATGATGATTCAATATGAAATCATAAAACATATGTTTTTAATGATTCAAGATAAAATCACCTATGTGAGAGAGAAGTAGGGGTCACTTTGAAAGAAATTATGGGGGCGAAATTTCTAGGAGCTCTTGCAGAACCAGGTAGTGTTCATGACCATAACGAACACGACTATGAGGACTTGACAATGTCAGGGAGAGTCTTGTGTGAGTGTGTATTGTCGTCTACGTAAACAGAGGCTAAGTTCAAAGACATCGCGTCTACTTAGATCTAGGGGACTAAGTGCATCTCACAAGGGAAGGTTCAAAGGGTCACACCTACCTATCTTATGCAAGATTCAACTGTTGGAGCTTTATTGAAACTTTTGTGTATTACAACCGATCTCTATTCATGTGGGGGATTGTTGGAAAATATTGTTGGCAAAATAACTTTTGACCAACTTTGGACACAATTATGTATATGTATGTATCATATATATTAGTGATACTTTATAGGTTCGCGTTCTCCTTGAATATAGCTTCGTAATGAGCCTTTATGTGTCTAAAATGAAGGTGATGTGAATGAGATATCGTGTCTCAAAGTTAGGCATTTGGTACCATGCTTAAAGAGGAAAAATAGTTTATTTTTTGTCCCACATCGGTGGGATGAGTAAACTGGAAGGGAGTCTATTGTGTATAAATAAAGGCCTAATTCCATAGCTATTTCACATATCAAATCAATAAGTATTATTATTTATTTCTAACATATGGAGTACGCATCTGTAAAGGTGAAATTTCGGGCAGTTTTGTTAAGTCCGACAGTACAACTTACTGGTTTCGGCTGTTGTACCCTGGGAAACAGACGGCGAATCTGTTTTAAGGGAAGCGTGTCAAACACGTGCCTCGACTCTTTAGTGCTAAGCGTGTCTAACACGTATCTCGACTTGCTGGTGATTTAGTAAGTCTTTCCTTTATTTTATTGTTTTATTTAATTATTTTTTATAATTATGTCTGTGTTTGTTTTTCAGTTATTTGTATTCTGTTATTTAGTTTATGTTAATTTAATTAATTTAATTTATTTGATTTATAAATAAAAGTGTTATAGTTTCCCTACAATTACAAAAATGTTTTATGCTAAAAGGCAAGAGGCAAACACAAGAATACATGCGGACTATTTCGCAACTTTGACTCCTATCCTTCTAAAAAAGTGGTTAACTTCAAGACTTCGATTATTTTAGACAAATTAGTACACGCGTGTTTTAAACACCAAACACAAGAGTAGGTAAGAGGTTGTTTGTTTAAGGATTTGTAGTTTGTGGTTTGTTGTCTTAGGCTGATAATAATCTCATAAACGATTTGTTCGGTATCTATTCGATTTGATCGAACCACTAATTACATGACATTATGATCGATGAAATATTTCTCACTTTTACGTTTATTTATATCATCAAACGAATTGAAAGAAAAAAAGGCTAAATATTGTCCTTGAGGCTATTTTTAATGAATAAATTCTTACTTGATTTAGATTTATTATTTTGTTTTTGAACTGATACATTACAAATTGAAAAAAAAGTGATATGCTCATTCTATAGAGAAAAGTGTACAATTAGAAAAAAAAGTGCTATGCTCATTTTATAAAGAAAAGTGTATTTTGAGTTGAACTTGATAGGAAAAAAATTTGAGAAGTGATTAAGTAACACTAAATATCAAGTACAAATTAAAACCTTAAACAAACACTTTTATATTTTTATAGCAAGTCTTAAATTAACAACAATATCAATCATAAACAATCTCCAAAGTTCACCCAACCCATGAACACAATCCTTTATGACGAACTCGTACAAGAAATCTTCCACCACCACCTCCCACCCTCCCCCTCCACCACCACCACCACCATCTCCCTCACCTCAAAACGTTGGCTCCATCTCTACCGCTCCTCCGTCACCACCCTGACCCTCCACTTCCCTCATCACCTCACCACCTTTCTCTCCCACCACGCTTTCCTCACTTCCCTCACCATCACCACCCCCTATCTCAATTTCCTTCCCTTCCCTCTCCCCTTCCCCTCTCTCCCTTAACCATCTCTATATCTCTCATCTTCTTACCCTTTGTTGATGTCACTCTTTATCACCCTATCCCACCCTTAATTCATTTTTTAATGTTTTTTATCTTTTATGACGCTTCACACGTTGGGCTTGACAGTAACATGTAAGTGGCAAGGGCGGAGCGAACCCGATGAAATTTTGTTGCGTAGTGTATATATTTGCTAATAATCTTGATTTTTTTTTAAAAATAAAACCCATCCAAAAATTATGTATTGCATAAATACTTGTATTTAAAAATTAGGTACACTTGATAACTTTGTCTTCACCTCTCGAGGTAACTCTATTAACCCAGTTAACCAAACTGTTACGTCACCGTCTATGTTGGCCTTGATTTTGCACTCTTTAACGCTAAACGGTGTACACTCATTTGATTATGAAGTTACTTACTGATGGCATAATGTTTGTTACGATAATTTACCGAGACTTGTGTTTGAGAGATGTGACGGTGTAGGTGACGTATACTCGTTTTCGCGTTTTTTTGAAAGGCTTGGTTAACCTAAGTGAAGTAGAATTGAAAACGTGTAGGTTGATTGTTGGTTTGGTTTTGTTTAAGTTGAGTGAAATGAGATGTGAGAATTTGAAGTCATTGTTGATATATGATGGAGGGAGTAAAGAAGGGTTGTTAAGTTTTATTCGTGAGACGGGGTGTGAGTTGAGGGAGCTTGATCTTAGGTTTCCAATGGACCGGTTAGATTAACCCTATTCACAATAACCCAATTTGGTTTATACATCGCGGACGATGACCCTTCTACATAATTAAATGGTGTGAAATCTTCATCTTTAGGATGACTCTCA
This sequence comes from Glebionis coronaria, assembly GCA_025667525.1. Lineage (NCBI taxonomy): Eukaryota > Viridiplantae > Streptophyta > Magnoliopsida > Asterales > Asteraceae > Glebionis > Glebionis coronaria. Next base: position 336,046,163 of record CM046880.1, on the reverse strand, counting down.
ACAGGTTTAATTGCGCTTATACCCACCACGGTGGATCCTAACGGAGGCACGGCTAGAGTTGCCTTGAATAATTTGGGCTCTTCTAGATGCGGCTAAGTCGTGTCCATCTGAGCATGCTCATAGTCAAAGTTGTCAATCATGCAAGTAGGAACATGATAGTTAGTGTATATTCACTATTACTACTAGTATCTAAGGAAAGGTAAAAGGTAAGACGTACTTACAATGATGTGTCTTCATCATGAGAGGCTACGATAGATATAGGTTGAGGACTAGCCTCATATTTCACCAAAGATTCTAGGTACGAGTTAATTTCCCCTTGCGACTCTAGCAAGTCCATAGATTTTCCTCCAATAATAGGATATGAAAAAGACGACGTTTCGTGGTCTTGGCGGAGTGTCTTTGTCGGGGCATTGATGAAAGATTGGGGGACTTTTCTCTTAAGTTTCCTACCCTTTTGTTTCTTGGGCGCATCTTCCCGATACGCGCCTGTCATGGTAAGGCCTGTAGGATCGGAGGATTGTTCTTCCACCGTGCTCTTCTTTATGACGGTAACAAGCATCTCTTTAGATTTTTCTTCACTAGTGTCTTGCTCGGGTTCTGCATCTTCATTGATAAGATAAAAAAGGAGTCTGCTCATGAATAGGGGGCTTTGTGAAGATTATGCGTCGTCCAACTGAAGTTCTAAGATGCGGCCATGAGTTTCTGTCAGTATTGGTTCTTCATTCTCATGGCGAACGAAGTTCCATAGATCCATCTCTGCATACGAAGCATAAAATTAATGTTAGTTTGGAAGGTCTCGGGATACTTCTTGAATGGTAAGCGGTTGTGGTTGAGAACATCCACGTCCTCTTGAGAAAAAGTTCTAGGGGAGGGGCGTTTGTCTTTCGGAACAAATTCTTTGGTATGCCATCCTGTTTTGAAAGGAAAGATACGCTCATCAATTCAGAAGAAATGATCATTCCATCTCTTTAAGGATCGAGTTTTGTGTCATAACATTGTGGCACATCCTTTCCCGATCGTTTACTAAACGACACCTAACCATGGCTCCATGACGGGTGATAGAAGACATGAAATAGGTTGAGCGAGGGTTCCACAAGGTTTAAACGACAGTTTTTTTTTTCAAAATTTGATATTTTGGCTGCACCAATATAATGAAGCTGGGATATGTGGATATTTGTAGTAGCCCAGATGTTCGAAAAGATACGAAAAATAGGGACATGGTAGTTGGAAAAATAAAAAAATTAAGTGCATATGCTTACTTTCCCCTACGCAAAACCCCTAATATCCAAGTCTTCCGCTGGTACTTCCAGGTGTAGGTCTTTTGGGATATGGGACTCTGACATAAACTCACGGAGTTCGTCGGTTGTGAGATGAAGGTAATATTGACTAGATCTACAAATTCCCTAACCATTATTGTAACGAAGTTCTGAATTTCGCGGTGTTCTAATATGTGTCGTGGGTGAATCACACACTTTTAATAGGGGGGGGGGGGCTAGAAAAGTTCTACAATAGACTGTGTATGAAGTGTGAAAAATCGAATCCCTATTTATGTGTTATGTTTTTACTATTCATTCGTTGGATGATTACCGCGTGTCAACCACTCACACAGATCAATGGCTCTGCTTGGCGGGGTAGATGAAAGGACATTTACTTTTTCACGTACCGAGTAAGTGGCCCACTTGTTTGGATAAGGACCCTGCCATTTTTGGCGGTAAAATTTTTAATATGGGTAACGTCTTATGTACGCCTTGGACTATCCAGGTTGCGACTGGACTGTTTTGCTAGTCTAGTAACCGCGGCTATCGTCACGCCTACTATATTTGGGGGACATGATGACGTATAGTGGCGAGTCGGACTATTCGACCTTGCTCACGTACACTATTCATACCCGATCCATCACAAATCAGTCTGCTCATTGCGACCAACCCAATGGGCCGAGACTGGGTGAGTTGCACCCGGTTTCAAGTAGGTTTTGATGAAACCGCACGCGATTATCATTAAACAGAATCCTAGTCCAATAATGGTTGGATTCAATTCACTCAAGTTTAGAAAAGATTATATTCTTTATTTATGGACAAGGATCTTGAATATATGCCTAATCTTGGGCCGCAAGATTCGAGAAACCAACTGGGTTTCATCGGGTAAAAGGAACTCCATGGTTCCATTCAAGGGATCATATTCTAACCTATAATTGCTACTCGCTTATAAACTTTAAAACTGATTACTTATTCCCGCGCCGGAGGTTAATCGTAGGAGACAATTCCACGATAAGCTTAACGACGTTTTCCCTTATGTAGGGTCCGCATTAAACTCACTTAGTGCAGAAATTCTTCCTCAGTATCATTTTTATGAGAAGGCATTCGATAATAAAATAGGACGGTACCTTGAGGTATACATCGATGACATGGTCATAAAAAAGTGATACTGAGGAAGAATTCATGAGAAGGCCACAATAATGTCAGTAAGGAGATTCGAAGCTATAATTGTTGACGACATGATAAGAAGGGGTAGATCGAAACTTAGGTGGGAGGATAGACATAACACGGACATGAAGGAGTTCCTCTTGTCCGAGGACATGACCCTGGATATAAATGTGTGAAGGATCTCCTCTTAGCTATAATTCAGATCAAACAAGTCTAATACAACTTTAATATCAACAATAATCACTACATCTATGTTTTTATTTAACGAATCCTTTTCTTAATTTGAGGTGTAACAGTTCACATGCAAATTTCGACAACATTTGCACCAGTAGATTCCGGTTACAGTTACACCAGCAGATTCCCGACAACATACAAACTTTCGACGATACTAGTGGATTTCGGCCACACAATTGTTACAACAATTGTTCGACAACAAACCACGATAAAAACCATCATTTTCAGTGAATGATCTTATAAGAAAATAAACATAAACAAATAAAGATCTAAAGTTCGATACTAGTAATATTCACAAGTGTTTAAAACATCCACACAACCTCGTCATCGATCTTTTGAAACTCAAGAACAAACAACCCCATTTCAAATCAAAATATATCAGGTTTCATTTTAGATTGAGGGTCTGAAACCTATGATAATTAAACAAGACCCTTCGAAGGAGTGACTTAGTTTTGGATCTAGGTTTATAGGGTACAAATGTTATAAAGATTAAACAAGAATAAAATGGTGATTGATTTTGATGAGATCAATAGAGGTGTCTAGAGAATAAAATAAGAAGTTCAGATAGTTTGTTAATTATGTGATACGGATCAATAACTTTCTTAAAATTTACTTATCATGGTCTAGTATGTCAACGGTCAAATAAGTTAATATTCAAGGTGATATATGTTTTTCAGATAAAAAGAATGACGTGTCGATTATTTTCGAGTTGCAACCGGTTTTCAGCCGGTCATGTTATCTATATGTTAATAAAAAAATGAAGTTATTGACCATATTAGTAATATGTTTAGTTGATTATTTGAATGTGCAAAAACATTGGTAATAACTCATGCTTTTATACAAGTCATAAACATTACTTAGGCTGAAGGGAGTGGGTTTAACCCTACGAGCGACTTAGCCAAGTCGCGCGTGACTTGCCATCCCTTACGAAGCCACTCACGCGTGACTTCTTTGCAACGGTCAAAACATAAGAGCAAACTCACCCTACGCGAGTTTATAACAACCGGGCCTCACTAGATTTTTTGACCGTTTGGTCACTTTAAAAAAAAAGTTATTACCCCTTTTTACTTATAAATACCAACTAAATCATCCTCATTTTTCACACACAATCTCATATAAACTAAAAACTCTCTTCTTATTATCACTAATCATGTCTCATGAAAACACATCCCGATCCGCCAACAAACGTCGAGGACGTCGAAATACCCAAAACTCACTACCCACACCGCAAAGAACTTTCGACCTAGAAAACCCGTCACCCTACAAAGTGAACTCCATACGACCACCATCATTCTATCAACAACAACCTTACCCAAATCAACCTTACCGTTGCCGGGACCCAAACCAATACCAATAGCACCAAAACCCCTCCGACTATTTGTCACAAACACAAATGGGTGGTTCGTCATCAAAACCAATGCCACCAAACTATGTTTCACAAACACAAATGGGTGGTTATTCATCACAACCCTACTTTGACTGAAGATTGCTACTACTCGCAGTATTCGGATACGTATCAAGGATTTGCTTCATATCAACAAACCGGGTCTCCCGATCAAGACACTATTCCAGAAACCCAAGAAGCCGTCCAAAGGCCTAAACCGAAGAAGGCACTAGCTAGGGGATGTCAAAAGAAGAAAACGATCAAAGAAGCTATAAAACGGCAAACACATTGGACAGTCACGGAGGAAATTGTTTTGGCAAAAGGTTGGGTTGCTATGTCTCAAAACAACATTCATGGAAACGAGATGACGGAGGTGGGATTTTGGACAAAAATCCTTGAGTACTTTGAGAGCAAAACGAAGCAGCCGAGGCTCGTACGTATGATTGTTTGAACGGGATGTGGAAGTCCGTTCGACACGCTGTAGTTCGGTTTTGTGGGGTTTATGGTAACGTGATGCGTATGGGGCCTGAAATTGGTGCATCGGATGGTGATCTTTTTAACCGGCCGTTGGTGCATTATGAAGCTGAAGTTGGGCTCCCGTTCAAATTTCGTCATTGTTGGGAGATTGTGAAAGATTGCCTGAAATGGAAGCAGGTTGAAATGCCTAAGGAATTAGCTAGGACTTCTAAAAAAAGTAAGAGATATAAGTCATCTGGGTCTACTTCGTTTAATACAGATTCTGTGGATGCGGGTAACAGTGTGGAAGTTAAGGGCGCTGATAATAAAGAAGTGGAACCGATCCCACGTCCAATGGGCAGGGGCAAAGCTAAGAGTAGGAGCAGATGATCGGTGGAGTCGAGTACAAACGACGAGGCTTTGGCTAGGTCGATGCTGTCGGGGATGGGTAACAACATGAACGAGCCTTTCTAGTGCAGGGTGGACAACATGCTGCATATTTTGAGATGAAAAGGAAAGAGATGAAATTCCAGCAAGAAGAACTGGAATTAGCCTGAGCCAAGCAACAAAACGAGGACTTGAACTTTTATATGCAGTCGTATGACCGATTGGAGGGAGCTCAACGTGCAACCGTGGAATGGCGCGGAGCTCAGATAAAGGCGAAATATGATTTTCCTTTTTAGTTAGTTTTTTTAATGTTGTTTTTAAATTTCCTATGTATCGTCTTTTAATTTCGTACCGTGTTTTAATTTTCTATGTACCCGTGTTTTAATAAAATGTATGCATAAAAATGTTTAATAAAAAGTGAGAGTGATGTGTAATGAGTTGTAGTGAGTGTTATTACCTTCAAAAGTGAGTGAGTTTGTTAAAAAGATGATGTGAGTGGGTTTTTTAGCACCCGTGGTCTTAAAATAATTTTAAACATAATAAACAATTCGCCGGAAAATTGAAATTTGAAAAGAAAAAATGTTGCTTGGTAAGAACAAATTTGAGGACTATTTGAGAGAAACTTGAAACAAAGACCTTGTGTTTTTATAGCAAGTCTCAAGTCTTAAACACAACCAAGAATCATTTGTTAAACTAATAATCTCCAAAGAAAGTCCACCCAAACCCCATGGACAGCATCCTCTGCGACGAACTCCTCCAAGAAATCTTCCACCACCACCACCTCCCACCTTCCCCTTCCATCTCCCTCACCTCCAAACGCTGGCTCCATCTCTACCGCTCCTCCGTGACCACCCTGACCCTCCACTTCCCCATCACCACCCCTAACCCCCACCATCTCACCACCTTCCTCTCCCACCACACCTTCCTCACTTCCCTCTCCCTCTCCCCTTCCCCTCTCTCCCGTAACCATCTCTTACATCTCTCATCTTCTTGCCCTTTGCTTACCTCACTCTCTGTTGTACTTTCCCGCCCTTTATTCCCTTTCGATGTCTTTTCTTCTTTTAAGAAGCTGAACACGTTGGGTTTGACTGTAACAGGTAAGTGCCAAGGGGCCCACCGAACCCGATGGAATTTTGTCTCGTTTCGTATATATTTGTTAAAAATCTCGATTTTTTCAAAATAAACCCGTCCTAAAAATTATGTATTACGGGATAATTTGATTTGGCTGGCTTATATAACGTAAGCCTATTTCCGTTTATATAACATAAGCTCCTATGGCTTATTTGGAGACTTATCCGATGGAATTTTGTCTAGTTTTGTATATATTTGCTAAAAATCTTGATTTTTTCAAAATTATTATGTATTACCGAGGTGTTTTGTTTGGCTTATATAACGTAAGCCTATTTCCGTTTATATGACATAAGCTCCAATTTTATGGCTTATTTGAAGACTTATGATAAACTTATATAAGCCCGTAAGTTTCAAAATTGAGGCTTATGTTATATAAGCCGAAATTAAGGCAAATTTTGGCTTATAATTCATAAAACACAATTTTTTAAGCTTATGTAGAGACGTATGGGTTTGTATTATATAAGCCTATAAGTCTAGAAATAAGCTACAAAAGTGGGGCTTGTATTATATAAGGCGAAACGAGCTTACGTTATATAAGCTAAAAGAAATAGCCCCTACATAAATACTTTATTTAAAATTCTTGTACACTTGATAACTCTGTCTTTGCCTCTGCAGGTAACTCTACTAACCCAGTTGACCAAACTGCCACGTCGCCGTCTATGTTGGCGTTGCACTTGCACTCATTAACGTTAAACGGTATCCGCTCATCTGATTATGAAGTTACTTACTTATGGAATCATGTTTGTTACGAGAATTTTACGAGACTCGTGTTTGAGAGATGTGAGGGTTTAGGTGACGTGTACTCGTTTTCGCGTTTTTTGAAAGGTGTGGTTAACCTTAGGGAAGTGGAATTGAAAACGTGTAGGTCAATTGTTGGTTTGGTTTTGTTTAAGTTGAGTGAAATGAGATGTGAGAATTTGAAGTCGTTGTTGATATATGACGGAGGGAGTAAAGAAGGGTTGTTAAGTTTTATTCGTGAGACGAGGTGTGAGTTGAGGGAGCTTGATCTTAGGTTGCCTTTGGATTTGGGTGATGTGCATTTGAGTGAAATCGGGGCGAAGTTTAGGAAGTTGCGTGTTTTGAGACTGCGGAGTTGCTCTATGGTTACGGGTGAGGGGCTTAAAGGTTTGGGATTAGCGTTAAGTGATCTCCTTGAGGAATTGAGTTTGACTAATTGTGATGTGATCAAGAGACAAAGTGGAGTTTTAGTGGACTTGGCGCAGAGTTTGAGGAAGATTAAGGTGATTGATTTGTCGTATAATCATATGTTGGTTGATAAGGAGTTTGTGTCTATGATTAGTTCGTATGGTGATTTGAGGGAGTTGAAAGTAAGGGGGTGTGGGAGGCTAACGGATGTGTCGTTGATTGCGTTGTGTAGGAGTTGTAAGCGATTGGAGAATCTTGATTTGGTATTTTGTCATGGAATTCAAGTCGAGGGTGTTGAGTTTATAATATTGAATTGTAAAGAGTTGAGGAAGGTTCAAGTTGAAGACCATAAGTTATCTGAAGATGCGAGGAAATGGATGGTAAATAAGTTTATTGAGGTCCAACCTTGATCAAGAAGAGGTAATTTATTATACAGTTTGGTTATAAACTTAAAGTTGGGAATTGTAAATTGTTTATTGGCTGTGTGTAAAATGTGTAATTTATACGATATAGGAATGCATATATGTGTAACTGTGTACTATAATGCGTCTTCGCATCTCTTTCAATTGTATAGTATGATCATGAAGCTTATTTCACGGTATTCATTTCAGTGTGATTCATGCAAATAAGTAAATTAAAGGTGAACAACCTGATGCATATAGTGTTCACAAGATTAACATAGTTCGTCTAAGGCTCTAACCAGGCTAATCGCTAGTGGTTATAGAAGAAAATTGTTGTTTTTAATCGAACTACAAATCTTTGTTGTAGTGATAGGTGCCAAAGTGCCAAACTACTCAAGCGAAGTGGGGTTTTTTTTTAATTGGTGAAATCTGTTGTGTTGGGGAGGTGAATTAGTATAGTCATTAGAAAAGAGTACATGTTAGAACTATGAACTATCGATGTAGTTATATGCGGCAAATGGACATGTTTTGTGATTTGGATAACGTGTCAAAATATCATATGGGTCAAGTTTTGGAAACAACGGATTATGCCATGGTCACTTGTAACACGTCTAACCTTTTTCATGAATTCACATTTCTTTTTTAAATGATTTTTTAGGTTTTATCTTATTGATCAGTTAATAACAAAGATAAATTGATCAATCTTTCTGATATGACCCGTCTCTTGCTAAGGTGCTTTATAGGTGCCAACTCTAGATCTTTGTTGTAGTTATAGCCTTATTGGTGCTCAAATATACATGTAATTTGGTTTTTGATGTGATGAACATGTGTTCACCACATCAAAAACCAAATTACATGTATATTTGAGCACCAATAAGGCTATAACTACAACAAAGATCTAGAGTTGGCACCTTAGCAAGAGACGGGTCATATCAGAAAGATTGATCAATTTATCTTTGCTTTAGAGGTGGCATTTTTTAACAATTTTAATGCTTGCAACTTTGGTGTTTACTGGTTCCTTTAAAGGGTGGGCAAAGATGCCACTTTTTTCTAAAACCATGAAACTAAGAGTATGCACTTATGACGAGTACCTGTTGATTGCTTTCTTTGATATGTTACTCAAAATGTTGGATAAATAATTAAGGCATTCGGGCATAACCTAATGAAGATAGACCAGTAATATTCATTGATACTGCGAATGTTGGATTCATTAGTTAAGGCATTCAGGCTATAATTATAATAACGTTTTGTGAACCCAGCAAACAAAGACTAGTTAACGCGTAATCGGGCTTAGGTCATCTAACCATCATCTATTAATGTCTTGGTATAGCTTTTTCTATAAGACTGGTGAAACAGAAACCAAATTTCAGTGTAGAAACTCTATATCCATCTATGATCTGTAGATGGATGCTTGATAAATGATTCTACTTTTCATATAAATTGAGCATATTGATTCATCACTTTTATATATCTTTAATAATGTAACAGTGACATGTTAGTTTTGGATTAGTTTAGAACATTTCGTTTACAGACTTGCAGTTACCGATTATATACTTTAAATGAGATGAAACTGAATTTTTATTAATAATTATAATTTACAAATTAGAAGAAGGCAAACGGGCAACAAGCTGCGCCGCTAGCCCTTTTTGTATAGCAAAATCAAGTCTATTAAATACAACGTTTGTGGATTTAGGAGTCAAAACATTCATATTCATAACACGTTGTATTCTCGTAAGTAGCTCCACCGCCTTAGGTGCAAGGAAACCAAATGTATCAAACAGGGTGTGTTTGTTAAATGAGCAGGAGCAGTGAGCTGTAGCAGTGAGCTGTAGCTGTGAGCTGTAGCAGTGAACAGTAATTGTGAGCAGTAGGAGAGAGCAGTAGTTGCACAGCTCACTGCTCATTTGCCACATCTTCACATATAAGCATTGGAAAAAGTAGCCTTCCTAAAAACTCTCACCGCTCACCGCTCCTTTGCCAAACGATCATTAAAAATAAAAAACCTCACCGCTCATTTTGCCAAACATGAAATGAAAATCAAAATGCTCTTGCTCACCGCTCAACGCTTCAAAATGCTCCTCCACCGCTCCGTGCTCAACACTTTAAATGTAACTATGGAATATAGACCTTACAGACTTCCTAAAAATCGGGCTAGTGAATTAGGTAAGTTCAAAAATCGCCGACCTAGATTGCCAAGTTTTCAAACAAATAGATTGAAATTGTCCCACAAGTATAACATGATAAGTATATACTTGCTTTTATTCTCTAGTCCTAGGCTTACATACTGCTCAATTCAGTGTCATTGTGGACTCGAATCATTAACTACTAACTTGGTGTTCGAAAAAAATGTATCTACTTGCTTTTGAGGTGGCATTCAATTCAAACTACTGGAACAATTCTCGTGCTTGCAACTTTGCTGTTTACTGGTTCCTTTAAAGTGTGAGCAAAGATGCTACTTTTTTCTTAAACCATGAAACTAGGAGCCTGCACTTATGTCGGAGTATTTATGGATTGCATTCTTGATATATGACGCAAAATGTTGGATCAATATTTAAGGCATTCGGACATGATAGTAAAGTTTGTACGAACCAAATGAACACAGACTAGTTATGTCGTATATTCATTTATTTCATTCCTGATGAATTACGCTAATGTTGGATTAACAATTAAGGCATCCAGGCTGTAACAATAAAGTTTTTATGCTGTGAACAAAGACTAGTCACTTGTCTTGGTAAAGCTCTCTGTATAATACCCATAAACCGAAAACCACATTGTTAACAATGATTCATCGATATTTTGTACTTCTATAGAAATTGAATTTTTGGGTGGTCAGGAAGAAGGGTCACTAACACTAATGGTCAAGGGATATCCCGGTTTGATTAAGTAACCTGAACAAAGGAAAATAAATTATAGGAGAGAATGAACTTTATGACTCAGTAACTATGTATAACTTTCACAATTCAAAAGTGACCTATGAATGTTGGATTACAGTTTAGATGTTCTTTTTACGATAGACGATGGAAATTAAAATTTGCAGGCTCCCGACAAATGCTGGAGTTGTGGCTTATAGAATTGCTCCATCAGCTAGCTATACAAGTATAAACATGTACAAAGTAGTAAAAGCTATGGTTGATACTTGATAATGTTATTTTACTTCCATTGAAATGAACAGTGTAATTTGGTCAGCTTGGGAGTTGGGATAAGAACAACATGAACAATATGAATGCATCTTTTAAGGCGCAAAGTAATTCATGATTCATCAGACAAAAATTCTTTTGGTTTGTACTTAAAGTTCATAAACACATCAAACAATGCAGAAAAGAAAATAATAGTACTGTAACTTAATCGTTTTGCTTTGCTTTATGCTATCTTCAAGGAAAAAATCTTAGTATGATAATCTTAGTATGATGAGTGGCCTATCACAAAAGGAATTTTTTCCAAAAGCATTTATTTTGGTCTAAAAAGAGCAGAAAAAAAATGTTAGGTCCTACCGAGACTTGAACTCGGGTTACTGGATTCAGAGTCGAATGTCCTAACCACTAGACCATAGGACCATTTTGATATAGACTTTCAATAATTTATATATATAGTCTCCTAGCATTCGTATATTTGAGATTTGAGAACTTTTAAAATGAATCCTACAATATGTTTTCGGATAATCTTAAAGTACAGTATTCTGGTGTTATTTTTCAGATTTTAAGAGGTATAACATTTAGATTGTAATTGGATTTGTCCAAGAAAAGAAAAAACAAAGCAAACATGAAAAATATGACTTTGTTCGATTATTTCTTTTTACAAATTAAACTAGATGAGCTAAAATTCCATTAACAGTGTATCATGTTTAAGCATTTACGTAGTAAAAGATACTCAGTGGTTATCACCACTTAAGGAACTTAATTCACACATTTTTTTAAACTGAAACAAGATGGCTGTTTCATAAAAATCATAAGCATAGTGCAAGCAACGATTTTATCGACAAGCTTAAAGATATATGAGATGCGTAGAGAATATATATCTAAGCTTTTACAAGACAACTTAACTATAGGAACAATAAAATGGCCTCTACATTCAAAAAGATCTTTTAAGTATGTTTGCAGCAAGAGCCGAAGAGTGGTAGCTGATTACTCGGTTGGTAGTTTTTTTATGTCAGTTTAAGTTTGACGTTCTCTTGCTCGCATTAAAGAGTTTCACGCTAACCTCATCGGACTGGTAGTTTTTTTCCCTTTTTCTCTTTTTTTAATTCAAAAATCAAATATAGCTTTTGGTTTAAAAAAAATATAGCCATTTTTTTTCAAATTTATATGGCCTTTTCCTAATAATTAACCCGCAAAAAACTTTATAAATTATACTTTTTTTCACCCCAATTTTTTATACTCATTTCTAATATATTCTTTCTCACTTTTCTATAATCCCCTTCATTTTTACTCACACAAAATGAATCCCGATTGGACAAATAACATGTTTAACGATCTTTCCAACCAAAATTCAAACTTCATTCCTGGTTCGTCTTCGAATCCAAAGTCCTCTTCTCAACCTCAATTCTTCAATATGCCATTTAACCCTAATCAAAATGAATCATTTATAAAATTTCTACAACAATTAGCAAACCAAAGTGGTTCTCCACCACAACCGATCAACAATCTCATCACCTACTAGATGAAGATGAAGATGACGAAGAACATATCATGACGCCAACGTCAAGGAAAGGTAGCCGTAGGAAGCTCAATGCTAAGAAGAACGTTGAAGCGGAAGCCGATCCGAGTACTCGAAATTTGTGTACCGAGGCAAATGAGTATCTTTTAACCGAATGTTATATATAAATTCTCGAGGATCCTAATGTTAGTGTGGGTTAAAAAAAGATACTTTCTTATTCAAGGTAACTGATGCATATAATGCGGTTGCCAAATTCAAAAATTTATCGATTCGCACCAAGAACATGATAACGGAAAAGTGGACCTCGTCATATCGAGAAATTAAAAGTTTAATGATCTTGTGGAAGAAATGCAAGTGATGAGTGGGGTGAACGATTAGGGGTTTATGAATCGGGTTGAACTCGCGTATAAAATATTAACGGGGTTGAGTTTTAAGCACAAGGGCGCTTGGAACTTTTGAAGGACAAGCACAAGTGGAAGAATCCAGATTCGACTCTAGAAAGACGAAATCGTCTTCGTGTTACCCAGGACGATTCCGAGTTCTTCGGACCCGACGTGTTGCCACGGCCCGCCGGGATGCATCGTATTGCTAAAAGTCAACGTTCCACCAACTCAACGGCTAGTTACGGTTCAAACCCGGATGCGTATTAATGAATGATGAAAGAAAAATACGAGATAAACCGCAAGTCAAAATTGGATCTCATGGAACGCGAGTCGACCGCAAAAAATTAATTACTTTAACGCACAAAAGGTGGCCGAGAACTTTAACAATCGACGCAACCGCGATGAATATAACGGACGCGACGATCATCGAGTTTCAAAAATATGCGATTCGCGCATTATATACACCTCCCGATAACTAGTTTATTTATTTGTGTTTTTATTATGTTTTTATGTGTTTTTTCGATTATGTTGTTTTCTATTTTTTATGTGCTTTTCAATTAATATATATTTTTATTTAATTTAATGAATATTTATTAAAGTTGTTTTGTATTTAAAAAAAATTATTTTGAAATTATATTTTGAGCCTTATCACAGAAAATGTGGTGCTACAAAATTCAAGCTCTAAATTTCAATGTGACAGTTTTTCATCACTTTTTAAATCAAATCATTCCTAAGGTGCTGCTTTTCTACTACAAGTCTACAACCAATAAATTTCAACAAGTATTGTAGTTAGCAGTTTTTGAATAAATTTGTTTAAAAGACTTGACTGGCCAGTAAGATTCTATTTTTATTTTTTATAACTTCAACCAATGTAATACTACTAGTAATACAGTATAGTTTATCTGAGAAACTTGGAGAGCAAGAAGAAGAAAATGTGGCGGGTAAATATAATTATTTGAAGATTCATTCCCGCCAATTAAAAGCAAGGGATTAAATTATTTGAATGGGGCAGACCTTCGGGCAGCTGCCATTTCATTCTCAAACCGCGTGATCCTTAAAAGCCATTTGTTACATGGTTGTTTTTTAATGCCTTTAAAAAAAGTATAAATAAATTACACTTTAATTTAAACTTTACAGAATATTACATTCTAATCTTTTTCGCCAAACATAACTACTGTCGTCGTGTGGGTGAAGCGTTTTGTAAATTATTGTAGCTGAAATATACAAGTACATGGTTTTTGTGTATGTTTTTTTTTTCTCCGCTTCAATTGGTACAAAATAATAACCTAAATTAATATTTAGCAACAGTTATTTTAACAACAATAAAAAAAATCATTGACAAATTTTGCATTTAGCATTTAATTTTAGCAAAAAAAATTATTAACAAATTTTGCATTGACGAAGCCATGACGAAATATGACCGGGTGCACAAATTTTTTGAACCTCAATATAACATATATAAAAAATGAATTAAAACGAAGGGTAAAAATACGTTCCGATTGACAGGGTACATATAACATATGTAAAAATGAATTAAAACAAATGGTAGAAACACGTTCCGATTGACTGGGTGCATTTAAGATGCATTTAGAAAAATTAATGTTTTCTTCACAAATTAATGAGTAATACACAGAAAAACTCCATAGGGGTCACGGGCACTCGCGAAAACCCCCTAGCTCCGTCCCTGATCATAAGTATTTGTTGTTAATTTAGCAAACAATTTTATTGCATTCTCAAATTAAAACTGATGGAATTAGCATCTCAATTTTATTGAAAAACAATTTTAACAATTTTTATTAACAATTTTAGCAAACAAATTTTGTTGCTAAAATATTGCATCTTCTTTAATAATTTTATTGCAAAAATAGTAAACTTAGATGCTAAATGTAAATTTAACAACGATTTTTCTATTATTGTTAAAATAATTGTTGTTGCGAGCATTTTTTTATTATTGAATTGAGGACTTGTTTCTTCAAAACATTCGCTACAACGTAATATTAAAAAGGTAAATTAGTTAATGAATACATGCCGCCAATTGAAAAAAAATGACTGAAACTTTTTACCAATTTGAAAAGAGCAACTTAAAGGAAGGGAATCTGTTTTTCTGGAGCAAGCAAGAAAAAGGACCTCTACTAATACCTAGGATTCTTGACATTGGATTCTCCTTCGTCATTTAACCACTATTCTAAATTATCATATTGCTCTTCCATAAGTAACTTCCACATGTAGGTTTCATGTCTCAAATACTCCATATCATTTTCTACCACATGATGTGTGTCAGTTTGCAATTAGTTTGTAATTTCTATTAGACAATTTCGTGATTTTATGCATTTATTATATTTAATGGATCTAAAATTTACTCTGTAAAAGTTATGATTGATGTAAATAAAGTTATAATTTTATGTAAATGACTTAAAGTTTGTCAAAAAAATTTAAAACATTTTTAAAAAAACTTTGTATGCAATGTTAAAAACCATTTCAAAAAACTTATTAGAATTATAAAAAACTACTGTATTATTAATCTGAGTCATTAAAAAAGCTTTAACAAGTTTTTTTTTACCAGCAACTAATCATTAATGAAAGAGTTCAACAAAGCTAGAACCCAAACCACAAAGGACAAAAAAAACAATATAAATAACTCCAACGTCAAACCCTAGCAAAAAGCGAGCAACAAAGAATTACAAGACATGATAGGATCCTGAAGGAAACATATCCAATTAAACCAAAGCTTGTTATTTCTATTAGATAAACAAAAAATGATGTAGAAACAATTGAATAAAAAAGGGCCTTCTTCGGTTTCTCCTCTTTGAAAATATTCTGATTTCTGAAATTTCAAATACACCAAGTTGTCGTTCCAACAATCGCATGCAACACTTTCTTCGTTAAAATGTGAAGACGAGTATCATCCACTCATGACACCAACTCACTAATCGTCAACACGGAAGGGAAGTCTAAGCTCCGCCATCGACCAATGAGAGCCCACACATAGCGAGTGAGATCACAATGCAACATCAAAAGTAATCGTCTCATCCCATGTATCACAAATACCACACTGATTTCATTGCACGGTAATACCTCTAGCCATCAAGTTGATCCGTATGAGTAGCTTGTTTAGAAGAGTTTGTCATATAAAGTTGTTAACCTTGGCTGGCACTTCTTTTAACCACGTGGTCGCATAAGTATCCAAGCACAATGCCTCTTTGTCTATCAATTTCCTACCACACTTCACCAAATAAACGTCATTACCATCACGCGTCCATATCCACTTGTCACACTGATTAGAACTTATATGGGTGTCGAGAAGGCTCAAAATAGCAACCTATTGTTCCTCTTCAGCTCCCCCTCTCGGGTCCCTTCACAAAAAAGGAGCATTGAGAGCAAGATCCAGCCTAACAATAGATTTAGGTTCCTGATCAAGATTGTAAACGCGCGGGTATAAATCTTATAGCAAACCATTACTTATCCAATAGTCATCCCAGAACCTAATCTCCATATCATCCCCGACTTTGCGTTTAATTAAAGCATCCAAATGACTAATTTTTTTTTTCAAGTTCACGAGAAACTTGTAAGATGTTAATCCAAACTAAACCAACATTACTCCTTGGTTCCGTGTCATGCACTCTATCATGATGACCAAAAAGAGATTTAATAACCAAAACCCAGAACGAAGACGGGCATAACATAAATCTCCATTTCCACTTAAATAAAAGAGCTTTATTGAACCCCTAAAGGCTACCAATTCCTAAACCACCCTTTTTTACTCGCCATACTTTTTTCCATTTGATCCATGTCATTTTGTTCTCATCAGTATCCGCACCTAAAAAGAATTTATCTATAATCGCCTCAAGCTCCTTGATGATCGAAATAGGAGCTTTGAATACACTCATATAATAGATCGCCATGCTTCCAAGAACTGATTTTAATAATTTCAACCTACCGCCCACTGAAAGAGTTTTGACTTTCCATCTAGACGTCGATTCTTGAATTTTTTAATTAACTCTTTCCAACCTCCAATTGTAATCATGTTTCTACCAACCAGAACCCCCAAATACATGAAGGAAATGGTAGAAGCCTCATAACCAATAATATTTTCCATATCAGTCATCTCTCCCGTTGGAACCCGACCCCCATAAGTCTACAATTTGCCACACTGATCTTTAAACCCGAAACCAAGAAAAAACATTGAAGCAACAAGACAACATTTGAAACATTTCTAACATTCTAGTCTCCAAGAAAAATAGCATCAGCGGCATAGAAAAGGTGGGATACCGTGACATTCCTGTTACCAATTTGAAGACCATGGAACTGGGAGGCATGTATAGCACGAGATATCATCATATGGAGACCCTTCATCACTAAAATAAAAAGGAAATAAGATAGCAGATCTCCCTGCCTAAGACCTCTTTTTATTTTGAATTCATCTGTAGGAGATCCATTGACCAAGATAGAGGTCACAGACGATTGCAAACATCCCATAATCCATTACACCATTTCCTTCCAATTCCTATTTTAATCAACATGTCTTGAAGATAGTCCCAACAAATAGAGTCATAAGCCTTCTCGAAGTCAACTGATAGGTGTGTAAACACCCATCCTTTTACCACTTAATTACAATAATAACCAGGCCAAAACGTGTATTTTATGTCGTAAATGTCAGAATTATGCGTGGTTTGTGTTTTTGTTGTGATTTTAGGATCAAAATGTTAAAAGGGAAGAAATACGGCTTTCACGGGCTTTTATCGAAGAAAAAGACAAAAGACGAAGTCAAGAAATCAAGAGTGCAAAAAGAACGGAAGTCCAAGGCCTATTCTGAAGATTTATCGAAGAAAAAGTCTAAAGACGGAAGTTTAATAAAGCCGAAGAACTCAAGTCTAATTTATGAAGAAATCACAAGACAAGTTTATAGTAATCCCGAGACAAAGTCTGGAAGGTCGAAGAATTTAAAAGATTAAAGACTAAAGACGAAGGATTAAAAGATAATTAAAGAAAGAAGAAAGAGAGGAGGAAGCTTCCTTCCACTAATCACCTCATCCCCTATAAATAGAGTCATTAGCTTCATTTTTACATTTTGTTGGCTAATAGTGACAATTAGTCCTTCCACCATTTAATTACTTACACCTTTATTTCATGTCATTTCATTAATTGTCAAATTTAATTACCTTGTCTTGCACCTTAATTTCTTTAATTCCAAGTAAGTTTACTTTTATTTTTATTGAATCTTTACTTTTATTTGTTAATCTCTTATCTTCATTTCTTGTTTAATCTTTAATCTTTATGCTTATTGTGTATGTTCATGTTCTTGAAGTTTTTATTGATTTAATCAAGTGGGTTTTGATTATTTTGGTTATTATTGTTAGTTTTATTGATTTGGATTGTTAGATTATCATTAATTGATCACTTGTGGTTAGTCTTGCTTAATCTTTTGGTTTGATTTGATTAGCTTTGGTTAGATTCATGGTATTTTTCTTCCCCGTGTTCTTCGCTACTGTTTGTTTTCCCAGGTTATTCCGAACCAAGCAAAGTTATTCCGGATGAAGGTTGTGTTGTGATTATTCCGAATAAAGGACTTATTTCGGATAAGTGACATATTCCGGATCAGTTTGTTATTCCGGATCAAAGCAATATTCCGAATCAAGTGTATATTCCGGATAAAGCAAGTATTCCAGATAAACCAATTATTCCGAATAAAGGAGTTATTCCGAACGAAGGGCATATTCCGAATAAACCATCATTCTGGATGAAGCGTTATTCCGGATGAACCCCTTATACCGAATGAGCAATCTTTCCGAATCAACCTGTTATTCCGAATGAACCGGATTTATTCCGAATAAATTTATTCCGGATCAACAGTTATTCTGAACGAAGTGTTTATTCCGGATCAACGTTTATTCCGAGTGAAAGGTATATTCCGGATGAACCCATATTCCGGATGAGTCTTTTATTCCGGATGAAGAGTTATTCCGGATGAATGTTTTATTCCGGATGAAGCATTTTTTCCGCATGAGTATTTTTATTCCGGATCAAGAGTTTTGTTAAAATATTCCGAACGAAGAAGAATTATTCCGAGTGAAGGTGACATTCCGCACGAGTAATTATTCCGAGTGAAGTATTTTTAGTTTTAGCTTAATTTAGGTTTTCAACTTTATTTTCCCGCTTTTTTTTTACTTAGTCACACTTTTAGTTAACTTGCCTTAGATTTATTTAAGTTTGCTTTAGTTTAAGTTTAAGTTTGCCTTTAAGATAGTTTTAAGTTTGCGTTAGTTACTTCAATTGTTATTTACTTTAATTGCTTTTAATTTCTCGTCACGCTTTAATTCTTGTCATTTATTTTCATTTAGATTTCGATTTAAATTACCGTCATTTACTTTTTAAGTTTTTGCTCACTTTCCTTTTACTACAACGACACAACATTTGTTTCCACCAAAAACAGTTGAGTCGCACGTTAATCCAGTAATCAATTTGATTAGACCACTTCAACGAACTTAAAATTTTATACTAGGTAAAAGCCTCGTATTAAATGGCGCCGCTGTCGGCTCTTTTCGTAAAGATTAACGGTTTTTTGTGAGAGACGCGTTGCTTTTTGGGATCCGTTCATTCGTGAGCGTTATTTTCTTGCTTAAAAATTTCCAAAAATCCATAAAAATTAAAAATTGTTTAAAATCTATAAAAATTAAAAAATTTCAAAAATCCAAAAAGATTTTATTTTTATAGTGTATATATATTCTCTTTGTGTTTGGTATTGTTTTATTTTGCTTTTGCAGGTGTATGCGTACTAGATCTTCAGTTTATCCAGAGCCCGAGACTCCTGAAGATTTAGCTATGGCAGGTGTGCACAACAACAATAATCCACCGCACCTCAATAATAACAACAACAATGTTCTTCCACAGCCCGATCTTCGGACAATGGAGGAGCTTTGTCAACCCACAATGTTTGGACGAGGAGGACCGATTGCGCCGATGCAAATCACGGCTCCGGGGTTTTCGTTGAAGCATCACATGATACAACAAGTGCAAACTAATCCATTCCGCGGAATGTCTGATGATGATGCCAACAAACATGAAGAATATTGACAATCTTATGAATCAATAAGGTGGGTTGAAGGTTTCTAGAGAGAGAAAGTAGTGAGAGAAAGTGAGAGAGAAATATGTGTATCTTTATTAAAATGGAATAAGAAAATAACCAACAACCAACCCCTTTCTATGGTGGAAAGGGGTATTTATATCCAAGCCTCTAATGGGCTTGGGCCGACCCATGACAAGCCCATGGGCCGGTTTTTACTTAACTAAATAAGCAAACATTAACTACGAGCTATACAACATTAATAATATTGTGGAGTGACCGATACTTCTAATATACGTTAAAAACGTATTTCTAACAATCTCCCCCTAAGGGAGGTCACTCCACGTTATACAGTTCTAAACCTAGCATACTATACTAAGTCTTCGTTCTTCAGCTCGTAGTCTTTTCTTCTTTTCTTTTTGTTGTGAATATGTTGATTTGATCTTTTAGGCTTTGGCTTGAGAGCATTGTTCTTTTGACCAATCACGTGCGATCTTTGCCTTCTTGTGAATCTTGCCTCCTCGTGACTCCATGTTCCACACACTTATGTCTTTTGTTGAATTCTTGAAAGCTTCAGAGTTTGGTACAGCGGAAGACTTCATTTTGTACTTTCTTGAATTTTGCTGAACTTTGATGCAGAAAAACATAAGCATGTGGGAACGACTTCAGCTGGTACACCGTAACGCCACCGTCTTCGCAGCAACATAATAAGACACGAATGAAATGGCTTAGAACATTTCATTCTAAATCGGTAGCGTTTTACCTCCGGTCGGTGAAGACCGTTGGACGATATTAGATATCGTACCTGTGATGGATAGTTTCAATTAAGTAACTTCCTGACAGGATTTCGCGGGTAAACCCGTTCTCTTTATTCGACGATCACTAAGCTTGACTGCGAACATAAATAGTGAATCACTTGGATAAATTATCCTTGTGATTGAAGCCGTCAATTCATGAAACCTAGAACAAGTGAATTTCAATTAAGATTTTCACCATCGTTGCTTTCCAGTTATCACGAGCTTGATTCATAAAGAATCTTGCACGTCACCTACCAAGTGTTGTTTGATGTTAACACTAGAAGGATTTCCACTCGTCACTGTGAATCACTAAAGAGTGTCACTCTGAGTGTTCTGGCAAGATCATACGATAATGCGTAGAGGTCTGGAACGAGTTTAAGTTCAATTAAGAATTAAACTAATGTTTCTTTCCAGTTTTTCACAAGATTGGTTCTTAAATAACTGCACGTGTAACCTACCATGAGCTTGTTTGATGTTGGCTCAAGCAGGATTTCCATCTTCATTGTAATACTTGCATATTACTCGGATGTTCTGGCAATATTACAAGAATACTGCGTAGGACTCATAAAAATCTCTTACTTTTCACAGTGTGTGAGAAAGCAAGGAATAAATGGAAAGTGTCCTAATGAGACTTTTGATGATCTCGTGGCTCTAGACTCGATAGTGCGTTTTGATTTAGTGAGCGATGGCTGGAGAGGAGTGTCACCTTTTCAATATTAGTCTATTCGGAGTGAATAAATCAATAGATAACGTGTTGATCTCCGTGTGATTAAAACAAATACCTTTTGAGAGATATTTGAGTTAGCTGGAAAGGGTTGTGCATTGCATCACTGGGTCCATGATGTCTTTCTTTAATATCGAGAATCTTTAACAAATGATCTCAATAGCATATGTATTGACCCGGTTTCTGCCGAAAGTTGTAAGGATGGCTTCTTTCTTTACACCCTTTATCTTTACATTTCTTTTTCATTCTTCAACCCCTTCAGTACTTACCAATACATCATTACTAGCACCTTGTTGTGATTGTTCCAGTGCTAGCATCAGTAATTAGTCGGTACTCTGCTACATTCACAATCTTTCTCCATCTTTCCTAGGACTTCTAATTCTATCTAGGGAATTGTCCTTGGGAAGATTCCATCGGCTCTGATGAATCATTGGACTAACACCTATTCCTACCACCCTTTGTCACCACATCCGTCGTGAATAAAGCGTGTTTTGGGAAAGTATAGTCACCATGAAAAATCCTTGAAAATCACTTAAGGTACTTGTGATATTGAAATCAAGAGTTTTGTACCTTAAGTGTTTTGTTCATCAAAAAAATGCTCCCCCTTAACACGTGCTTTACACATATTAAGTTGGATTATCGTTAAGTCTTTTTCATCTTTTAGCCAGGTATCATTTAAGTCTCCTTAATCCCATTTTCCCCCCTTATCCAAAATGTTAACCATTAATATTTGGGATATTGAATGGATTAACCGGTCTTTGGGTAAAAATGAAATCAATGTTTGGCCATAGAACATATTAATGCTCCCCCTTAAATTAATAAGGGTTAATTGTAGTGCTTTAGTATGATATATTTTGAAAGATTTAGAATCTCGTGAGAAATTCTTGAAAAATTATCATACCTTAACACTACATCAATCCATAAATGCACAATATTCACAAAATTTACATATTCACAATTAAAACCAATATAGAGTGGACCTGAGATGTACGACCCATTAGATGGATCGTTGCAGTAACTTGTAGTGCACTCCATATGGTCTACCACCAACGAATCTTTCTAAGCTCCTCATCAATCTATGTTCCCGGAGCTTTTCATCAATCTTCTTGATCACATATGTCGCCATTTGCCGATAACCCGGATGCCAATCCTCAATCATTTCTGGTAATGACCCACCAGAATTAAGATGCTCCAATTTTCCTCTAACGTATATGAGAGTCCCATCACTGTATTTATAAAGCTCTCCTACCCTCATAAACTTCATGATCCCACGATTGTTCATGTAGAAAATCCCGTACATCGGAACGGTAATGCCGGTATAGGGACAGCTTTTGACATGTTGAGGTAGAACTTGATTCATTGGACGGGTCATGTTATGCTTCCTTTGGTAGCTTTCAACTCCCAATTGAAGATCTTCAACTCGTTTCTTGATAACAACGCTTCGTGTGAACATACGAAGTGCTGTATTCAAGGCAATGATTTCTTCACGAGTAAGATGGGTAAGTTGATCACGGGTCATCATAAGCAACATGTCTTTGATATCTTCAAGGCGAATGATAGAAAAATCTCCCTGCTGTATCGTGTATTCTCTGTCATCCTCCCTTTTTAGACGAATCTCTGTCACATGATGATAGCCATTCTTGGGTTCAATTTTCAGTCCCAAAATACTTGAGATGCGAATATCGGATTTGACAATATTACCTGAGTTGGCTAAGCACCAACCTATGTACGCCCTTCGGACTCGCTCGTCCCAATGTGATGCTCCTATAGCAGCATACATATCATAATTACGGCTTACCTTCGGAACCCAGAGTCGGTTTACCGTTTCCTCGATCCAGGGTATTGTCCCCCAATTAGCAGCTTTCAACAAGGTCAGGGAGGTTGCGTACTTGGATGATCCCTTGAGGAGATACTCAAGATCATAGGTGACAAAGAAGTCAAGAGCAATTTGATTATCTTGGGAGGGATCAAGTGGAGGTGGAGCTCTTTCTGACTCATGAAGGCCTGGCCTTTGAACGGTATTGAGAGCTTTCAGGACCTCGTCAGCATAATACTCGTACTCCATGCGGCTTAACCTGGTTTTGGCGTGAATTCTCTTGTCCTTTAGCGCTATCTTCACCAAAGATGGAGTGACCGAAGATTTGAACTCATGAGCCAAAAATGCACACAAGTCTATCGGACTACGGATACGGAGATATAGAACATCTCTATCAGCGTCTGTGATTGGATCATATTTAGCAGCTGCCGTGATCCAAGCTTGTGGTGGTGCAGTTTCATCAATCTCCAATGTATCCGCCCAGTCCCGTGTGCTTGACTCGGGAACAGTAGATTGTGGTTCTTTTTGCAGGGGAGTAGAAACATGAACACTTGCTGGTTCTGATTCAGGCATTTCGGCGGTATCATGAACATGCGAGTATTGTGCAGATTCAGGTTCAGTTACTGGTTCTGCAATCACAGGAGCAACAAAAGAACTAACAGGATTAGTGGTAACAGGTATAGAAACAGAAACAGATGTACCGGGAATCGATGATGTAGTAGCAGCATTCACATCATGGCGCCACTTGGTTCGTCCTGACTCCGTAGATGTGGACTTTTCCTTTCGGGCAGCATCTTTCTGAGACTTGGTACCGGACTTGGATGGTTTCTTTTTGCTGGCAGCCTTGTCCCCTGTTTCATCATCATCGGACTGATCAGGCTGGTCACTTTTACCACCATCATCCTCATCATCATCCCCGTTGCTACCCTTATCACTCTCCTTATTTTGATCACCACCATCACCATCATCATCATCATCACCATCATCATCATCATTACCATCATCATCAGCATCATCATCATCATCTTCTTCTTCTTCACCATCATCCTCCTCTTGTTCACTATCTTCCTTTTCTTCCTCATCCAAAATGTGGTAAGGTACCACACTTCCAAAAATCTTAAACAACCGATCATCCTCCAAGATAGCTTCATTGAGTGCTTTGTAGAGTGTCCGCTGAATTTTAGACTTGTCAAATGATCCAACTTCCTTCATGCGAGCTTTGAGGATCTTCTTTAGTTCAAAATCCGTTAAGTCATATGCAATTTTGTAGGCCGACTCGGAAGGGTTGGACGACTTAATCATCAACTTATCAACCGCAAGTTTCCTCATCTCATCACGCAGCTTTGGCACAGGGGACTCAACAGATTCATTCACTCTCTCTAAAATAGAAGCTTCAAGTAATTCTTTCTGCTCCTTATATTTATCCTTTATAGCTCGAAGTCTCGTAAGTCGTGCTTCATTCTTTTCAGCTTCAGCCTGTTTGACCTGAGCAAGTTCTTCTGCATGAGCTTTACGTGTCAACTCCATCTCTGCAGTGAACTTAGCTATCATCTCTTCTTAGGCTTTCTTGGGTGCCTCTTCACTTTGCACTCGTCGAAATAGCTCTTCTCGAAGTTGATCCATCTCTTTTCTTTGACTGTCCATGTGTTTATCCAACATTTCTGCCATTACGAATGCAGCCATTGAGGATGGTACAGAGCTACTCTGGGATGGTTGAAGAGGCACGGTTGTGATTACAGTACTCATGACGGAAGTAGGTGGAGGTGGAGGGAATGGTGTTGGCACCGGTCGGGTTGGTAAAGGCTGGATTGGTGGAGGTTGAGTTACAAGAGGCCGTGTAGTCACAATGATTGTTGTAGCACCAGACTCCTTCTCAACACTTGCTGTATCAGCAATGGATGTCTCCTTCGATGCTGAGTAACGTTCGGGTGATCCAAACTCACTAATGTCATGTGGCTCCTCGTATTCTTCTTCAACATCCATCTGTGCACCCGAACCACTACCGCTTGTGTCTCTCCTACTCTTTTCAATAGCCTCCTTCATTAACTTTTTCTCAGTCTTGCGAGTTAGCTCGAGAGTAGGATCGTCATCAACATCTTCTTCATCGTGAAGAACAAGCTCGTCAGCCGTGCTCTTACCCTTCTTAGCCACAGTCTTTTTCTTCTTGGTTTTGGGTTCAGGTAAAGCTGTTTGCTTGCGTTTACCTTTACTCTTAACCGTGGTAGACGAGTCTTCTCCTGCTTGAATGCTTGCTTGTTGATTCTCGATTTCTCTTAGCATGTTCTTGTAATCAGAAGAAGCGATAATCTTATCTGTCAGGAGATGACTGGGAATAGGACCAGGGATAACAATATTGGAGTGACTTTCTTGCCTTAAGTCCACCAGATCATCAGCATCTATTGTGTGGTGACGGCTACCTGCACGCTTATCAATAGACGCATCGTTTTCCATAAAATAATGTATGATTAGCTTTATGAACCTAGGGTACTGGTAACCTTTAGCCTTAGTCTTCGTGTTTGTGAAGAGTTGAAAAATAAACTCTTCCCACAACAATGATGCATAATCAATACCCATACCTTTGAACATACCATAGAACATCTTGATGATTGGCGGACGCACAGCATCATACCCAGTCGTTTTGGGTGTGAGACATCGGCTGAGAATACCAAAAATCGCTCTCCAAGGTTGACCCACTTTGGCTGTGGTAAAATCGGACACTATTCGTAAGTCCGCACATCCAATAGCAGAGAACATCTCCATGAGCTCGTTCTTGGTCGGGTTCGCTGAGAATGTTGTTCCTTTGGGTGACTCCCAAAAACCAAAGATCTTGCGGAAGTCTGACACGATGAGAGTTTGTTGCTTGTTGTCCAGGAAGAATGTGATCTTGTTTGACGTCTTTTCTTTGGTTGCCCAGAATTCGTACATGTAG
Source organism: Glebionis coronaria (assembly GCA_025667525.1). NCBI lineage: Eukaryota > Viridiplantae > Streptophyta > Magnoliopsida > Asterales > Asteraceae > Glebionis > Glebionis coronaria. The sequence goes on along the minus strand of CM046880.1, from coordinate 336,020,239 downwards.
TCGAAGGGCACCGAATCACTATCCCTTAGCGCATTCTTGAAGTGAGAATTGTCAAGAATGGCTGAACCTACCTTGAATCCATTGTGAGTGGAATGAGAGACCTCCTTCAACCGGTAGTTGTTTGGAATGAACTTGAGGGTTTTGGCCTCGGCAATGGCTGCTGCTCTAGAGTCTTGTATTTGTTGCACGGTTGGGTTAGTTATTGTTTCTGCTTAAGATAAAACATAAAAGTTTATACATACAGATATGAATATCATTATTAATTTATACCTAAGCATTATACATATGACATAATCCCTTAAGCTTTTAAAACACTCAAACATTTAACAAGTTATTAAGCAAAAACACCTTCATTCGGAATAAACATCTCATCCGGAATAAACACTTCATCCGGAATAAACATCTCATCCGGAATAAACATCTCATCCAGAATAAACACTTCATCCGGAATAAACCCTTCATCCGGAATAAACCCTTCATCCGGAATAAACATCTCATCCGGAATAAACCCTTCATCCGGAATAAATGGTTCATCCGGAATAAACGGTTCATCCGGAATATGGTTCATCCGGAATAAATGGTTCATCCGGAATAAATGCTTCATCCGGAATAAATGATTCATCCGGAATAAATGCTTCATCCGGAATAAATGATTCATCCGGAATAAATGATTCATCCGGAATAAACGTTCATCCGGAATATTTTGTTCATCCGAAATATTTCGTTCATCCGGAATATTTCGTTCATCCGGAATATTTCGTTCATCCGGAATGTTTTTGAAAAACACTGTTCATCCGGAATATTCTTAAAACATGCTCATTCTAAATATACTTAAACGATTAATTCTAAGGGCAGATGAGTGTTTTCAGCTTTCTAAAGGCAACTAAACTTAATCTCAACCTATTCCGCGTGAAACCCACTTAATACCCTAATCAATTAACGTCTAATCAGCTATAAACCCTAATTTGATTAACCCTAATTAAATTGGATTAATTAAGTGGATAAGACAACGAATTAGACGAATTAAAAGCGATTATGTACCTTTGATAATAGAATTGAACGGATTAAAGATCAAGAAAAACTCGAGTTGAGAGCTTGAGTGTGTGTGTTATGTGTGTTAATGGCGGCAAGAAGAGAAAGACAGAAAGAGAGAAAAGAGAAAGAAAGGAGAGGTGGGGGGGGGGGTTGACTTAAGTCAAACCTTCACAAGTTTTACTTTTTGCCATTTTTACCCTTTCACTTTAAGTCTCTTACACTTATTGTCCCTTAACTTTTCATTTTTCTTTTCTTTTCCATTCTAGTCACTAACCCTAACCATCGTTAAACTTAACCACCGTAACCGATCACACAAGTTAACTATGCACGAACGAATACAAGATTAATACCAAAGCAGTTCCAGTCATTAACCATTTAGTCAATTAATTTTCTTTAACAACTTTGAAGACCTTTTTGATGACGAAGACGATTTAATATTTTCTCCCCCTTAAACGATGACCCGTTTTCTATTGAAAGAGTTGTAGTCATTGTTTAAAGAGTCAAATATTGATGAAAACATTTTCCAACTAATGTCTTGAAAAGATTGATTCGTGGTGGCAATAAGATTTCTCTTATTTTGACAAATTAATGCACTGAGACGTACACTAACTTGTGTTAGACCAAGTTATAAAGTAAACTTGATCCCTTTGCATGATTTGGCTTGTAAATCATGCCTGAGAAAATTAATTCCCGTAGTGAGCCAACGTTTTCCAAGGAAATACGTGACTTTAATGCGAAAAGCGGGTTGCAGTCTGAAATAACTACAAGCCATAATGGGCATGTTTTAAAAATGTACAACTTTTATACGGACTCTATTTATGGCGTCGTGTCAATATTGATCTACATTTCTAAGGCCGTAAATATTACCGTACTAAAAGACATGCCCGATTTAAAAAGACGAAAATATTTTTGGGTTTTCTTGGTTTTATATTTTTTATGGTTTTTCTTGGTTTTATATTTTTATGGGTTTTCTTGGTTTTATATTTTTGTATTTTTTTTTGTGGTTTATATATATACGATAATATACATGATCACGAACAAAGTATACGCATGAATAGTTTACCACCACTATTCTGCTGATTCTTCTGCCAACTCTTTGAGAGTCGCTGGTGAGAATGATTTCATGCCAAGCTTGTCGATCAAAAACTCGATTCGTCCTCGATCTAAGGCTTTGGTGAACATATCTGCCAGCTGATACTCAATGGTGAAAAAATACAGCTCGATCACTCCGTTTTCCACTTGCTCTTTAATGAAATGGTAGCGAATGTCGATGTGATTTGCCCGGGAGTGTTGAACGTAGTTGCAGCAAAGGGCAATGGCGCTCTTGTTGTCACAATACATCGGGATTTTGTTGAATCCCAAACCGTAGTCAGTTAGTTGTGATCTCATCCAAAGGACTTGAGCACAACAACCGGACATGGCAATGTATTCAGCCTCCGTGCTAGAAATTGCAGCGCTTTTCTGCCTTTTTGAAGACCAACTAATCAATTTGTCTCCAAGGAGTTGCACAGACCCAGAAGTGCTACGCCTCGTGTCTTGACACCCAGCATGATCGGCATCTGCATATGATATTAAAGCAATAGAGGAATCTTTCGGATACCATAGACCACGATGAAGTGTTCCTTTGAGATACCGAAAGATCCTTTTAACAGCATGTAGGTGCTTTTCGGTAGGCCGAGCCTGATACCGGGCACACATGCATACGGCAAATTGCAAATCAGGCCTGCTAGCAGTCAGATAGAGAAGGGTGCCAATCATTCCACGGTAGAGTTTCGGATCGACAATAATCCCATTCCTATCTTCATCTAACTTGGATTTCTCCACCATTGGAGTGTCCACGGGGTCACAATTTTCAAAGTTATATTTCTTTAAAGATTCTAGAGCATATTTGGATTGATTAATAAAGATGCCTCTGGGATTCTGAGAAATTTGTAATCCTAAGAAAAATGAAAATTTTCCCATCATTGACATCTGAAAGCGTGTGGACATTATTTTCTCAAAGCGGTTTGACAATTCTATGTTAGTTGCAGCAAATATTATATCATCAACATAAATTTGTACTAGTATCATGTCGTTGTCCTCCTTGAGAGTGAATAGAGTGGGGTCCACTTTGCCTTTAGAGAAGCCTTCTGAAATGAGATATGTTGAAAGGAGATCGTACCACGCGCGTGGAGCTTGTTTCAACCCATAGAGAGCCTTCTTAAGCTTGTACACATGATTAGGAAACTCCGTACTAACAAACCCATCCGGCTGACTAACATAGATTTCTTCCCTTAGTTCACCATTCAAAAATGCTGTCTTCACATCCATTTGATAGACGATCATGTTCATATGATTAGCAAATATTATATCATCAACATAAATTTGTACCAGTATCATGTCGTTGTCTTCCTTGAGAGTGAATAGAGTGGATTCTGAGAAATTTGTAATCCTAAGAAAAATGAAAATTTTCACATCATTGACATCTGAAAGCGTGTGGACATTATTTTCTCAAAGCGGTTTGAAAATTCTATGTTAGTGGCAGCAAATATTATATCATCAACATAAATTTGTACCAGTATCATGTCGTTGTCCTCCTTGAGAGTGAATAGAGTGGGGTCCACTTTGCCTTTGGAGAAGCCTTCCGAAATGAGATATGTTGAAAGGAGATCGTACCATGCGCGTGGAGCTTGTTTCAACCCATAGAGAGCCTTCTTAAGCTTGTACACATGATTAGGAAACTCCGTACTAACAAACCCATCCGACTGACTAACATAGATTTCTTCCCTTAGTTCACCATTCAAAAATGCCGCCTTCACATCCATTTGATAGACGATCATGTTCATATGAGCAGCATACGCAAGGAATAGTCTAATAGCCTCCAATCTTGCTACAGGAGCAAAAGATTCTTCAAAGTCGATACCTAAGGCTTGTTTGTATCCTCTAGCAACCAATCTAGCCTTATTCTTCAATACTCCACCCATCTCATCGAGTTTAACCTTATAAACCCACAACAAAGTAAGGATGTTAACCTTGTCAGGGAGAGGAACTAATTCCCATACTTCAAGTCTTTGGAATTCATTTAGTTCCTCTTGCATAGCTTCAATCCAAGATGATTGAGTCATAGCATGTTGCCAGTTTTTAGGTTCAACTTCGGAGAGAAATGCATCAAAATAGCAATAGATTGCACTCTCTTGTAATTGATGGCGTGTCGAGACTGGTCGATCTAGACTTCCAATAACATTCCTAATTGGGTGATCTTTTGTCCATTTGGTGCTGTGATTTTCAATCCGCGGTGGTCTGGAGTGAACGATTGTAGGAGCTTCTTCTGAGGTAGACGCGGCTGAAGGATTTTCAGGTATCGGTATACCAAAGAAAGGAAGCTCTTGTAGGTGAGCATATTCCAAATCGTGATCAACAGAATCCTCTTCAACATCATTAGGCACAAGTAAGGGTGAAGATTCAGGTGTAGTTTGAGAATTACTTGGTAGAGGTGCATCCGGTTCAATGTTAATTGAAGATGCATTTGATGAAGCTTCATTAGCTTGAGCAACAACTTCAGGGAATGAAGCTATCACTACAGGTGCTGGAACTTCATCATTTGGGGGATCAAAGAATTCATCAAACAACGGTTAAAATAGTTTATCCCACTCGGGCCTTGTAGGTGGTATAAATGATGTAGAAGTAGGATTATTGGGAACTAATCTGGAACTAATAGCACCGGTTCCCATCTCGTGAAGCGCTGGTTCAGAGCTGCGTTGCTCAGAAGCCATCGCTGTCAGCTCATCAAAATCTGCGTCCATAGTTTCTACTATCTTACCAAGACGACGGTTGTAAATTCGGTATGCTTTCTTGGAGGGTGAGTAACCAATGAAAATACCTATATCGGCTTTCGGTTGAAGTTTGCCCAAGTTCTCACTATTAATGTTTGGATAACAAAGAGCACCAAACACATGAAAGAATGAAACATCGGGTTTACGATCATGTAGAAGCTTGTAAGGTGTTTTTCCAGGGCGTTTCCGAATGATAGAGCGGTTTTGGGTGAAACATGCAGTAGATACAACTTCTGCCCATAAGAATAATGGAGCGTTCGCATAAATCAGCATAGTCCTAGCAGCTTTCATAAGCGTACGATTCCGTCTTTCAACGACACCGTTTTGTTGTGGAGTACGTGCAGCGGATGTTTCATGTGAAATACCAACTTCTTCATAGTAATCACGAAGAGTCTGGTTGACGAACTCTGTTCCATTATCAGTACGAATACGGCGGACAGTAGTATTTAAACGTACCTGAATGAATTTCAGAAAAGTGATGATAGCCTTTGGTGATTCATCCTTTGTACGTAGAAATCTAACCCATGTAAACCTGGAGAAATCATCCACAATAACAAGAATTAATTTCTTACCGCTCACACTTTCGGTTCGCATTGGCCCACAAAGATCCATATGCAAAAGGTGAAGTTTTTCTTGATTGGTGTCTTCAGCTTTAGGCTTGTATGATTTCTTGGTGCTTTTCCCCCTTGAACACGCGGAACATAAATGGTCCTTGTGAAATTTGAGCTTTGGAAGACCACGAACTAATTCGTTTTTAGCCAAATGATTAATAGCATCAAAGTTGAGATGAGATAATCTGTGATGCCATAACCATGACTTGGTCTTAGATGCTTTGGAGAGAAGACATACTGGAGAGGCGGCCATCATGTCTTGTAGGGATAAAGTATAAAGATTTGCACCACGAGACCCTTTCAACAAGTCTTTTCCTTCCAAGTTGCAGATGAAACAAGTATGTTGTCGAAAAGCAACCTCTAGGTTGGAATCACAGAATTGTCATACTGAAAATAAATTATGACCAAGACCTTCTACATAGTATACCATTGAAATCGTAACATTTCCAATCTGATATTCACCATACCCCATTATCTTTGCAATATGATCATTACCGAATTTAACCGTTCCAAGAAACTTGCTGAAAAAATTTTGGAGCATCGAGCGATCTCCGGTCATATGCTTTGAGCAAACGGAGTCCAAATACCAGAGGATGATTTAGACCACCTGAAAATATCACCAGACGAGGACAATGTATAGGTTTCGGAATTCGAATGTTCCTTGTTATTAGCAGGTACAGATTTAATGATCTTAGATTTGCTAACTTTAGGTTTATTAGATTTCCTAGCCTTCTTCCTAGTTGGTGGTGTAGATTCAAGTTGACTTAAATCCTGAGGTATTTCTTCACTGATAGGCACTATAGTGGGGGATGACCTTATTTAAAGGGCGCGGTTTCCATACTTTAGTGCTAGTGTGCCTAATTAAAGGACGCTGAGACCTAACCTCAATGGATGCATTCCTAGTTAAAGGGCACATTTTTCCATTTAATGTAAAGGTCCTACCAGTGGGACGCCATTGCCATCCAACTTGGGTACGAGTTCTCCCAGTTGGCTTCCATTCAAGATCATTCCTAATGGCATTCATTTCATTCACATGATCAATAAGACAAAAATCATGACGTTGGGAAAACATGCATTCATTACAATTCCAATATTTCAAATTAGAATTCACAAATGGTTCCCGCAGAGCTTTTAGTCTAAGCAACATGATTCTTTTTATTTAAATCTGAAATAACATTCCTAGGGTGAGCTTCTACTTTCTTCTTGATGGTACTACTAGTGGAGGGCTTGATCTTATCTTTCTTGAGTGGCGATCCTTTAGCCTTAGTAGACTCTTTTAATCATGTAGAAGGCAAAGTGGGAACATTAGCAACAAATTTTAAAGGTGCCTTAGTTGATGGTGCCAATGACGGTTTTGCTCCTGGGGTCTTATTGAATGGAGTTACAGCAATGGGTCGATTAGTGAGTAGTGCAGAACCCGGTTTTCCTATGTATTGCAAATATGCTAAGCAATATTGAACTCGCTGAATATATGCATGAGCTGAATAATAGTGACTGCTTGAGGGATCTAACGCATACAAATCATCTAAAATATCCCTGACAAGGTCCACATGCTTAATTGCATTCATCATATAAACATCGTAAGTATCCGGATTTTGCTTATGGCGCGGGTTCTTATAGAGCACTATGAATTGGTTGATGGAGCACTAGAGGACGGTGCAGAGTTGGTAGCTAAGTTATTAACAACTTCTTGTCGGGTGAGAAGAAGTGTCTCCTTTAACTCAGCCAAGACCATGTTTTTGTCAATGTGCTGGATATTTAAGTCAGAGATTTCCTCACACTTTTGGTTCAGTTGTTCAACATAAGATTGTTGCTGTGCTGCATTAAAAGCTAAGCGTTCTTCTATTAAACCATAAAGAGCGGACAGTCCCTGTCTTGCCCGATCCATCTCCCCTAGAATAGACGAAAGTCTAGTTTCTAAGCACTGGTTTTTAGACTCTGCAGCCTCTAGTTCCAATTTTAGTGTTTCGTTCGATGACACATCTCTCTTTAATCTCATAATCTCTTCCTCTAATGCCTTAACTATCTCAATCATCTTGTCACTCGTCTCAACACTGTTTTCACAACCATTTGTTATCAAAAGATCCTCATTTTGAGTTTGCTGTTTTAATTCTAAAGATATACAATGTTGTTCAAGTTGATTAAAGCCTTTTGTAAGTAAATTGTAAGAATATTGAAGCTTTAAAAATTCAGCGTTAGACTCGTGACAAGAATGATTATCTACCTCATTTACATTCTCAGCAATATTTACAGAGAGATCATGCACATCATCACATATATTCACAGCATCACAGTTATTCATAGCGGATGTAAGCTCATTCGAATAATTAACATTCATAGTGGTAAGCACATCACACGATATTACTTGGGACAAGAATCGGTCATATTCAGATAAAATCTTTTCCTTTTCAATTAATTGTAGTTCGTAAGCGGTGTCCATTTCATAAAACACTTTTTGAACTTCTTTAATTTCAAACTCGAGATTTTCCGAAAGAGATGCAAAACTTCCTTTTAGACTTTCGACAAACGGATTGATCTCATTCTTAAACACCTCGTTCATGTGTTCGAAATCCCATTCTCCGGCGTTTAGACCATTTGAAGTCGTACATTCCCGGATGACCTTGTCAAAACTAGCAAAGTATTGATTAATCTCTTGCAAGTTTATCCATACAGTGCTAACAGGTGGAAGATCCTTTGGAATTTCCTTAGGTCCTTCCATTTTGACAAGTGTAGGAAGTGTACTAGGGTTTTCTTCATTTAACATGTAGGTTGGTGCTGTGATGAGATCTTTATCAATATGTAAGCGAATTCTAAAGTCCGTTTTTGCAAGCTCCTGATTCATTCTAAAATAATCACACTGGGGATAGTTTGCAAAGTTGTATGACCGATTCTCATCAACTAGATCCTTATTTGTGCGATCCTCGAAAATAACAATCGGATCTAAGACCAATCCTAATTGGGTTGCATTATAAAGTCTTGGACTATGGATGAAAGCTTGTCTTTCATACCGTGGGTTAGGGGGAAGGTCTTTTTGACGCGATAAGTTAAATTCTCTAAACGATGAGTCAAATAAGTGCACTAGTTGAGAGGCAGCGTATTGTCTTAAAAGCAAATAATCTAAACTTCTAATCTTATTAGCCGCATTAATTTCCATTTCATTATTTTTAGACTCGAGTAGTTCAAAATCTGTTTGAAGTTTGTGAAAATTAGTGACGACTAACTCTTTTTCTTTAAGTTCGTTGTGAAGATTAGCTCTTAAGGTTTCAATTTCTTGCAAATGACCCATTTGTTTGTTTCGAAAATGATCATATTCGGGATTTGTTAGAACATTGGACGAAGGAACTAATTCCAAAGTTTGAACTTTTTCGTTGCACAAGGCAAGCTCAGTCGGCAGGTTCTTATTCGTAGCTAGGGTTTCTAAAAGTGCAGTATTCATTTGGCTAAGTAACTTTGCAGGAACCATGACCAAATCTTGTTGAGCAGGAATATGCGTATGAAAAATAACTCCCGGTTGTGATTCACTCAAAGTCTGGGGACTTGCATTGATATTGCTATCATTGATTGTCTCCTCATTTGAAAGACTCACCACCGAAGACTCATTCGGATCAGCACCCTCTTGCCCAACTTGATGTGGTTGAATACTAGTATCAGTGGTATTAGTAAGTACCTCAGATATTTTATCTGACCCAAAGCTAGAGATGGTTGCCATAAGAGCTGCCTGAGCAGATTGAAGATCATCACAGTCTGAATCGTAAGCATCCAGATCATTTGCTTGGTATGCTGCATTCTGTGTAGTGAGAACTTCTTGTTCCGCAATCCCTGGATCAGCAAGAAATGCAAGCTCCTCTTCATCAAGTTCCTGTCCTTGTGCCTGAGCGTTCAGCAAATAAATCTTCTCTGCAAACCATTGACCATCCCTTCTCCTCTTGGGTTTTGTGCAATCCTTAGACATGTGACCTTCTTCCTTACAGTTGTAGCATGTTATCATTCTCAACTTACCTGTGGAATTAGTCCTTGGAGCAGTGTTGACCATTGGAGCAGGATTGACCATTCGTGCATTGGTGGTTGATGTAGTAGGTCTCCCCTGATAAGGTTGAATAGGTTGAACCATTACCCTGCCATTCTTAATGGTAGCTTGTTGTCGAGAATTAGATGAATTCCTCAGCTGATTGTTAGTAGGAGCTGGTCCTCTAAATCCTCGTTTGCTCAATGTCCTTGTGAGATAAGCAGACATAGTGGCTAACACTTCAACTGGGTCAGTTCGTTGTTTGAATTCAGGAATGGGAACTTCTTCATTATCACAATACATTGCTTGGTCTTGTTGAGCGGCATAAGCACTAGAAGGAATACTCATGTGGTCAGAATAGCTTGATGGGTATGCTGCATTTTCTTGATAAGAAGAGTATGATGATTGAGCATAAGGTGAAATGCTTGCTGGTGAATATGGGTGAGGTTGTGAGGCATATTGTGATGCTTGTGGTTCTCTCTGAGACGAAGGTGCATTAAACCGATATTGTTGCTGATGTGAGGTGGGTGGTTGAGGTAGAATCGAATATTGGGGGAAGCTTGGAGTCATGTACGGTGATGGATGATAAGCTTGGTGTCCCATGATATAAGGAGTGTTGTTATATGACAAGCTTGGTAGATTTGCCATCAAGGCTAGAGAATCAGGGTACATACCTCGAGGCGAACGGTGCATGATCACGTGTTTCTCATGCTGCTGGAGAAAAGCATAGAGTTAATCCAAATTGCACTTATGCAAATCCCTGGTTAACTTAACATCGGTAATATACTCACCCCATTCAACTTGAGGTAAAGTATTCAAAAACTTGGTGTTAACCTGGAATGGAGCAATCATGAGATTGTATACATTCAAATCATTCATGAGAGTAGTGAATCTGAAGTAGTAGTCGTGAAGCGTTTCCCCTGGACTGTACGTGAACCTATCAAACAGATCATACAACTGACATTCCCGTTCCTGTTTAGTAAGAGACGTACCTTGTAGCAATACCTTTAGACGTTCCCATAAATCCTTTGCAACCATATATTGACTTACCATTCGATAGATGTCAGGTGGAAGAGCTTGGAGAATGGTTTGAAGAGCCTTTTCGTCTGCATCGGCAATAAGTTGTTGAGCTGGTGTAAGTTCTTCAAACTCCCGTGGTCGAGTCACATTGTTAACAACGATGGTACCATAATCAAGTGGACCATTTAGAATTGACTTGACCATAAGCCTCCCATATGTCGGTTTTCCCTTAATGTATGACATCATACGGCCTTGCCATGCTTCAAAGACTTCTTTAATGAGCATTGGAGGGCGATTATCCGTTCCCGTAATGACGGAAATATCCGTAAGTGATGTCATTTGAGGCATTAATGAACTCGGGTTCATTTTGATCACTTTAAAGACTCAAAGATTATCGGTTGATCGAGCAGTGAAGTAAGGTTGTGAATTGTGTTGTGTTGTTGAAGTAAAGCGTGTGTAAGAAGCCAAGATTAAATCCACTAAAAATCGTCGAAAAAACTCGTAAAATACCCCTTGATCCGGAATAATTAAGTGAAATACCCCTTGATCCGGAATAATTAAGTTGATTCGGAATAAATACCTTAATTTGAAAAAGACATTGGTTCGGAATAATTACCTTGATCCAGAATACTTGGTTGATCCAGAATACTTGGTTGATCCGGAATACTTGGTTGATCCGGAATACTTGGTTGATCCGGAATAACCAGTTGATTCGGAATGTTTTGTTGATCCGGAATAAAGCGTTGGTTCGGAATGTTCAGTTGATCCAGAATATTTTGCTTCGTTCGGAATACACTGCTTATTCGGAATAAACCACTCGTTCGGAATGACTAGTTGATCCGGAATATTTGCTTCGTTCGGAATACACTGCTTATCCGGAATAAACTGGCAAATAACTTCGAGACCAAGAAACCAACTTTTGAACGATTCTAAACCCGATTTTTGATCAAAAACCACAAAAAGTTTTGTGATTTCTACCAAAATAAGCTAAACCCAACACTTATCTACTAATCCCAATAACAAAAACACCAAAAATTACAAGATTCAAGGTTGATTTTCCTAAAAATTACTAATACATTCAAAAACTAAAAAACAACACTAATCCTTACCTTAAATCACCCCATGGCTCTGATACCAACTGAAGAATATTGATAATCTTATGAATCAATAAGGTGGGTTGAAGATTTCTAGAGAGAGAAAGTAGTGAGAGAAAGTGAGAGAGAAATATGTGTATCTTTATTAAAATGGAATAAGAAAATAACCAACAACCAACCCCTTTCCATGGTGGAAATGGGTATTTATATCCAAGCCTCTAATGGGCTTGGGCCGACCCATGACAAGCCCATGGGCCGGTTTTTACTTAACTAAATAAGCAAACATTAACTACGAGCTATACAACATTAATAATATTGTGGAGTGACCGATACTTCTAATATACGTTAAAAACGTATTTCTAACAAAACACCTCGACAAATTCATTACCATCACCCAAAGCATGAAGTTGCCCGGTGCTACAATGGATGTTCTTCACCTTCTACTCTTCCCGCATACTTTATCACACCACGCCGAGAAATGGTTTGATCGTCTCCCGAAGAATTCCATTCATACTTGGGATGACATGACTCAACGATTTTTGTCGCGCTACTTTCCACCATCCATGGTCACGAGCCTTCGAAATTAAATCAGCGGTTTCATGCAAGAACCCGATGAATCTCTCTTTGATGCTTGGGAAAGATATAATGTTTTGATCGATCGATGTCCGAACCACAACATGCTTCCCGTTACTTTGATTGATACTTTCTACAACGGTTTGACTTTTCGTGATCGTGATAGGATTAATGCAGCCGCCGGTGGCACATTTATGAAAAGAAGACCCGAGGAGTGTAGAGAGCTTATTGAGAACATGACTACTCATCACAAAAACTGGGATTCCTCCGCTTCTTCAAGGAACAACCCAAGAGTCAATGTTTCTTCTACTTCAGCAAACCCCGACATGACCGAATTCACCCGCATGATGGCCGAAATGAACAAAAATATCTTGCTCATCGCTTCAAACCAACAACAACAAGTTAAAGCGATAGCAACTCCTTGTGAGACATGCGGCAGTCCTCACTCATACACTGATTGTCCTTCTACTCAAGGAAATCCGGAAAACGTGTATGCGGCTTATGGTAATTATTCACCGGAAAATTACCAAGCCCGACCTCAAGGGGATCGAAATTTGCTAAGTTACCGGTCCAACAACTATCTTTCACCCGGTTTTTCTCCTCAAAACCACAACCCCAACAACAATTACAATAGAAGCAACCAAATCCCACCTCGAGCTTCTAATCCTTATCACCCACCCGCTCAACAAGCCCCACCCATGAATCAAGATGTTGAAGCTTTAATGAGAACCCAAGGAGAGCAAATCAAGAATCTGCAAAGCCAAATTATCAATTTAAAAGGGGATATCATCCTCCTTCAGCAATCAAACGAATGATTTGAAGAATATGCTGGCTAGTTTCTTACCCACCACTCAACCCTCTACTTCGGGATCTCTACCTTCAAACACTGTCACCAATCCGAGAGCGAATGTGAGTGCTATTACTACCCGTAGTAGAGCAACTTTAGTAGGAGCATCTATCCCACCCCCAGTTACACCATCTACATCTCCTCCACCACCATTTATCCCTACTACTCCCACACCTAGTATTAGTTCACCATTACCGTCTCCGCCTCGCCATGAAGAAGTACCCAAGAAGAATCCTCCACCAACCCCACCTTCACCTTCTACACCTCCACCACCCAACCCCAGCATTCCTTACCCTTCTCGACTCAACAAGGCTAGAATCTTGACTAAGAATGACATTCTAGTCGCTAACTTTTTGGAAAAGATTGCCGGCATGAAAGTCACCTTTACCCTTGTTGAAGCTCTTGCTCAAATGCCACAATTTGTCAAGATGTTTAAGGAATTTCTTAGTAAGAAGGAGAAGATGGTCGAGTTTGTTAATAGTCGCTTGAATGAAAATTGCTCTGCAATCCTTCTTAAAGAACTTCCGGAAAAACTTGGAGATCCCGGTCGTTTTGTGCTACCTTGTACTTTTAACCAAACCGACAAATTTACTGCCTTAGCTGATCTCGGGGCCAGTATAAATTTGATGCCTTTAAGTGTTTGGAAAAAGTTATCATTGCCCGACCTTAAACCCACCAAAATGAGTCTTGAGCTAGCCAATCGCACTCTCGCTTACCCCGTTGGTATTGCCGAAGATGTGTTCATTAAAGTTGGCACATTTACTTTTCCGGTCGACTTCGTCGTTGTTGATTATGAAATGGACCCTCGTATTCCGTTAATACTTGGATGCCCATTTTTGAGAACCGGTAGAGCTTTAATAGATGTGGATAAATGTGAACTCATATTAAGAGTCGGGGATGATGCCCAAGTTTTTGAAATGTGGAAGCTTACAAGCAAATCCTATGGAAGAGAATCAGCGAATATGATTAATGTGCTTGATGATTTTGTCGTCTACAACAATCCTCTATTCGATTCTTGCAATGATAATCCACTGTTTCAAGATGATGTGGATGATTCTCTCCAATTTGAAACCTCCACCCATATATGATTCTCCACCGATCTATGATGCTTATGATGATGATTCTAGCTCCGATGGAGATGATTATGATGCTTTTACTTCTGAGTATCCCGACATGCCCACTTATGATGATTTTGATGAGGCAGATACTCTTTCGAGTGATTCTTCACATGATGAAGATCCTCCGCCATCCATGCTTGATCCTACTTTGGATGACTACTCATTTGAGGAAGACTTTTCTACTTTTCTCAATACATACTTCCCTCATGAGAGTGATGCTCCTCCTTTGGACTTTGATGATTATGGTCTTCATCCTTCTACGGATTTGAAGAAAATTCTTTCAAAGGAGACGACACCGGACGACACCAACATCCGCAACACGTATGTTTTGACACCTCTTTGTCCACCTTCTGAGGACGAGGTTGTGCATCTTCTGAGCTGATGTTCTTTAAATTCTGTTGAGCGTGAGTGCTATTTTCCCCTAAAGGAAAAGGTGTTCGACCCCGGTAATGAAATTTTTAAGCCATCTCAGTATCCATCTGATGAAATAAAAGGAAGAATCTTTGGTACTTATGAAGACATGCTTGCACCTCTTCACCCTTGCTACCACCGTGCTCCATCTTTGCTTAAGGGAACCTTGCCTACTCTTCTTTGGCTTGCCTTGTTCGCCTTAAGCTTGTGCTATTTAATGGACGAAAACTATGTATTTGATCCCGGTGGATGTGTTTCAAGCTTCTTTCCATGATAATCAAGGTCGAGTCAGGCTCACGACTCGGTGAACAAAAATCAAGCGCTTCTTGGGAGGCAACTCAAGTATCTATCTTTTAGCTATCTTTATCCTAAGTGTAGGGGGACCCGTTGGTGTTTGCTATTTCCTCTCTTCTCATTCAGGGATTCGAGCGTTTAATGATCCACTCTTGATGATTTTTGACGACCCGTGATTCCGTGTTTCCGTCTTCCCGGTTCTATCCTAACTCTTTTCGATTCACTATTTTATATTTGCCTATATTAAAATAGGAATCTCTTTAGTTGTCTCTTCCTTAGCGAGATTTAAACAAAGTGCACAATGTCCTAAGTGTAGGGGAGTTTACTCCCACATGCTTAAACATTGAGGACAATGTTTATATCAAGTGTAAGGGGACTTCTATCGAAGTTAAGTGGTCTTTTCCTTGTATTTGTCCTCATTTTAACCGGAAAATCAATTTTTTGACATTTTTCAAAATTTTTAATCTATTTTGGCCTATTAGTTTTTCCTTTGTATAGTTATTTTCTTTCTTTGTTAGAATAAATTTTTAATAAAGTGATTTTAATTTTCAACGTTGTGAATCTTTTGACTCGACCCGAGTTTACTTATCTAAATTTACTCTAGCTAGTATCCTTAACGTGTTTAAGTCAAGTTTTACTAGGCTTTTATATAGGGAGCTTTAAAACGCGAAAGTCTTAACTCTCACGGGTTAAGAACAACTTTTCGCAAGTTCCTATAATTGATCCTAGAGAGTCGTTTATCAAGGGAACTCTAAAATGCGATTTCTAAACTTGAAAAAGTCTAAGAATTTGCAAGATCCTATAGACGACTCGAAAACCCAAAACTTTGATTTAATAGGCTAAGCATCCACGAGTCTCATTCCTTGAGATTTTAAATTATGGAGAACGAGAGATGATAGAGTCAATTATAAGTTTGGTATTCTTTCGTGAATTTATGTGAGTTAATTATAAGCCTATTCTCCCATCGCTTGCTAATAAATTTATCTGCAATAAATAAGGTTGTACGATTTGAAAAGTTACTTAGCTTCTAGCCCAAGATCGTTTAAAAGTTGCTCGGTATGGATTAGAGTTCATAGCCAAGGCATAACTTATTGAAGCGGGATGCGAAGATTGGCGAGTCCAAAAAGGCCCTAACAAGGCATGAGGGCTACATTTTGTTGCTAAAGATCCAAAAGTGATGTGAATAATCATTTATCAAAAATCAATATGAAGGATCGAGACACACGACGAAAAGCTAATACTCCCGTAAAGATCATGGAGAAGTCTATCCGAAAAGGCCCTAACAAGGTATGAGGATAAATAGATCCAAGTCCTAAAAGGAGGCGGATCGTTGTATATCAAAGTCCCAAATAAAGATTGGAGAAAAATGAAGAAGTCGTGGTCCAAGTATGAAGAATCTCTCAAAAATTCAAGTGAAGAAATTCCCATTATGAAGAGAAGACCATAATTTCAAGAACGTCTCTCAAAGATTTGAAGTATGAAGTCGCTGCCAAATATCGGTCCGAGAAAGGTCTCAAATCGCGAAGCGAGTTATGCCAAGATATGAACTTTATGAGGTCCCAAGAAGCAGTTTTAAAAGATTTTGTCCTTTAGCTAACTATTGATTAAATCGTCCCACTTTATTTTCAGCCCAAATAACTATCGAAATAAGTCAACAATGCATCCTCATGATCATTCAAGAAAACAATAAAATATAAGAGATACACCTAGGAATAAGGGAGTCTAAGTAAATAATTGGCCCACATGAGTTCGTGTTAGTTTGCTAACTTATAATAACAATGATCTCGTTTTTAAGCTTGGTTTGGAGAATGTGAAAACTTGAGGATGATGATCATTCATGACATTTCCAAAACCCTAAGGTATCTCTTTGATTTCTTTACTTACTTTCTTCCTTTGAATGTTTATAATTTTCTATCTCTTTAATAAAGGCCAATATGGATTGATTATGATGGAAAATGTAAAACGTGCTTTGTAACTAATGCATTGCATGAGGACATTGCAATGGTCAAGTGTAGGGGATTTGATAGGTGTGTAAACACCCATCCTTTTACCACTTAATTACAATAATAACCAGGCCAACACGTGTATTTTATGTCGTAAATGTCGGAATTATGCGTGGTTTGTGTTTTTGTTGTGATTTTAGGATCAAAATGTTAAAAAGGAAGAAAACACGGCTTTCACGGGCTTTTATCGAAGAAAAAGACAAAAGACGAAGTCAAGAAATCAAGAGTGCAAAAAGAACGGAAGTCCAAGGCCTATTCTGAAGATTTATCGAAGAAAAAGTCTAAAGACGGAAGTTTAATAAAGCCGAAGAAATCAAGTCTAATTTATGAAGAAATCACAAGACGAGTTTAAAGTAATCCCGAGACAAAGTCTGAAAGGTCGAAGAATTTAAAAGATTAAAGATTAAAGACAAAGGATTAAAAGATAATTAAAGAAAGAAGAAAGAGAGGAGGAAGCTTCCTTCCACTAATCATCTCCTCCCCTTTAAATAGAGTCATTAGCTTCATTTTTACATTTTGTTGGCTAATAGTGACAATTAGTCCTTCCACCATTTAATTACTTGCACCTTTATTTCATGTCATTTCATTAATTGTCAATTTTAATTACCTTGTCTTGCACCTTAATTTCTTTAATTCCAAGTAAGTTTACTTTTATTGTTATTGAATCTTTACTTTTATTTGTTAATCTCTTATCTTCCTTTCTTGTTCTTTAATCTTTATGCTTATTGTGTATGTTCATGTATTTGAAGTTTTTATTGATTTAATCAAGTGGGTTTTGATTATTTTGGTTATTATTGATTTGGATTGTTAGATTATCATTAATTGATCACTTGTGGTTAGTCTTGCTTAATCTTTTGGTTTGATTTGATTAGTTTTGGTTAGATTCGTGGTATTTTTCTTCCCCGTGTTCTTCGCTACTGTTTTTTTTCCCAGGTTATTCTGAACCAAGCAAAGTTATTCCGGATGAAGGTTGTGTTGTGATTATTCCGAATAAATGACTTATTCCGGATAAGTGACATATTTTGGATCAGTTTGTTATTCCGGATCAGAGCAATATTCCGAATCAAGTGTATATTCCAGATAAAGCAAGTATTCCGGATAAACCAATTATTCCGAATAAAGGAGTTATTCCGAACGAAGGGCATATTCCGAATAAACCATCATTCCGGATGAAGCGTTATTCCGGATGAACCCCTTATTCCGAATGAGTAATCTTTCCGAATCAACTTGTTATTCCGAATGAACCGGATTTATTCCGAATAAATTTATTCCGGATCAACAGTTATTCCGAACGAAGTGTTTATTCCGGATAAAGGATTTATTCCGGATCAACGTTTATTCCGAGTGAAAGGTATATTCCGGATGAACCCATATTCCGGATGAGTCTTTTATTCCGGATGAAGAGTTATTCCGGATGAACGTTTTATTCCGGATGAAGCATTTTTTCCGCATGAGTATTTTTATTCCGGATCAAGAGTTTTGTTAAGATATTCCGAACGAAGAAGAATGATTCCGAGTGAAGGTGACATTTCGAACGAGTAATTATTCCGAGTAAGGTATTTTTAGTTTTAGCTTAATTTAGGTTTTCAACTTTATTTTTCCCGCTTTTTTTACTTAGTCACACTTTTAGTTAACTTGCCTTAGATTTATTTTAAGTTTGCTTTAGTTTAAGTTTAAGTTTGCCTTTAAGATAGTTTTAAGTTTGCGTTAGTTATTTCAATTGTTATTTACTTTAATTGCTTTTAATTTCTCGTCACGCTTTCATTCTTGTCATTTATTTTCATTTAGATTTAAATTACCGCCATTTACTTTTTAAGTTTTTGCTTACTTTCCTTTTACTACAACGACACAACATTTGTTTCCACCAAAAACAGCTGAGTCGCACATTAATCCAGTAATCAATTCGATTAGACCACTTCAACGAACTTAAATTTTTATACTAGGTAAAAGCCCAACCATGAAAACAAGGGTCTTATTCTTTTCCTTTTTACACCAATTTAGAATTTCATTTAGGATCATCAGGCCATCCATAACTTGTCTCCCCTTCACGAAAGGCCATTGTTCATCACTTATCAGATCTTCCACTCCACAAGCGATTCTATTAGCAAGAAGTTTACCAACAATCTTGTAAAAGCTTCCAATCAAGCTAATCGGGCTATAATCTTTAATAAACACGAGGTCCATCACATTTGGAACAAGAGTAACAAAAGACGAGTTGCACCCCAAAGGAATTTTCTCGGACGAGTGAAATTGGTTAATTGCGTTAAAGAAATCAGTTTCCACTAAACTCCTACATCTTTTGAAAAATCAAAACTAAAACCATATGCCCGAAGACTTGTCGTTACCACAACCCCACACGGCCTCTTTAATTTCATCTTTCGAGAACATTCGCTCCAACTCAAAACTTTGATTAGTTGACAAAACCTTCGAAAACTGAAATTCAATTCTTGGTCTCGACCTCACAAAGGGACTAAATTCCTCAGAAGAATGAGATTTAAATTCTCTTTTAACGCTTTCCATGTTCTTTCCCCATGCACCGTTCACCATAATTCCTCGAATAGAAATGTGTCTTCGTTTCTAATTGATGAGACCATGAAAATATTTTGAATTTTCATCGCAATTTACACTCCATTTAACTCTAGCTTTTTTAGCAAGATCAAGGCCCTCTATTTTGTTGATATCTCCTAGTTTTTTAACATAACCACGCCTTGCCTCAAATCATCATTCGAAGCATTACCACTTTCAGCCCGGGACTGGACATCTTTTACTTTTTGCAATAAACCATACTTATCTTCTTGTTCCTTTTTACTTCTATCAACGTTCCAGATCTTTATTGTATTTTTCAATCTTATCAACTTTTTCGTTACCACCATAATAGGGTTTGAGTCGCTCATACAAGGCATAGACCACGAATTCGCTACAAGATCATCGAACCCATCATAATCCAACCACGAATAAAAAAGCGAAAAGGAACACACCAATAGTTAGCTTTTTTTCCTTTAGACTAATAGGCATGTGATCTGGAATTCCTTTGTCAAGACTCAAGAGTACTACCCGCCAAATTAGTAAGCTGTCAATTTTACTCATCTCTGTGGCCAAACTATTAACCCAAGTGAATTGGTATCCACCAAAATGAAAATCAACAAGATCATTCTTCATAATAAAATTATTAAAACTTTCCGCCATACTTCTGTTGAATGTGGATCCCATTCTCTCCTCCTGAACTCTAACAACATTAAAATCCCCCATGATTATAGACTCCCCACTAAACCGCAAAATGAGCATATGAAGATGTTGCCATAATAAAGACTTAACATTGGCATCCTGAGGTACGTAAACCGTTATTAATTGCACCCGTAAGTTACCAATTTTCCAAACTCCATCCACCGCAACAAAATTCTCATGAGAAACAATTCAACTCTTAACAAACATTTCTGGATCTCAAGTACACAAAATACGTTTTTTCATACGTAATAAACCAATGTTCCAAACAAAGTTTTTAGTTATCACCACTTATAAAAGTTTTTTTTTGTAATGGGATTAACTTAGTGAATGAATTGAAAAAAAGGAACTTGAGTACATGGGAGAAATGGTCATGAGGCATACCAAAATTAGTCTTTTGAATAGGCGCACATCAAAAACCAACTAATTAGAAAACAATAAACGAAAACATACGATAGCGCTAGCTTCTAAAATGACTAACAAGAAAAACAATGAAACTCAATCAACCGGAAGATTTCATGTAGTCTCGAGCTTAGCCACTCTAGTGTTGTTCTTGAACTTGATTGTAAGTCTAACAATGTCAAAAAATAACACTTGCCACATGCTCCACACTCCTATTACCAATCAAGAATCCTATTGTTCCACTCTTGCCAGATATAATATGATGAAGCGACTAAAATCAAATGACCCACAATGTATATAGCATTGTTTTTCCTAGCGGACAGAAGAAACCATCCCAAAATGTCACTCCACATATGCAAACCGATAAGGAGGTTGGTTTGTTCACCAATACGTTCCAAACCTGTGATGAGAAATTACAAGCGAAAAATAGATGATCATGAGAATCTTGTTCAACCTTACAAAGAGGCATCAAATGGAGGTTAAGTCAACATCTTCACCAACATCCCACGGTCGAAGACGGTCTTGAATTTTTACTCTACGCCTCATGACAAGCCACAAGTGAGCAACTTGACGAGGAATACAATATCTAGACCAAACAATACAAAGACCATTGAACAACTTCTCGCCTCTCTCGTAAAGTGTTCCACGCTAAATTGATCGAAAACGTTCTAAACATACCATCAACAACTTTCCAACGCAGAACATCAACATGCTCATTCAATTGAGGAACATTTATATTGACCAAGGGTAGGCATCTGGTGTTCCAATCAGCAGGCCTAAAACATGCATTATTAAGAATCAAGTCAGCCACCTAACATGAATAGAAAACCTCGCATTGTGAATAGCAGTATATGAAAGATGATGCACTAGAGGACAATTGAAGTCCCGCGTATTGAACCACATAGAAGCTTCCTTATAAGCAATGAAAGAGTTGATCATGGTAACGTTAAAAAGACTTAAACCTAAGTCAAAACAAAAATCAACATTAGATTCCATTAAACGGCTAAAAGACGCCTATAAAGGCTAAACACGAAACTACCTCAAATAACTAATAAGGTAGTGCTAAAGGGGTCTAAGTCTAAAGTAAACCAAAAAAGAACAATAGGTTCCAGGTAACGCTTAAAATACAGACGTGTATAAATTTTTACTCCTACGAAAATTCAAGAAAAAATGTTACCTCATGGCTAAGGATAAGGTAATGGAATTGATAGAGAAATTCATAGACCTAGGTGGGATAGGAGAATTGATAAAGGGAAAACGCAATACCCGTCATGTTTAGTTAATCAACTAATCTATTAAAATTGTATATTTGATTTTTTTCGTTTATACTTTACTCTCGAAATAACATCCTGACCACCTAAAAACTTGGGAGTCATGGATTCGCCTTGACCCTCTAACGATTGTTACATTTTATTTTAAAAAATTATCATACTAGTAAACATCATAATTGTACATCATTTGATATTAACATGAATATATTATATGTATACTTATTGTAAGAGACAAGATACACGTGCACACATCATACAATCATACGAAATGTGTTGGGTTTGAAGTTTACAGAAAATTAAAGTTATAAAAATGAGAGAATAGACGTCAGGCAATCCAAAGTGTGAATTATTTAAAACAGTGTTAGGTTACCCAATCCAACAATATCACAAAAGCAAATGCCATTAGATTTAGTTTTTAGTATATTCACATGCTAAGTGTTTTTTTAACTAGCATTCATCCCTATACATGTTAAATTATGTTAAAGATGACATTTGATTACCTCACATGTTTCTTTTATAATATACATGCATAGAGATACAAATACAAACATGTACGAAATACTATAATTGAATAATTAAAATAGTTGATACACTGATAATTTGTTTAGACTCGTAATTATACGTTGAGCAAGCCTTTATGCCATTGAAGTGTTGTGCTACATTTAAGCTCACCTTCACAAGTTAAGGACGTGTCCCATGCATAAAGAGACCGTGTTCAATAAGAAAACATATTTCACTTACATACAAACATATTTTATAATTATCGCTTAATAAAATTACTCACACAAACAAATACAACTTTTTACATGACTCGATTTTATTTTTGACCTAATTCTAAGGGACGCATCAGGTGAAGAGTATTAGACGGTAATGACCCAAAACTCATAACTAGGACTATTGTGAGTTACGTGTGGTCTAAACTAATACTACAAGTTAGAACAATGGGTGTGGTGACTAGAGGTACGAGTTAGTAGATCGGGTTATCGGATGTATTAAGTCAGGTTGTGTCGGGTTTTAAGCTTCTATAAAGTGACCTACAACCTGAACCGATAAGATTTTTTTAACCCAATTTAATTTGATCTGATAAGCCTTATCAGGTTCCGGTCGATAAACCCGACCCTACTAATATCCCTAGTGGCGACATTATTAGCCGAAGGTTTCAAGGCCATGCATTTTGGTCGAGCTTAGCTCATGTTAGTTATCTTATTGTGCAAAACTTGTGAATTAACTTATTCTAATATGATAATCAGAGCCTAAACACCAACCACCAAAACCCTAAACAAAACACACGCACACACACAAAAAAAAATCGTTTGGAATAATCGCGATTAATTGTAATTTACTCAGGAGATAATGAGCGAAACATGTCATCTGAACTAAAGTTGATCTAGTAAAACACATTTGGAATAATTGTTATTAATTGTAATTTTTTTATTTGAATTATTATGTAAAGTTTTTTTAATTTATTTATGTAATTTTTTAATTTAGTGAAATTTAGTTTTTTTTTTTAAAAAAAATATAAACTTGATCGTCTTGTTGTGAAAATAATTTTTCTGTAAGTTGCATGAGAAAAAAATGACATAAAGGATGATGGTCAAACTAAGTCAGTGTTGCGCCTTACCTAAACATTCAATGTCAAAAACTTTTTGTGAAAATATTTACATGGCTTCCGACTACAAATTTCCAATTATTATAGTTAAATTTTCATTTTATTCTATAAGTTAAATGTTATTTTATGAACATTCCTCGTGTCGTGTTTCACAAGTATTAAATTTATATTACAAGGATTAACCAAACGAGGGACTAGAACATAAATACGATCAAGTATACCCTTTCGTGTATAGTATAGTTTGTAGTGATAAGCCAAGATTGTTCGCAAGGGCTTAGTTTCGTTTTGATAACCAAGACAATAATTAAAGATAAACGTGAATTAATTCAAAATAATATGATAACAAATATGAGTACTAATGGGATAGCTCATATAACTTCGTGATGATGATAATAATGATCGAGATTTGATAAGGTAGGTAAAGAGTAATAGACCTTTTTCGTCAAAACGGTTTTTTACAATCCACTTTGGTTTGATGCAAGACTTATGTCTCATAAGCGACTAGGCTTAAACAAGTTTCTATAAGTTAAATGTTTTATCAAAATATTTAAGCGGATCTCTCCAACCAAAGATTCAAAAACCATAGACAAGTTCTTTAAAAATTCGTTATAATAGCTTGACCCTTTCGGACCCCAAGTTATCGTAACAAATCTAGTTTGATAAAACAACGTGATAGAACTTAAATAGTAACGTGGTTCAACGACATAGCTTAAAATAAATTTATAAAAGATCATATCATAGCATCATCACTAATTATATTTCCCATGTGGTCACAAATAACTTAGCCTAACATAGCAATCAAGTATAAAACATCAAATGAGAAAAAGTAAAAGAAAATCATACTTAGATTAAGTGGAACGAAGAGTACACAAGTGTCATGGTTGTATCACCTTTTCGCTAACTAAAGACTGTAATACTCTTATTACAAATATTTTCCAAGGAGGAAATATACCAAAGAGATGCTAAAAACACTAAGAAATTCAGACTAGATAGATAGAGAAGTGTGTGAGAGATAGGATATAAAAATGATAAGTGAATATCTCTATTTATAGTGCTGGTTGGAGGTACAAGTGCGCCGCACCATCCAAAATGTGCACCGCACCATCCAAAATATAAAACCTCTGATTTTACCTTATTGACTTTGTCAACTATTGTACTCTTTAGTTTTAGAATCTCTATAATTCCACTTTTATATGGTTAATTGAGTATCATCTTCATTTGTCGTACTGCCATTTTCATATATTTTTTTAATATATATATGAACCCTTAGTCTTTCTGACTACTCTGGCAATTGACTGACCACATTTTTAAACAAGGACTCATCACCTCAGTACATATTTTTGAAAAAACTATAATTTTATTTACTTAATTTATTAAGTACCTGGATTTATGTTTATATGTATATATTTACATATACCTTATACTATGAACAAACATCTATCACCTTAAAACAATGTCTATTATTTCACATTGACATTTATTATTTTGTTCAAGTAAAATAATTATAATGATATACTCATTATCTACTTTCACCAAGTGATCTAAAGGTTTAACCAAAATACCTAGAAACCTTACAAGTACCTACACTATAATACATAGACTATTGTTAACTCCTAATTTTAGAGAAGGCAACACAATTTCTACCCTAAAATATATACTAGCCGTGTATATATGTACATACACTTCCATAAATACTTGCAAACTTACAAGCAAACTTAGTACAATAATCAAGTGTACACTATGCTTTCCTAGTATGCAACCATACTTACACCATAACACATACTGTGACAATCCGTCAATTTGAGGTCGTTATTTTACTCTCAAGTATTATTTATAATCATTATTTTATTGTTAGTTTCTGAACTCATTCACTTTTGGGAAGAAATTAGGGTTTACGTCTTAAATTAGCATCGTCTACGTTTAAACCGGAGAGCTCTACGTTACGTGTTTACGTTTACATACTCCGTTTTTGTAACAGTCTGACATTTTCAGATAATAAATTTATTCTCGTATATTATTTTGAAATTTATTTTATGTGGGTTCATGAAAACACATGGGAAGAAATTAGGGCTTACGTGCATAATTTAACGTCTTTTACGATTAAACAGGAAACCCTAGGTTTACGTATTTACGCTTTTGTGCTCCGTTTTTGATGAGACAATTTTTATTAGAATCGTTTTGTGCCGTAGTTTCATAATTTACAAAAACTTTTTTCGTAAATCGACCCGAGCGCACGTAAATCGAGGAAATTAGAGTCGATGAGTACCCGTAAAATAATAGAGATGAGACAAGTATTACACTTGTCCTACCCCCCATACATGTGGTGGAAACATAAGCTCACAAGAGCTTGTTGTCAAAAACTTACAAAGGGTTGAGACACTTGTCTCATGAATGCACAATATACTTAACCCTTAAATCTTCTCACACACACTTCATTTGCATGTTGACTAGAAAGTTTTCACAAATATTCTCTCCATCTCCACAACACCATCTTCATCAAACTTTACCCTACAACTTTATCTACAATAAACATATGTTGATAACTACTTAAAAGGAGGTTGTTTTGAGGTGACTACTACTTGTGAAAAGAAGTTTTCATGGAGTCCTAGGGCTGATTTTCAAGAAGGAGTTCATATATTTGAAGATCACAATAACTTGTTTCAAAAAGCTAAAGATTTGGTTACAAGATCAAGCCTTGTTCATCCAAAATCTCATCATTTTCATCACTTTGGTTGGTATAGAGATTGTTTTCTTTCTATCATCCTACTAATTTTGTAAATGTATTTATCTATTTAGTTCAAAATGTATATGTAAGAGATCTATGAATTATTATTAAGTGATTGCATGGGGATTTTATGTCATTAGATTAAGTTGATGAGGCTAAATCTACAAGTAAAAGCTGTTAAAATCTCGACTAGTTAAGTAGGCTGAAATAAACAGTAACATTCAATAATTTTACTTGGTTAAATGGATGAGATTATTGGATATACAGATAGATAAATTATTTTTACATAAGTTGTGAATTAGTCATACAATGGAATGTTAAAAATGAGCAAGATATGGCCAAAACACTTTTGTAGTACTAATTTGTCTAGTCTGTTTTGGACGAATTCATAAAAATACGTGGAAGATGTTTGAGCAGGAGCTACCGAAGAGTTTTTTGTATCACATATCATGTAGTTTATACAGTAAAAATTTGAGGTTCCAATTAATTGCATAACTCAAGATATGATCAAAATGGTGGACTTGAAATTTTACATCAGATTTTATATAAAGTATATATTATTAAAAAGGCACTAAAAGTGAAATACTATAAAAAATAAGTATGTATAAGTTAATAAATGATAATAACTATTATAAAATAAGTTTATATACTATAATAAACAAATATTACATTTTATAAAAATAAAACTCAAATGGTTTTGTAAACTACAAACTATATATAGATTTTACGTCTTTTCGGCCAAAACCGAAAGGATGGCGTTTTCGCCAAATAAAACTTAGATGGTCGGACCCGTATAATGTAACATTTTTAAAAATCATATACTGATATGTAAACACACTTGACAAGTAAAAATCGACAAAACCGAGCTTTGTAACTAATAGACCATTATGGGCCAAATTAGCCTTGTTGAACCCCTAGGCCCAACTAGTTTGGTTTAATATTATTGGACTTACTCATGGGCTTAACCCACTTGGGCCCAAAATGTAGAAACTAGAAGGGGGGGTTGAATAGTTTCTTATATTTACTTGTTATAAGATGGTTTTCAAAAAATCCTTTTTCAAAAACTTAGGCTTGAGGAAATATGTGAAATCTTCTTATGCACAATATGAACAAGGATAGTGTAACTAAAATAATACTAACTAATGTATACGTACAAAGAATAAAGAATGTAAAGAGTTAAGGGTAAAGAAAGATCAAACCAAACACCAAGGATTTATAGTGGTTCGGAAACGAAGCTCACTCCTCGTTCCTACTCCACACCTCGAGTACTCCTTACTCGAGAGTTCACTACACAACAAGCTCCTTATAGTGGAGAAAACCGTACACGTTGCTTAACCAATTTCCGACTCTAAGCTAAAAGTTAAGCCCTAATCGTAGCTAGGACCAATCTACACAACTATACTTAGTACATACACAACTTCCAAATAGACACAATTACTTGGATCTTCACAACTATGACACAACAACAAATGTATAAGATTTGATCTTCAAAGGATGTTTGGTGGTGGACTCAACACTTCACAAGGATAGTGTTCTTCTCTTTGCACTTGGAGAGGAAGGGATGGAAGGGATAGATTCACTTCTAAACAAGAAGTAATCAATCAAATGATCAAGGATTTGAGTGATTTAAGAAGTATATTTGAATCTGGAAATATAACTGCAAAAGAGGTGAAGAGGAAATCTGAGAATGGTCCACTATTTATAGGACAAAGGGCCAACGGCTATATCTGCCCGCGGTTCCTTATCTCAGCCGGCGGTACCTTATCGATAAGGAACCGCATAGGCACTAAGGAATCGCCAGAGTAGACTCCGCTCCCTTTTTGTCCTTTAGTGGTGGAGGTCTTATCTGGTTATATAATATCCTGAAAGAATATTCCAAATCAAAAAAGAATATGCCATTTTCAAATTTTCAAATATTTAATTTAATAAATTTCTTAAAAAGAAAGTTTAATAAAAAACTTGTCACACTTAATAAAAAGTGGGTTTTAAGAAAAGATTAAATCACTTGATCACTTGATTAAGGTTAGTACTTGTTTATTCATACTTTAAGTGAAAATGGGTAAAATGAAAAAATACTTGAACTCAATAATTCGTTTTTCGTTGTTTTCGTAAATGCTTGTTTTTACATATTGTCGTAATCAAAACTAAGCGAGACCGAAAAATGCAAGTAACGTTTTTAGGCATTATTGCATTAAAAGTCTCCCCCTTTTTGATTCCGACAATACATAAACTCAATCACACAAAAACAAGATTTTAGAAGACGAGTTTATTCATTTCTCCCCCTTTGTCGAAGCAAAAAGGTTGCACAAGTCGGTGTTGAAGAGACGGACTTTGCAAAGACTCCCCCTTAGTGCTTACTCCCCCTTGATTGGGGTACCGAGGAATCGAGATATGGTGACAAGCTACATAGAAGGGTTAGTTGAACAAAAGAGACAACCAATAAGAGATAGTTATAGGTCACAAAAAAATTAAATAAAAAGAGAAGAAAACACAAAGACTAAGATCCAAGTGAAGTCATGTAATAATAAAAAAAATCATACAAAGATGTATGAAAAAGGAAACAAGCCAAAAGCATAAATCTAATCTTAGTTAATCTAGAATTCTAAGATTTGCTTGAATTAGGTGTCTTGTGGATAAGCGACAAATGCTTATATGAAAGACAAGGTAGTGGCGGAAGGTGGTGGTGGTGGCTTGGTGGAGATCTCATAATCAAAGTGAAGAGGAGGCTTGATTAAGAGACTCTTGATGTAGCTCAAATCCTCATAAATGTGTGCCATAGCAAGATGTTGATATTGACAACAATGACAATATGCCCTATGGTGCATGACATTATCATGAGAAGGAGGAAGAACACTAAAGGGTGGTGGTGGAAGAAAAGATGTTCCACAATCAACATTCTTGGTAGGAGAGATGTGATTTAGAGTGTTCTTGGGTGAATTTGGATTGAAAGTGTTCTTGGGTGAGTATGGATTGAAAGTGTTCTTAGGTGAGTTGGGATTGAAAGCATTTGGGGAAAAAGGAGGAGAATCAAGGCTTTCATTAGGAGAATAAGACATTTTGGGATGTGAAGTATGGCAAAATGCTTATGGTTAAATAGGGAAGGCTCAAGGTATTTTTAGGGTGGTCAAATAGTTGAAAAAAAGATTCTCAAAAGTGTTGGAACAAATTTGGTGAAAAACCCGCATGCTTTTACCATGCATAATATCTTAAGTTCGTACGTACTAGTTAAAAACTTTCCTAATATAGCATGATTACGATTACGTATTAGGAGTTTATGTATTACGTACGTGTTAGAACACGATAAGTATTTTATATGAACGATCACGTAATAATTATTTAGCAATAAGTAATCACGAACATACGATCACGAGATCACGAGCGTAATTAAAACACGAGATATTATTAATTACGTATATATATTTAATACGAGCGTAATTAAATATATAAGTGTAGGATATTTACGTAACGAGAACTTTTAAAACACGAACATAATTAAACGTAAACGGGTAAAAAATTACAAGACACGAAACGAGGTACGGGACACCCACAAGGGAGTCCCTACCCGCGGCCAAACAAGAAACAATGGGCCAAGCCCATTGTTAATTTTACTTAAGGGGGGTTAATTAATTTTCACTACTTAGATTAATTTTATAGAAGACTTTCAAGAAAACCTAGAAACCCTTCCTCCTTCTTCCTTGTGTGCCGCCACCTACAAACCACCATAAAAGGGGTGATTTTGATCTTGGATCTTGTTGATTTAGTAATTGTTCGTGTTTGTTCTTCACCCTTTTGATCCACGAATACGGTAAAACCTTTTTACTTGTTTCTTTTTAATTAATCTTTTATTAATTAAGAACACATGATGTTTTTTCATAAAAACATATTAATTAAACCTAGATCTAACATGTTATGGTCATTAATTAATCAATGGGATCGATCTAAGGGGTGTTTGTTTTGGGCCGCAGGAACAACCGACCCCAAGGGGGTTCGGTTTGTTGTTAGCCGACCACCACCAAGACCTTTTTGGTCTTGGTTGGTGCGTGTGGGTCCCACGGCAGCAAGGGGGTACCCCGATTTGATTCGGGGTATGGTGTTTGTTCAGATCCGGTGCATGTTTTTAAGCCTAGATCCGGATCATGATTATGTTAATTGTTTATGTTATAAACTTGGGTTAAGAATTAAATTAATAAGATGTAATTAATTCAATAACATGACTTAGGTTAACTAATTAATTATAAACATGAATTATTTTAACCTAAGTATTTTTATTATTAAGACTTATAATTAATTAATTATTTTAAAACCATGGATATAATTAATTAATTAAACATGACTTAGGTTATATTATTAGTATTTAATAATACATACTTTAACCTAAGTATTTAATATATTTAATTAAAAACATGTCATACTTTAATTAAATATTATAACCTATAGTTTAATTAAATTACATGAAATAATTATTAAACTATATAATATATCATATGACTTAGAAAATAATCATGAAAATACTTAGGCTTATTTACTTAGCTTATTTAACCAGCTTATTTCTAATTATGGAAACTTTCTATTTTTAGAAACTTAATTAAATAAGGCAGTTATTTTATTTATGGAAACCAGCTATTTTTAGAAACTTATTTATTTAAGGCAGCTAATCTATTTATGGAAACTTATTTAGATAAGGCAGCTAATCTATTTATGGAAACTTTCTATTTTTGGAAACTTATCTATTTTGAGCAGTAAATCTATTTTTTGAAACTTTCTATTTTCGGAAACTGTCTATTTCTGGAAACTTTCTATTTTTGGTAACTTTCTATTTTTGGAAACTTTCTATTTTTGGAAACTTTCTATTTAAGGAAACCTGCTATTTTTGGAAAGTTACTTATTATTACACAGTAAGTATAATAACACGTGAAATATCAGAAATACTTAATCAGAATGAACAGAATATAGGATTTAACACAGTTTAAGGCTTTAAACAGTATAAATAGTAAGAACACATAAAATAAGCTAAGACATGATATAAAACCAGCTATGTATGTAGTAAGCAGATACTTATTTCATGTACGTATTTATGTAGCACTAGTGTTTCGGAAGTAGGATTCTCGCAGTTCATCGTTCTCGTTCACTGGACATAAGGTACGGATTCCCGTCCTTTCAGTATGGACATTCTTTCCTTATTAGGATTTCCCCGTATGCAGCCAACTGTTTTCCCGTAGTATAAGTATGAGTTTGATTGCTTATGTTTTAAATATGATTACCTATAGCCATATACATGCATGACCAGTTTCACCTAGTTATGGAGGTACCATAACCATAACATTAGAGGCACTGATGTTATGACTTCACCACGGCGGAGTGATTGCTCGTGGCGTCCCTTCAGCTTTTGGCCATATATTATATTTATCATGTGGGGCGTATGGGTGCATCCTAGTTACATGTTTTTATTCAGGATTACATGGTGAATGTGGTGTGTGCCTTGCATCCTTCACAAGGAGCTGATCCCTCCTACCCATAAAACCAGTATATTAAATTAGAGGCAGCCCCTCTAATTTGCATGATGAGGTCACCCCTCCAATTATTCATGCACGGTGGATATTCATGACCTATATTGGCTAAATGGTAAAATATGACAAACAGTTTTATAAGATAAACATAAGACTTTTAAACTATAAAACCAGTTTTATTAAGACTTAACCAGGTTACTCGGGACATAGTTCTTCCGCTGTTATTATGTTATATGCTTATCCTATTCATGCTTTATTGTACATCCGTGCACTGAGCGTATTGCTCAGCCGTTTTCCTTTTCTATGTTCCCAAAACGGCAGGTACTCAGGGACGCTCGTAGACACTAAGAGTACGTGCATATGGATTGGAAGCTGTCTAGCCTTCTTTACATTATGCATTTCCTTTCTTTATGATACTTATGCTTTGGACATTGTTTCGTCCTTTTCCTTTACTATACTATGTTTGTGTGTGATGAGCTTTACTTTGGACTACCGATGTTTGATTCTGGTATTTTCCTTTATATGGTCAAGTAATGTTTTAGACATTTTACCTTGTATGCTTTGATGACACGCCATAATTACTGTGATATTTCCATTTCCAAAATGGGGTGTTACAATTATGGTATCAGAGCCAAGGCTTCGACCTGTAGGCTCTCAAATATGACCTGTGATTAGTGGGTAGTTACTACGGTCTTCCTAGAACTGACAGTTGTTTTCATGCATTCATCATTTTTAAGCATACATATATATGTCATTGTTACAGGGTTTTTGACTAAGTAATGGTTGGTACATGACTGGCCCTATTTAGTCGCATGTGTTTTATCGAAACTTTTAGATTTGGGACCGACCCATAGGCGTCCCCTCGATATGTCTTTTGTTTTGGGTGAACTGACCAGAGGCGTTCACTCTCGAGCATCAAAAGTTTTCATAAAAATGCATTATGCATTCATACAAAATTTTCTTGCATAAAATTTTTCTCGTGGAATTTTAGTAGAAAATTTTTCATGTATATATGTTATATTTTATGTTTTGAACTGTTAATCATGGTTTTATGTCATACTGTCAGATGGCAAACGCAAACGATATCTGGGCAATATTTGCAGCTGCTGATGCAGAGATGCAACATGCTCTTCTTCATAACGACGGTTATCCTCCTCCGCCTAACATCTTCCCCATGGAAGGAAGGAATCGGCTCATGAGGGAATACTATAGCATCAGACAGCGACCTGACGAAGACAGCAACGACTTCATGTAGCGTTTCCTTCGCTATACTGGTATCCTGAGAGCAACTGCGGGCACCACTGAAGAACAAGCAATACATTTTCGTTGGGCTCTAAATCCAAGGATTGCAAATAACTTGTCAGGTGCTCCGTTGGATACGGTAGCACAAGTAGCAGATGCAGCACGTAGACTGGAGATGCTGCAGGAGAGGGATGAGTTCGGGGAAGCTGAAAGACCCGACAAGAGGTAAAACCTTCATATTCAAGCGGTGATCAATCCGTATATCTTTCATATGTCAATTATTCATCTCTTTAAATGTATCTTCCAGGCAGAAAACTGGGGACCGGTCTCAGCCGGCTACTCAGCAGCAGCCTCATCAGCCCAAGGGAAACGGTCAGACTAATGACCGATCTGCTACGGATAGGCGTGGCGGTAATGACCATTACCGTAACAACGCCGGGCAATCCAGCAACAGCAGGTCCTAATACGTATGGAATTTCTTATGTTTTACGTTATAACTCATATTCTGACACTTTAGCAAACTTCTACCAGGAACCATGGAAACGGTAGGGACCAGAACCAGAGAGGTTCGCAGCCTAGCCGTCCAGCTATCACTGGTATTCAATCTTACGATTATCCTCTTTGTTCTATGTACCCAACTATTATGTCTCATGTAAAATGTTTTATCAGGTCCTCAGCCAGCCAGAGCACCTGCTGGAGGATACACTCATCCTCTTTGCTCTACTTGCCACCGTAGGCACCCTGGACCATGTCGCCGTAATACTGATGCGTGCTTCAAGTGTGGTCTTCCTGGCCATATTATGAAGGATTGCCGTAAGGGCGAGATGGAGGGTACATCGGGACATGCTGATACCAAGCCGCCTCCTACTGTCGGGCGTGTCTACACGACATCTCGAGACCAGGCCAACAAGTCTACAGGTACCATCACTGGAATCTTGTATATGTATGGTCGCGCTGCATGTGTTCTTTTCGATACGGGTGCTACTCACTCGGTTATTTCAACTGCTTATGCTAAGAACATTAGGATGCCTCCCTTGCCACTAGAAAATAAGCTTACTATTTCCACGCCTTTGAGGGACTCTGTATTAATCACCCATGTATATAAGAGTCTTCCCCTAGAATTTGATGATAAGGTTCGACCTGTCGACGCACTTCCGCTGGACATGAATGACTTCGACATGATTTTGGGCATGGATTGGCTATCCAAGTATCATGCTACCATAGACTGCCATTCATATCGAGTTATCTTCGGTGATCTCAATGCACCAGAGTACATTCATAACGGGTTCATACCCGGACGGTCTGTACAAGTCATATCCACTCTGCAAGCGCGTGCACTACTGTCACACGGCTGCGAGGGTTACCTAGCTACGGTTCACGACATGGATGCTGAGTCTTCATCGATTCAGGACCAACCTATAGTGTCGGAATTCCAAGACGTGTTTCCAGCAGAACTTCCGGGCATACCACCTGCACGAGAAGTGGAATTCAGTATCGAGCTGGTTCCAGGAGCTGAACCAATCTCCAAGGTTCCTTATCGCATGGCTCCCATAGAGCTGAAGGAACTGAAGGATCAACTGCAAGAACTTCTCGAACGAGGTTTCATTCGACCGAGCGCATCTCCATGGGGCGCACCGGTTTTGTTCGTTAAGAAGAAGGACGGCAGTATGCGTCTTTGCATAGACTATCGCGAGCTCAACAAGATTACTATTCGGAATAGATATCCACTGCCACGCATTAACGATCTGTTTGACCAACTCCAAGGGGCCAAACACTTCTCCAAGATCGATCTTAGGTCAGGCTATCATCAGTTACGAGTCAAGGAGCAGGATATTGCTAAGACTGCCTTTCGTACTCGTTATGGCCACTACGAGTTTGTAGTTATGCCATTTGGCCTGACAAATGCTCCAGCAGTGTTCATGGATCTGATGAACAGAATCTTCCATGAATTTCTGGACAAATTCGTCATTGTTTTCATCGATGACATCCTGATTTTCTCTAAGTCCAAGGAGGAACACGAAGACCATCTTCGTACAGTACTACAGCTTCTTCGCCAGAAGCAGCTGTATGCTAAATTCTCCAAGTGTGAGTTCTGGTTAGACAAGGTGGCATTCTTAGGTCACATTGTATCAGCAGAAGGAATCATTATGGATCCAGCGAAGGTTGAGGCCATCACTAAGTGGCCAAGGCCGACATCAGCGACGGAAGTCCGCAGTTTCTTAGGCTTAGCTGGCTATTACCGTAGGTTCGTGGAGAACTTTTCCCGCTTAGCACTACCATTGACCAAACTGATGCGGAAAGGGGAGAAATTCATCTGGACTGAAGATCGAGAGAAGAGCTTTGAAGACCTGAAGCAGAAGCTAGTATCTGCACCTATTCTTACTCTACCATCTGGTACGGGTGGATTTCAAATCTACAGCGATGCATCGGGGAAGGGACTTGGTTGTGTTCTCATGCAACATGGTAAAGTGATCGCGTATGCTTCACGGCAGCTTAAGCCTTACGAGGAGAATTACCCCACGTACGATCTGGAACTTGTTGCAGTCGTGTTTGCATTGAAGATATGGAGACGCTACTTATATGGAGAATCATGTGACATTTTCACGGACCACAAGAGTTTGAAGTATATCTTCACTCAACATGAATTGAACATGAGGCAGAGAAGATGGTTAGAGCTGTTGAAAGATTATGACATTAATCTTCAGTATCATCCCGAAAAGGCAAATGTAGTAGCAGATGCCCTTAGCAGGAAGTCCGGAATGATCAACAGCATTAGAATGGAAGAGGAAATCATAAGAGACTTGGAGCGACTAGACATCGAGATCATGGTACGTGGACAGCACGGTTACTGGGCTAATCTTAGAGTAGAACCCGAGTTACTATCTAAGATCAAGGAAGCTCAGAGGGATGACGGAGAAATATGGGCGATAATACAGAATTTGGAGAAGCAAACAGAATTCAGAGTAGATGCAGATGGTATCGTATGGCAGGGCACTAAACTATGTGTTCCTGATGACCAAGAACTCCGGGAAGCTTTGCTAGCAGAAGCTCATAGCTCCCCATTCTCGATACATCCTGGTTCAACTAAAATGTACCATGACATCAAGCAGTACTTTTGGTGGAGTGGTATGAAGCAGGATGTGGCCACTTACGTCTCCAAATGTCTTACCTGCCAGCAGGTTAAGATCGAGCATCGGCGGTCTGACGGTCTCCTTCAACCGTTAGACATTCCAGAGTGGAAGTGGGACAAAATCACCATGGATTTTGTTACCAGTCTTCCACCTACCAAAAGGAAGCACGATGCAATTTGGGTTATCGTTGATCGACTTACCAAATCAGCTCATTTCTTACCGATCCACAAGGAAGATCTGGTAAGTAAACTCGCAGATACGTACAGACGAGAGATCATGAGACTACACGGTGCACCATCCAGCATCGTCTCAGACAGAGATCCTCGATTCACTTCGCACTTTTGGAAAAGTTTGCAGAAAGCTTGGGGTACACAACTTAAGCTTAGCACGACCTTTCATCCTCAAACGGACGGACAGTCGGAGCGAACCATTCAGACATTGGAAGATATGTTGAGGTCATGTGCGTTAGAATGGACGGGTGATTGGGACGAATACATCTGTTTGGTGGAGTTTGCGTACAACAACAGCTGGCACGCGAGCATCAAGTATGCTCCATTTGAGATGTTGTATGGCAGAAAGTGTCGCGCCCCAATCTGCTGGGATCAGGTTGGCGAGCGAACACTCGAAGGACCAGAGATCATAGAAATGACAAATGAGAAGATCGCAGTAGCTAGGCAGAAAATTCAGGAGGCACGGTCACGTCAAAATAGTTACGCCGACAAGCATTGTAGGGATTTACACTTTAACGTAGGAGATCACGTCTTCCTTAAGGTTTCGCCGGCACGTGGTGTTAGACGCTTCGGGATTAAAGGGAAGCTCAGTCCTCGTTTCATCGGACCGTTTGATATCATTGAACGAGTCGGTGAAGTATCTTACCGATTGGCGTTACCTCTGCAGCTTTCGCATGTACACAATGTGTTTCATGTGTCCTTACTCAGAGGGTACCAATATCATCCCCTTCACATGGTTCAGTATCCACTGGAACAGATTCGTGAAGATCTCACTTTTATAGAAGAACCCGAACGAGTTCTTGACAAACAAGAACGAGTCATGAGAAAGAAGACGATTCCATTCGTCAAAATTCTATGGAGGGATCATACCGAGCGGGAAGCCACTTGGGAAACAGAGGAGTCTATCCGGACTTCTTACCCTCATTTCATATTTTGAATTCGGGTATGTTCTTCTTTTCCAGTTTACTTTATCTATAATTCGGGGACGAATTATTCTTTTTAGGGGGGAAGAGTTGTAAAACCCGCATGCTTTTACCATGCATAATACCTTAAGTTCGTACGTACTAGTTAAAAACTTTCCTAATATAGCATGATTACGATTACGTATTAGGAGTTTATGTATTACGTACGTGTTAGAACACGATAAGTATTTTATATGAACGATCACGTAATAATTATTTAGCAATAAGTAATCACGAACATACGATCACGAGATCACGAGCGTAATTAAAACACGAGATATTATTAATTACGTATATATATTTAATACGAGCGTAATTAAATATATAAGTGTAGGATACTTACGTAACGAGAACTTTTAAAACACGAACATAATTAAACGTAAACGGGTACAAAATTACAAGACACGAAACGAGGTACGGGACCCCCACAAGGGAGTCCCTACCCCCGGCCAAACAAGAAACAATGGGCCAAGCCCATTGTTAATTTTACTTAAGGGGGGTTAATTAATTTTCACTACTTAGATTAATTTTACAGAAGAATTTTAAGAAAACCTAGAAGCCCTTCCTCCTTCTTCCTTGTGTGCCGCCACCTACAAACCACCATAAAGGGGGTGATTTTGATCTTGGATCTTGTTGATTTAGTAATTGTTCGTGTTTGTTCTTCACCCTTTTGATCCACGAATACGGTAAAACCTTTTTACTTGTTTCATTTTAATTAATCTTTTATTAATTAAGAACACATGATGTTTTTTCATAAAAACATATTAATTAAACCTAGATCTAACATGTTATGGTCATTAATTAATCAATGGGATCGATCTAAGGGGTGTTTGTTTTGGGCCGCAGGAACAACCGACCCCAATGGGGTTCGGTTTGTTGTTAGCCGACCACCACCAAGACCTTTTTGGTCTTGGTTGGTGCGTGTGGGTCCCACGGCAGCAAGGGGGTAGCCAGATTTGATTCGGGGTACGGTGTTTGTTCAGATCCGGTGCATGTTTTTAAGCCTAGATCCGGATCATGATTATGTTAATTGTTTATGTTATAAACTTAGGTTAAGAATTAAATTAATAAGATGTAATTAATTTAATAACATGACTTAGGTTAACTAATCAATTATAAACATGAATTATTTTAACCTAAGTATTTTTATTATTAAGACTTATAATTAATTAATTATTTTAAAACCATGGATGTAATTAATTAATTAAATATGACTTAGGTTAAATTATTAGTATTTAATAATACATACTTTAACCTAAGTATTTAATATATTTAATTAAAAACATGTCATACTTTAATTAAATATTATAACCTATAGTTTAATTAAATTACATGAAATAATTATTAAACTATATAATATATCATATGACTTAGAAAATAATCATAAAAATACTTAGGCTTATTTACTTAGCTTATTTAACCAGCTTATTTCTAATTATGGAAACTTTCTATTTTTAGAAACTTAACTAAATAAGGCAGCTATTTTATTTATGGAAACCAACTATTTTTAGAAACTTATTTATTTAAGGCAGCTAATCTATTTATGGAAACTTATTTAATTAAGGTAGCTAATCTATTTATGGAAACTTTCTATTTTTAGAAACTTATCTATTTTGAGCAGTAAATCTATTTTTGGAAACTTTCTATTTTTGGAAACTTTCTATTTCTGGAAACTTTCTATTTTTGGTAACTTTCTATTTTTGGAAACTTTCTATTTTTGGAAACTTTCTATTTAAGTAAACCTGCTATTTTTGGAAAGTTACTTATTATTACACAGTAAGTATAATAACACATGAAATATCAGAAATACTTAATCAGAATGAACAGAATATAGGATTTAACACAGTTTAAGGCTTTAAACAGTGTAAATAGTAAGAACACATAAAATAAGCTAAGACATGATATAAAACCAGCTATGTATGTAGTAAGCAGATACTTATTTCATGTACGTATTTATGTAGCACTAGTGTTTCGGAAGTAGGATTCTCGCAGTTCATCGTTCTCGTTCACTGGACATAAGGTACGGATTCCCGTCCTTTCAGTATGGACATTCTTTCCTTATTAGGATTTCCCCGTATGCAGCCAACTGTTTTCCCGTAGTATAAGTATGAGTTTGATTGCTTATGTTTTAAATATGATTACCTATAGC
Organism: Glebionis coronaria; assembly: GCA_025667525.1. Lineage (NCBI taxonomy): Eukaryota > Viridiplantae > Streptophyta > Magnoliopsida > Asterales > Asteraceae > Glebionis > Glebionis coronaria. The sequence goes on along the minus strand of CM046880.1, from coordinate 335,980,965 downwards.
CATATACATGCATGACCAGTTTCACCTAGTTATGGAGGTACCATAACCATAACATTAGAGGCACTGATGTTATGACTTCACCACGGCGGAGTGATTGCTCGTGGCGTCCCTTCAGCTTTTGGCCATATATTATATTTATCATGTGGGGCGTATGGGTGCATCCTAATTACACGTTTTTATTCAGGATTACATGGTGAATGTGGTGTGTGCCTTGCATCCTTCACAAGGAGCTGATCCCTCCTACCCATAAAACCAGTATATTAAATTAGAGGCAGCCCCTCTAATTTGCATGATGAGGTCACCCTTCCAATTATTCATACACGGTGGATATTCATGACCTATATTGGCTAAATGGTAAAATATGACAAACAGTTTTATAAGATAAACATAAGACTTTCAAACTATAAAACCAGTTTTATTAAGACTTAACCAGGTTACTCGGGACATAGTTCTTCCGCTGTTATTATGTTATATGCTTATCCTATTCATGCTTTATTGTACATCCGTGCACTGAGCGTATTGCTCAGCCGTTTTCCTTTTCTATGTTCCCAAAACGGCAGGTACTCAAGGACGCTCGTAGACACTAAGAGTACGTGCATATGGATTGGAAGCTGTCTAGCCTTCTTTACATTATGCATTTCCTTTCTTTATGATACTTATGCTTTGGACATTGTTTCTTCTTTTCCTTTACTATACTATGTTTGTGTGTGATGAGCTTTACTTTGGACTACCGATGTTTGATTCCGGTATTTTCCTTTATATGGTCAAGTAATGTTTTAGACATTTTACCTTGTATGCTTTGATGACACGCCATAATTACTGTGATAATTCCATTTCCAAAATGGGGTGTTACATTTGGAGTTTCAGAAATACCCGAAAAAGGAAGCAATGTACGCGGTTCCTTATCTCTTCTGGCGGTTCCTTATCGCTAAGGGACCGCGGTTCATATATAGAACCGCCTACAGAGGCTGTGTTTTGATGGTGAAAGAAGATTTTTCAGCAAATCTTATTTTCCTAGTCTAACTAATCATAGGGATATGCTTAAAAGCAAAGATAGACAAAGAAAACACATACGAACTCACCAAATAGAGATTTGACCAAAATACATGGATTTTCAAATAAAAATCAATGTAGGAGGTGTGTGAGACAAGACCTTAAGTCATGACACAATGATCCTCCATGATTCTATCTTTTTCTTGCTATGTTTGAGAGAATCATACATATGAATTATGTAAGCTCGAGATTAATAGCAAGAAACTATGAAAAACGTTTTTAGATTGAATAAACAATGTCAAAACATCTCTCGACCATTTTTGAAAAAGACTTTGAGAATTTTGAAGAAGAGAAGATTTTCAAGAGTTTAGGAGACTCAGTGACTCAAAGTGATAAAAGACTCAAAAGAAAAAAAGATACTCAATAAAAGGAAAGCAATTAAGGAATATGTTCTATTAATCCTAGACCTAGACGCAAGTAATTAAAAGGTTCCCTCTTAAGAGGCTTAGTGAAGATGTCGGCTAAGTTATCCTCGGAGGGTACCTTCTCAATCGAAATGTTCCCCTTTTGAACATTATCCCTAAGGAAATGGTGGCGAATTTCTATGTGCTTGGTTCGCGAATGTTACACGGGATTCTTGCTAAGGTCTATAGCACCTTTATTGTCGCACATGATGGGAACATCATCAAGAGAAATCCCGTAATCAACAAGCGCTTGCTTCATCCATAGAGCTTGTTGGCATGCTTTTCCGGCACTCACATACTCGGCTTCCATGGTGGATATCACAAGAGCGATTTGTTTCTTGGAGAACCAAGAAGTTAAACAACAACCCATGAAGGTACAAACTCCACTAGTGCTTTTTCGGTCCACATAGTCTCCCGCATGATCCGAGTCCGCGTAGACAATGGTTTCTACGCCAGTCCCTTTAGGATACCATAATCCTAAATGTATAGTGCCCTTAATGTATTGGCAGATACGCTTAACCGCTTCAAGGTGAGAGGTTTTGGGAGCCTCTTGGAAGCGAGCATAAAGGAAAACACTAAAAATGATATCCGGTCGACTTGCCGTTAGGTACAACAAACTACCAATCATACCTCTATATTTGGTGTTGTCTACCGACTCACAATCATCATCTACGTTGAGTTTAGTATCCGAGGCCATTGGGGTCTTTATTGGTCTAGATTCTTCTAATCCAAATTTCTTTAGCATTTCTTTAACATACTTAGATTGACTAAAGAAAATACCATCATCCATTTGTTTAATTTTGAGTCCTAAAAAGAAGTTAAGTTCTCCCATCATACTCATTTCAAACTCATCATGCATGATTTTGGCAAAGTCATCACATAATTCTTGACAAGTTGAGTCAAATATAATGTCATCAACATATATTTGCACGATTATGCGGTGAGAACCTTTCTTCTTTCTAAAGAGCGTGTTGTCTACCATCCCCATGGTATACTCATGTTTAACAAGAAACGCTTTAAGTCTATCATACCAAGCTTTGGGTGCTTGTTTAAGACCATAAAGTGCCTCCTTAAGCTTGTAAACATGATCCGGTTTCTCAAAATTAATGAAGCCGGGAGGTTGAGCCACATATATCTCCTCAGTGATCAAACCATTAAGAAACACACTCTTTACATCCATTTGTTGAAGCTTAAGGTCTAAGGCACAAGCGTAGGCTAAAAGGATTCTAATGGATTCTAATCTTGCTACTGGTGCATATGTCTCGTCATAATCAATCCCTTCTTTTTGATTATAGCCTTGAGCTACAAGTCTAGCCTTGTTACGAGACACAACACCATTCTCATCTAACTTATTCCTATAGACCCATTTGGTTCCTATAATGGTAGAACTTCTAGGTGGAGGAACAAGTTCCCAAACATCATTAGCAACGAATTGATTCAATTCTTCTTGTATCGCAATGACCCAACTCTCATCTGTCAAAGCTTCTTTAACATTCTTTGGTTCAATCAAGGAGACGAAACAAAAGAAGTTGCTTTGGTTTTGGACTTAAGATTTTAGGGTCCTTTGATTTAAGTTACCAATGATATTATTGAGAGTATGATCCTTAGACTCCTTAATGTTTACCTTCAACACTAAGGTCTTCAACTCCTATTTTTCTAACCTCTTTGGCTTTAACTACTTCTATTTCATCCAAGTCATCATCAACCAATGGTGGTGTCTTGGTTAAAGGAGGGGTTTCATCAAAAGTCACGTTAAGTGATTCTTCAATTACGCCCGAGGTTCTATTGAGGACTATGTAGGCTTTGCTAGTTTGTGAATAACCTAAAAAGATACATTCGTAAGACTTTAGGTCGAACTTGGTAAGGTAGTCTTTGGTGTTGAGGATAAAGCACTTGCTTCCAAACACCCTAAAGTATTCCAATGAGGGTTTCTTACCTTTAAGAATCTCATAGGGGGTCTTTCCTAGGAAAGGTCGAATAAGAATTCGGTTGAGAATATAAGTCGATGTGTCCACGGCATTGCACCAAAACTTTTGAGGCAAAGATTGCTCGTTTAACATCGTCCTAATCATCTCTTGGATGGTCTTATTCTTCCTTTCAACTACCCTATTTGATTGTGGAGTGCGAGGAGCCGAGAAGTTGTGGGTAATACCATGAGCTTCACAAAAGGCACCAAATTGCACTTCATTATCAAACTACCTACCATGATCCGTCCTAATAGAGACAATTGGACATCCTAGTTGATTTTGAATTCTTCGACTAAAGATTTCGAAATGATCGAAAGCTTCATTCTTAGATGCCAAAAATCTAGTCCAAGTGAATCTAGAATAGTCGTCAACTATAACTAGGGTATAAAGGTTACCTCCATAACTCCGTATGGCGGAAGCTCCAAAGAGATCCATATGTAGGAGCTCTAAGCACCGAGAGGTTGAAACCAAATTCTTGGCTTTGTGACTTGAGTGAACTTGCTTTCAAACTTTGCAAGCATCACAAAAGTGACTATCAAACTTCATCTTGGGGAGGTGTCTTACCAACTCCTTAGAGACTAAAGATTGAATTAAACGCATATTAGCGTGACGTAATCTCCTATGCCAAAGAGTAGAACTATAATCTATAGTCGCAAGACATATGTTGTCTTTTGACTTCTTATTGACCTTCATGACATAAAACCCATGCTTTCTAACACCTTTTCTAATGACCTTTCCATCTTTTATGATTTCATTGACATGTTCTGAAAAGATGACCTTACACTTATTGTCACAAATTTGACCTATACTTAAAAGGTTAAACCCTAAATTATCCACGTGCTTAACATTTTCAATGGTCATGGAGTCAAGAGAAACCGTACCTTTGCCAATGATATTACCACGTAGACTACTAGCGAATGTGACGTTACCTCCATCACATGCTTTGTAGTACGAGAACAAAATTCGATTACCCGACATGTATTTAGAACAACCACTATCCTTAATCCACTCGTCAGGTTCCAAATCAATTCCCAAGCATATCTAGGTAACAACACATAAGATCAAACATTTAGGCCCCAATATCTCATGGGTCCAAAATTGTTAGTTCCAAACATCCCTTGCAGTTGGTTGGGATGCATGAATGGAGGAGGGGTTCCCCATGAGGAATAAAATGGAGGAGGATAATAATTCATATAACCATTTTGTTGTTCATTATTTCTCCTATGTGTATTTGATCTTGGTTTAGAGTTGTAGTCATTCTTTCTAGTTGTTGGAGTTTTACTTCTAGGTCGTGAATTGTTTTGACTATCTCTTCTAGGTGTTGTCGTTCTACTTCTAGGCCTTTACTCATTCTGTACTCTTGGTGGAGTAGTGGATGGTCTTGATAAACTTTTATTTCCCATTGGAGGTTTACTCAAGGGCTTATAGAACTTATCAACGGCATTGTCGTCAAGTATGGGTAATTTGACCTTGTTAACAATAAGATGCTTTGGTTGTTCACCTAAATATGACTTTTCAGAAAGTTTAGGATTTTCGGTAAAACTTCTTTCTGGCCGCGGTTCCTTATCTAGGGCGGCGGTTCCATAGTGATAAGGAACCGCCCCATACAATCTGGGACCGCGTACAGTAGACGATTTTTCTGAAAATCTGACTTGTTTAGGTTCACTAGTTGATGCTTCATTTGAGTTAAAACCTACACCAAGTCTTTCCTTAGAATGAATTTGTTTGTTTAACATATCATCAAGAGCACTAGTACCTTACATGAACTTTTCCAATTTAATGGAGGTGCTCTTGAGATCTTTATTCTCTAATCTAAGTTTCTCACAACTTAAGCAACCTAAATTAACTTCTTTATTTTTCTCAAGCTTGGCTAACTTCTCCCTAAGTTCATTGATCTCATTTTCAAGCTTAGTTTTGGTTGATTTTAAGGTTTTGTTCTTTTCTATGAATTTAAGGCTAAGTTTGTGTAAATTATCATATTGGCCTTCTAATTCAATATCATCTAAGATAGAGCTATCATTGATATAATATTCGGTTTCGGAATAAACCTCTTTAGAAGTATGAGCCATAAGACATTTCTCCTCTTTGGGGTTGTCATCAACATCTTCATCGTTATCGCTCCAAGAACCACTAACGAACGCCGAGTGATTCTTATCGCGTGAAGACTTTGGACAATCACTAATGAAATGATTTGGATCACCACATCTAAAGCAATTCCTATCACCTTTTTCGTTGTGCCTTCTTGGCTTTGAGTGCAAGAGACTTCCTTTCACTCTTGGTTTTCACCAATTCCGAGTCCTTCAAAATTATCATCTCATGAACCTTCAAGTTGCCTATGAGTTCATCGAGTGATAAAGTTGAGAGATCTTTCGATTCTTCAATCGTCGTGACTTTTGCTCTCCACTTCGGATGTAAGGCCCTTAGAAATTTCCTAACATTGTTCTTGCTAGAAAAACCTTCATCAAGTGCTTTTAGACTAGTAATTATAGTGTTAAATCTAGCAAAAGCACTATCAATAGTTTCATCTTCTAAGATGACAAATTGTTCATATTGTTGGACAAGAAGATCGATTTTGCTTTCTTTAACTTGGCTATTACCTTGGTGGGTTACTAAAAGAGTGTTCCAAATATCTTTAGCGGTTTCACACATAAAAATCCTTTCATACTCTTTCTTAGGTAAGGCATTATAAATCACCATTTTAGCCTAATTATTTTTCGAAAGTTTCTTTTTAGTATCGTCATTAGCTTTGTCAAAAGTGACCAATTCTTTTGTTTTAGAAACTTCATTAAGTTGATAAGGTAAAAAATCACCATTGGTAATAACATGCCAAAGATCTAAATCTTTTGATTTCACATAAGTCTCAAATCTATTTTTCCAATAAATAAAACTATCGGTTTCAAAAAGCGGTGGTTTTTGCATAGATTGCCCTTCTAGGTACTTGTTCGAATCCATAGATCGATTCAAGTTTTAAAATACAATATACTTTAAAAATTCTTGAGCAACCTCGCTCTGATACCAGTTGTAGAAACTAGAAGGGGGGGGGGTTGAATAGTTTCTTATATTTACTTGTTATAAGATGGTTTTCAAAAAATCCTTGTTCAAAAACTTAGGCTTGAGGAAATATGTGAAATCTTCTTATGCACAAAATGAACAATGATAATGTAACTAAAATAATACTAACTAATGTATATGCACAAAGAATAAAGAATGTAAAGAGTTAAGGTTAAAGAATGTAAAGAGTTAAGGTTAAAGAAAGATCAAACCAAACACCAAGGATTTATAGTGGTTCGGAAACGAAGCTCACTCCTCGTTCCTACTCCACTCCTCGAGTACTCCTTACTCGAGAGTTCACTATACAACAAGCTCCTTATGGTGGAGAAAACCGTATACGTTGCTTAACCAATTTCCGACTCTAAGCTAAAAGTCGAGCCCTAATCGTAGCTAGGACCAATCTACACAACTATACTTAGTACATACACAACTTCCAAATAGACACAACTACTTGGATCTTCACAGCTATGACACAACAACAAATGTATAAGATTTGATCTTCAAAGGATCTTTGGTGGTGGACTCAACACTTCAAAAGGATAGTGTTCTCCTCTTTGCACTTGGAGAGGAAGGGATGGAAGGGATAAATTCACTTCTAAACAAGTAGTAATCAATCAAATGATTAAGGATTTGAGTGATTTAAGAAGTATGTTTGAATATGGAAATATATGTGCAAAAGAGGTGAAGAGAAAATCTGAGAATGGTCCACTATTTATAGGACAAAGGGCCAACGGCTATATCTGCCCGTGGTTCCTTATCTCAGTCGGCGGTACCTTATCGATAAGGAACCACATAGGCACTAGGGAACCGTCGGAGTAGACTCCGCTCCCTTTTTGTCCTTTAGTGCTGGAGGTCTTATCTGATTATAAAATATCCTAAAAGAATGTTCCAAATCAAAAAAGAATATGTCATTTTCTATTTTTCAAATATTTAATTTAATAAAACATTTTCTTAAAAAGAAAGTTTAATAAAAAACTTGTCACACTTAATAAAAAGTGAGTTTTAAGAAAAGATTAAATCACTTGATCACTTGATTAAGGTTAGTACTTGTTTATTCATACCTTAAGTGAAAATGGGTAAAATGAAAAAAATACTTGAACTCGAGAATTCGTTTTTCGTTGTTTTCGTAAATGCTTGTTTTTACATATTGTCGTAATCAAAACTAAGCGAGACCGAAAAATGCAAGTAACGTTTTTAGGCATTATTGCATTAACACAACATATGAGTATAGTCCTGGTCTTATATAGATAAATAGACTAATAAAAAGATATTGGACTCTTAATGGGCCTATTGGGCCTTAACATGTGAATGGGCTAAAACTAGTGTAACTAGACTAAGTTAACTAGTACTTAACAACTAATAATGTTGTGCAAGAAAATAAAACCTCACTTAATCATCATGTTATGACATCATTACATATACATAACAACTTTTATAAAGTTTTTTCTCGATAGTCTAAGACCGAGTATTATTTGTTTAGGTTCCCGTTATCGAGGCACGTACCGTACATCCTAATTGTCGATAACCCGCCTTTCTCAACTAATGTGAGTTCATAGCCTCGCACTCTTTTAAATATTTTGTGAAATAGTTTATAAACCCGCGAGGGAGATAACATGCTAGCTTTAATAAAGATAGAACACAAGTGGTCCTGATTGTATGTTTATTGATATGGACCCGGTTGATTGAATGACCCAATGAATGATTGAAATGGATTATTATTAGTTAGGTTATGTCACTATAAGTCCCATTAGCATGAATTGTGAACTACCGGGAGTGGTAGACGTTTATGCATATAATAGTACTATTTGGGGAAGATCACCCCAGTTCGCGCCTTGACGGTCGATCCCCGTCGTGTCACATTGATTGGTAAGCGGATTTATGTATGAGAGGGATATATTTAGCGTGATTATTGTGACGACACGCTGTTTGAAATGGGCAAATGAAATCTGGGCTAGCTACCCGATATATTTTATAGAAAGGTAACAATGTCACGCGGCTTATAATAATCCGATAATAATAATGATAATGGTAATACTGAGGCTGCGGTCTCAGGAATAACGTATGATATGTGATTTGAATTATAATATATTGCCTGACTAGCAATATGGGGTCTTATTTATGATTATACCCGTGTTCTGGTTTTACATAACTGTTTTGTATAACGGTTTTTGTTATTTTATAAAAAACGTTATAAAACGTATTGAACGGTGTTGTTACGACAATGATTCGTATAAAAAATTTTTGGCCTAAGTTATGATTTATGACAATGATTCGTATCAAATGCTTAAGGCCTATGTTACGATTTACGACAATGATTCGTATAAAAGGTTTTTGGCCTATGTTATGCTCTATGACAAAGAATTGTAAAAAAATGTTTTTTGGTAATGATTATATACCGGTTTTATGATTAATGGTTATTATTAAACTCTATAGACTCGCTCAACGTTTCGCTGACTTTTAACACGTTTTATCTCAGGTACTTAATGGTAATTCTCAGGAAGATGACAAGAATTTATGGCCCGCATTTAAATAAAAATTTCTATTCAAATGTTTTGTAAATTTGTAAGATATATTTGACCTGAGGACCTATGTAATTTGATATTTATGAATGGAAAAATGCTTTGTTATTAAACGACGCGATTTTTAAGCGTTGTTTATGATTTGAGTAATGTGCTATCCGATAACACCAACGACTCTTCCGCTGATTCTAAATGTGACTATTTGGGGGTGTTACAGTTTGGTACCAGAGCTCTCGTTATAGAGAACGAAAGATTTTTAAAAACAAGGTTTTGAATAAAACATTTCAAAATCTTTTAACTATAAATATTTTTAAATAAATATTTTGAGTAAAATGTTTAAAAATCTTTTGACTATAACGGTGCCGAAGAATTCCCGAGTTACCGACAAGGCCAGACTGATAAGTGTTATTTTAATATATATATAACTGGGATTATATATATGTTGTAATTTGATTACATGATTGTTTAATGATTATTCTAATACTTATACAAGATATTTATACGACGCAGATTGTCACAAGGAACCATAACTCTTCTAGCAAATCAATCGAAGCTATTTCTGTAGGAATTCTACATATTCTAGATCTAAACCAAGTTTTGGATGTTTATGATCCTAACGAAATGGTGGATATTCCAAGAAATGTTGATATTAGTTGATTGTGATATTGAAGATGAATTGTCGGGATTAAATTTGATATCGATGTCATGACGATCGTTCCTTATAGAGTGAAATTTGACAAAACCTCACCACCTAGAAATGTGTCACCTGATTCGGTGTCACCTAAATTATTAAATTTGAAATCGAAAAGGTAAATGTTGCACTTGAGGTTGTCAATGGAACCTTTACCCAAAAGCCTCATGCCATTTGCATCTTTCCGAGAAGTCTATTTGAATGTTCCTACTCGTGACTCATTTGATAAATGTTGCTTTAGGAGCTATAGAATTGAAAATTTAGTGTTGTTCATATCGAGCTTTTATTACCCTTCCAAAGCCTAATAATAAGGTTGAAAGTATTGGAGAATGAGGTAGGATGTCGCATTGAGTATAACTTGGTTGAAACCTGAATAAAGTCAAATTTAACTCGTATGGAATACGAGATTATTAAGAGGAAGTCGTTGAGTCTTGTGGTTGAATTATAAGGTTTTAAATGATGGTTGGTTCGTGTTGAGGGTTGTTCCTAGGCCATTGTCCAATGACGGGGATGCCCAGTGTCCAAGAAATAAATTGAAGAAATCTTCTTCTAAATTGGGACCGATGGATCTTCCGGGACAGGTGGAACACCTAATGACTCTTGTAGATTAGTATTCATTGTAGTATCTTTTAAAATCCCTAACTTAACTGAGACATCAGTTGGTAGGATGAGTCCTTGGAATTGTATGACATGGCGACACGTAATGTGTTACAGTACAATTTTTTACTTGTTTGTGATTAATGAAAAGACTACATTTGATTGCTAAATCCTACATTTATCGATGTTATCTATCTTTTCTTACTTCATCCTAATGTTCGCATTAGTGATGCAACCATTGAACAAGTACTCATTTCGAATAGAGTTGCGTTGTAGATTCTTATCTTTGTATTCCTGAGTGCCATCGAGGTCGTGAACCTCATGATTATTTGGCTAAGCTCATTTCCTATCATATTGCAATTAGTTCTTGGTGAACAAATCTTCATCACTCCTTTTACAGATCACTCATTGTTTTTAAGTAATGCAATACCATATGGGGAAAATATGAAATTCTTATTTTCATATGAGTTATTGAAATCGGTACTATTAAGTAATTACTATCGAAATAAAGTTTTTATTAAACATCTTGTAAATGGAAATGCTTTCATAATGATGAACATTTCGGTAAAATCATTTTATTTATTTCATAATTAAACATGAATATATATTTTAAACATGATGACAAAATTTTGAAGAACTGAGTACTGCATCGTTAATCCTAAGTTGTACATAGAAGCGCGCCTACGTACAATTTGGAAGGGGCCATGCAAGGCTGATAGTAGTCACCATGAAATTGTTAATAAACACTACATTTTTCTTTGTAATTGTGAAAGATTAAATTTTCTTTATGAGATCTGCAAGAAGTGTAAAATAGGGACATATTGTTAGGAACACCTACATATGTACCCGTACCATTTTTCCAAATCGAATTTACTCATCTGTGGATATTGTCTTATTTGACAATTAACATCCACTTCTTGTTCATTTCTTTCATGAAAAGATTCTTTGAAAACTTATCCAATTATCGGTTGTTGATATCCGGCTTGGAGTTTCAACATTCCTATATTGTCTTTTAAAATAGACTGCCTTTAAGTAACGTGAGTAACAATCCCAGGTGCCTTGGGATGCGTAAACAAATCATGAAAACATGGGATATTTCCATATTTGTTAATATTTTCGTCTTTATCTGATTTGAAATTCTTTCGCATAAATCATGCGTTGACCTTACTCTTTTATTAATAGCCATGTCTATTGATTCCCTGATTCAAGAATATTATGAGTTACCACTATCTAGGAGATCGAATTGGCTCATAGAGAAGTAGTGATTATTAATAAAATTTAAAATGGACGTATACTTAGCCTTCTAAGTAGTTCTTGTCTTATCAACGGTAATAAAACTGGAAAGTTGGTAGTGCCATTAGGATAGATTGGTTGATTATGATATGATGTCATTGTCTTAATCGATGGGAACACGAGTAGAATTCCCCTAAAATATAAGATGTTGATTATCAAGGGTGGTCTAAGTAATTCCCGATGGATGACCGTATCCTGCATTTAGACTTGAAATTTTACCATGAATGATGGTGAACTAGTCATAGATCTAACGATCTAGCAATAACCTAAAGTGAATTTATTAAAAGATGTTCCTGCTATCTGAGACTTTCTGAGGTATTTGTTGATGAATTACCTAGACTTCTGCCAATAAGGCAAGTTGAATTTGGAATTGATTATATTCCTGGTGCTGCACTTGTGGCATGTACACCATACGTCAGCACCATCTGAATCAAAAGAGTTACTGTGCAACTGAGAGAGTTGTCAGAAAAAGATTTTATTCTACCTGTGACACCCCCAAATTGAGTCAAATGCAGCGGAAATAATATTTGGGTGTCATGTAGGTGGATCAAAAGCAGATATCGTATAGAGCAGCAGATAAAAGATTATCATTACATTTATTACATGGATAAAAGTGCAAATGTTATTAAAATAGTCTTAAACATTATTCAATAGTTTGAATTATTCCCCAGTTTATAAAACCCCAGATGAGCTCTATAAATGCAGCCTATCATGATGCTTGACTCCATGCACACCAATACCTGCTTCAGTTTCCTGAGAAAACATGCTTAGAGAGTCAACATAAAGTTGGTGAATTCACAGGTTTAATAAAATATGTTTGGACAATAAACATTTACTGAAGTACTAATGCACAAAGCATCAACACTAAAAAGTAATTACATTCTCATATTGCCCGAAACTGAGACTTGACAGTTAAGCCCTTAACAAATAAGGACCCTTCGCCTTATAAAAAGGCACCCAAAAATAATAAGTGCTGACATGTGAAACATCTGTTGTCCTGGCCTAGGCACAGTGAGCATGACTCACCCAGATGGGGATGGTAAATCCCAAATAGATCTATTTATAACATTCAGGTAATTCAATAATTCTAACAATTTCAGATGCACGGGTCATGCAGGTTCATCTACAATAGGCAAATGTAATCAAAGATTTCGCAGTTCAGTTTATGTCCATTAAATAAAATATGTTGCATGTTTTCTTCCCTATAAAAAGGTTTAAAAGTTTATCAATATATAAAGTGGGGCCATGAACTCACCTCAGTAGTACAGCAAATAGTCACAAGTAAATCTGATATGATGCTCACGATACAATCAACGATCTAAATAATTATAAGGTCTCAGTAAATACATAACATAATGCATAAAAGTTTCAGAACAAGTTTGTGCATGCTTATACAGGTTTTAGGCATTTTATTACGATATCTGTAATTTAGTTCATTGTTGTACAAGTTATAGTTGTATTTATTTTAAGTATAAAATAAATAGTATTGTTAAATTAATTAATCTGTTTAATAAATATCCTCGTACTTGTATGGTTCATAAAGTGATTTAAATATAAAAAAGCAAGTTTTATATTTATTTAAAGTGAAAATAAATATAATTAATATATTTATTTTTATAAGTTAATCATTTTCAATTTATTTCTTATATATAAATAGGGTTTATAAAACGTATAACATTTTAGTTAAATTTAGCGTTCCCGATATTTGTATAATTATTACATTATAAGTTTGGGAAAATATAACAAACGTTGGATTTTTATAATTAGTTAAGTTTTACCTTTTTAATATTAACGTTATATATATAATTAGGGTTTAACTTAAGTTTAGGAAAATTACTTTTTTGTCCCTCTATTAAATAAAATACCCGCGGTAATATTAATATAATATTCCTAGGGTTCGTTTAACTTTCAAATAATGGCATAACAAGTCCATCCCTAGTTACACGTGTAACTAGGGTTTATAAAAGTTTCACCAGTTGTCACTTTTGGTCCTTATGGTATCCGGTCTATTTTAGGTTTTATATAAGTTTCACAAATGCCACCTAGGGCTTCATTTAAGTTTCGGCTTATGCCAAAACAACCCCTAGGGTTTATCTAGGGTTTATTAAACTTTGCAAGTTTGGAAAAAGGGGTCCCTATGGTTACTATTAAGTTTCGGCAAAAAGCAAAAGGGGTCCCTAGGGTTACTATTAAGTTACACAATTTACCCTAACTTGTTAATAATTCCATTTAAGTCCTCCTACTATGTTTAAAGTTTCAGATAGTGTTAAAACACCACCCTCAACTCTCGGCAATTTACAATATTAACCCTTATGTTTATCATTTTGGAAAGGTGAGTTTCTATAAATATTCATTTAGATCCCTAAACTTAAGAAAATTACAAAATTAACCCGAAAGTATTATATTCATCATTTTAAATCCGAAACATCATAGATTTACTATTTTAACCCAAAACTTCATAGATCTATCATTTTAGTCCAAAACATTTATAGATCTCATTTTTAAATTCAAAAGTTTGTAAAATCAAATTTTTCACACTAAAAGTTTTATAAAAACATTATTTAATAAAAATGGAGTTTATTTAGGCGAGCTTATTATAGTGGCTTAGTAGCTTAACTCCTATAAGGCAAAGTAGTGAGCTTATAAATCTAAGGCAACTAGTTATATAGATCTAGTGTTTCTGGGCTTGTTTAAACATTACAAAGTTAGTCAATACTAAACCACAGGGATAAAACCCCACGTCTAATATATGCATGCTTAGGTTTTTCATAGTTTTTATAGTTTAACAAGTTCATAAGGTTATATACATTATAGTTAACAAGTTTTTATATCACATTAACTCATATACTTATTCTAGCCGTGACCCATTTAGGTCTAGGGTTTCATGGTTTTGTTACAACATTAAATTCTTACTAGTGATAAGCAAGTGTATGTTTAGGTGTATGAAAATAAATATATTGAAAGATAGGTTTTAGGTTACTTACTTGTTTAGATAGATCTTGGAATGAATAGGAGAATGAGTAAGGATTAGAGCTTGGTTTCAACAATGGTGATCACTTGTAACCAAAAGTTAGTCGTGGCCTTCACTTGTGTAGCTAGGGCTCCTTTTCTTGTCTTGAAGATCAAGGTATTTGTAGAAATGACAATGATTAGCATTCAAGATGCTTGAGACATAGTAAATGAGCTTGAAAGATCTTGGTTATGGTATAAATGTTTCCAGCCGTGTGTTCTTGAGAGAGAGTGAAGTGAGATTGATTTCAAATGCTTTGTGTTGTGTGTGTGTTTCGGCTATAATAGGAAAGAGAGGATCCAAGTGTATCTTGGTATTGTACCATGAATCTTGTGGAGATACTTGTTGGATATTTGCAAGATTTAGTGTAGGATTTCCCACATGCTTAAATTAGAATCACATTTCCCTCCCATTCTTACTATTCTTTCCGTGTGGTTTGAGGTCAAAGGGGGACAAGGTATTGTCTCAAATAGTGTATGTGTAAGATAGTATAGTAAGTTGTATGGTGGCATAGTATATGATTTGACTTTGAGGTATGGTTAAGTATAAGGAAAGTAAAAATGTAGTGTAGAAAGGTGAGGTGTGTAAGAAAAGTGTAAGGTATAGTGTATTAGTGGATGGTAGCTTGTAGGTTTAATAATTAAGATTAGTGCATGCATACATACACATACACGACACCCTTATGTATTTTGGAGAGTTGTGTTAATTTTTATCAAGTGTTGGAAGATAATAATTGTCCTTGTATTATATTGTATGCATTTATTTAGTTTTAAGATGTTTTAATTAAACCTTTAGGTATCTTAGTGAAAGTATATAATGAATATATCATTATAAGTATTTACTTGAATAAAGTAAATAAATGACAATGTGAAATAATGTACATTGTTTTAAAGTGTTTGGTGTTTATTCATAGTATGAAACATATGTACATATATGCATATAAATATAAGTCCAAGTACTTAATAAATTAAGTAAATAATGTTACAGTTTATCCCAAAATGTGTACTGAGGTGATGAATCCTTGTTCATTCAGGTGGCCAATCAATTACCAGAGTAGTCAATAATGACTAAGGGTTCATATAAATGTACAAATAAATATGAAAGATAGTATGACAAAGGTATATGATTAATAATAAGTCATATAAAAGTAGAATTATATAGATTCCAAAAATAAAGAGTACAATAGTTGACAAAGTTAATAAGGTAAAATCAGAGGTTTTACAACACCATCCCGTTATTTTAGCTTTGTCCTCCAAGCTTAAGATGAAGTCACCAGTCAGGTGAACAAGTGTGGGTACTTGGTTTTGAACGAGTCTTCTCATTCCCAAGTGAACTCAGTGTGACAACCGTGGTTTTGGGTTTGTCACTTGGTCTTACTTTTAGGTTATTTTATGTGTGCTTACTTAATTTGTGTGATTACGTGTTTATTTTGAGTGATTAAGGTTGGTGTGGTTATTGTTTATGAGTATAGAAGTACTCATAAGTAAATCGAGGAACGGTTATTTCATGTTCATGAGCTCACAAGTGGTGACTATGAAATGAAAATGGTGATATTGTGGTGTTTACGTATACGTATAAGTATTATAGTAATAGTATTTTTTAGGATTTACGGTTTAGCATTTAGAGGTCTCGGGTGAGGTAATTATCCATATGAATATTTTTCGGGATGGTTTTAAGTCATTTAGGACTTAGTTATAAAGTTTATTTCAAAATTTGATATTTTTATAAAAGTGTATATTTTACGTCTTTTACGGTAAAACGCGTAAATTTGACTAGTTTTACGGTTTTGAGGTTTTGGAAGCTTTAGGAGCTGAAATAAATTAAGGAAAATTAAGGTAATATTATTAACATAATATTAAATAATAAAAATAAAAAAAACCCGAATTTATTGGGTGTTTGGGTCGGTTTAGACGCACCCAAGAAAGAGAAAAAGGGAAAAAGGGAAAAAAAAGGAAGGTTGGGTGTTATACTTGGACTAGGATTTTATGTACACACTATATAAGGTTATCTAATAGATAAAAAAAACATAAATCCCTGGAGAAAAAGAATGATCGACGGTTTATGGAGAACTTTTAGGGTTCTTCATCAAAATTTAGGGTTTTCATAAATCAAAGGTAAACTTTCGTAATCCCTTTTTAATTTAATTGTTTTTAATGTTTACATAATCATCTTATGATGGATTTAGGTTAGGGTTTTAATAAGAATCTGTATTTTAATGATATTATAATGAGTAGATGGTTTAGGGTTTGTAATTAATGGGGTTATGGGTAAATAATTAGGTTAAATTAATTAAACCCGTTTTTAAAAATTGGGCAGAATTTTGAGTCAATTGTTTTGATCATATCAGGAGTTCTAGGAACATTCAAGATGCGATCCAAGTATCCCTGAAAAGGTAATTGATGGGTCAAAAACAGGTTACAACAGTCGGAGGTCAAAACAGTTTTGAATTCAGCATGTTTTCTTTTTAAGTTTTAGGTTGTTTGGGGTACTTAGGGTTGCATTGGGATCTTCTAACGAACATGAGAGATGGTTTATATATTGTAGTAAGGATCTTCCCTTGGGCTAAGATTGTGGTTTAGGGTAAGACCCGGTAATGAACTTTTCATACGTTTAAAATTAGTGAATTCTGGATAGGTAGCAATATATACACATATATCTGGGCCTTAACAGTAGCTTTAAGGTTAGGGCAAGTGGGAGGTTTTAGCTAACATGTATAAAAGTGTGAATATTCCTTTTACAGAAACCATGGGTATGTTTAAGTGGACGTTTGACTTAAAGTTTTAAGACCTAAAACTGGGACTGTTTTGTGTAAAATTATGAACGGGATAGCTATTAAACTTAACCAAGTTAGGGACTTGTTAAGGAATGGTAATGGGGTGATTAGAGCTTAACAATGAGGTAATTATACGGGAATAGACTAGATGTCCATCATAGGTTGATGAGCCATCTTAGTGATTGGTTCGTGTATTGATTGCGTGTTTTTGGTTTGTTAGCTTGTTACTAGTGCAAGGACTTGTGAAGAAGCTATCAGGTGAGTTTCATAGTCCCATGTTTACTATTGATTTTGACTTCCAGATGGGATGGAAGAGACAATGTGTTATATTGTTTATAAATTGATGCTGTGATTGTTTTTATGGTTTTGTGATGGACTTGTGTGTGCACTTATGTGATTAACTGCTATGTGATTCTTGATTGTGTATGATTTGGATCGGGGGACACGTGTCGTCTCAGTTATTGTGGTTTGACAAGGTAGGGGCCTTGGGATAGGTACATAGCGTGATCGTCTATGGGACCAATGGATAATGACAAGGTAGTGGCCTTGGGATAGGTACATAGTGTGATCATCTATGGTACCATGGTGTTTGGTAAGGCGTGATGCCTTGGAAATTATGGTTGTTGGTAAGGCGTGATGCCTTGGTAATTGTGGTTGTTGGTAAGGCGTGATGCCTTGGAATTGTGATGATTGATTTATCTTGAATGCTAGTTGTTAATGCATACTTGTAACACATTGTCCATATGTTATTGTATTTGTGTTTGTTATTCACAGCTTGTAATTGATTTAGCGTTAGAGTCTAAACCTATGACTCTCACCAACTTTATGTTGACGTGTTTTAGTGTCTCTTTCAGGTGATACTATGGTTAAGCATGAGAACATAAGTGGCTAGGATTGGAGAAGCTTAGGAATGCATAGAAGGAGAATCCCCGTTTCCTTCTTAGTTTTTATTTGTTCTTTTAATAAGTGATAATGTGGCACACATATAATTTGTTTGTTTATGTTATTTGTTTGTCTTGGGTAAGCGGTAGGATTGTTACCTACTTACCTAGACTCCTGAGTCTGATGAGATATTGTCATGACTTTGTGTCTCCATTTTATGACATTTCTTATTTCATATAGTTATCTCTATAGACACGCCATGTTGTGATGATATCCATACGTCGCGCCCCATATTCCGCCATGGTGGGGTGTGACAGAATGGTATCAGAGACAATGGTTATAGAGAATTAGGTTGCCTAGTCGTGTAGCCTAGTCTATAGCTTAAGGGTCCCTGCATAAAGGCGTCGTAGGAGTATGTGTGCATTTTATAGTAATTGATGTGTTTGAATATTATTTTCGCAGTATTTGTTAGGTTATGAACTACTATGGTTCATACTTAACTACATGTTATTTTCTTTACGAGTTTTGATTAGTGCGGGTGGAACCATGGTCGTATACGCTAGTCATTGTTGGATTTCGCTTAATTATGTTTTCATGTTCTTTATATATTTTGAATCTTGTCTACGATGGTTCAGCTGGACTACGGGTTTATATGTTTCGTGCATTGGCTATGTTATTTTAATACATGGGGTTTTGGATCTTATCTTGTGTGGTTATGTGCTTGTGAGTTGTTGGATTATGTGTTATGTGTAGTATTAATTTCTTATAAGTGTCATCATAGGAGAGAGTACATTGGTGAAAGGGAACATGTATAATTATGGAGGCCTACATAATTATATATGTGCCACAACACCACTGGACTTTCAAGTATGATTGCATGAAAGAGAGTTAATACATGCTTGTATAGTATATGTTGGATGGATTTGAGTGTATGTACGCTTATGCCTATGTATGTAAAATTATTTTCTACTTACCGGTTGTATTCTTGGGATGGTTGCTAGCTCGTTTCTCTTTGAGATGTTCAACTTCTGTAGTAGCGCATTTCTCGGGTCCTCATTTCACGTGTTTGTTTGTACGGTACTTTTGGCGTGAAGGATTTTGAGATGGCGGAGATTTCTTTTTGGGGTAACGATGTCTTTTGTTTCGAGTTATACATGGTAAAAAAAATAGAACTTGCAAATTGAAAAAAAATAGTTGTTGGTAGTCGATAAAATGAGGGTAAAGTGTCGAAAACGTGTTTGAAATAAGGTGGAATATAATTTTTTTTAACATATAAGCATGACTTGTTTATTTTAAAATATTTTGGTTTTGATCACGTAAAGTTATTGTTCTTTAGTTAGAAATTTTGTTCTTATTAACTTAAATATGTTAAAATCATGTATTAATCATATGATGGGGGATAATTTAAATTTTCTGGAATTAAAATAAATTAGACCTTGAATTTTGTAATTAATAACGGGTTTTTTTAGGGTTTAAAAATCGTTTTTTTTTTTTTGGGTATAAATCGGAGTAGGCAGAAACTGTCGCTAAACTGTCAAAATATGTCGCTAACTGTCAGAAACTGTCGCTAATGCCTAGGCAGATTTTGAGAAAAATCATTTTGGTCATAACTTATTCGTTTTTAAAGGTTTTTGGGTGATTCAAAAGCCTAAAATTATGTACTCGGAACATACTTTTCAAATATTCAGAAAGTTTCGTAATTGGAAGTCAGTAGCTTGGTCGAATTAATTGTACAAGTGTTGAGTTCAAGGTTAATTTTCAGACAACATGGTTTAAACTCGTGTTTTGGGTATTTTGCGGTAATGAACACTTGGAGGGTTAACATAGAGATGAGTTGGGAAGGAATTTGAGAGTTCTTTAGACCTTATTATACGTGGTTATATTTTGACGAGTTTTGATTTATGGTATTTGGTTGTAGTGTTTTACTACTCTTTAGGAAAAGAGCGTAAATAGGGAAAGTATTAAATACGACGGTTTAGGAAAACCGTGTACAAATGACCCTAGATGAAGTGAAAGTTCGTTTCCCAAGGAGGTATAAGTGTGTGAAAAACTTGTTAAATGTTTGTGATTAATGATTGGTTTAGAAGGGGATGAGAAAATAAGATGACGAAGACGTAAAAATAAAAATTATTACTACTAGAAAGTTAAAACGTAGAACATTAAAAACCACAAAAATAAAAATTAATTCTAAAAATTACCAAAAATTCACCAAAAATCAAAATAAATAAACTAAGAGTTTACCAATGATCAAAACTTTTTCAAACCTTTTAAATAATTAAATATTCAATTTTTAAATGCTAATTAAAGCCCTAAAAATCAAATAAATTATCAAAAAGCCCAAATAAAGATTTTTCAATTGGTAAACCTCAAAAATGACCTAAAAAGATTAAAAACTATTTTTAGAAATTATAAAACTAATAAAAACTATTTAAAATGATTTAAAAACTATTAAGACTTAAAATAATTATAAAAATTAATCTAAAAGTGATAAAATTATTCTAAAAGTTGCTAAATTCCTGTTTTAATGTATTAAACCTAAAAAAAATATAAAAAGTTGGAAAATGTGAAATTTGAAAAATAATAATAAAATAATATTAAAAATCCAAAAATTATAAAAAAATTCTAAAAACTTGCAAACTAGTTTATTTTAACCTAAATAATCAGAAAATCAAAGTGAAATGACTAGAATACCCCTATTGGGCCCTCAAATGGGCCAAAACCAAAAACAGTCAACACAATTGGGCTTTTGGGCCAAAAAAGTCAAACTTGGCCCAGTTGACTTGGAAAAGCCCTATCTGACTCAAAATTCAATTCTAAGAACAAAACTCTAAAGGCCCAAAAGCTGAATATGAGCTTATCACAGCTTATTAATCACACAGCTTATTCTTATTGGGCTTTTCAGCCCATTAAGCAATAAGCCAATGCCATAAGCTCTAATTTGACACACAACCTTCTTTTGGGATGCTTATGAGATCTGTAAAAAGAAATTTTGAAAAAGCTCACTCAATAAGCCAGAAATAAGCAAAGTATTATTTCACAAAACGACAAAATAGTCGGGTTTGAGAAATAAGGCACCTCAGGACTTGATTCAACTTGCAAAGGATCACAAATGGACTCAATAAGCCAAATCAATCAACAAAAATCCAATAAGCACAACCAATAAGCCAGAATAAGCACAAATGAACTTATGAAAAAGTCAATGAAGTTGGTTTTCTAGTCAAACCCAAAAGTCAACCCACCAAATGCTCCAGTATGAACAAATGGGTCAAATAATGAGCACCTATTACAATATCCAAGTTGTTGCTGGTTAGAATAAGCTATTATAGATTTTTGATAAGCTGACACCAGTTTTACACTAGCAGTGGCAACTAGCAGGGGAAAGGAGTTCCCACTGCTTTGACTATTTGACCAAGCTTATTTGAGAGTTATGGTTGAATTCAATTGGAAACAAAGGCACCCTTGTGATCAGTGAATCACAAGGAGTCAATAGCAACAAGAAAATCACAATTTGGTTCACACAATAAGCCACAATCAATCAAACAGTTGCCATATATAGCCCAGATATGGAAATAAGCAAGTAAGCACTTAATAAGCAGATTTAGCAAGAATAAGCCAACCAAACTTAACAGGATGCATACACAAGCTATATAAACTAAGAATAAACACAAAGCAACAAGAATCAAACACTGAATCAAAGTAAACAACAAGATCAAAGCATGAAAAGTTACTGATGAACAATGAACATATGCATAAACAAGTTTGCTGATCTATTTGACACTTGATCCAATTTCAGGCCTCAAATCCTTCTTCCCTGGTGTGATTAACTAAGGTTTAGCACTTGTTAGCCCTAGCCTAAGCTTAGATCTAGGTGTCCTCGAAATCCTAGCCAATTTTACCAAGTATTCAAGATTTTATACCCTATTTTATGAATCTGTGTGTTTCAAACCTTCAAACCTGCAAACAGATGAACAATAGCACCTAAATAACAAATACCAACACTTGCAAACAACAAACCACAACTTAACAAGCCACAAATCCAAATCATGCAGTAGATCCAAACACCCCTTAATCAACTACTTAACAAAGAAACTTGTGATTTCTACTAATAACCTACTGATTTTAATGATCAAAAACACTTACTAGGTAGCAACTAACAGAATCAAACTCAAAAATTACCAGCAAAAACACAAGAACTCAAAATCCAAGTACCAAATCCAAAACAGGCATAAACATGAAATATTTAGGGGAATCTTAATCAAGAGATTATACATGCCCTCCACAACATCCTAGGAGGGCCAGCTATGCTCCTTGGACCTTGTTCAACAACTAGAAAAAGACCAAGGTACTTCAATGAAGAAGATCAAAGCATGGTGATGTTCAAAGTAGAACAAGGCTTTGATTATGATATGTCTTCAACACAAGCAGCAAACAAACTCAACCAAAGGCTTAGAACCCTTCTCAGGCTTGGTGTCAACAAGCTTGAAGGAGCTCAAGGCTTATGGCTAAGGGTTAGTACACAAATATAAGCCAAAATCAGAAACTAGGATTTCAAGGCCTTTGAACCTTGAAAACCTTATGAACCAAGACGTGCCTTAACCACAAGATTAAGGAAGGTCTTAACAATCAAATGGAACTCAGATTTAGGCTATTCTAACACCAACTTTTAATCAAATCAAAAAGAGAATTCAAAATTTTCAGAAATTCAAATTTTATTAAACTTAAAAAGGAATTACAAAGATTGATAGCCTAAAACTGGAACAAAGCTCTCTCACAGGTTGAGGAGTCTTTATATAGGCAAATGCCAAGGCTAGCACTATTCACAAACCCTAGAAGTGAAATTCCCTAAATGTCCTTGAGTCTTCTAGACGAATCCTTGGTGTTAGCTGTCCAAAGTGATCAAGGGCGTTCATTTTAGCTTTAGGATGAAGCTAAGGATCTTGGCTGTTGATTTTTCCACATAGGATGACTTGGAGGTTAAGTTGCCACATGATTGGTGGACGGGTATTTGGGGGTGGGGTCCATAGTGAGTGGGATTAAGGGTTTTAAGGTTGGGATGGGATTCTGCATGTGTGAATCACACGTGGGTGTGGGTAATTGGGATTTACCCTTTGGTTTAAGTGAGATGGTAACTGGGTTCTTGGGGTGAATAGTAAAGATTTTGATCTGTTTTTGTAGGGATGGAAAAGTGTTTGGCGCATTATTTATTTGAATGTTTCATTTGCACAGCTTTGCCCCTTGTGTTTTCAGAAAATGGGTAAAACGTGTTTCTAGCCACCAAAACTTCCATTCCTTTGTTAATATCTTTCACCACTTGACATTTTTGGCACAAGACTTTTCCAAAAGAGTTATAAGGGTAAATTTTGGAACTTTTGCATAATTCAAGGGCTGATCTTGGACATTCTTGATCTTCAAAGGTCTTCAATGTATCTTTGGCTTCATGAGGGACCATAATTGGCAATTTGGGATTGTTGAGGGACCAATCTTGCCATTTCTTTAAAGTTGAAGGACCATTTGTGTAATTTTGACAAACTTAAGGGACCAAACTTGTAATTATCAATATACAAGGGTTTTAAGTGTCATTTCTTCAATAAATGAGGATCAATCTTGTATGTCTTCAAGTCTTCAAGGGTATTTGTTGAATTCTTCATGAATTAGGGCCCGGTTCTTTGTACGGCTTCGTTTCTCGTGTCCGTTTTTCCTTGTATCTTGTGATCTTTTGTTTTTTTCACGATATCCATACCTAAAATACACAAGTAAACAAACACAAGCATATATATGGTATATTATGACATTTTTATGCATTTAAAGCCCGAAAAGAACGACGAGATCATGTATAAATGCCATCTCATCACTCCCCCATACTAAGCCATTGCCGTGCCCTCACGCAATGCTAGAATAACGTATCTAAGCATCACCAAAGTTCAATTTTATTAACCTTTATTGAAAAGTAAAAGACTTGCAACATACTACGAAGATGTGAAAAGACATAACATATGATTTTCATCACAAAAAGTGACTTTTAGGGTCAAAGAATAGAAACAAGCTAATGTCCCTTAGAGTAAACTTCGTCATCCTTGATTGTCATACATTCCATGCTAAGTGCAAAAACGAGATCATTGTTGGTACAAGTCACAATGCTAACACTACTCATACGTCCAAATTGTGTAATACTTTTTCCTCCCGCAATCCTAGTTATTATAAAAGGAAATCGGTTACTAGCATTTTTTTATCTATTTATCATGGATCACAAATGATTCATATTGACTTATTTGAGTAGTTATTAGTCCGAAAGCAAAGTAGCACGATTTGATCAATAGTTAGCCGAAGGACAAAATCTTTTAAAACGGCTTCTCGTGTATCTCCTTAAGTTCATATCTTGGCATAACTCGTTTCACGATTTGAGACCTTTCTCGGACCGATATTTGGCATGTACTTCATACTTCAAATCTTGGGAAGACGTTCTCGAAATTATGGTCTTCTCTTCGTATATTTGGAATTTCTTCACTTGACGTTTTTGAGAGATTCTTCATATTGGACCACGACTTCATTATTTTTCTTCAATCTTTACTTTGGATTTTGATATACAACGATCCGCCTCCTTTTCGGACTTGGATATATTTATCCTCATACCTTGTTAGGGTCTTTTTGGATAGACTTTCTCCATGATCTTTAGGGGAGTAATTGCTTTTCGTCGTGTGTCTCGATCCTTCATATTGATTTAGGAATAATGATACTTCACATCATCTTGGATCTTTAGCAAAAATAGAGCTCCTCATGCCTTGTTAGGGCCTTTTTGGATGATCGCCAATCTTCGCGTCCCGTTTCAATAAGTTATGCCTTGGCTATGAACTCTATTCAACCCCGAGCAACTTTTAAACGATCTTGTGCTAGAGGATAAGTAACCTTTCAAATCGTACGACCTTACTTATTGCAATTATGATTTATTCCTAATGTATTGATCTTATGGGAAGAAAAAGCCACAATTAAAAACATATGAGTTTTTGAAAGAACATTTTCATGTTCTACGTTTAGCATGATCACTTGTCTAACTCTATCATTTCTCGTTCTTCACTATATAAAGACCTCTAATTAAAGAGACTCGTGAATACTTAGCCATGCAAGTCATAATTAAGCCAAATTTGGATTAGCTTTCATTAAGACTATATCAAATCAAAGTTTTGGGTTTTCAAGCCACCTATAGGATCTTGCACTTTCTTGGACTTTTCAAGTTTAGAGAATGCATTTTATAGTTCCCTTGATAAGTGACTTTCTAGGATCAATAATAGGAACTTGCGAAAAGTTCTTGTTCTTAACCCGAAAGAGTTAAGACTTTCGCGTTTTAAAGCTCCCTATATAAAAGTCTAGCAAAACTTGAATTGAGCGGGTTAAGGAATGTAAATGGCTCCAAATGCCCATCAAGTCAAAAATTAACTCTTATTCTACCCAACGGAAATTTGGCCATTTTTAGCCTTATTAGCAATCAAAACATTGAAAGTTGGAAAGCGTGAAAGCGTGAGGGAGTAGCAAAGCAAGTACCTATTCACCCCCCCATAATAAAAGTAAACATTGTCCTCAATGTTTCGAGTCTAAGGGTGGAGCACCCCCATACTAGAGACGAAGAGTCGAATGCTTAGGATCTAGCATGGAAAGGGTGATCAACAATATATCTAAAGCCATTTATTAAGTATGCTAAAAGATAATTGTTAGAACAATAAAGGATATGTCATGGATTCGTGACAAACTTCTTCAAGCAAACGATGGAGGCTCACATAAACGAACACGAGAGTCTTCAATCGTAGATGATGATGATGATCTAGATAACACAATCACAAACAACCACGAGACAACGAGTTGAAAGGGTACAAGTCCCCTTATTAGTGAATAGTAAGCATAAAGGATAAGCATGGGATCTCCCCCACGAGGCACCTCGTTTTTTATTACCGAGTCATGAGCTCGACTCGATCCCCTCAATGCTAATTATCATTGGGGAAGGTGACTTGGTCGAGGGCAACCTTTAAAGGAATTTCCCCACCAAAGTAGTGCTTAAGCCTATGTCCATTCACCTTGAAATTAGGACCATCATCTTGAGCTAGCTCAATGGTCCCATATGGAAACACTTGTGTAATGGTGAACGGACCCGACCAACGAGATTTCAATTTCCCGGAATATATCTTAAGACGAGAGTTAAAAAGCAACACTTGATCACCAACGTTAAAAAACCGGTTTTTAATCTTTGAATCATGAAACTTTTTAGCCTTTTCTTTAAAAATTAATGAATTTTCATAAGCATTATCTCTTAATTCATCCAATTCATTCAATTATATTTTCCGGTGATCTCCCGCGGTCTTCAAGTCAAAGTTTGCATGCTTAAGGGCCCAATATGCCTTGTGCTCCAATTCAATGGGCAAATGACAATTCTTCCCATAGACTAACTTATAAGGAGTGCAACCGATAGGTGTCTTATAAGCGGTCCTAAAGGCCCATAAAGCGTCATCGAGTTTGTCGGACCATGAAGCACGGTTTTCTCCAATTGACCTTTCTAAAATCCTCTTCAAAGCTCGGTTCGAAACCTCGACTTGCCCACTCGTTTGCGGGTGATAAGCCGTAGAAAGACGATGAGTAACTCCATATTTCTTTAGAACCTTTTCGAATTGGTCATTACAAAAATGGGTTCCACGATCGCTTATAATAGCACGAGGGGTTCCGAACCGAGAGAATAGTTGCTTCAAAAACTTCACTACCACACGAACATCATTAGTAGGCAAAGCCTTAGCTTCCACCCACTTAGAAAGGTAGTCCACCGCGACGAGGATATATTTGTTGCCATGAGACGATGGGAACGGCCCCATAAAGTCTATTCCCCATATGTCGAAAATCTCACACACTTGAATTATGTTTTGCGGCATTTCATCACGTTGTTTCCTTGACGTTGGCACGAATCACACGACTTCACAAGTGCGTGTGCATCACGATAGATATAAGGCCAAAAGAAACCGGCATCGAACACTTTCTTAGCCGTGAGATTAGCACCGTGGTGACCACCCGTGGGTCCCTCGTGACAAGCTCTAAGGATATTAGAAGCTTCGGCACCAAACACACAACGTCGAACGAGTTGATCCGCACAAACCCGAAAGAGATAAGGGTCGTCCCAAAAATAGAACTTGACGTCACGAAAGAATTTTCGTTTTTGTTGTGTCGTCATACCCTTGATTATGAAATTACCCGCATGGTAATTTGCAATGTCGGCAAACCATGGGGTGGTGTCTTTAGAATTCACTACACCGAGAGTCTCGAGAGGAAATGTTTCGGTGATTTCCTTGTTCTCGAAAACATCTTTGTGAGGATCTTCTAGACGAGAGAGATGATCGGCCGCTAGATTCTCGGCTCCTTTTTTGTCAAGCACGGTGACATCAAATTCTTGGAGGAGGAGCATCCAACGAAGCAATCTCGGCTTAGCATCTTGCTTAGCTAAGAGATACTTGATAGCCGAATGGTCGGTATACACAATGCTTTTAGTCAAGACGAGATAAGGTCGGAATTTCTCGAAAGCATAAACCACGGCGAGGAATTCCTTTTCCGTTGTGGTGTACTTTAATTGAGCCTCGGTCATCGTCTTACTAGCATAGTGGATGGGACGGAAATGCTTGTCATAACGTTGCCCTAAGACGGCCCCTATAGCATAATCACTTGCATCGCACATGATTTCAAAGGGTAATTCCCAATTAGGAGCAACAAGAATGGGAGCTTCGGTAAGTTTCCTTTTGAGTGTTTCGAAAGCTCTAACACAATCCTCATTAAAGTTAAAAGGAGCATCCTTCTCGAGAAGGTGTGTCATAGGTCGAGAGATTTTCGAAAAGTCCTTGATGAAACGACGATAAAAGCCCGCGTGGCCTAGGAAACTCCTAACTCCCTTAACGGTTTTGGGATGAGGTAACTTGGCGATGACGTCTACCTTAGCTTTATCGACCTCAATCCCCGCTTTCGACACCTTATGTCCTAAGACGATTCCTTGTTTACACATAAAATGACATTTTTCCCAATTTAGCACAAGATTGGTTTCTTCACAACGTTTTAACATTTGCTCGAGATTAGATAAACATGACGTGAACAAATTGCCAAATACCGAGAAGTCATCCATAAACACTTCCATTGACTTCTCGATCATATCATGAAAAATCGCCATCATACACCGTTGAAACGTACCCGGTGCATTACAAAGTCCGAAAGGCATCCTACGATAAGCGAACGTTCCATAAGGACACGTAAAAGTAGTCTTCTCTTGATCACGAGGGTCGATAGGGATTTAAAAGTAGCCGGAAAAACCATCTAAAAAGCAATAGAATTCATTTCCCGCAAGTCGCTCCAACATTTGATCCATGAAGGGCAAAGGAAAGTGGTCTTTACGAGTGGCGTCATTTAACTTTCGGTAGTCAATACACACCCTCCAACCGGTCACAACACGAGTGGGAATTAACTCGTTGTTTTCATTAGGCACAACGATCATTCCTCCCTTTTTAGGGACACAATGGATTGGGCTCACCCATGGGCTATCGGATATAGGATAAATCATTCCCGCGTCAAGGAGTTTAAGGACCTCCTTTTTAATGACATCGTGAATTTTGGGATTCACCCTTCTTTGACTTTGAATTGCGGGTTTGTAGTCCTCCTCCATTAAAATCTTGTGAGTACAAAATTTTGGGTCAATACCCTTAATGTCGGATATTTTCCACGCAATTGCCCCTTTATGAGCCTTAAGAACTTTCAAGAGCTCGGTTTTTTCATCATTGGCAAGACCTTTTGCAATAATAACCGGCAACTTGTCATCACCTTCCAAGAATGCGTATTCAAGGTGAGAAGGAAGATCTTTCAATTCAAGGATAGGTGGTTCCTCGATTGAAGATTTTGGTTCAACACTCATAACTTCCATCGGCGAAAGAAATGGTGGAATAGAAGTATCATCACTAATCAACACCTCATTTTCATTGTCGATTTCATTTGAAGTGAGATCGCCTCCTTGGAATGGAGTGAGATTTGGTGTGGAATTAGCAAGAATCGGATCCAAAATAGTGGGATTGCCACTTGACGAGCTATCGGAAAAACCTAACACTTCTTGTGAAAACTCATCGCAAACCACATCAACGATGTCAATGTGATTGATGGTAGCGATTGCATAGACATGAGAAGGTTTCGAGTTTTGAGTAGCGTTTATAACAAGTTCCTCTTCGTTGAATCTCAAAGTGATAGTTCTCGCATGAACATCGATAAGCGATTTCGAAGTGTCTAAAAATGAACGACCTAAAATTAGAGGAACTTGAGGATCCGCGGGGATGTCAACTACTATAAAATCAACGGGATAGTAGAACTTCCCCACTTTCACGAAAACATCTTCGGCTACTCCACATGCCATAATCGTAGAATGATCGGCCATCTCGATAGACATGTTCGAAGGAATGAGAGCCGGAAGCGAAAGCGATTTCCAAATGGAAAATGGCATCAAATTAATGCTCGCACCAAGATCGGCCAAGGCGAGACATTCTTTCATATCTTGTATGTCACAAGGAATGAGGAACTTTCCGGGGTCACCAACTTTTTCCGGTATGCGGTTAAGATAAACCGAAGAACAATTAGCAAGCTTTGAAAGCTTTTCCTTATCGCTCATCATACTTTTAAAAGTGGAAGCGAAACGAGGCATATACAACAACGCGTCGGCTAAACTCACATCAAAATGCACTTGTTGAAACATTTTTATAAAAAGCTTGATTTGTTGTTTGTTACGTTCTTGTAATTTCTCTTTGTTTCGTCTCGAAGGGTAGGGTAAAGGTGGTGTGGGTTGGTCATTAGGCAATGGCCTTGGAAACTCGGGTTCCACAACTGGTATTGGTTCAACCGTAGGTGTGGTATGAGCGGTACTTTTTGGGATTGTAATGTGCTCTTTTTCTACCATCACCTCGGGATCTTTCTCGATTTCCTTCTCCGTAGAAGTACTTGGACGAGAGATTGGTTCCTTGAAAGTTTTACCACTTCGTGTAGTAATAACCTTCATTTCTCCCTTCTTTGCAATGGTATCACTAGGAAGACCACCCGAGGAAGAGGGTTTACACATGATTGCTTCAAACATCTTAGCCATTCGGTCCTCAAATTTTGATTGCCTAACATCCGCTTTTAATAACTCTTACTTAATCTCATGTTGTCCTAATTCCATCTTTTGTTGATTTTGTTGAAGATGTTGGACATTTCCTTCCATTTTGTTTGCATGAGTTTTAAGTTCATTAGCAAGTTCATTTTTAAGCTCGTTTTTCAACTCGGATCTTAAGCTAATCATCTCACGTTGCATGTTATCAAATTTAGCATCATTTGCTTTAGCATAATCCAAAAATTCTCCTTGCAAATTTTTAGTGTGAGCATTTTGAAAACCTTGTGTAGTGTTTTGAAAATCACGGTTTTGGTTTTGATTAGAAATTTGTCCATTCCCATTTTGATAGTTCCCTTTGTTGTAGTTGCGTGAATTTCCTTGGTAATTACCTTGGTTGTTGTTTCGATAATTATTAACATTTTGGTTTGGTGGAGCTTGATTTGGGCGGGAACCTTGACCGTTTTGGTTGTAAGTTCCCGTTGCTACATAAGCACTCGAAGTGTTACCATCCGCGGTAATGCACTCGGAAAGATCATGAGCTCCCCCACACGACAAACAACTCTTAGCAACTGCTTTAACCGAAGCGGAATTTGAAGCTTCTTGAGCTTTCCAATGGGACATTAGATTAGCAAATCTATCAAAAAACCGATTTTCCTCATTAGCTTCATCATGTAAGGCATTAATGCTACGAGACGATTGTGACGATGATGACGAACCCAAATTGGCAACACTCGGTGTGTTACGAGGGCTATAAACCTTAGATCTATTCTCGATGATTTGTAAAGCCTCATTTGTCGTCTTGCACAAAAAATTACCACCCGCGGCGGCATTCAAATAATCTCGTTCATGATCATTAAGCCCATTATAAAAAGTATCAATTTGATGCAATTCCGTAAAATCATGGTGTGGACATTCATGTAACATTTCTTTAAATTGTTCCCATGCCATTGAAAAACTTTCATTATTTCTTTGCACAAATCGTGAAATCTCATTTTTCAAATGTGTTGTTTTAGATGGTGGAAAAAACTTGTTCACAAACTTAGAAACGAGATCGGCCCATGTCAAAATCGAATTTGGTGGTTCTTTCTCAAGCCAAATTTTTGCGGGTCCATCTAACGAGTATGGAAACAACATCATCTTAATGGCGTCATGTGGAACATCCTTAAACTTGCTAGTAGCGGTGAGACGGTTAAAATTCCTAATGTGGTAGTGCGGGTTGTCTTTCTCGTGACCTCTAAACTTATTTGCTTGCAACATCGACATTAAACCCGTCTTAATCTCGAAATTCTCCGCAAGGATGGCGGGAATCACAATAGCCTCTCCAAAACCCTCGGTGGGTGCTTGTAGCAACTCCATCGTAGTACGATTAGCCATGACGACTTCTTGTTCTAGAATAGGTTCAACAATTGGAGGTTGTTCAACAATCAACGTCTCTTGATTGGCTTGCTTTTGAAGACGTTTACGAGCTTGTTTTGCTTGATTACGAGTGATCATAAACTTCACGAAGAATGGGAGGTGAGCAAAGAAGATTCTTTTGGGGTGTTTTGAATTTTCAATTTTTTTTTGTGTTTTTGATGATATTTAATTTTTTTGGATTTTGGTGTATCTTTGTAGACAACAATCTACAAAATCTCTCCTCGAATCAAACTCTTGATTAAAGAAGCCTCAAAGGAATGAAAACGATCATGTGGAGTGAACGCCTTCGAATGACTTTAGAACTTTGGTGAAAACCAAATTGTTCAAGAGGTTTTAATCGCAAAGAAAACAAGCAAATATATTATACGTAATAATACTTTGGGCGGCAAAACCCTCGATTAGCCTTCAATCTCAAAATACTCACAAGCAAGCGGGGAAACGAGGCGGCGCGAAGCACTTAAGAGCCTTTTTCCTTAGGGTATATTTTATAATACCCGCCTTATACCCACCTTATAGTTTGTATTTTTCAAAATCGAGCTTCACGAAAGTATTTATCTATTTTTGCCTTTTTCTTTTTTGTTTGAGATTCGAATACAATAATTGAGTGATGAAATCCCAATTAAGGTTGTGTTTTCACACTTTTGGAGATATTGTGAATTTATTGTGATACTTAATACAATATAGTAATACTATTTTTACAAGAAAAACCAAAAAAATCGATAATACGTATTAGTAGAGTTCTACTAATACAAATACTATTTATGGTTAATATTAAAAACAACAACACAAATTAATCACGATGGTTTAGGAAAACCGTGTACAAATGACCCTAGATGAAGTGAAAGTTCGTTTCCCAAGGAGGTATAAGTGTGTGAAAAACTTGTTAAATGTTTGTGATTAATGATTGGTTTAGAAGGGGATGAGAAAAGAAGATGACGAAGACGTAAAAATAAAAATTATTACTACTAGAAAGTTAAAACGTAGAACCTTAAAAACCACAAAAATAAAAATTAATTCTAAAAATTACCAAAAATTCACCAAAAATCAAAATAAATAAAATAAGAGTTTACCAATGATCAAAACTTTTTCAAACCTTTTAAATAATTAAATATTCAATTTTTAAATGCTAATTAAAGTCCTAAAAATCAAATAAATTATCAAAAAGCCCAAATAAAGATTTTTCAATTGGTAAACCTCAAAAATGACTTAAAAAGATTAAAAACTATTTTTAGAAATTATAAAACTAATAAAAACTATTTAAAATGATTTAAAAACTATTAAGACTTAAAATAATTATAAAAATTAATCTAAAAGTGATAAAATTATTCTAAAAGTTGCTAAATTCCTATTTTAATGTATTAAACCTAAGAAAAATATAAAAAGTTGGAAAATGTGAAATTTGAAAAATAATAATAAAATAATATTAAAATAATATTAAAAATCCAAAAATTATAAAAAATTCTAAAAACTTGCAAACTAGTTTATTTTAACCTAAATAATCAGAAAATCAAAGTGAAATGACCAGAATACCCCTATTGGGCCCTCAAATGGGCCAAAACCAAAAACAGTCAACACAATTGGGCTTTTGGGCCCAAAAAGTCAAACTTGGCCCAATTGACTTGGAAAAGCCCTATCTGACTCAAAATTCAATTCTAAGAACAAAACTCTAAAGGCCCAAAAGCTGAATATGAGCTTATCACAGCTTATTAAGCACACAGCTTATTCTTATTGGGCTTTTCAGCCCATTAAGCAATAAGCCAATGCCATAAGCTCTAATTTGACACACAACCTTCTTTTGGGATGCTTATGAGATCTGTAAAAAGAAATTTTGAAAAATCTCACTCAATAAGCCAGAAATAAGCAAAGTATTATTTCACAAAACGACAAAATAGTCGGGTTTGAGAAATAAGGCACCTCAGGACTTGATTCAACTTGCAAAGGATCACAAATGGACTCAATAAGCCAAATCAATAAACAAAAATCCAATAAGCACAACCAATAAGCCAGAATAAGCACAAATGAACTTATGAAAAAGTCAATGAAGTTGGTTTTCTAGTCAAACCCTAAAGTCAACCCACCAAATGCTCTAGTATGAATAAATGGGTCAAATAATGAGCACCTATTACAAAATCCAAGTTGTTGCTGGTTAGAATAAGCTATTATAGCATATTGATAAGCTGACACCAGTTTTACACTAGCAGTGGCAACTAGCAGGGGAAAGGAGTTCCCACTGCTTTGACTATTTGACCAAGCTTATTTGAGAGTTCTGGTTGGATTCAATTGGAAACAAAGGCACCCTTGTGATCAGTGAATCACAAGGAGTCAATAGCAACAATAAAATCACAATTTGGTTCACACAATAAGCCACAATCAATCAAACAGTTGCCAGATATAGCCCAGATATGGAAATAAGCAGTTAAGCACTTAATAAGCAGATTTAGCAAGAATAAGCCAACCAAACTTAACAGGATGCATACACAAGTTATATAAACTAAGAATAAACACAAAGCAACAAGAATCAAACACTGAATCAAAGTAAACAACAAGATCAAAGCATGAAAAGTTACTAATGAACAATGAACATATGCATAAACAAGTTGCTGATCTATTTGACACTTGATCCAATTTCAGGCCTCAAATCCTTCTTCCCTGGTGTGATTAACTAAGGTTTAGCACTTGTTAGCCCTAGCCTAAGCTTAGATCTAGGTGTCCTCAAAATCCTAGCCAATTTTACCAAGTATTCAAGATTTTATACCCTATTTTATGAATCTATGTGTTTCAAACCTTCAAACCTACAAACAGATGAACAATAGCACCTAAATAACAGATACCAACACTTGCAAACAACAAACCACAACTTAACAAGCCACAAATCCAAATCATGCAGTAGATCCAAACACCCCTTAATCAACTACTTAACAAAGAAACTTGTGATTTCTACTAATAACCTACTGATTTTAATGATCAAAAACACTTACTATGTAGCAACTAACAGAATCAAACTCAAAAATTACCAGCAAAAACACAAGAACTCAAAATCCAAGTACCAAATCCAAAACAGGCATAAACATGCAATATTTAGGGGAATCTTAATCAAGAGATTATACCTGCCCTACACAACATCCTAGGAGGGCCAGCTATGCTCCTTGGACCTTGTTCAACAACTAGAACAAGACTAAGGTACTTCAATGAAGAAGATCAAAGCCTGCTGATGTTCAAAGTAGAACAAGGCTTTGATTATGATATGTCTTCAACACAAGCAGCAAACAAACTCAACCAAAGGCTTAGAACCCTTCTCAGGCTTGGTGTCAACAAGATTGAAGGAGCTCAAGGCTTATGGCTAAGGGTTAGTACACAAATATAAGCCAAAATCAGAAACTAGGATTTCAAGGCCTTTGAACCTTGAAAACCTTATGAACCAAGATGTGCCTTAACCACAAGATTAAGGAAGGTCTTAACAATCAAATGGAACTCAGATTTAGGCTATTCTGACACCAACTTTTAATCAAATCAAAAAGAGAATTCAAAATTTTCAGAAATTCAAATTTTATTAAACTTAAAAAGGAATTACAAAGATTGATAGCCTAAAACTGGAACAAAGCTCTCTTACAGGTTGAGGAGTCTTTATATAGGCAAATGCCAAGGCTAGCACTATTCACAAACCCTAGAAGTGAAATTCCCTAAATGTCCTTGAGTCTTCTAGACGAATCCTTGGTGTGAGCTGTCCAAAGTGATCAAGGGCATTCATTTTAGCTTTAGGATGAAGCTAAGGATCTTGGTTGTTGATTTTGCCACATAGGATGACTTGGAGGTTAAGTTGCCACATGATTGGTGGACGGGTATTTGGGGGTGGGGTCCATAGTAAGTGGGATTAAGGGTTTTAAGGTTGGGATGGGATTCTGCATGTGTGAATCACACGTGGGTGTGGGTAATTGGGATTTACCCTTTGGTTTAAGTGAGATGGTAACTGGGTTCTTGGGGTGAATAGTAAAGATTTTGATCCGTTTTTGTAGGGATGGAAAAGTGTTTGGCGCATTATTTATTTGAATGTTTCATTTGCACAGCTTTGCCCCTTGTGTTTTCAGAAAATGGGTAAAACGTGTTTCTAGCCACCAAAACTTCCATTCCTTTGTTAATATCTTTCACCACTTGACATTTTTGGCACAAGACTTTTCCAAAAGAGTTATAAGGGTAAATTTTGGAACTTTTGCATAATTCAAGGGCTGATCTTGGACATTCTTGATCTTCAAAGGTCTTCAATGTATCTTTGGCTTCATGAGGGACCATAATTGGCAATTTGGGATTGTTGAGGGACCAATCTTGCCATTTCTTCAAAGTTGAAGGACCATTTGTGTAATTTTGACAAACTTAAGGGACCAAACTTGTAATTATCAATATACAAGGGTTTTAAGTGTCATTTCTTTAATAAATGAGGATCAATCTTGTATGTCTTCAAGTCTTCAAGGGTATTTGTTGAATTCTTCATGAATTAGGGCCCGGTTCTTTGTACGGCTTCGTTTCTCGTGTCCGTTTTTTCTTGTATCTTGTGATCTTTTGTCTTTTTTACGATATCCATACCTAAAATACACAAGTAAACAAACACAAGCATATATATGGTATATTATGACATTTTTATGCATTTAAAGCCCGAAAAGAACGATGAGATCATGTATAAATGCCATCTCATCAGTATTTATGAGTAAGACTGAAATCGGGGTGACAGTTTTAAACCCGTTGAGTTATGTGACGGCTCCTAACTTGGTTTCAAGACAGTTCTTGTTTGATGAGTTGCGAGATTTAGTTAGGTTGGTTACATAACTTTATGGTTTTGATAAGTTTCCTCGCGGACGGTTAAGGCTCATGTGTTGTTGGTTGAGATTATTTTCGTGTAAACTGAGTTCACGTTTGAACGTGAAGGTTTTATCAGGGATATGCATCCTCGTTTGTTTGCTGAGAATAAGTTTGAGTTTGGGAGTGAATCTCAGGACGAGATTTCTATTAGGAGGGAGTGATGTGACAACCGTGGTTTTGGGTTTGTCACTTGGTCTTACTTTTAGGTTATTTTATGTGTGCTTACTTAATTTGTGTGATTACGTGTTTATTTTGAGTGATTAAGGTTGGTGTGGTTATCGTTTATGAGTATAGAAGTACTCATAAGTAAATCGAGGAACGGTTATTTCATGTTCATGAGCTCACAAGTGGTGACTATGAAATGAAAATGGTGATATTGTGGTGTTTACGTATACGTATAAGTATTATAGTAATAGTATTTTTTTAGGATTTACGGTTTAGCATTTAGAGGTCTCGGGTGAGGTAATTATCCATATGAATATTTTTCGGGATGGTTTTAAGTCATTTAGGACTTAGTTATAAAGTTTATTTCAAAATTTGATATTTTTATAAAAGTGTATATTTTACGTCTTTTACGGTAAAACGCGTAAATTTGACTAGTTTTACGGTTTTGAGGTTTTGGAAGCTTTAGGAGCTGAAATAAATTAAGTAAAATTAAGGTAATATTATTAACATAATATTACATAATAAAAATTAAAAAAAAAACCGAATTTATTGGGTGTTTGGGTCGGTTTAGACGCACCAAAGAAAGAGAAAAAGGGAAAAAGGGAAGAAAAAAAAAAGGAAGGTTGGGTGTTATACTTGGACTAGGATTTTATGTACACACTATATAAGGTTATCTAATAAATAAAAAAAACATAAATCCCTGGAGAAAAAGAATGATCGACGGTTTATGGAGAACTTTTAGGGTTCTTCATCAAAATTTAGGGTTTTCATAAATCAAAGGTAAACTTTCGTAATCCCTTTTTAATTTAATTGTTTTTAATGTTTACATAATCATCTTATGATGGATTTAGGTTAGGGTTTTAATAATAATCTGTATTTTAATGATATTATAATGAGTAGATGGTTTAGGGTTTGTAATTAATGGGGTTATGGGTAATTAATTAGGTTAAATTAATTAAACCCGTTTTTAAAAACTGGGCAGAATTTTGAGTCAATTGTTTTGATCATATCGGGAGTTCTAGGAACATTCAAGATGCGATCCAAGTATCCCTGAAAAGGTAATTGAAGTGGCTTTCCAATGCAAGAAACGAGAACTAAATTGGAGGTCGGGAAGTGGGTCAAAAACAGGTTACAACATTCGGAGGTCAAAACAGTTTTGAATTCAGCCTGTTTTCTTTTTAAGTTTTGGGTTGTTTGGGGTACTTAGGGTTGCATTGGGATCTTCTACGAACATGAGAGATGGCATGAGAGATGGTTTATATATTGTAGTAGGGATCTGCACTTGGGCTAAGATTGTGGTTTAGGGTAAGACCCGGTAATGAACTTTTCATACGTTTAAAATCAGTGAATTCTGGATAGGTAGCAATATATACACATATATCTGGGCCTTAACAGTAGCTTTAAGGTTAGGGCAAGTGGGAGGTTTTAGCTAACATGTATAAAAGTGTGAATATTCCTTTTACAGAAACCATGGGTATGTTTAAGTGGACGTTTGACTTAAAGTTTTGAGACCTAAAACTGGGACTGTTTTGTGTAAAATTATGAACGGGATAGCTATTAAACTTAACCAAGTTAGGGACTTGTTAAGGAAGGGTAACGGGGTGATTAGAGCTTAACAATGAGGTAATTATACGGGAATAGACTAGATGTCCATCATAGATTGATGAGCCATCTTAGTGATTGGTTCGTGTATTGATTGCGTGTTTTTGGTTTGTTAGCTTGTTGCTAGTGCAAGGACTTGTGAAGAAGCTATCAGGTGAGTTTCATAGTCCCGTGTTTACTATTGATTTTGACTTCCAGATGGGATGGAAGAGACACTGTGTTATGTTGTTTATAAATTGATGTTGTGATTGTTTTTATGGTTTTGTGATTGACTTGTGTGTCCACTTATGTGATTAACTGC
Source organism: Glebionis coronaria (assembly GCA_025667525.1). Classification (NCBI taxonomy): domain Eukaryota; kingdom Viridiplantae; phylum Streptophyta; class Magnoliopsida; order Asterales; family Asteraceae; genus Glebionis; species Glebionis coronaria. The sequence continues at coordinate 335,942,257 of CM046880.1, read as the reverse complement.
TATGTGATTCTTGATTGTGTATGATTTGGATCGGGGGACACGTGCCGTCTCAGTTATTGTGGTTTGACAAGGTAGGGGCCTTGGGATAGGTACATAGCGTGATCGTCTATGGGACCAATGGATAATGACAAGGTAGTGGCCTTGGGATAGGTATATAGTGTGATCATCTATGGTACCATGGTGTTTGGTAAGGCGTGATGCCTTAGAAATTATGGTTGTTGGTAAGGCGTGATGCCTTAGTAATTGTGGTTGTTGGTAAGGCGTGATGCCTTGGAACTGTGATGATTGATTTATCTTGAATGCTAGTTGTTAATGCATACTTGTAACAAATTGTCCATATGTTATTGTATTTGTGTTTGTTATTCACAGCTTGTAATTGATTTAGCGTTGGAGTCTAAACCTATGACTCTCACCAACTTTATGTTGACGTGTTTTAGTGTCTCTTTCAGGTGATACTATGGTTAAGCATGAGAACATAAGTGGCTAGGATTGGAGAAGCTTAGGAATGCATATAGAAGGAGAATCCCTGTTTCATTCTTAGTTTTTATTTGTTCTTTTAATAAGTGATAATGTGGCACACATATAATTTGTTTGGTTATGTTATTTGTTTGTCTTGGGTAAGCGGTAGGACTGTTACCTACTTACCTAGACTCCTGAGTCTGATGACATATTGTCATGACTTTGTGTCTCCTTTTTATGACATTTCTTATTTCATATAGTTATCTCTATAGACACGCCATGTTGTGATGATATCCATACGTCGGGCCCCATATTCCGCCATGGTGGGGTGTGACACTCAGGGCCTCTCCACGAGTTCCAACGTACTTTGATCAACGGGATGCGACTACGTTTCAATTTCTTAACTGTCCTCTCCATGATTTCTACTGGTTCTTCTATGAACTGGAATTTGTCGTCAAACTGAACTCCTTCCAATTGCATAGCCAATGGTTCTTCAGCATAGCACTTCTTCAGGTTAGACACGTGAAAGGTAGAGTGTACCCGACTCAGTTGTTGGGGCAACTCTAAACGATAAGCTACTTCGTCGATCCTGGCTTACTTTGAAAGGGCCAACATAACATGGATTCAGTTTCCCACATTTGCCGAAGCGTACAACACCCTTCCAAGGTGATACCTTGAGCATAACACAGTCACCTACTTCAAATTGCATAGGTTTGCGTTTCAAGTCCGCGTAGCTCTTTTGTCGGTCGCGAGCAGCTTGAATTCTTTGCTTGATGAGGATGATCGTGTCTGTAGTCTCGTGGATTAGTTCTGGTCCAGTGAGCTGAAATTCGCCTACTTCTGCCCAGCACACAGGTGAACGGCACTTTCGACCGTATAGTGCTTCAAAAGGGGCAGCCTTAATACTTGCATGATAACTGTTGTTGTAAGAGAATTCCACTAAAGGAATGTGGTCAACCCATCCATTTCCAAAGTCAATCACACATGCCCGTAGCATGTCTTCTAGAGTCTGGATGGTTCGTTCACTCTGACCGTCAGTCTGTGGATGATAAGCAGTGCTCATGTCCAAATTGGTACCTAAGGCTCGTTGGAAAGCCTTCCAAAAGTTTGATGTGAACCTACCATCTCGATCACAAATTATCGAAACTGGTATTCCATGTTTGGTCACTATCTCCTTCAGGTACGCTTTTGCTCGTCTTGCAAGGGAATCGTTCTTCCTAATTGGCGGGAAATGAGCGGACTTGGTAAGTCGGTCGATGATTACCCAGATAGTATCGTAACCATGAGATGTTTTCCCACTTACATTTCGGTATTTCGGGTTGTACAAGCAAACCCGATGGTCTCTGGTGTTCAGTTTTGACACGTGAACAAGTCAAACACTTCTGCACGTAGGTAGCGATGTCAGCTTTCATATTTGGCCACCAGTATAATTTCTTTATATCCTAATACATCTTTTCAGATCCGGGATGTATGGAATATTTAGACTTATGAGATTCGTGTATGATCTTGTTCCTCAAATCTCCATAGCAAGGTAACCAACTTCGTCCGTGAAGGCATAGGGTTCCATCTGCTCTTGGTTCTAGCTTCTCCTTAGAAAGGTCGGTTCTGAGCATTCCCCCGACGTCTTCCTTCACGAGGTTTTCAGGTAATTGGGCCTGAGTCTGAGCTTCCAAAATCTGTTTGGGTAGATCCAAACTGACTGTCATAACTAATGCCCGAACTCTCATAGGAGGGTCCGTTTCCTTACGAATTAAAGCATCAGTAACCATATTTGCTTTACCGGGGTGGTATTTGATCTCGCAGTCGTAGTCACTCAACAGCTCAATCCAATGGCGTTGTCTCATGTTTAGCTCCTTCTGGTCCAATATGTGTTGCAAACTTTTGTGGTCAGTATGCACTGTGCACTTTGTTCCGTATAGGTAATGTCTCCAGATTTTGAGAGCAAAAACTACGGATCCAAGTTCTAGATCGTGAGTGGTGTAGTTCTTCTCATGCTTCTTCAGTTGTCTCGAAGCGTAGGCAATCAATTTCATCCTCTGCATCAATACTGCACCTAGACCTTTATGTGAAGCATCACAGAATACAACGAAATCATCGTTGCCTTCAGGCAAGGCTAATATAGGTGCACTACACAACTTCTGCTTGATTAGCTGAAAAGCTGATTCTTCCTTCTCTCCCCAATCGAACTTTATTCGTTTCTGCGTGAGTTTGTTCATTGGCTTGGCTGTTTTGGAAAAATCTTCAATAAATCTGCGGTAGTACCCGACAAGGCCTAGAAATTAGCGGATCTATGTCGGTGATTTAGGAGATACCCAATCCTTGACAGATTCGACCTTCGCTGTATCTACGTGAATACCGTCACAATCGATGATATGACTGAGGAATTGCACTCTAGGAATCCAGAATTCACATTTGGAGAATTTAGCATAGAGTTGTTCCTCCTTGAGTACCTTTAGTACTTGTGCCAGATGTTCCCCGTGTTCTTGTTCGTTCTTGGAATAAATGAGTATATCGTCAATGAAGACTATCACGAATTTATCCAGGTAGGGTCTACACACACGGTTCTTAAGGTCCATGAAAATAGCTGGTGTATTGGTCAACCCAAATGGCATAACCTGAAATTCGTAATGGTCGTAACGGGTTCTAAAAGCTGTTTTGGGGATATCTTCCTCCCTGACCCTTAGTTGATGGTATCCAGATCTCAAGTCAATCTTGGAATACACACTTGACCCTTGCAGTTGGTCAAATAGGTCGTCAATGCGAGGAAGCGGATAACGATTCTTCACAGTTAACTTATTCAGTTCTCTGTAGTCGATGCACATTCGGAAAGAACCATCTTTCTTTTTGACAAATAACACAGGAGCTCCCCACGGTGAGGAACTGGGTCGAGTAAATCCTTTGTCAGATAGTTCTTGAAGTTGTTCAGCTAGTTCTTTCTTTTTCTGATGGTGCCAACCGGTATGGAGCTTTAGCTACAGGTGCAGCTCCGGGAATCAAATCAATTTGAAATTCCACTTGTCGGGTCGGTGGTAAGCCTGGCAACTCATCAGGAAAGACTTCTGGAAAATCTCGGACGACATGTACGTCCTTGATTTGTTTCTTCTCGGGCTTGTCCTCTTTATCTGTTTGAGAAATATGGGCCAAGAAGATGGGACATCCTCTCGACAAATATTTCTAGGATTTAGTACAAGAGATAACACTAAGTCTAGTGTCAGTGAGGTCGGTGTTACCGTCTCCTCGAATGATTAAAGTTTCGTTTCCCCATGGAATACGGACTAGTTTTTCATCACAAACAATGACTGCGCGGTATCTCGCTAACCAGTCCATACCAATAATAACATCAAAACTACCAAGGTTTACGGGGATAAGGTCAATGTTGAATGGATGTTTAGAAATATTTAAGGTACAACCTCTAATGATAGTGTTAGCATCCACAGTCTTACCGTCAGCTAATTCTACGGCGTAATGGTGATCTAAAATTGTAGGAACGACCTCTAGTACTTGGCTAAATTCAGTGGATATAAAACTTCGGTCTGCTCCACTATCAAACAAAACAGATGCATAACGATTGTTTAGTAGGAACGTACCAGTAACGATGTTTGAATCAGGGATGGCTTTCGCATTGCCGACCACATACACTCTTGACGAAACTCCTCCACTGTTCTTGTTCTGGTTGGCCCGCTTAGGACAACCTGGTCTCACGTGTCCTGGTGCTCCACACTCATAGCACACTACTCCCTTCTTGGGTCTATTGTTATTTCCTCCAGCAGCATTGTGGTTTCCTTGCTGTCCGTTTCCGTTCCCACGGGCATTGTATCCGCCCCTGTTGTTGTAGTTCCTAGTGTTTTGATTGGGTCGGGCCTGAGTGACGGCAGTAACTCGACAGGTTTTAGCAAAATGACCCACTTGTCCACATCTGTAGCAGGTCTGGCATGGGCTATCAATAGTATGATGATAGTTGCACTTGGAGCACAAAGGTTTTGCGCCCACGTACGACCTAGTCCCTGCAGTGGTAGCACTGTAAACTTTCCCGTCATTTTGCTTTTTAGGATGTTGCTGGTGCTGACTACGGAAATATTCATCTGCCTTTCGCTTGTTGTCAGTTTGCCTCTCGTATATGGTACGGACTCTTTTGTTGATCAATTCAGTAGCGAACTCGGTGGCATTCTCGACAGTAGTAGGTCGAGATGCGAGCACGCTGTCATGAATGGCGTCTGGGAGTCCACCAACATACTTTTCAATCTTATCTTCCTCCTCCACAAACATTCTGGTACACATTAGAGTCAACTCTTTAAACCTTTGGTTGTATGTAGTGATGTCATTGTTCCTGCATCTGAGGTCCCATAATTCGATTTCGAGTTTCTTCATTTCTCCCCTTGGACAGTATTTCTCTGTCATTCTATCCTTCAGTTCAATCCAGTTGAGAGCATAGGCAGCATCGTGTCCAAGAGTAGCAACTACAGAGTTCCACCAGGTAAGAGCACTCTCAAGTAATGTGCAGGTGGAAAACTTTACTTTGTTCTCTTCTACACAGTCGTTGATGCGGAACACAGTCTCCAACCTTTCAAACCACTACATCAGTTCCACCACTCCTTCTTTGACCTTGTAGTAGGAAGGCTTACACTTCAAAAATTCGGGGTAAGAGAAACCCCTGGTAGTCTGATTATTTCGGCGGTTGTTGGAGTTTTGACTATCGTCCATGTTTCTGCTGGCGGCCATCGCAGTGGCGATGCCTTGATCAATCATTTCCCTTAGTTGGGCAGCAGTGACGTTTTGGGTAGTGTCGGCATTGTTGGGGTTCGTTCTAGTGATTAACATTTTTCTATAATTATACACAAAAATGAAATCATCAGTTTAAGGTGTTAGCACAGTTTTATACAAATACACGAAAAGAAATTCATGCTTAGACTTCACAACAAATTGGATAACCTGTTTAAAATTTCATAATATAATATAGTACAGGATATAACAAAAGATAATGGGTACATGCCATATGTCTAGAATAGGAATACAATACAAATTGCACAACCAATCCAAGACAGAGCACAGACAGCCTGTCTGGGATGGTGGTACACATAATATAAAGTACATCATCTACGAATCCCTAATCTAAATAGTGTAGTACAATGATACAACTGATAAAATAAAGTACAAATACATGAGGTCCTATATCATGATAGCCGGGATGCAACCCTAATAGCTTATCATGATGTACAAAAGATCTAGTACACCTAGTCTACTCATGCCTAACAGACTCCTCGGAAACGGCTGGTGCTACTGGTGGTGATGAGACGGCTGGTGCCTGCATGGCATCCTGCATCCAAGTCATGGCATCTCGGGTCTCCTTAAGAAGTCGAAGTGCCTCCAAGAACTGGTCTCTAAGGGTCTATTGAACTCCCCGAAGATGAGTAGTCTTTGATGTCAATCCCTGGTGATGGACGTCCTAGAGATCGAAGAAGATGGCAAGAGTCTGCTCCATGGACATGAGAGCGGTGTGAGTCTCAGTCTGTTGACTCTGTAGTAGGTAGATCTGCTCACGGAGGAACTCATTCTCCTCCAGCAACCACTGGAGAGAATGGTAAGTCGTGGACCATGCTCCTCGAGCAGCGTGTGCCTCAGCATTAACAGTTTAGCATAGAAGGTCATGACGCCACTGCAGAGCAGTGCATCCAAGTTGTCCATCGGCCAGCAGAGCATGAATCTCTGCAACATCTTGTGCCTGGCGTGCGGCCAGTGCAGTGATCTGGGCATGGACAGGATCCACGCGCCTCGTACCCGAACCCTCGCCGACCACAAAAGTAGAGTCGACAGGTGCCTCATGCGTCCTCTTACGAGGCGGCAGAGACTCGGGTGCGTAGTCCCGAAGTGAGGAAACTGGTGGTAAGGGTGGTAGGGCAGCAGTCGGCTGAACCTCTTCCTCAGCGGGGGAAATAGGTGAAACAGGTGGAGTAGCGATGAGTGCAGCAACGAGAGCGGTGTCACCCGAAGTGTGACTGTCGTCTGTGTCACTGGAAGATATCCATCCATGCAAGACGGATGTCGGTGATACGAGAGCAGGAGTATCAGTGGGTGATGTCATAGTAATCTGAAAATAATATACGTTTAATTGACATAAGTATAAACTTACTCAAGTTAAAAGTTTTTGGGAAATAATGATTTAAATCATATAATAGTGTCGTTTAACATGGCGATGTTAAAGGTTACGTTAATACTTAAGAGATTAATCAACCAGATGTTAATAATCAATGCACAGATAGCCACGAAAGAATGTATGCTCTACACTCTATATGCTTAACTATTCTAGTCCCGAAAATCCCAAAAGATTTTTAAAGCATTTATAGTCCAGTTTATATAAAAAAATTATTTTTATATTTGTTTAAATTTTGTTCTAGTTCTCTATAACTATCGCTCTGATACCATTCTGTGACACCCCCAAATTGAGTCAAATGCAGCGGAAATAATATTTAGGTGTCACGTAGGTGGATCAACAGCAAATAGCGTATAGAGCAGCAGATAAAAGATTATCATTACATTTACTACATGGATAAAAGTGAAAATGTTATTAAAATAGTCTTAAACATTATTCAACAATTTGAATTATTCCCCAGTTTATAAAACCCCAGACGAGCTCTATAAATTCAGCCTATCATGATGTTTGACTCCATACACACCAATACCTGCTTCAGTTTCCTGAGAAAACATGCTTAGAGAGTAAACATAAAGTTGGTGAATTCACAGGTTTAATAAAATAAGTTTAGACAATAAACATTCACTGAAGTAGTAATGCACAAAGCATCAACACTAAAAACTAATTACATTTCCATATTGCCCGAAACTGAGACTTGACAATTAAGCCCTTAACAAATAAGGACCCTTCGCCTTATAAAAAGGCACCCAAAAATAATAAGTGCTGACATGTGAAACATCTGTTGTTCTGGTCTAGGCACAGTGAGCATGACTCACCCAGATGGGGATGGTCAATCCCAAATAGATCTATTTATAACATTCAGGTAATTCAATACTTCTAATAGTTTCAGATGCACGGGTCATGCGGGTTCATCTACAATAGGCAAATGTAATCAAAGGTTTCACAGTTCAGTTTATGTCCATTAAATAAAATATGTTGCATGTAATCTTCCCCATAAAAAGGTTTAAAAGTTTGTCAATATATAAAGTGGGGCCATGAACTCACCTCAGTAGTACAGCAAATAGTCACAAGTAAATCTGATATGATGCTCACGATACAATCAACGACCTAAATAGTTATAAGGTCTCAGTAAATGCATAACATAATGCATAAAAGTTTCAGAACAAGTCTGTGCATGCTTATACTGGTTTTAAGCATTTTATTACGATATCTGTAATTTAGCTCATCGTTGTACAAGTTATAGTTGTATTTATTTTAAGTATAAAATAAATAGTATTGTTAACTTAATTAATTTGTTTAATAAAATATCCTCGTACTTGTATGGTTCATAAAGTGATTTAAATATTAAAAAAAAGAAAGTTTTTATTTAAAGTGAAAATAAATATAATTAATATATTTACTTTTATAAGTTAATCATTTTCAATTTATTTCTTATATATAAATAGGGTTTATAAAACGTATAACATTTTAGTTAAATTTAGCGTTCCCGATATTTGTATAATTATTACATTATAAGTTTGGGAAAATATAACAAACGTTGGATTTTTATAATTAGTTAAGTTTTACCTTTTTATAATTAGTTAACTTTCAAAGAATGGCAAAACAAGTCCCTCCCTAGTTACACGTGTAACTAGGGTTTATAAAAGTTTCACCAGTTGTCACTTTTGTTCCTTATGGTATCCGACCTATTTTAGGTTTAATATAAGTTTCACAAATGCCCCCTAGGGCTTCATTTAAGTTTCGGCTTATGCCAAACAGCCCCTAGGGTTTATCTAGGGTTTATTAAACTTTGCAAGTTTGGCAAAAGGGGTCCCTAGGGTTACTATTAAGTTTCGACAAAAGGCAAAAGGGATCCCTAGGGTTACTATTAAGTTACACAATTTACCCTAACTTGTTAATAATTCCATTTAAGTCCTCCTACTATGTTTGAAGTTTCGGATAGTGTTAAAACACCACCCTCAACTCTCGGAAATTTACCATATTAACCCTTATGTTTATCTTTTTGGAAAGGTGAATTTCTATAAATATTCATTTAGATCCCTAAACTTAAGAAAATTACAAAATTTTTATATTCATCATTTTTAATCCGAAACATCATAGATTTACTATTTTAACCCAAAACTTCATAGATCTATCATTTTAGTCCAAAACATTTATAGATCTCATCTTTAAATTCAAAAGTTTGTAAAATCATATTTTTCACACTAAAAGTTTTATAAAAACATTATTTAATAAAAATGGAGTTAATTTAGGCAAGCTTATTATAGTGGCTTAATAGCTTAACTTCTATAAGGCAAAGTAGTGAGCTTATAAATCTAAGGCAACTAGTTATATAGATCTAGTGTTTCTAGGCTTGTTTAAACATTACAAAGTTAGTCAATACTAAACCATATGGATAAAACTCCACGTCTAATATATGCATGCTTAGGTTTTTCATAGTTTTTATAGTTTAACAAGTTCATAAGGTTATATACATTATAGTTAACAAGTTTTTATATCACATTAACTCATATACTTATTTTAGTCGTGACCCATTTAGGCCTAGGGTTTCACGGTTTTGTTTCAACATTAAATTCTTACTAGTGATAAGCAAGTGTATGTTTAGGTGTATGAAAATAAATATATTGAAAGATAGGTTTTAGGTTACTTACTTGTTTAGATAGATCTAGGAATGAGTAGGAGAATAAGTAAGGATTAGAGCTTGGTTTCAACAATGGTGATCACTTGTAACCAAAAGTTAGTCGTGGCCTTCACTTGTGTAGCTAGGGCTCCTTTTCTTGTCTTGAAGATCAAGGTATTTGTAGAAATGACAATGATTAGCATTCAAGATGCTTGAGACATAGTAAATGAGCTTGAAAGATCTTGGTTATGGTGTAAATGTTTCTAGCCGTGTGTTCTTGAGAGAGAGTGAAGTGAGATTGATTTCAAATGCTTTGTGTTGTGTGTGTGTTTCGGATATAATAGGAAAGAGAGGATCCAAGTGTATCTTGGTATTGTACCATGAATCTTGTGGAGATACTTGTTGGATATTTTCAAGATTTAGTGTAGGATTTCCCACATGCTTAAATTAGAATCACATTTCCCTCCCATTCTTGCTATTCTTGCCGTGTGGTTTGAGGTCAAAGGGGGACAAGGTATTGTCTCAAATAGTGTATGTATAAGATAGTATAGTAAGTTGTATGGTGGCATAGTGTATGATTTGACTTTGGGGTATAGTTAAGTATAAGTAAAGTAAGAATGTAATGTAGAAAGGTGAGGTGTGTAAGAAAAGTGTAAGGTATAGTGTATTAGTGGATGGTAGCTTATAGGTTTAATAATTAGGATTAGTGCATGCATACATACACATACACGACACCCTTATGTATTTTGGAGAGTTGTGTTAATTTTTATCAAGTGTTGGAAGATAATAATAGTCCTTGTATTATATTGCATGCATTTATTTAGTTTCTAGGTGTTTTAATTAAACCTTTAGGTATCTTAGTGAAAGTATATAATAAATATATCATTATAAGTATTTACTTGAATAAAGTAAAAAAATGATAATGTGAAATAATGTACATTGTTTTAAAGTGTTAGGTGCTTATTCATAGTATGAAATATATGCAAATATATACATATAAATATAAGTCCAAGTACTTGATAAATTAAGTAAATAATGTTACAGTTTATCTCAAAATGTGTACTGAGGTGATGAATCCTTGTTCATTTAGGTGGCCAGTCAATTGCTAGAGTAGTCAATAATGACTAAGGGTTCATATAAATGTACAAATAAATATGAAAGATAGTATGACAAAGGTATATGATTAATAATAAGTCATATAAAAGTGGAAATATAAAGATTCCAAAAATAAAGAGTACAACAGTTGACAAAGTCAATAAGGTAAAATCAGAGGTTCTACACTACCGAGCTCGTCATGATGAAGAGCTATGGGGTTATCATTCCTTATATTTATTGATTACCGCGAACTGAATAAAATGACGATCAAAATTTATATCCATTTCCCAAGATGAAAGATTTGTTCGATCATTTACAAGGTTCTAGCGTATATTCAAAAATTTGATCTACGGCATGGTTATCATCTACTTCGCATCCGCAAAGAAGATTATCTATTCCAATCACTACATCCAGAACTCGTAATGAACATTATGAGTTTCATGTGATGTCGTTTGGATCGACCAATGCACATGTAGCATTCATGAATTTGATGAATCGCGTGTGTAAGCTGTATTTTAATAAGTTCATGCTTATGATCATTAAGGACCGTCTGTTTGTTTCTAAGAATAAGAAGGTGTTAGTAATCATTTGTAGACTGCCCTGAGTTGGCCGAGCAGTGAAAACCTGTACCTTGAGTATTTATCATGTGATTTAAGGCTTGATCATTACATTATTTGACCATGTAATTAATGGTAGTGGAATATATGTTGACTCTTCAAAGATCGGAGCCATTAAGGCTTTGGGTTATACCAAAAAGGAAGTGCGAAGATGTTTGGGTTTGACAGATGTTTATCGAAGGATTATTAAGGAATTATTCCCTCATACCCAGATCATTTAACTAAACTCCCTTAGGAGTAGATGTTTGTGTATACCTCAAGACAACCTAGAAGGAATTGAGAAAACCATATAACCCATGACTTGGAATTTAGAGCGGCAGTTTTTGCTCTTCAACTAAGAAAATTTTGACCAAAGTTTAAACAAAGATTTTTACCGAACATTTATGGATCTTGTTAATTATTTTCGATAAATCAACGAAGATCGTGTTGACTAAATTCAAATTTATTTTGAACATTTTTTTTCTTTCTATAATTGGACGAGCTAAGAAATTTAAAATTTTTACGTTACGTTTCATAAATTAAATATTTATTATTTAATTACTTGCAATATTTATCGACGATTTAAACGTTGGACTGGGCACAACTAATAAAGATAATAGTTGAGACGAAACTAAAACTTAGAGAATATGAAGAAAGAATTTCTGAGTGATTATGGTCATTATATTTATTTCATCAGGGAAGATGAATGTAGTTGCTGACGCATTATGTAGAAAGGATAAAGAACCAATTAGGATGTGTTCCTTAATAATGACGGTGCAGAATAATTTGCCCGAGCAATTTAGAAATAGCCAATGCTTGTAAGAAGGATAATATAGATAATGATGGGTTTCACGGCTAATGAGAACCATTAGAGATGGGAGCCGATGGCGTTAAGTGTTAAAAAGTCGTTTATGGTTGCCTAAATATGGAGGATTTCGAGATTTAGTCATGTTGAAATCTCATAAGTTTAAGTATTCTATTCATGCCATTTCTAATAAAATGTATCTTTATCTAAGGAAGTTGTACTGATGGACAAATAAAAAAGCAGACATCGCCACATACGTTAGTAAATATCTAACTTTTGCGAAGGTCAAGGCTGAACACAAAAATCCATCAAGATTACTTCTACAGCTTATTATCCCTGTTTGGAAGTGGGATAGAATCACCATGGACTTTATCACAAATCTTCTAAGGTCATTATCTAGATTTGATTCGATTTGGGTCATCATCTAAAGTCTGACCAAATCTGCTCATATCATTCCAAGAATGATAGGCTCTCGATGGAGAAGTTGGCTCATTTGTATTTAAAGGAGTTGTGTAAGCATGGTGTGCCTGTATCGATCATCTCTATCAAGATCCTCGCTTTGCATCAAAATTCTGGATATTCCTTCAGAGGTCATTGGGAACAAATCTTGATATGAGTACTGCTTATTATGATACACCAGATCCGGCTCAGTTATTGTTAGAGTGAATAAATCTGCCATTTCTTGAAATCTCTCTTCTGATTTAAAATCGTGGTGTAACGCGTATCCTCCCCTGTTCCGGTCATGGAATAGATGAAATAAATCAAAGTGGATTCCGACGTCATACAAGAGGGGGAGACCATAATGAAAGTAGGATTCAATGGCTTTCCCTTTTTTAAATAAAATGAAGGATATTGTTTTGTACCCATTACTCCATTCATATACTATGACCCCTAAAGCAATCAGAGGGACAAGGTTAAGGAACGATACAGAGACTAGACGACTTGTTTTATGCTTGTATGATTGACCTTTGGTAATGAACAGGATGAGCACCTTCCTTTGGATAGGTTATCATTGATATTATCGCTTTAGGATTGAGACCGAACCTTGCGAGGATCTATATAAAGAAAAGTTTAAGAGCATCTGTAGGTAGGAGTTCGGATAAAGATACCCGACCCATGAGACCTGAAATGATTGTGGAAATTAGGATCCGATTATTGACTGCCGATAGTGGGCAGGGGGGTATATGAATGTGAGATGTAGATCTTGAAGTGCATGATGGGTAGTGAAGTTATGCCAAGAATTTTCACCGTGAAAAGGTGAATTGATGATCTGAAAGATTGTGGGAAGCCAAGTCCCCGTTATATGGGACCATTGAGGTTATGTAAAGATTTGGTATGAGAGGCATATAAGCTAGACTACCCTAGGACTTCAAGGGTTGCATGAAATATGTTCCATATATCGAACTTGATAAAATGTCTATCAAGTGAAAATCTTATTATTTCTTAATGAAGTTTGGGTCGGCGAAAAGTTGCATTCATCGAAAACCCGTGGACATCATGGAAAGAGAAAGTAAGCCAACTTAAGCATGATCGTATTCCCATAGTTATGTTTGATGAAACTCGCGTATTATAATGAATTATGCTTAAGAGAAAAGACTGAATGTGGAGGAAATGCCCACATGTCTTTGGCTCTATAAGAAGCGAGTAGTAAGATGAATCGATCTTTGAGGACAAAGATCCTTTTTAGGGGGAAATGTTGTGACAATCCGTTAATTTGAGGTCGTTATTTTACTCTCAAGTATTATTTATAATCATTATTTTATCGTTAGTTTATGAACTCACTCACTTTTGGGAAGAAATTAGGGTTTACGTCTTAAATTAGCATCGTCTACGTTTAAACCGGAGAGCTCTACATTACGTGTTTACGTTTACATACTCCGTTTTTGTGACAGTCTGACATTTTCAGATAATAAATTTATTCTCGTATATTATTTTGAAATTTTATTTTATGCGGGTTCATGAAAACACATACTTACGGGAAGAAATTAGGGCTTACGTGCATAATTTAACGTCTTTTACGATTAAACCGGAAACCCTAGGTTTACGTATTTACGCTTTTGTGCTCCTTTTTGATGAGACAATTTTTATTAGAATCGTTTTGTGCCGTAGTTTCATAATTTGCAAAAACGTTTTTCGTAAATCAACCCGAGGGCACGTAAATCGAGGAAACTAGAATCGAGGAGTACCCGTAAAATAATAGAGGTGAGACAAGTATTACACTTGTCCCACCCCCCATACATGTGGTGGCAACATAAGCTCACAAGAGCTTGTTGTCAAAAACTTATAAAGGGTTGAGACACTTGTCTCATGAATGCACAATATACTTAACCCTCAAATCTTCTCACTCACACTTCATTTGCATGTTGACTAGAAAGTTTTCACAAAAATTCTCTCCATCTCCACAACACCATCTTCATCAAATTTTACCCTACAACTTATCTACAATCAACATATGTTGATAACTACTTAAAAGGATGTTGTTTTGAGGTAACTACTACTTGTGAAAAGAAGTTTTCATGGAGTCCTAGGGCTGATTTTCAAGAAGGAGTTCATATATTTGAATATCACAATAAGTTGTTTCAAAAAGCTAAAGATTTGGTTACAAGATCAAGCCTTGTTCATCCAAAATCTCATCATTTTCATCACTTTGGTTGGTATAGAGATTGTTTCTTTCTATCATCCTACTAATTTTGTAAATGTATTTATCTATATAGTTCAAAATGTATATGTAATAGATCTGAATGATGATCAAGTGATTGCATGGGGATTTTATGTCATTAGATTAAGTTGATGAGGTTAAATCTACAAGTAAAAGCTGTTAAAATCTTGACTAGTTAAGTAGGCTGTAATAAACAGTAACATTCAATAATTTTACTTGGTTAAATATATGAGATTATTGGATATACAGATAGATAAATTATTTTTACATAAGTGGTGAATTAGCCATACAATAGAATGTTAAAAATGAGCAAGATATGGCCAAAACACTTTTGTAGTACTAATCTGTCTAGTCTGTTTTGGATGAATTATTAAAATTACTTGAATGTTGTTTGAGCAGGAGCGACAGAAGAGTTATTTGTAGCACATATCATGTAATTTTTACAGTAAAAATTTGAGGTTCCAATTCATTGTATAACTCAAGATATGATCAAAATGGTTGACTTGAAATTTTACATCAGATTTGACATAAAGTATATATTATTAAAAAGGCACTAAAAGTGAATTAATGTATAAAATAAGTATGTATAAATTAATAAATGATAATAACTATTATAAAATAAGTTTATATATTATTATAAATAAATATTACATTTTATAAAAATAAAACTCAAATGGTTTTCTAAACTACAAACTATATATAAATTTTACGTCTTTTCGGCTAAAACCGAAAGGATGGCGTTTTCGCCAAATAAAACTTAGATGGTCGGACCCGTCTAATGTAACATTTTTATAAATCATATACTGATATGCAAACACACTTGACAAGTAAAAATCGACAAAACCGAGCTTTGTAACTAATGGACCATTATGGGCCAAATTAGCCTTGTTGGACTACTAGGCCCAACTAGTTTGGTTTAATATTATTGGACTTACTCATGGGCTTAACCCACTTGGGCCCAACATATGAGTATAGGCCTGGTCTTATATAGATAAATAGACTAATAAAAAGATATTGGACTCTTAATGGGCCTATTGGGCCTTAACATGTGAATGGGCTAAAACTAGTGTAACTAGACTAAGTTAACTAGTACTTAACAACTAATAATGTTGTGCAAGAAAATAAAACCCCACTTGATCATCATGTTATAACATCATTACATTATACATAACAAGTTTTAGAAAGTTATTTGACGATAGTCTAAGACCGAGTATTATTTGTTTAGGTTCCCGTGATCGAGGCACGTACCGTACATCCTAATTGCCGATAACCCGCCTTTCCCAACTAATGTGAGTTCATAGCCTCGCACTCTTTTAAATGTTTTGTGAAATGTTTTATAAACCCGCGAGGGAGATAACATGCTAGTTTTAATAAAGATAGAACACAAGTGGTCATGATTGTATGTTTATTGATATGGACCCGATTGATTAAATGACTCAATGAATGATTGAAATGGATTATTATTAGTTAGGTTATGTCACTATAAGTCCCATTAGCATGAATTGTGAACTACCGTGAGTGGTAGAGGCTTATGCATATAATAGTACTAGTTGGGGAAGATCACCCCAGTTCGCGCCTTGACGGTTGATCCCCGTCGTGCCACATTGATTGGTAAGCGATTTATGTATGAGGGATATATTTAGCGTGATTATTGTGATGACACGCTGTTTTAAATGGGCAAATGAAATCTGGGCTAGCTACCCGATATATTTTATAGAAAGGCAACAATGTCATGCGGCTTATAATAATCCGATAATAACAATGATAATGGTAATATTGAGGCTGCGGTCTCAAAAATAACGTATGATATGTGAT
Organism: Glebionis coronaria; assembly: GCA_025667525.1. Lineage (NCBI taxonomy): Eukaryota > Viridiplantae > Streptophyta > Magnoliopsida > Asterales > Asteraceae > Glebionis > Glebionis coronaria. Next base: position 335,926,060 of record CM046880.1, on the reverse strand, counting down.
TTGAATTATAATATATTGCCTGACTAGCAATATGGGGTCTTATTTATGATTATACCCGTGTTCTGGTTTTATATAACTGTTTTATATAACGGTTTTTATTATTTTATAAACAACGTTATAAAACGTATTGAATGGTGTTGTTACGACAATGATTCGTATAAAATGTTTTTGGCCTAAGTTATGATTTACGAAAATGATTCGTATCAAATGCTTAAGGCCTATGTTATGATTTACGACAATGATTCGTATAAAAGGTTTTTGGCCTATGTTATGGTCTATGACAAAGAATTGTACAAAAATATTTTTCAGTAATGATTATATACCGGTTTTATGATTAATGGTTATTATTAAACTCTATAGACTCACTCAGCGTTTCTCTAACTTTTAACATGTTTTATCTCAGGTACTTGAAGGTAATTCTCGGGAAGATGACAAGAGTTTATGTCCCGCATTTAAATAATAATTTCCATTCAAATGTTTTGTAAATTTGTAAGATATATTTGACCTGAGGACCTATGTAATTTGATATTTATGAATGGAAAAATGCTTTGTTATTAAACGACGCGATTTTTAAGCGTTGTCTATGATTTGAGTAATGTGTTATCCCATAACACCAACGACTCTTCCGATGATTCGAAATGTAAATATTTGAGGGTGTTACACATACACTATACCATGTTAATTCTTGTCCCCTTTGACCCTAATACTACACGGCAAGAACTCAAAAATTGGAAGTGAGACACTTTGCTATATTTGGCATGTGCATGTATCTTACAACATATCTCATCAAATCCTACATGTATCTATCGTAGATACACTAGTACATTACTAAGATATTTAATATCCTCCTCTCTCTTCATATACTCGGATCTCACAAGATCATACAACACAAAACATTTGAATCTCACTTCCACTCTCTCAAAACTCACGGCAAACATTTTCTCCTACACCAAAATCCTCCATTTCTCATTTACTTCTTCATTTACTAACCTTGAATCATGCCTCATGCAACATAAATACTAATAATCACTCCTTACTACTCTTAACTTACACTACAATGCTACAAGGAAACCCTAGGAGCACCATAGGAGGGCCACGGCTAGGTCTTGGTTTTAGCTTTCCACCATTGTTGAAAACAAACTCAAGCTATCCATAGTTCACTTGTTCATTCCTAAAACCACTTAACAAGTAAGTATCATTAGGCCTATCTCTTTCTTAATACCTTCATTTATCATACACATGAACATATATATCCCTAGTGTAAACTTAACATAAAAACAAATCTAGGAAAACCTAGACTTAATGAAAGTCACGGCTAAAATTAAAGTGTCACTTAATGTGATGAAAAATATTGTTAACTATGATAACCATAACCTCATGAACATGCTAACCTAGAAAAATCACAAAAATCCATGCATGCATATATTTGGCCGTGGGTTTTACCCTAGTTTTTAGGGTGATGGATAACTTTGAAAAGTTGTAGAAAGCCTAGAAATCATTAGATCCATATTACTACTTAACATGTTTAACTAGTTTGTTTTAGTGGATTATTACACTATGTAAGCCCAATAGAAACTAGAAGCCATTAAGCCCACTTATGCTTCTTAAAGCCCACTAAGATAAATATACCTAAAATAAACTTTACTTGTGTTAAATAAACATATTACAAAACTTTTGTATGATATATATGATTTATTAAAGTTTCGGGTTAAAAATGTAAATTATTAAAGTTTTGGATTAAAATGTAATTTATGAAACTTTCGGATAAATTTGTAAATTTTAATAAGTCTAAGGATTCAAATGGTGATTTTTGGAAACTCATTTTAACAAAATATAAAGTATAAGGACCCATAATGTAAATTGCCGAGAGTATAAGGTTAAATAGTACCCTATTCGAGACTTAAACATAGTAGAAGGACCACTTTTGTAAATTATTATAAGTTGTATACATTTGTGTAAATCAAATAAAATCCTAAGGACCCCTTTTGCCACTTGCTGAAACCTTTAGGATCCCTAGGGGCCGTTCTTGTCAACTAGGAAAAGTTAGAAACCCTAATTCTAACCCTAGGGACCATTATGGTCATTAGACGAATCTTTTTCAAGCCCTAGGGGCCTGTTATATAAATTAGGATTAAACCTAACCCTAACCGAATATAACAAGGACTAAAAGTGGCAACCTAGGAAACTTTTACAAGCCCTAGTTACACGTGTAACTAAGGGGACTTGTTTTGCCAATGTTTGAAAGTTAAACAAACCCTAAGGGTACTTTGTAAATTAGCCGCGGGTAATATATATAATCGAGGGACTAAAATGCAATTTTCCTAAACTTTAACTAAACCCTAATTTATTATATATATACTTAATATTAAAACGGTGTAACTTAAATAAATCTATAAGTATAATTGTTATTTTCCCAAGCTTATAATTTAAATAAATTATACAACTTCGGGGACTTTTAATTAAATTAAATTAAATGTACTATATATTTTACAAACATTATTTATATAAGTTATATATAAATTGAATACAAGTAATTTATAAAAGTAAATATAATTATATTTATTATTAACCTTCTACATTTTAAATATATATAAAACTTCTTTTATAAATATTTAAAACACTTTACAACGATACAAGTACGGGAATATTAATTAAACGAATTAATTACTTGAACGATATTATTTATTACACACTTAAAAATAAATACTTCTATTACTTGTACAGCGATAAATTAAATTGCAGGAATCATAATAAAATGCTTAAAACCAGTATAAGCATGCATAAATTTATTCAGAGACTTTTCTGCATTATTTTATGCATTTATTGAGACTGTATAATTGTTTAGGTTGTTGACTGTGTCGTGAGCAACTGAGCATCATTGGATTTTCTTGTGACTTATTATTGTACTACTGAGGTGAGTTCATGGCCCCACTTTATATATTGACATACTTTTAAACCTTTTATGGGGAAGAAAACATGCAACATATTTTTATTTGATGGACATAGACCGAGCTACGAAACCTTTGATTACATTTGCCTATTGTCGAATGCCTCCCTTACGCGGGAACTGGAACTGTTAAAATTGTTGAATTGCCTGAATGTATAAATAGATCTATTTGGGATTGACCATCCCCATCTGGGTGAGTAGCGCTCATTGTGTCTGGGCCAAGGAAAACAGATGTTTATCATGTCAGAACGGAATATTGGGTGCATTTTTATTAATGCGAAGGGTCCTAATAAGTTGTACGGCCTAACATGTCAAGTGTCAGTTTCGGGCAATAGGAATGTAATTACCTTTAAAGTGTTGATGCTTTGTACATTACTACTTCAGTGAATGTTTATTGTCCAAACTTAATTTATTTATTTAAACCTGTGAATTCACCAACTTTATGTTAACTCTCTAAGCATGTTTTCTCAGGAAACTGAAGCAGGTTTTTAATGTGCATGGAGTCAAGCATCATGATAGGCTGCATTTATAGAGCTCATATGGGGTTTTACAAACGGGGAAATCATCCAAACTATTGAATAATGTTTAAGACAGTTTTTACAACATTTGCACTTTGTTAATGCAAGTAATGCCTAAAAACATTATTAGTGTTAACTAATCTTTCTTAGTTTTGATCACAACAAACCATACAACACATTTAGTGTAGAAACACAAAATGAATTATTTAACTAACACTATCATCAAGGTAATAATCATATCACTAACCTTTCTTAATCATACTTAGTGATCATCAAAATGATTATCCTTAAAACTCACTTTTGTTAATAAGACAAAAGACTTTTTAATAAACTTTCTTTTTTAGAAAATGTTTTATTAAAATGGAAAATGAAAATTTGAAAATGGCATATTCCAAATGCTGTTAGAATATCCTTTGAAGGGTTCAAATACCTCAGATATTCCCACCCCACTAAAAGACAAAAAACGGAGCGGAGTCTAGTGGCGGTACCTTAAGTACCTACGCGGTACCTTAGCGATATGGTACCGCGGGGTGAGATAAGGTACCGCGCACAGTAGTCGTTATAGATCCGTTGTAACTTTGTCTCCTTTAAATAGTGGGTCAAATCTCATTTTCCAGCAAGCCTCTTGGACGTTTTTCTCAGCCCTTTTTCTATTTTCTATAGCATAATCATTAGTAAATGATCACTTAATTTGTTAAGGATGTTTACATATGATTATCCTCTTGATCCCCTCCTTTACCATGTCCAATGAGAAGATCACTCACTCACTAGTGTAGTGATAAAGATGAATTTATGAGCTAGTCATATTCATCATGATACCCTTTTGTTTTAGGTCAATCCAATGTATTTATGAATACTTGGACTAGTTGTGTTCATCCAAGTTATTTGTGAATACTTGGATTTGTTGTGTACATCCATTGCACATGTGTTTGCTTAGATTTGTGTTGTGTAAATCCAAGCTACATGTGTGTACTTGGATAAGTCTAGTTGAGTTAATAGATTTGATTAGGAGTTCTCACTAAACTATAAAGTGATGTGGTTGTGTCTTGTGAGTTCTCACTAAACTTTAAAGTGATTAGTAGTTGTGTTGTGTGAAGTTCTCACTTAGCTTCAAAGTTAAGAGTCGTGAAGATTGGTTCTAGCTTTCGATTAGAACTCGACATCTAGCCTTGTGTCGTAAAATGGTGAAGTAGGCAACGTCGTGAAGATTGGTTCTACCTTAAGATTAGAACTCGACATCTAGCCTTGTGTCGTTAAATTGTGAAGTAGGCAACGTCGTGTAGATTGGTCCTAGCTAAAGATTAGGTCTCGACATTTAGCTTAGTGTCGGAAAATAATGTAAGCAACGATGTAAGGTTTTCTCCGCCGAGAAGGGAGCTTGTGGATATAGTGGAAATCTCGAGTAGGTGTACTCGAGGAGTGGAGTAGAAACGAGGATAGAGCCTCGTTGTCAAACCACTATAAATCTTGGTGTCTTCCCACTAGGTTGTCTCCTTCCTTGCTCTTTACTTATTTCATTATCATTATACTTGCTTATTATTCTTGCTAGTGCATTTCAATTGAACCTAATCATTATGCAACTTAGCTTTAAGTAAAACATAGTTTTGATACAAACCAAATTGAAAGCAATTTTAATTTGGTCACCAATCGAAGAGAAACTATTCAACCCTCCCCTTCTAGTTTCTACAATTGGTATCAGAGCGATGGTCACTCAAGATCTTTGAAGTATATTGTACTTTAAAGCTTAGATCGATCCATTGTCTCCTCAAATTAGAAGGTCTAGTTGTACTAAAGTTTCTCTTTGGTCAAAACTATGTTTTCTTTGAAAAATAGGTCTTTTAATTGATAATATTGCATCCCACTTAAGATTAGTAGCCTTTATGCATTTTAGATATACTCTTGAAATGTATCTACTAGTTTGCATCTTGCTTTGTGTAGGTACTCATGAAGATCAATCACTTAATTGGTTGTGGATTGAGTTACTTGCACTTGTAGAAGAATCATCTTCATTGATCTTTAACATCTTTGAATGATGATACCAAGATGATTGGGAATGATACTAGTCCTTGAAGACTTAGTACTCATCATAGTCATTGATTGGGCATAGCACTTATTCCTTCATGGATTGCTCTTTGTGGCCAAGGTACGCTTTCGTTCTCCGACACGCCCTTTGATCATTCTTTTGATCATTACTTGACTATGTGCTTGTTCTCGGCATCCTTGCCTTGACATTTATTTGTGGTTTGTGCTTCTTTTCCTTTATCCTCTCAAACCTTCATTGCTTGGATACTTGACTCACTATGGTGATGTAGAGTGAGTTAGTAGAAGCTTAAAGTATCAAGCATGATTTCTATGGTTTGCACCCATACGGTTAGTAGGCCCTTTGTGGGAGAGAAAGTGAATTAATACCTTGCTCATATTTTTGTTTAGACTAAGACTATTATTGAAAGTGATCTTAGTCTATACTTGAATAATTGATTTGTGCTTATTCATTACCAAAGTCGTTTAACGTTTCGCCGGAAAGGCACGTCTTAAACCACTATATATGACACAAGCTCCTCGTTACCACTATTTGAAGACTATCATTAATCCCTTGAGCATTGATCCTAGTCTTGATTCACTTCCCTTGATTTCTCTCCACTTAGTCGTTTTGCTACGAGTAGTCGTTTGTCCGTTTCGGTTCTTTTCGATCTTGATTTAACTCGTAATCCTTCGTTAAGGCATATTGCTTAGTGTTATGATGATCCAATGATATTCTAAAAGGCTGATGATTTAATGTTAAGTATTTTAGAAAAACTGGATTTTCAAAATTTGGCGTTTTTCAGAGATAGAAACCTGCCTCTGCAGGCGGTTCCTTATCTCCGCGGCTCAAACCCGCGGTTCCTTATCGATAAGGTACCGCGGGCAGTAACTTTTGTCAGAGCGCCAGTTTGTGTTTTTTTATTCTTTTTCAAACCAAACTCTCTCTCTCCCAAAAACACACAGCCGACGGGTTTTACCTTTTCCACCATTGTTGAAGCTTCCAAAAACTTCAATCACTCAAATTAATTGATTCCAAGTTGTGGGTTTCACTCATCCTTCATCTAACATCAATTAATTGTAAGTATTTTCTTTCAATTTCATCTATTTTGTTCTAGGGTTCATCCTTTCATAATTGGGGATTTTTAAAATTGAAATTGAATTGAAACCTTAATAGGAATGTGGGTTGACATGGTAATCTTACTATGATTCCTTAGGTTGATATTCATTAAGATTTCACTAAAACCCACTTGTAGAACAAATCAGAATTTAGGCTAAATGAATTTGGTTGAATGATGGATTTGAGATGAACCCATGAACAAGTAGGTAATGACATTGTTAATGCTTACCTAAAAACCTTGTTTTGAAAAACCAATGTTCTAAGTTCATTGTTGATCCAACATAGTTCATACGTTCTTGGTAAATAATGGAATAGCTACATTGTGAACATGAGAATGATATGGATTCAATCCTTTGTTTGTCAAGAAATTGATATAACACATTCTCATATTCTTTGTTTGTTGATTTTAATTTTTCATATGAGTGATTGGATAGATATTTTCGTGTTTAGGTACTTGTCATGTCTTCAAGATATCAAAAAGATCACGAACAAACACGAGCATACATGCCCTCTCACCCTCTTTTGATTCACTCTCACAAAAACTCGTCTAAGTCTCTCGAACATTGTTGTTTCCATGAAGGACGCATTGTTTGTTCCAATTTCGCAAATGAGTTTATTCGCTTCATGTTTAAATCTATTGGGTTTGATTGTCTTCTTGATATTGATGAGCCAATATTTCCTTCGTTTCTTATGGAGTTCTTTAGTTCATTCACATTGATAAGCATCAATAATGGTTTGTCTATACGATTTTCCATTATGGGGAAAATCATTATTTACACTCTTGAAGAATTCGGTGATATTCTTGGAGTGCCATCTAATGGTCAATGTCGATTCACCGATGCTTGGAGTTTAGACTCTTTAGAATCGGCCCCTATTGATGCTCATTATGTGACCGTGCTTCCAACTCCTTCGGACATCATTCATACCATTTCTAAACCTCGTGAGCATCCTATTCATGGTAACTTTCAAGGAGTTGTTCGAACTCTCTCTCCTTGGGAATTACTATCTAGTGATATTAATGATTTCATGTCTCCTTGGGCTGAAATCATTAGGGAAAATGCAATGTGTCTTGATGGGAATCAGGATTTAGTACCCGCTTGTCTTGCACACATGTTGTATTGTGTTGCCACCACAACTCCTTACAATCTCGCATTTTTCATAGCTAGAAGAATTAGGTTTGTTACTCTTGAGCCTAAGTCAAGTCTTCCCTATGGAATGCTTCTTTCTCGTCTTCTTAGAAGAGTCCTTATTGACTTTCCGTCTCTTCTATCTTCACCCTATCACTCTGTTGATCGTGTCATGTCTCCCATTCAAGGGAACATTTCACCCGAGATCAATGTGAACTCGTGTCAAGTCAAAAATACTTCTCAAGAAGAGTCTTCTAGTAACCCTCCCTCAAACTTCATTAACTTCGTGTCCTCTTCAATCTCCATCTTGTCCTCCCATGAAGTTGATTCCGACTATCAATTTTATCTCAATCATCTTCTTCGAGAACGCCTCAGAAGTGAATCAAGGAATTAGATGTTATGCTCATAGTGACTTGCAACACTCATCTAGGATGTTTTCATGACTCTCTTCTCTTCATTTGGTTATGTATTAACTTATGCTTGGATTATTATTTACTTTGATCCTTAATGTTAATTATGCCTTCATGTTTGTGTTTTACATTGCTTTGTGCATGCCTTTTGATAGTTAGCTTATTAGATTATGATCTGTAGTTAACTTTGGCTTGTGAAACCTTTGGGAAAAATCTGGGTTTATCAAAAACTGGAATGGGAAATTTTTGAAAACCTTCTGGTCGCGGTTCCATATCGACCCGCGGTTCCTTATCGATAAGGTACCGCCGGTCCTAGATAAGGAACCGCCGGCCACTGTGCACGACAGCATCTTTGCTTTACACTGTTTTTTTAATTTTGTGTAAACCTTGCATGATTTTCAGTAATAAACTGCATATTTCCTAAACTAGGGTATCTAAATTTATTATTCACCTAAAATGATTTTAACCCATTACTAGTTTGGATCATCCCCTCAACCATTTAAACCCACCTTGTTTGCCATGTTCTTCACACATCAAACATACTTCCCTAAACCTTAAACCACCCTAATCAACCATGGTGTGTACCAAAACCTCAAACACTTCCAAGACCTCCACCCCAAGAAAAACACTCAAAATAAGGGTTAAGGTAGCTAAGCCTAACTCTTCACCTTTCCTCACACCTAAGAATGAGAATGTTCCTATCCTCATTTCTTCATCACCTTCCCCACCTCTTGCACCATGCAAGACTTCTTCCACCCATGGTACTAACCACTCCATTGGTTAGACCTCCTCTTCATTCAATTCTAGAATGAATGAGCTTTCTTCACCCTTCACTCCAAGTGAACCCTTGGAAGTGACCACACAACCTCAACCAATCCACAGCATTCCTTTTGGGAATGACTTTGATGACATTTTGGTGACTTCACCATTTACCCCTCACAACTCACCATTTCACCAACCTTGGAGAATTTTCCTCCACACTCACCCATTTCCCCTTTGAGGAACATGCCTCCACTTTCACCCACTTCACCCTTGGAGAACATGCCTCTTCCACCTCCACCCAACTCAAACATCCCAATTTTGGGTGTCCCTCTTTCCCTTCTCTTGGGTGATCCTTACTTTGGGTTTCAACAAACTCATGGTCCTAGATGTCCATGTTGTCTCTACAACCACTTCCTCATCCAAAACCTAAGGATGGATATGTATGGACTACATAGGGGTTTGCAAGATTTCTTGCTTGCTTTGTTCTCCATGCCTCCTCCTAGGAGATGAATGATGGAGTTCTTTTAATAAAGATTTTCAACAACAAGCCAAAGAAAACCACCTATCTAGATTTAATGATAAGCTAGCTATGTATTAGTTAGTTTTATTTATCTTTGTACTTGTTTCACTAATGAATGTTTCGTGTTGTTGACTTATGGATTTAGCTTTGTGTGATTCTATCCTTTTGTGCACACTAATCAACTTTAATTTGAAATTAAAATTGAACCTAAATCTATCACAACCCCTAAACTTGACTAAAATTGGTTCAAAATGATATCTAAATTATTTTGTCATCCTTTGTCAAGACATTCTTTGTGAATGTGTTGCTTTATGCAACCCTAGCATATTTTGGTTCTAATAGAGGTAAAATTCCAAGATTTGCAACTTTTTGAAAAAGTCTTAGTTTTTCCCAAAACCCAGGAAAAACATGGTTTAAAGTCCACTGGACGCGGTTCCTTAAGGACCCGCGGTTCCTTAGTGATATGGAACCGCCGGCCCATATAAGGTACCGCGGCCAGAATGTGGCTTTTGACGATTTTTTTGGTCAAAACTTATAAAACCCTATTCCCAGTCAAGATTCCTTGTTTACTCAAATTGACTAAACATTCCTTGACACTACACATTTTGTATTCAAATTCTTACCTTGATTACATTTTACTTATACCCCAACCTTGAGATTTCATTCTCACACCTTCCCAACCTTGAGAATTCATTCTCACATAACCTTGAGATATCATTCTCACACTCTCACAATGCCTAACTCCTACATTCCTAACCTTGACATTTCTTTGTCACAACCCCACTCACCCAAAGCTTCCTCATCCAAGCTTTCAAAGAAACCGAAAATCTCGGTTCGACCTGTTTGGGTTAAGAAGAATGAACCATCTTCGTCCAAACCACCCAAAAACCCTACCTTCTCTCCAATCAAGTATTGGAATGAGACTTATACCATAAACCCCATCACCGGAGCAAAAGAAAATGTTCCACCACCACCACAATCCTTCAATACCCCCCAACTCAATGACCTTTCCACCATCCCAAACCTCACAAGGCATTGTGAAAACACTCCCAAACCCTTTACCCCACCACCACCAAACCCTAAGTTGAGTCGTGATGATGTGGCGCTGATGTGTTAGCTGTGAGGACAAAATAAAGAGGCTTTGCCTCTCCAAAACACCTTTCTCTCTTAATAACTTGCTCCTTACATGATTTAAAATAGAGCAAGTCTAATCAGTAACGCAAAACTAATAAATAAATTCAGTTCTTATAAATCTGAAAAGATTCAAAATAAATCGCCACGTTACGCGCTATAGCATGCTATATCACGCTTTATGCCGCTTTTTATAACGCTACGCCTAAAGACGACGCTTTAATCTGTTTCGTAACGTGAAGGTCACGCTTCACGTTATAGTCCGCTACAGTGTGCGCTATAGTGCGCTATTTAAAACGATCTTCATTTATGTGGTACACAAATATAAATAAGATAGTTACCATCTTTTGGAACATTGGCTTCAAAACCCTTTGATTCTTTTTATTTTGTAATTTCTTATTTGTTATTTTTAGCTTTTCGCTAGTTTTTATTTTATATATAAAAAAAACGCCGTTCATAAAAATAATGAAGCTCTTGTCAATGGTAAGTGGTCGAAGAACTTCAAGCTTATAAGTAGAGTAAAGTTTTTTGAGAAATTATTTATTCCAATGATTTAAAAGGCCTATAAAGATCTTTATGAAATAGTAAAAAGAAACATGATAAAAGTTTGCATTATAGATAATCTAGGTAAATTTATTTGATTTTTACACTTGTAAATAAGTGGAGGAAGATTAGAAATAGTCCGTAATGAAACAAGGTATGATGATTGATGACTTAAGGAGAGAAAGAGAGCGCCTAACAAAACAAAAACAACACATTGGATTCTCTACGTCTCTGCTTTCCTCCAATTATAATTCATATCTTATTCCGACAACTATTTATTTCCACTCCGTCTATTATTATTTTTCTTCATGCAAATTGCAATGTACATTCAGATTTAAATGTTCATAGAGAGTAGTAGATTTATATGGTTTATAGTTTCTATCCATTATTGGTGTACTCCGTGCCTGCTTTTGAGGGACTGGTCGGAATTAAACCGTCTGATACATTACCTGAAAAAACAAAAGATTAAGGGAAAAAGACGTAATGATCAATTTTTGGTCATGACTTAAAATTTTGATAGATTCGATTATTACCATTTAATGATGGACAAATGTTATCTAAAAACTGTTTTTTAAATGATTAATTGACGGTGTTTAACTATCAAAATATCAAATGATTAAGTTGTCAGTGTATTTTTTCTTGAAAATTGAAAGCGAATAAAAAACAAGTATTGACACAGTTGATCACTTATGATTGAAGGCCGTCAATTGATCATTTGACAAGATAATAGGACAAATATTATTCTTGTTATAGGAGATTTATATACGACCGAAAATAATTATAAAAATGTACCTTCAAATGACATATAGTAGCGAAGTTGAACAGTTATAATATTATATATGAGTAAATCCGATATTTTCATTTCGTTTGATTAAAAAGTAAATTGAAAGATCAAATTTTGACTAAATCCGTCTCTTTCCTAAAGATTAACTAGTCATATATACATTAAACACAACAACGAAGATCGTGTTATTATTAAAATTTTAGTATAATCTAAAAGCATGTAAAAAACTTGCACATACGTACAATATTGTGCAGATGCGAATATGCCATATTACACACGCAAGTTGAGAACGCGAGTACAACTAATGCGTAGTAATAATAAGCCTTGATTTCATGTTCATACTTATAATCCCGTGTACGGACTTTTAATATTACAAATATATTACTTATCTTGTTCGTATTCTAGGTTTTAAAAAGTGTACACACAAGTCATTAAGCGTAGATTACGCTAGGATATGGCTATAACTAAGAGGGAACGGTGTGGCAAAGAGGGGGGCTCGCCGTGCCTAGGTGGCACGCTCGCCGCCCCTCGCCGCCGCTCGCCGTTACACCGTCCCCCCCCTCGCCGGTTCTTAAATGTCACAAAGTGACATTGCTCGCCGTTTAAAACAAGTGGGGCCCATTTGAAATATTACCGTTTCAAACGGCTATATTTCTTAAAAAAAAAAAAAAAAAAAATTTAAAAACTTTTTTTTCTTATAAATACTACCCAAATTTCTTTAAAAACCACACACAACAAAAACATTCAACTAAACTTTCACAAAAAACTTGAATATGAGCACCTCGTCGGATTCGTACCAGTCAGATATCGAAGAAATGGAAGAAGTAGAAATGGTGTGGAAGATTAACGAAGAGGAAGAAGATGAAGTTCATTCACATCGCAGATACATTTGGCGTGAACGTGACGTCGCCGAACAACGTTTAATGGAAGATTATTTTGGTCCAGATCCAAAATACCCGGCAGAAAAATTCAGATTACGATATCGGATGAGACGGGAGCTGTTTCTGGAAATTGTAGAAGGTATTGAAACTTATTGTGCAACAAATAATCCTTTACCCAAGCATTTTCATTTTTTTACTATTCGATATGATGCTACGGGTATGAAAAGTATGAGTGTCATCATGAAATGCACATCCGCTCTTCGCCAATTGGCAAACGCCACGGTGGCGGATGGGGTAGATGAATACTTGCAAATGGGTGAACATTGTGCCCGTGATTGTCTAGACTATTTTTGTATGTGCGTTATAGATTTGTATATGCCCGAATTTTTAAGAAAGCCTACACCAAATGACGTTCAAAACATATATAACGCACATAATACGATTCACGGGTTACCGGGTATGCTAGGTAGCCTTGATTGTATGCATTGGGAATGGATTAATTGTCCTAAAGCGTGGCACGGGCAATTTGGGAGAGGTGATAAAAAACACCCAACCCTCATTCTAGAAGCCGTTGCATCATACGATTTGTGGATTTGGCATGCATTTTTCGGGGTTGCAGGTTCGAATAATGATATTACTGTGTTGCATCATTCACCATTGTTCGACGACCTTTTGGCTGACAACGAACCAGTGGCACCATATCTTGTAAACGGGCAGCTATTCGAAAGAGGGTACTACCTTACAGATGGTATTTACCCTAAATGGTCATGTTTTGTTAAGTCGTTCAGCCAAGCACGTGATGACAAAATCGCTGCGTTTAAACGGCGTCAGGAAAGTGCCCGGAAAGATATTGAAAGGGCATTTGGTGTCCTACAAGGACGATGGCGTATAATTGCTCAACCGGCGCGTGCTTGGACTGTGAACAAGCTACGCAGGGTCATGTACACGTGCATCATTTTGCATAATATGATTTTGAAGAATCAAGGGTATGCGATTTCCGAAGCAGTTGAAATGTACATCACTCCTGGGAACCATTTGTTAAGGTCATGGGTCGAGCGATGTGAAATACGTCGCAGGAAACAAAGAGAACTCCGAGATAGAGACGTACATGCAAGGCTTCAACGGAACCTCATTGAGCATGTTTGGGCACAAGAGCAACCATGAATAATCGACCGTATTGTATTTTTTTTTCGTATTGTCTTTTTCGTATTGTCTTTTTTTTCGTAGCGTAATTTTATTTCTCGTATTTGTATTTTATTTTGTAGTATTTTGTAATTTTTTATTTTATGAAATGAATTTTTATTTTGTGTGAAAATTGAAAAATTAAATAAAATGGTGAGTGGTGGGACCCAAGTGAAGAGGAGAGAGACTAGTTGTGATAAAGGGGGTGTTTTTGGAGAAGAGGAGAGAGATTAGTTGGTATGACGTGGCGCTGATGTGGCGTAGTGAAGAGGAGAGAGATTAGCCATGATACCTTTGCCTCTAACAACAATATTGCAACTATATTTGCTCGGGTTTGAAAACATGACTAATTTTGTTTAATAACATTTTTTTTAGTTTAATTGGATGGAAATTGGAGTACGGGATATTTAATGTTATTATAAATACCAAGATTTATAAGAGTATCTATGGTTAAAGAGGTCTTAAATTTCTTGAACATTTTTATTTATTTAATGTATGGCTGAACATCGAACTCGAATCGGTTAAAATTTAATTGGATCAAAAATCAAAATAGTCTGAAACTTAGACCATGATTGAATCGAAATGGAAAGATCGAATCGGACTAAATCGGACCGAAACCATGTATCGATGCTCAGACTGAAATTGTTCGATTTGGTCGATTTTTTCATCCGAATCAATTTTGAGTCTTTGATGCTCAATTTTAATTCAATGCGTTTAACTCGTTTATTATATAAGATATTTTATGAAGTTGTCAAGTTTATATTAAATGCAGATTTATAGTATCAAAAAATATGAAATTTTTTAATGTATATATAATTATTTATAAAACAATTTACGTTACAATTTTATCATTAGTGTTTGAAGTTTGAACTTTGAAAGTTTGAAGTATCATAGACCAAGTAATCTTCAAATGGTCAAAAAAAATTCACACGGATGACTACGACAATCAAAATAAATAAACAGGATACAAACAATTAACGGAGTATAATACGCCTAAATATAGGCAAAAGGAAATTATGTGTAGCATTTAACCTCTAGAAGGTCATGACTTATTTGAAGTTTTCAATTTTTTTCTTTGAATGGTAAGGCTAATTTGACCAGATATATCTATGACCGTGTTGACTCCTATACACCAAAACACGTGTGTTGACTGCCTTCCTCTTAATTTCTCATACCTCCCATTTTCACCAAATTGAATGGCATCAATCACCTCCACAACACCATGTAATTCATTGTTACAAAACTTGCATCATGAACACTTTCCAATTCATATTCATTAACCAATAACCATCAAGATACAATTTAATAGTTGCATAACTAAACATTCGAATTATTTGTGACAAAGAATAAATAAAACAACCAATAACAAACAAACTTTAAATATGAAAAAACAAGCTTTTAGATTCAAGTTAAGTAACATACAACAAGCTAACAAGCTAATTCAAAACCTTGGGTGATAAACCCTATTGCATATTATTATCACACTTACAAGCTTGAAACCATCAAAACATGGCCATTAAGGTTCATTTTCACCCTTATGAAAACAACCCATCTACCCTTTTGGGTTTAATAGAGTTCAAAACCAACATAAAAAAACACTAAACATCACACTTGAAACATGAAACAACAAAACATAAGAAACATGACTATCTCATTAAACCCTGAAAACCTAACCTAACAATAATCATGTGCTAATACCATTATATTTATACATAATGACTTCTAAATAAACCATCTCTAACCTAACACTAATCTAGCTAACCAAACTAGTAGTAAATAAACCAAAACTTATTAATTAGCTTTAGAAAAAAGCTTAAACAAATCATCCAAATCAGGTGAAGTAAAAAACTCCTTATTTCCACGATGACACGTCATCATCACCGGACGGCGTTTCCTTGGCGCCGCCGGACACGTCATAGGTTCCGGTATCCTTGTCCCTTTTCCGGTAGGTGTTGTGTTACCAGAGCTTATGTTGTTGTCTTCATCATCTTCATTAGTAGTAACTTTCTTTGTAGATATAGTCTTCAAAGGCACCCTCATAGTTATACCAAAAGATTCATCAACTTGATGCTTTTTTGAAAAACCCATTTCCAAAAACAAAACTTTAGGATATGATTTTTAAGAATATATTCTTATGGTTCAAGAACAATTTTAAGGTTTTTTTTTTTTTTTTTGGGGGAGAATATGTAGAAGGTTGCTTTGAATGGAGGCGGTAAAAGGTGTGGAGAAAATGGGGCTTTGTGATTTTATATAAATATGAGACCTAAAAAAATGAATTTTTGCTTAGGATGCCTTCTGCCCGTGTTATTCGGTCAGCTTATTAACAACACATTCGCGCCAAAAATGTATTAACGGCTATGTTTCCCGCGTTTTTATTTATTTTTTTTTCATTTTTTTATGTGATTGGTAGCCCAAAGACGGTGAGGTTCCAATTATTGAGATAGCATTTGTGGACCCATTGGTCAGAGTTATCAGGTTAAGATATGTTGTTTATTGTACTTTTTAACTTTGGAGTTTTGGGCTTGGTGTGCATGGTGTTGCGATATTTTTGGGCCCTTTTAAATGCCATATAGGTAATGTCCTTTAAGTATATTGGAATATTAGGGTTTGATTTGTTTATTTGGATTGTAACGTGTCGTTATGTTTCGAATTTGTGTTGTGATAGTAACAGGCTCGACAAAGTGTGGTAAGGTTTGGCATAAGTTTTTTGATAGAAATGTTTGTGTATCATGGGTTTATATTCTTCGAGCCAAGCTTAGTAAGTGATAAAACGAATGTCGAGATGCCCCCGTCGAGCGTGGTAGAGACCGAGCGTAACTAATCTCAGAAGCTCTTCGCGAATGATTAACTAAGTATAGATATAATCTAGAGTTTTAGATGTATATTTAGGTTCTATCATTTTATGAGTTCCAAGTAAATGCTTGCATATGAACCAACTTTCAGAAATTGTGTATCCCGAAGATGGCGCATCCAATGATAGATGAATTACACCAAGTGGTAGATGCGAATTGAATAAAGATCTCTAGCAAAGCTGTGCAAAAAAGGTGTTGTCGGCATAATACACATTCAGTGCCAGTCCATGTACAATAGTTGAAAGAATAATGATTTATCACATCTAAACGTAGCCTAACACAACACTACACTCTCTCCGCTTAAACTCGTACCTTGTTTAGAGCGTAGGTGTAATGGTCATTTCACATTCATCTTCACCTCAATCGTTACATTAAACCTTCGACATACATCGGGTGTGTTTGTTGACACTAACAGTAGCAGTTAGCATTAGCATTTAGAATTAACAGTAAGCAGTTAGTAGTAGCAATTTCAGTTAGCAGTAGTAGTATGATTTATAAAAGTGTTTGATAGGATAGCTGTAACTGTAAGTTTTAAATGTAAAATGATAAAAGGCTAATGCTAAATACTAAATGTTAATTCAAAGAGCATTACGAAATGAGCATTTTTACAATTTTATAAATGCTAACTGTTTTCTACCTAACGAGCTTTATAATAAATATGTTAAATGCTAAATGCTAATTGCTCAAAAATGCTCTTAAATGCTGTCTGCCAAACACCGCCGATGTTACTTTCATTTTGTCAGTCGTAATAGTCACCCTAAACAAAGACATGAAAATAAAAACACTGCTGAATCAGCACATTTTTATGAAAAACTAACAAAAACATGTCACATAAAAAAAATCTTAATAAATTCTTTTTTCTTCTTGATTACCATCTTCCAATTAATGCATGTAACACTTTTTTGTAAATAATCGAGAATTTTAAAACTCGCGTTTCGCTATTTTGGATATTTGTTTAATTTGATATTGGCAATTACAAATTAATTGTGCTTGATAGATTTTATGCTAGACAATGAAAATATACGCAAATAAAAGTGTATAAAATAACATATTTTGTATTCCTTTGTAGGGTTTATCATAGTATCAACACAATAATTTATATGTTAGATCATATGAAAGTGGCCTTTAAAAAAATTGAAATAATAAATTATTGCACTTGTCAATTTAACTTTAAAGGTCAATTTAATTTTTATGATCGAAACATAACGTCCTGTAAGCACAAAATACATAACACAAATAGGACAATTTATATATAGATTGTAAATTTTATGATAGGGCGCCAACAATTAACAAAATCTTCTCTCAATGTATGCAAACTAGTTACCCGCCAACTCACTATCAATTGGATGTCCATCCTATAGATAAGGCAATCTACTACATTCACCAAAAGTAAAAAACAAATAAAACAAATCGCAGCACTTAAATAAACTCATGTAAAATGAAGTCGAAACAAATGTAGAACGTACATTATCGTTCGTTAAATAATTCGTCTTGCGGTTATTTTTAACGATAAATGTTTTTACAATTTATCATGATCAAAACTAAAAAAGATTAGTTATTACAAATCATCCTTTTAGGTATCGTTTGCATTAACACAATGGATACACCCACAAACAAATATCACAAAGCAACAAACCTATTTAGAAGCACCATTCTTCCAAACTCATGACTAACAGCTTCAACACAAGTCATTAACATCAAACACCCAAAACAAAAAGTAATATTATATATAATATTGGTAATCCTTAACTAAGAGTGAAGTTGAAGGCTTTCTAGAGAGAGAAAGGTAAAGAGAGAAAGGTGGAGAGAGAAACAAGAGAAAATGTATGTTTATTATGCAAAATGTAAAACCAAGCAACACCCTATTCATCAAAGGAGAGGTTTATATACCCAAGTCTTTAATGGACTTAGGTCGCTGGCCCATGGACATGCCCATGGGTCAGGTTTGTTTAATTGTTAAACAACTAACTATACTACGAGCTCGTAACTATATTGTTGGAGTGGTCGAGTTTTCAAACAGGAAAAACGCATATCCAACTATCTCCGCCTAAGGAAGGTCACTCCAAATTACAAAGCCCTAAATCTAGCATATTAGATATTCGTTCTTGTGCTCGTAGTCCATTCTCAGTCTTCTTTTCTTTTTCTTCTTGTGAATATGTGTGATAATCTTTAGACTTTGGCTTGAAGAATGTCCTTTTGACCTTGCTTGTTATGTGATTGGAGATCATCTTCACGTGCGACCTTCGCCTTCTTGTAATACTTGCCTCCTCGTGACTTTATGATGTAGCATGAAACAAGGATAAATAAATTGAATCTGTTGATTCCATAGAATACCAAAAACAATCTTCCAACTATCGTTGATTCAAAGGAATACCGATAATCAGGCAACTCTAACAATCGTTGATTCAAAAGAATATCGATCATTAAGAGAATCTTAGCAAAAACGGCCAAGAACAAAGCAACAGCTTTTTATTATCAAAACTCCAAAAATTAACTATTACAGAGAAAATACCCAATCTTTTAGAAAAAATAAAATAACCTAAATAAAAATTCTATCTTACTTTCCTATTTCTAAACATGTAATTGATTAGAAAAATACTTTCCTAACCAAAGTTTATTGAAACTAAAAAAATAGAAAGTAAATACTTTTGTTTAAAAGTGGAGATATGATGTCATGTTAACATGGTCATTCGATGCCCCTGCATCATTCTCCTCGCCTTGGAAAGCACTCGCCCTCGAGTCCATTTGGTCATTGCTAGTACTAACATATGAAATTCTTTGGTATCGATGTCTACTGGTGTCAACTCACACCGAAGACTTTCGTAGTGTGCAACTATTGGGTCCTCCAGCGTTCTAGCATTGTCTTCCAGTAACTTTGTTGCAACCTCAATTTCGTTGAGGGCTTCAACCATTTCCAGCTTGCGTTTTAGCTTTTGGGGTGTATCGATCACGAACTCGTGCATCTTTTTAAACCAAAATCATAAGGAATATTTGTGTAAAATTATCCACTTAATTGCTCAAGCTTTTTCCTATCATGATGACCAATCACATCAGCAACTCTCTTCAGAACCTCATATCCCTTTGAGATTATAGCTTTGTTTAGCTTGCCAAGTGGCAGTTTTTCAGCATTGCAACCTATTTCCATCATTTGCTTCTTCATCATATGGAGATTACAAATAAGAGAGATAAATTTAGCAACACGAGCCTCTAGTTTAGTTTCTCAAGGTTGAATCTCCAATTTACTGTTACGCTTTTTCAGTGCGTCAGTTTCTTTTTCCTGCTTCGTTATAGTCCATTTCTAACCAAGTATAAGACTTGGGATAAGAAACAAATTGTTTACGGTCTGACCAATAGTTCATAGTCTTGGCTAGAATTTTTTGCTCAAACTCATCTGTCGCTGACTGTACGCTTGTGTATGGACCATGCAGCTTATCTTGACCCTTTAAACCAACCTTGTCCCATCGAATGTAAACCATATATCTAGAACCGTCATCAGACTCTAGAGCTTGTATGATATAAAACTTGTTATTGTTGTCCACAACATTTGTCTGATTCAATGTGGCGTCATAGATGTCACTGCCCTGTTCGAGTACATGGTACTGAGTCTTTATTTGATCAGATATATATTGATCCAATACAGTTGAACCTTTTTTTGTAGCTGTAACTAGCATCTCCTTCTTGTGCTCATTTGTATCATCCTCCTCTTTAGCATCTTTAACAATGTCCTTTGTATTTGTTTCAGAACCATTACACAACCTTTACAAGAGCTCTTTCTTTGTACCACTAGTTGAAACTCCACGATATTCTGCCTCTTTTCGCAACTCCTTAATACTCGCATTATTCAAATCATTAACATGTTTAGCTTCAATATCATCACAAAACCTCTTCAAGAGTTCTTTCTTTGTGTCACTAGTCGAAAAGCCGCCATTATCGGCTTCTTTTCGCAACTCCTGAATACTCGTATTCTTCAACTCAAAAACAGTCCTAATTTTGTTAGACTCGGTATTAAGCTCTTTATCTTGAGATTCTTCCCTCGCTCTTTTTTTATTCTAGCATCCGAATCACCTACAGGAACAGATTCTTTCCGAAGAGCATACTCAAGCCTTTTCACATAAACCTTCATTCTGGACATTAGAGCATGTCGCCGACTTAGAGTACCAACAACGTGATTCGACGCTCCTGGCTTATAATGGATGACGAATGAATAAGCTTGTAGGGACTCTAACCATTTGGCATGGCGGGGTTTCCGTTTGCGTTGACCTTTGATATATTTGAGATCTTCCTAATCAGAATAAAGGATAAATTCATTAGAAAATAAGTAATGACGCTAGTACTCCAAACTTCGCACAATGGCATAAACTTCCTTATCGTATATGGAATATTTGTGTTGCACTTCGTTAAACGTTTCTCCATAAAAATCGATTGCTTTCTGATTTTGGCTTAACACTCCATCTATACCGAGTCCAAACACACTGTCAAAGTTGGGAATAGCTAAAACCGAAGCTTATGTAACCATTCTTTTTAATTCATCGAAAGCATCTACAGCTTCTTTAGTCAACTGAAATTTACCACCTTTAATGCATTCCATCATAGGGCCGATAATAATGCTACTAATGTTTCGAACAAAACGCCGGTAATATGATGCCAATCCATGAAGACTATGAATATCTTGAAGAGTCGTTGGTGTTGGCCAACTAGTAATAACTTCCACCTTTTTGTCATCCATTCGTAATCCATCGGTTGAAATTAGGTAGCCAAGCAAAGTAATTTATCTCACTTATGTGACTACTAGATCATACATGATGAAATAAGGACTGAGCTTTTCTAATATGATGAATTCAGACTTGGTAGCAATAAAAACATTAATAACATTTTTCTATTGTGTCAAGTGTTGCTAATATTATATTTACTCCATTCTTTTTGAAACTGTATGTATTTAGAAAACCACCGAGTTTGGTTCTTCGGTCGAATTGCCAAGGCGTACCCCATAATATATAACATGCATCCATGGTAATCTCGCACCACACTTCGTCATTATTTTTTTTCCAATCAGAAAGTGAACAAGACAACGTTTACTAACCTTGATGACATTTCCCTTTTTTAACCATGTAAGTTGATATGGTGTTGGATGATCTTCTACATCGAGATCTAGTTTCTCAATCATGTTTGTTGCCACCATCTTTTGAAAACTCCTAAGTCCTTCTTCTTCAATGAAATATTCAATATTGGTATCATACACTAGCGTCGATTCTTCTTCATATTGATCATCATCAAACACCGAAGGTCCTTCATAATCCTCATCCGCCACACAATAATCTTTCCAACCATCAGAAGATGAATCATCACCCTCAAAGAAAGGATATTCTATCTTTTCGTCTTCACTTCTCTTTGGAGACATCTTAATCAGGAACTTTTAACTCTTCATACCAACTGATGTTGCGTGAAACAAGGATAAATAAATTGAATCTGTTGATTCCACATAATGTCAGAAACAATCTTTCAACTATCGTTAATTCAAAGGAATACTGATAATCAGGCAACTCTAACAATCGTTGATTCAAAAGAATACCGATTATTAAGAGAATCTTAGCAAAAACGGCCAAGAACAAAGCAACAGCTTTTTATTATCAAAACTCCAAAAATTAACTATTATAGAGAAAAGACCCAATCTTATAGGAACAATAAAATAACCTAAATAAAGATTCTATCTTACTTTCCTATTTCTAAACATGTAATTGATTAGAAAAATACTTTCCTAACCAAAGTTTATTGAAACTAAAAAAAATAGTAAGTAAATACTTTTGTTTAAAAGTGGAGATATGATGCCATGTTAACATGGTCATTCGATGCCCCTGCATCACTTCATGTCATACACATTTATACTTTGTTGAGTTCTAGAAAGCTTCAGAGTTTGATACAACGAACTACTTTAGATTGAACTTTCTTGAATTTGCTGAAACATTTGGTGCAGAAAATATAAGTATGTGAGGATGAATTCTTCTCGGACACCGCTACGCCACCGTCTTCGAATGCAGCAACATAAGTAGACACGAACAAAATAGCTTTGACATTTCATTCTAATTGGTAGCATTTTACCTCCGGTCGGTGAAGACCATTGGACGATATTAGATATCGTACTTGTGGCAGGTAGATTTAATAAAAATCTCCTTGACAAGATTTCGCGGGTTAAGCCGTTCTCTTTATTCGACCGTCCAAAGCTTACTGCGAACATAAAGAATGAATCATTTGGATAAAAATTATCCTTATGATTGAAGTCGTCAATTCATATACCTGGAACAAGTGAAATTCAATTAAGAGATTCACCATCGTCGCTTCCTAGTTGTCACGAGCTTGATTCTAATATAATCTTGCTTGTCACCTACCGCATTGCTCTTTGATGTTGACACTGGAAGGATTTCCACTCATCACTGTGAACACTAAAGAGTGTCATACTGAGTGTTCTGGCAAGATCACTTAGATTTTGCGTAGAGGCCCTTGAACAAGTTTGAGTTCAATTAAGAGTCAAACCATCGTTTCTTTCTAGTTATCACAATAATGGTTCCTGGAGAACCGCACATGTCACCTACCATGAGCTTGTTTGATGTTGGCTCAAGCAGGATTTCGATCTTCATTGTAATACTTTCGTATCACTCGGATGTTCTGGCAATATTGCAAAAAATATTGCGTATGACTCATAAAATCTTTTTTACTTTTCATAGTGTGTGAAGAAGTAAACAATACTTGGTAAGTGTCCTAATGATACTTTTGATGATCTCAGGGCTCTAGACTCAATAGTGCGTTGTGATTTAGTAAGCGGAGGCTAGAGAGGTTTGCCACCATTTCACTATCAATTTATTCATAGTGGATAAACCGATACATAATGTGTTGAACTCTGTGATATTAAAACAAATATCTTTTAAGAGATATTTGAGTTAAATGGGGGGAGGGGGTGTGTATTGTATCACTTGGTCCATGACGTCTTATGTTCAATATCTTCAATATGTGTTGACCCGGTTTCTGCCTAAGTTGTAAGGAGGCCTTCTTTCTTTACACCCTTTATCTTTACATTTCTTTTTCATTCTTCAACCCCTTCAATGCTTACCAATACGTCATCACTAGCACCTTGTTGTGATTGTTCCAGTGCTAGCTTAAGTACTTGGTCGGCATTCTGCTACGTTCACAGTCATTCCCCATCTTTCCTAAGGACTACTATTTCTAGCTATGGAATTGTCCTTGGGAAGATTCCTGCGGCTCTGGAAGAATCATTGGACTTATACATAATCCTATCACCCTTTTGTTACCACAATCGTCGTGAATTAAGTGTATTTTGGGTAAGTATTTGTCGCCATGGAAATTCCATGAAAAAAATCACTTAACATACTTGTGATATAAATATCAAAGTTTTTGTACCTTAAACGTTTTTTGACATCAAAACACTCCCCCTTAACATGTGCTTCATACATATTAAGTTAAGAATTTTAATTATGTCCTTTTCGTCTCAATCCCATATGTTAATAAGTCACTTTAATCCTATTTTTCTCCCCTTATTCAAAGTGTCAATCCTTATATTTTGGATACTAACGGATTAACGGGTTGAGGTCAAATAAAATTATGAGTGGCCTAAGAACATATTTATGCTCCCCTCAATTTAATGAGGGTTAAGTTGTAGTGTTCGAATGGTTTATGAAAGATTTTGAACTTTTTGAGAAATTCTTGAAAAGATTCATACTCTAGCACTACACCTTACCACACAAGCCTAATATATGTAGATACACATATTTATAGTTTTGCCAATTACGAGACTTGATCCAAGAGATGAGAACAACAAAGGAATGAATCGTGTGGTTGTTTTCAGCAACGATAGATCTTCCCGTAATGTCATGCTCAAATTTGTCTTCGCTTCTTGAGAATTGGTAATCTATTCTTGACACCTTTATTTTAAGTAGAATCAACGGCATCGAATAATCAGCATTCTTGACAATTCCTCCCCCTCAATTGTTGACCTGTTTTTTATTTAAAGAGTTGTAGTCTTCGTTTGAGTAGTTGCGTAGTCGAGTATGTAGACACCAACTAAAGTGAAGATAACTTCCTAAAAAACAAGATTTCTCTCGTTTTAACAAATATATGCACTGAGGCGTACATTCATTTGTGTTAGACCAAGTTACAAAGTAAACTTGATCCCTTACATGGTTTTAAAGTAAACCATGCCAGATAAAATTAATTCCCATTGTTGAGCCAACATTTTCCAAAGAAATACGTAACTTAAATATAAAAAGCGGGTTGCAGTCTGAAAATAACTACAAGCCATATAGACATGTTTTAAAGTATTTACAACTTTTATACGAACTCTATTATGGTGTCGTGTCAATATTAATCGACATTTCTAAGGGTGTAAATATTATCGTACTTAAAGACATGCCTTTTTGAAAATGAAAAATATTTTTGGATTTTCTTGATTTTTCTATTTTTATGGATTTTCTTTGTTTTATAGTTTTTATGGTTTTTGTAGCTTTTATATTTGTGTTTTTTCTTTTTGGTGTTTAAATATATACATGATCACAAAAAGGATACTCGAGAATAGTTTACCACCACTATTATGCAACTTCATCTACCAACTCCTTGAGAGTCTAAAGGGAAAATGATTTCATGCCCATCTTGTCGGTCAAAACTCCTCCTCATCTAACTCACGACCACTTGCTTGAGCATTTATCAATAACACATTTTCGTCAAACCATGAAGCATCCCTTTTCCTTTTCGGTTGTTTGCAATCATTAGCCATATGACCCTCACACTTGTAGTTAGGGGTGCAAACGAGCCGAGCCGAGCCCGAGCTCAACAGGGCTCGGGCTCGGCTCGAAACATAAAATAATGGGCTCGAGCTCGGCTCGATAGCTCGTCGAGCTTTTACCTTGAAAGCTTGAGCTCGACTCGATTAGGATTCGAGCAAAGCTCGAGCTTAGCTTGAAAAGCTCGAAATTATATATACGAAACAAATATATCATTATCATTTACACACTACCACAGATTCTATGTATGTACTAAACTATGATAACGACTATCAATAAATTATTTAAGTTTTTATATAGTTACTCTTGATAATAAGGTTAATACTTAAATGAACGTTTTCGTACTTATATAAAAATATATTTATATTAAGGCTCGAAAAAGCTCGATAAGGGCTCGAGCCAAGCTATCAAAAGCTCGAGCTCGGCTCAATATATGTTTCGAGCCATACTATTGGTCTTGGGCTCGGGCTTGGGCTCGATAAAAGCTCGGCTCGATCGAGTCGAGCTTGAGCTCGAGCTCGAATAGCTCGATAAAAACTCGGCTCGTTTGCACCCCTACTTGTAGTAGTAACAAGTAATTCATTTTCAGCTTGCCAGTAGCGTTTCCTTTTGCGGTGGTGTTGTAAGTTCTTGCTCACGTGTTAAACGAACTCGGTCTCCCCTTAATTGGTTGAACCATGACCCTGCCTTCTTGAATTTTCGCTTGTTGACGAGAGTTTGAAGAGGTTCTTAATTGATTGTTAGTCGCAGGAGTTCCTCTAAATGCTCGCTTGTTCAATGTTTGAGTTATGTAGGCTGACATCGCAGCTAATACTTCAGTGGGATTAACAGCTTGTTTGAATTCGAGAATCGGAACCTCTGAGGATTCATCATTGTAAAAAGCTTGTGCTTGCTGAACTTTATATGTTGGTGAAAATGCACTTGGAGGAATGCTTACTTGTTGTGAATAGCTTGGGTGAAGAACTTCATTAGGCTGATAGATGACTACTTGAGATGGAGGTGCTTAATGATTAAGATGTGATTGATGAGCATGAGTTGATGGATATGGATTCATGTGTGATGGTGATGCTTGATACTGATATTGTTGTTGAGAACTAGTTGTTCGTGGTAGGAGAGAATATTGTGGGTAGCTTAGAGTTTGATACAAGGACTTTTGATATGATTGTTGCCTAGTTGAGTTAGGTGAATTGCTGTAGGGAAACGCTTATTGATTCGGAACTAAAGCCAATGATTCGTGATAACCTGATTGTGACATACGAGAAAGTTGCACATGCTTTTCATGTTGTTGCAAATAAGCATAAAATTGATCCATGTTAATCGTATGTAAATCCCTTACCAACTTGACATCGGTGACAAAACGACTCCATTCGGGGGGTAAAGTATTCAAGAACTTGGTGTTGATTTAAAATTGATCAATCCTCATATTTTGAATATTCAATTCATTAAGCAATGTAACAAATCTCTAATAAAAGTCATGAAGTGTTTCCCCTAGGGTGTATGTAAACCTATCAAATAGGTCATATAGTTGACACTCACGTTCTTGTTTTGTAAATTCCGCTTAAAAATATCATTAAATTAAAACTTTATTATTTAATAGAATCATGACAAGTAACTACTTACATTTAATACGACACGACAAGATATGACACGGAATTAAAAATTATAAATACACGACAGGTAATAACGTATATCTTATTTTCAACACGAAAAGTATTTAATTAATGCACGACAAGTCTAACGTATATTATATAATTAACGACAAGTATTTATGTATAATAAATAAATCATTACACGATAAAACACGAACTTAAGTCACGAATATTTAATACATGAGAATCCAAATAAAACACGAAAACATGATATGAGGGTGTGTTTGGCGAGTTTTAAAAGAGAAAGAAAATGACCCAAAGCCCGGTTCACTATTGATTTTACAAACCACATGGATTTCATTTTCATCTCATTCCAAGTTTTACAAAAAAAAACTAGGGTTGTGTTTTGTGTGTGGCCGCCGGCCGAAAAGGAGAAAAGGGGAGGGGAAAACCAATCTTGATCTTTGATTAATCATAAGGGTGTGCTCGTAGTTGTTTTTCCTAAATCATTACGCATTCGATAAACCTTCAATCTTTACTTTCTTTTATTTTTAAGAATCATTAAATAAACATGTAAATTAATTATGAAACATATGTAATGATCATCAAAATGAGGTTATGATTCGGGCTTGTTTGGTTGGACACGGAAAACGAGAACCCTCCCATGAGGGTGCTCTCGGTGGATCTTGTGAACCCACAACCGTCGACTAAAAAGTGGTCGGTGGCGTGAACCTTAATACCAGCTGCAACCCAAAAAGGGTGCAGCGGTGGGTGTTGGTTCAAGGCAGTGGCAACCGAGACTAAGTCTCGGTGAGCCATAGTTGCTAGCAGGGAGAACCGACTGGGGGCGGTGGGAAGCCAAAGCAGGCAGCAAGGGCCTTGTGGTGGCAACCCACCAGCCTCGGTGGGAAACAAAAACAAGCAGCCACAAACCAAAAGGCTGCGGCGACTGTTTTGGTTAGTTAGTGGCAACCCGCGGTAGCAAGGGCTGTAGCGGGGTGTTTGGTTGTTTGGTTATTCGTGCAACGGAGACCTCGTGGTCTCGGTGGGCGTGTTGTGGGGCTCGGTTATACCGAAACACCAAATGGGGTGTTTGGTTATGATTTTTGCTAGATTAATTTTGGATTTAGGATAATTAAATTATTTAATTATTAATGAAATTAATCATGGCCATATTTAATTTAATTAAGGACTTAACCTATTTAATTAATTATATTTTAACCACGGTCTAATTAAATTAATTATTACTTTTAATTTAATTATACATTTATCAAGTTTATGGTAAAGTCTTATTAATATAAAATTATGCTTTATATTAAATAATAATCACTATAAACCATGCTAAATTATTAATTAATAATTAATTTAATTAATAATTAATTATAAGATTATAACATGTGAAAGTATTAATTAATAAACTTTACTATTATATCATTTAATAAATCATTACTTATAAAATATGTTCATTAAGCCTCGACTTATATTATATGCTTATTAAACAAACTTATTACTATTTATGAAAACTTGCTATTTATGGAAACTTTCTATTATTGGAAACTTACTATTATTGGAAATTTACTATTTATGGAAACATACTATTTTTGGAAAGTTTCTATATATGGAAACCTGTTATTTTTGGATAATTACTATATATAGAAACCTTCTATTTTTAGAAAGTTACTAATTATGGAAACATCAAGTATAATAACTTATGAAACATATAATACGTTAATCAAGAGCACATGAAACGTATAATACTAAGAAAGACACGATAAAACATGAATAAGTAAGACAAGTCAAAACAAGTAAAACAAGTCAATAACAAGTAAATTAAACTAAGAATTAGTAAGATATACATGAACAAACAACTCATACACGTCCTTTGTTAGGTAGCACTCGTGAAGTCGGAGTAGTACTTTATGCCTTTCATACTTCATCGGTTACTAGACATAAGGTACGGATATTTCGTCCTTTAGTAAGGACATCTTTCTATGCATGATTAGGATTCCCCGTTTGCTGCCATCTGTTTTTCCCAGTTTTCAATTCATAAACTTTCATTGTTTTCCATGCTACCATTTTAAATTGCCTGAGCTGTATACATGCATGACCATGACCACCTAGTTATGGAGGTACCATAACCATGATACTTGAGACACCGATGTCATGACTCTTTCGCGACGAGAGTGATTTCTCGCGGCGTCCCTTCAGTTTACATTGGCCATTATTATTATTATCATGTGGGGCGTATGGGTGCATCTTAGTACATGTTTTGCAGGTTTACAAGGTGATTGTGGTGTGTGCTCTACATCCATCACATTGGAGTTAATCCCTCCACCCAGACTTATACTATTAAAGGTCACCCCTCTAATTGCATGACGAGGTCACCCCTCTATGTATTCATGCACGTTGATATATGTTATGACCTATATGAGCTCTTTGGCATTTAAATTACATTGCATGCATAGATATTAGACTTTTCAGTTATAAATCTGTTTTAAAAACATCTTGTTAGCCCTAAAATGTGAGCGCTATTTACGGAATTACATTAGTGTCATATGGGCAAAACATGGGGGGACTACTTTTGCTAAGTTGTCAAAGTCACTCCTTGTCTAGCCTATATATACCCCTTCATACTTCCATGGAGGGGTGAGGATTCCCATTTTTCTTTTCTACTTTCTCTCTCAATAAAACACACGCATTTATAGTATATCACTTTCTCTCTCTAAAATGTCTAAACACTTATTTTATCCTCCCCGACCTCCGGATCACCCCCTAAATAGCTTTGAATCTTATGCTTAACAATTGGTATTAGAGTTAACCGGGGTGTTTTGTGTTTGTGTTTGCTTATTGTTGGTGTTCGTGGCTTTTATCAGATCATTTATGCTTATTTTTTAAGCTATTTGGTCACGTGGCTTTTGGTCTTGCTAATCAGTCATTGCTAATCAGTCATAATATCAGTCTCATTTTTCTCTCTATTTCTTTCTAAGTGATCTGTTTTTTGGTATATCAGCCTTTTTTTGAAAAGTTGTAAAAATGGTCACCATCTTTTTCTGGTTCATTTTTTATTCAGTTTTTCCCAGATATCGAGATATACTATTCTGATTTCAAGTCATCTCTATTTTTTTCTATTATTCTATCTTTCAAACAAATCAAATTTGTGTTTTGTGCAATTTTATGAACATATGAAAAAAGGGGGGCACATCTGAAAAAACCCCAGATCCACCATTTTTTCGGGGTCACAAATTCATGTGGTCAAAACCCCATTCAAATGGCTCATTGCGATGGGAGATCTCGATGGCTACTTTGGATAAGATCGCATTGATTGCGATGGATGACTTGCGATAGCCATTTCGATGGCTCACCGTGATGGTCTGTTGCGATGGACCATTCTGATGGCCCGTTGCGATGGAACCATTGTGATGGGCACCATCACGATGGGGCACTTATGTTGCGATGGTGTCCATCATGTTGCGATGGAGTATACTAGACTGCGATGGCATTATATTTTTTGACATTGCGATGGGTTAAGATAAACATTGCGATGACTGTTTATAAAAGAAAACATTGCCAAAAACATTGTGACAGAAAAACCCATCTATTATCAATCAAAACTCAGACCCGACTCTATCTACTCCCATCGACACATGCATCATCTAAGAACACTTAAACCATCTCACACTAAAAAACAGAAATGAAAAAAAAAACATGATCTCAGATTCGTGTTTTTTGTGCTTTCAACACCAATCATTAAAGATTGAACACTTACTCATCATTGATCTATACGAAGCTATGCTTCTTGATTGATATTTGAAATCAATATTGAAGATAAATAACAAAGTTGTTATCATCTTACCCTTGTTTCGATTAAAATTAACACAACCCCAAATCATATCAACCTGAGACATGGGATTCTTTACAAAATCTTGGTATAATAATAAGATATGAGCAGGTTCGTCTGATTTCATATAGTTATGCTAGTCACGATTGTGGGTTCGTTTGTGTTAGTAGCATGATGAGATCATTTGTGTTGATTGAATGCATAAAGATAAAGGTTTGAGATGGATTTAAGTTTTTGTGTCTGCTAAGGTAGAGAGATAATGTGAAGGAGGCGGAAGTTTCTATGTGATAGTATGAGATTAGATTTGGTTTGTGACTGCAATGGATAGGGTTAAACTCGTTTTCTTATACCTAATTTTTTGGTATATAAACTGGACCGGGTATTTCACTAATTTATATTGGGCCTTTTATCCGTGATTTTTGAATTGGAATATTGGATTTGGACTCGTATCAATTGGGCCGAGTGATACTTGTTTTATCAGAAAATTTGTATTGTTACCAAACGACAGTATAAATGATGGTTTTGGTTACACTCGGTGAAATCACTTTTGGATTGGGTTATATTGATAGCGGAGCGGACTAGTATTTACCGGGCTATTACGATGATTTTATTGATAAGTCGGGTATTGTTATGTTTCGATCGAAAGTGCTTCAATGACAAAGAAAATTTTAGGTTTTAAACCTAACATTTTTGAAAAAAAATTCGATCAGTTGGGCATATGACTGACATTGGGCTTCAATGACAAGTTATCTAGACAAATTTTGTCCCTTGATGACAATTCATTTCATAATTTGTTCTAGATAACGACATTCACAACACACAACACCAAAGCAAACAAAACACTTAACGCTAAAACGATTTGATATAAGATTCACTTAAACGACAACGGCTAGTTTTGATTCTACAAAGACAAGTGATCACGAAGTGGATTTGGTATTCTTTATTTGAAGTTGAAGTGGGATTTCATGAAGGCGTCTACTTATTTCAACATTTCTATTTTTCTACCCCTTTTCTTCAAACCCAGTCTATCGATTGATGACTTGCTTGGGCGATAAAATTTATGATTGAGACTTGAATTATCTAGTTTCCACTGTCAAGGGGTGGATGGTCGACGACATGGATAACTATCATTTTTGGGAGCTTTGTTGCAGTTCTCAGTGTCACACGTAGTTGCTCGTGTTGATAACCTCAAGAGGTATAAGAGACTTGTTTCTGCATCGTTCTTCAATCGACATAAGTGCAAGCTTAAGTAAAAAATTTGGGGGATTTTACTTCAGTTTCAAGTTTGGAATATCGGGTTTACTTCACATGTGGTCACAACAAATAGCTGAATGAATTCGAGGTTGGTAAGTTAGACAGAGAGAGATGGAATCAGCAATCAATTCTCACGGGATTTTTATGAGCCTCATAACGACAATGGTACTTCATAGTCTAACCAAAAATATTTAAAAGTTTCTCAATGACTTTCAAAACTTTTCAAGACATTTGCTTAAGACTAAGAACTTCTCGAGTATATGAACGTCTACGATAATGATGCTTCCGAGAGTTTGAAATCATCATGGGGGAAGATCGTGTACCTTGAAGTAATCAAATCAACTTCCATGGGGAAGTAGTGTACATGGAATGGTATCTACTTCAATTTATATGATTTTTATGAAGTATTCTGCAGACGTGAGAAGAATTGTTGTTGATTTCCTGCATGTTACCCCAAACGGATTATCACCGAAACCTAAACGACATGAAACAATATAGAAGCAGTGTTATTTGGTGTGGTTCTTCTACAAATTTCCGCTGTGCACTTAAACCGATGAGCTAGAAGATTGTTCAAACTACATCAAAGTGTCAGAACCTGCTTAAGATATAGATATTGGTTTGGGGGGAAGCTGATTCAGAAACTTCGTAAAAAAGAAGTCTATGAAGAAAGTTTTTTTAATACATGTTGCATGAATTGGGGGGAAGTTAATCCAAATCATGTATATTACAATTGTTCCACAACAAGCAAAGACAAAGAGGATTCAAGATGAGGTACAAGTTATGAAGACAAGAAGAATTAAAAGACATCCTCAGCATTGGAAGCGCCTTGGAAGACTTTATTTTGTTGTATTTTTACTTGTTAGGAACATTGTAAGTAATTCCGTATGTCTTCACATTAGGGGAAGATTGTTAGCCCTAAAATGTGAGCGCCATTTACGGAATTACATTAGTGTCATATGGGCGAAACATGGAGGGACTACTTTTGCTAAGTTGTCAAAGTCACTCCTTGTCTAGCCTATATATACCCCTTTATACTTCCATGGAGGGGTGAGGATTCTCATTTTTCTTTTCTACTTTCTCTCTCAATAAAACACACACATTTATAGTATATCACTTTCTCTCTCTAAAATGTCTAAACACTTATTTTATCCTCCGGATCACCCTCTTGTTAGCTTGAATCTTATTGGTTAACACATCTTCAAGGTTTTCCAGGACTTACACATTTTCCGTTGCATTTCATATCTTTTACTTATGTTTCAGTTATTCTTATCATGTCATTATATTCGTTCGCTGAACGTATTGCTCCGCCGTATTTTATTTCCGTGTCCCATACGGCAAATACCCAAGGACAAACTTGAGCAATTGAGAGTACGTGCATAGGATGGAGGTTACCTTAGACTTCTTTCCCTTATGCCTTTTAATACTTATGTTTTGGTTGGACATATGTTTTGTCCTTTATCCTTCTTTTATTCTTATTTATGTTGAGTTTATGTGGAGAGTCGATGTTTGATTTTGGATTTCCTTATGGTCTTTTATGTATTTATGACGATATGCCTTTAATAAGCCCATAAAAGCCTGAAACAAACCGGACCCTTAATGGGCCTTGCCGAGCCCATTAAGCTCTAAAAATCTATTTTGGTGACTTTTTGTGTCAAAAGTGAACATTAGTGAAAGTATATGTCTAAAATGTATAATTACAAAAGTTTTAGAAACATTTGGCAAGTCCTAAAACTATAAGGGTGTAAACCATAACTTTTAAATCTATTTTCTAAAGTTTTACAAACTATATGGGTTGTTTAGTATTTTTCCGAAAGTTATAGGGTTTTTTATGACTTAACCGAAACTTAATTAAACCCTAGGGGCTTGTCTTGCCAATAGCCGAAACTTATAAACCCTAGGGGCTTGTTTTGACATAATCCGAAACTTATATAAAGCCCTAGGGACTAAACATGTAATAAGCCGTAACTTATATAACCCCTAGGGACTAAACATGCAATTTACCGAAACTTATAAACCCTAGGGGCTGGTTTTGACATAAGCCGAAAGTTATAGAAGCCCTAGGGACCATACTTGTAATTTACTAAAATTATAAACCTTAGGGGTATATTTTGCCAATTGCCGAAAGAAATATAAGCCCTAAAGGCTATTTTGTAATTAATATAAAACTAAGGACTAAGGTGTAATTTAAATTAAGTTTTATTAATATTAATTAGTATAATTAATAACTAAAAGGTTTAAACGGTAATTTATGAAACACGAAGGACTATTTTTGTACAATTGAAACTTTAAGGGTTTTTATGAATACATTATTTTTCTATAAGTCCTAAGTAAACAAAAATATCTTTATTTAAATTATTATACCTTATTAATTAAAACAAAGGTAAATACACGCAAATAAAACAAAACGTATATTATTACGACAACTTATTATAAGTTGGAAAATAAAGTAACAAACATTATAACAAACATGTGATCATGCATTTTTATCATCTGTATCCTTTGATGCATCATTTTATATATTTACTGAGACTCATTTAAATTACATAGGTAATTTTACAGCATCGTGATCGTACTGTTTCGGATCACCAGTGACATCATTACACTCTATCACTGGGTGAGTTCATGGCCCCATACTTATACTTTAATTGTTTTAAACAATACCTGGGGAGAAAACATACAACATATTTTCATAGGATGCAAACATTTACGGTACCAATATTTATCTGCCTATTATTTCCCCTTTGACCCGTGGACTGTAATTGTTAATTATATTGTGAGATAAGCGCGGAATGTTATAAATAGATCTATTTGGGATTGACCATTCCCATCTGGGTGAGTAGCGCTCACTGTGCCTAGGCCAGGACAACAGATGTATATCAGGACGGATTACAGGGCGTGTTAGTAACAACATATAACGTCTAGCGTCAATTATAGGCAATATGAACTAGTTTATTGTATTTGGCTTTGTGCACTACTATGTTTGTGGTGTTTGCGATCCTAAACTTTATTTACTAAACCTATTAATTCACTAACTTTGTGTTGACCTATTTAAACATGTTTTCTCATGTAAATAAGCATGTACTATGTGCACATGGGCATCCAACATCATGTAGAGAGCATAATAAAACTCAACGGGGCAGGATTTTACTACTTTGGAATAATATTTAGTATTTTGTCAAGACAATTTAATACTATTTCACATTTAGTTCATGTAATAAATTCAATGACATTTTTATAATCATTGGTCTGTGTATTATTTGCTGTTGATTCACCAAGTGACACGCAATTACTATTTTTGTCGCATTTAACCATTTTGGGGGTGTCACATAACTCACCAATAGGCCAATACCGTTCGATTTGGTTCCTATTGTACACAATCTAGCAAAACCCAAAGTAAAAAAAAAAGATTCGTATAATTAATAAAAAATACCAAATATAATCAAAGTAAATAAAAGATCATACCACTAAAAAAATTATAGAAAATAACTTAGATTCATACACGATTGATCCAACAAATCTATAAAAAACACAAATCAAATGAATATATCCTATACAAAACCATCATCAAGTGTATATCACAATCAACAAAATACAACTGACCGCTCTAACATTGTAGAATCGAACAATGACATCAACGTTGTACATTAATATCCTTTATTCAAGGATATCGAAAACGAAAAAGCACTAAAGGTTATGTTTGTGGCTAACGGCGGAAATTATGTGGAACGAGTATTCGATGTGCTAAATAAAAATTGGGTTATGATATAAAATATCGCAAGACCAATGTCCTTGATGAAATAAAACAATGTTGGACACATGCATCATATTACATACACATAATTCTACAAGACAAAAAAGAAGCAATATCTTTCAATTTTTATCAAAAGGGACATATATCGTGAGGATGACCTATTCCGAACTTACAAACAAACGTCACAAGTGATAAGACAAATAAAACGTCGTGTAACACATCAATACCTTTGTGTTAATTTAATGGAACACCTTTCTCGTGTAAAAGAGTAATTTGTTATACTTATTTGTTATGTTTTTAACTATTAATGCAAAATTTATTTTATTTTCATAAAGGTTAAATTTATTAGTTATTGATTTTTTTTTAAAATTTGAGTTTAGTAATTGATTAGGTGGTTACATTGTGCACGGACTGTTATATTGACTAAAAAAACCTCAAAATTCATATGAACATGTATCTTGAACCGATTGTTGAAGCAAATTTTCAGAGAAGCTTCTTCAGTCCTGATCCTTCGGGTATCTTAAGGCTACTCTTTCTAATGAAGCCTTGGCTTGCTCCCTCAAAGTATCTTGTGGCTACTTCTTCCTCGCGAAGCCCTAGCTTCCTTCTTCGGAAGTACTTAGTCTAGCCCTAAGTCTCTTAGGCTGAAATAAGAAATAGCACCGTTAGCTCACCTCGGGGTTTGAATCCGAGACCAACTCCGGCGTGAGAGTGTATGTGGTTCTAGTGAGAGATAATTCTAAAGAGAGAGAGTAAGTAGTAAAGTGTGTGTGTAAAACTTAACCTTTGTTTTGGGAGGAACACCTCCTTTTATACTACTAAGAGGTAACCCCAAGACACACGAATTGTGGAGTTAAGGTTGTCTTGTAGGAGCAGCACCTGAATAGCTGATGAGCACCAGGTCTGTCCTTCGTCGTCCAAGTTGTCCTCATGCTCCTCTAGTACTCGTCGTGGTCCAGGCGTCTGTACCATTCGTACATTATCGTATTATGTGAGTCAGATGTGATCGTCCTTCTCCGGTGGAGGCAATGCTCTATGTGCACAGGCCTAGCATTGTGTCTGGTTCTAGCCTTGTCTAGGTCGAGTCTTGTCTAGGTTTAGCCTTGGCTGGGTGTAGCCTTGTCTGAGTCTAGCCTTGTCTGGGCTTAGCCTTGTATGGGTCTAGCCTTGTCTAGGCCTATCCATGTCTGGGTCTAGCCTTGTCTGCTCCTTGATAGTGCTTTATCTCTTGCCATTGTCTCTGGACCTAAAGTAATCCTCATCACCTTAGCTATTCTAGTGAGCTATTCTAGCTTGAGATAGCTTTGCTCATGGATCATTAGGAATTAGTTATACTTTGTCTCACCTTAAGCATGGGGGTGATACTATACCTCATCATGTCCCCCCAGTCTAGTATTAACTTTAGTTAATGCTAGACTCAAAGTAAAAACATATATTCCCTCTTTTTTTTGCGTTTGTCTTTTTCTTCTAGTTTGCAAGGAATTTATAACGGCTAACTCCTCTTCGTGGGCCCCCTAGCCCATTTTATCCATCTCCACTTCAAACCTCTTATAAATACCAACCTTTACCATAATTTTTTTTACACATACTTTTTTCACTCAAAAAACCCTAGCCACCATTTCGTGAGCTCCTCCGGTTTGACCTTGTGTGCACTTGGATCTTGATTTCTTTCGGTAGATAGCTCCTCCGGCGCAGCCTTGGGCTCGCCCGGTGCAGCTCCTTTGGTGATTGGGCTCGGCCGATAGATAGCTTGTAAAACCCGCATGCTTTTACCATGAATAGTACCCTTAAGATCGTACGTACTAGATTAAAACTTTCCTTTTATAGTATGATTACGTTTACGTGTTAGGATTTTACGTATTACGTACGTGTTAGAACACGATAAGTATTTATTACGCACGAACACGCAATAATTATTTAACAATAATTAATCACGAACATGCGATCATGAAAACATGAACGTAATTAAATCACGAACTATTATTAATTACGTATATATATTTATTACGAACGTGAATAAATATATTAGGTCACGGTAAATATTTAACGAGAACACATAAAACGCGAACACAAATAAACACGAACGAACACTTAAATAACGAGACACGGAAAACGGTACGGGTACCCCATGTGGGGCCCCCTACCTGCGGCTACACCAACACCATGGGCCAAGCCCATCAAATTTTACAATGAAAGGGGGTAAAGGTAAAACTTGTTTTCATTTTTCACTTTACAAGAAAACAAATTAAAAACCTAAAAAGTTTTCTCCTTTCTCCTTCTTGTCCTCTTTGGCCGCCGCATACAACACAAGAAAAGGGGGTGTTCGTTTGATTTTGATCTTGAATATTGTACGTGTGTTCGTGTGTGTTCATCCTCGTTAGATCCACGCATTCGGTATATTCTTTTAATCCTTTTTCTTTTTTATTTGATCTAATAAAATTAATTAAGAACATGATGTTTTTAAAAACCTAATTAAAAACATAAATCAATCATGTAAATGGTTTTTTGGGGTAAATCAAAAAGATTGTTTTAGGGGTGTTTGTTTGGCCGGCGCCTAAACCGAACCCCAAAGGGGTCTCGGTTTGGCTAATAGACCACCACCGAGACCATATGGTCCCGGTTTGGTGGTGTGGGTCCCACGACAGCAGCAAACCAAAGGGAACCCTGAAGTGGTTCGGGATATGGTGTCGATTTCATGTCCGGTTCATGGTTTCTAGTCAAGATCCGGTTCACGGTTTATGTTAAGATTATTTTTTTTATAATCATATGTTAAAATTAAATTAATAAATATAACATGATTAATTTAATAAACATGACTTAGGTTATATTTAATTATTAGATCATGAAATTATTAACCTAAGTATTTTATATTTTCTAGACTTATAATTAATTAATTATTTAAAAACCATGGTTATAATTAATTAATTAACATGACTTAGGTTATATTATTAATAAATAATAATACATATTTTAAGCTAAGTATTTAACTTTATTTAATTAAAAACATGATATATTTTAATTAAATACTTTTAACCTATAGTTTATTTAAATTACATGTAATAATTAATAAACTATACATTATATCATTATGATTTAGAAATAATCAGAAAAACACTCAGGCTTATATACTTAGCTTATTTAACCGTCTTATATCTAATTATGGAAACTTTCTATTTTTAGAAACTTATTTAATTCAGGCAGCTAATCTATTTATGGAAACTTTCTATTTTTAGAAACTTATTTAATTAAGGCAGCTGATCTATTTATGGAAACTTTCTATTTTTAGAAACTTATCTATTTTAAGCAGTAATTCTATTTTTGGAAACTTTCTATTTTTGGAAACTTTCTATTTTAGAAAAACCTGCTATTTTTAGAAAGTTACTTATTATTACACAGTAAGTATAATAATACATAAAATACAGGTAATACTTAATCATAATAGACAGAATATATGATAAACACAATTTAAGGCTTTAAACAGTAAAACATTATATGAACATATAAAATAAGCTAAGACATGACATAAAACCAGTTACGTATTTAGTAAGCAGATACTTATTCATGTATGTATTTATGTAGCATTAGTGGTACAGAAGTAGGATTCTCCTCAGTTCATCTTCTTCGTTCACTGGACATAAGGTACGGATTCCCGTCCTTTCAGTATGGACATTCTTTCCTTATTAGGATTCCCCGTATGCAGCCAAATGTTTTCCCGTAGTATAAGTTTATATGTTTGACTTGCTTATGTTTAATTTAGAATACCTATAGCCATATACATGCATGACCAGTTTCACCTAGTTATGGAGGTACCATAACCATAACATTAGAGGCACTGATGTTATGACTTCACCACGGCGGAGTAATTGCTCGTGGCGTCCCTTCAGCTTTTGGCCATATTATTATATTTATCATGTGGGGCGTATGGGTGCATCCTAGTTACATGTTTTCAGCAGATTACTCAGTGTGAATGTGGTGTGTGCCTTGCATCCTTCACAAGGAGCTGATCCCTCCTACCCAAAACCAGTATATTAAATTAGAGGCAGCCCCTCTAATTTGCATGATGAGGTCACCCCTCCAAGTATTCATGCACGGTGGATTTTCATGACCTATATTGGCTAATGGTAGAACATGTTAAACAGTTTTTATAAGATTAACATAAGGCTTTTCAAACTATAAAACCATTTTTATCAAGACTTAACCAGGTTATTCGGGACTTAGTTTATTCCGCTGTTATATGTTATATGCTTATCCTATTGATGCTTTATTGTACATCCGTGCACTGAGCGTATTGCTCAGCCGTTTTCCTTTTCTATGTTCCCAAAACGGCAGGTACTCAGGGACGCTCGTAGACTTTAAGCGTACGTGCATATGGACTGGAAGCTTTCTAGCCTTTCTTTACTTTATGCACTATCTTTACTTGATACACTTGCTATGGACATTGTTTAGTCTTTTCCTTTACAGTACTTATGTTTGTGTGTGATGAGCTTTACTTTTGGACTATCGATGTTTGATTCCGGTATTTTCCTTTTATGGTCATGTAATGTTTAGACATTTTTCCTTGTATGTTTTGATGACACGCCATAATTACGCGTGACATTCCATTATCAAAATGAGGTGTTACAATTATGGTATCGGAGCCAAGGCTTCGACCTGTAGGCTCTCAAAATATGACCTGTGATTAGTGGGTAGTCATTATGGTCTTCCTAGAACTGACAGTCGTTTTCATGCATTCATCATTTTTATGCATACATATATATGTCATTGTCGCAGGTTTATGACTAAGTAATGGTTGGTACAGGACTGGCCCTATTTAGTCGCATGTGTTTTATCGAAACTTTTAAATTTGGGACCGACCCATAGGCGTCCCCTCACTATGTCTTTTATTTTGGGTGAACTGACCATAGGCGTTCACTCTCGAGCATACAAAAGTTTTCATAAAACTGCATCATGCATTCATACACAAAATTTTCTTGCATAAAATTTTTCTCTTGAAATTTTGGTATAAACTTTTTTCATATATATATTTTATGTTTTGATATGTTTAATCATATATTTTATGTTATACTGTCATATGGTTCT
This sequence comes from Glebionis coronaria, assembly GCA_025667525.1. Lineage (NCBI taxonomy): Eukaryota > Viridiplantae > Streptophyta > Magnoliopsida > Asterales > Asteraceae > Glebionis > Glebionis coronaria. Next base: position 335,884,967 of record CM046880.1, on the reverse strand, counting down.
CACACGCGAACAGGAACAACTCAATGCTGCAATCCAAGCTGCAATGCAAGCTTTACTTCCTCAACTGAGGAATGACATCAGGGCTGAGGTTCAAGCTGCCAACAATCAGCAGCATAATCAGGCACCTCCTCCTCCTCCTCCAGTGACATTGGCAGTATGGCTAGAGAGATTTAACAAGCTCCGTCCTCTAGCTTTTGAGAAAACAGATAGCCCCAGTGATGCTGAAAGCTGGTTGGCTCACATCGAGAAGATTTTCAATGCCATGGGTTGTGACCCCGCGTACAAGGCGAGGTTGGCATGCTATCGGTTCGAAGGCGATGTGCTAAATTGGTGGTTAGCGTTGATGCAGTCTGAGGGAGGTGACGAGTGGGTTGCTGGTTTGACTTGGGCTCAGTTTAAGGACAGGGTGATGGAGCAGTTCTTTCCCAAGGCTGAGCAAGACAAGCTCAAGAGGGAGTAATATGGGATCCGACAAAGAGCTGGGGAGAATAGCAACGAGTTTATGCAACGCTTTCTTCGCTTAGCTGGTTTCCTTGGTACGGCAGCAGGTACTCCTGAAGAGCAGGCACACCACTTTAGGTGGGCTCTTCAGACATCGGTCGCAAACAATCTGGTGTGTGCTACGTTCAACACTGTAGCACAAGTGGCCGATGCAGCACGTAAGCTGGAGATGCTGCAGGAGAGAGATGAGTTCGGGGAAGCTGAGAGACCCGACAAGAGGTAAACATTCGTATTCAAGCGGTGATCAATCCGTATTCTTTCCATATATGTCATTTATTCATCTCTTTAAAATGTATCTTCCAGGCAGAAAACTAGGGACCGGTCTCAGCCGGCTACTCAGCAGCAGCCTCATCAGTCCAAGGGAAACGGTCAGACTAACGACCGTTCTACTACGGATAGGCGTGGCGGTAATGATACTTACCGTCACAATGCTGGACACTCCAATGGCAGCAGGTCCTAATACTTACGCAATTTCTTATGATTTCATGTTATAACTTATATTCTAACACTTTAGCAAAAACTTCTACCAGGAACCATAGAAACGGTAGGGACCAGAACCAGAGAGGTTCACAGCCTAGCCGTCCAGCTATCACTGGTATTCAATCTTACGATTATCCGCATTGTCCTTTGTACCCTATTATCATGTCTTATGAAAAATGTTTTATCAGGTTCCTAGCCACCCATAGCACCTGCTGGAGGATATACTCATCGTCTTTGCTCTACTTGCCACCGTAGGCACCTAGGGCCATGTCGTCGTAACACGGACGCATGCTTCAAGTGTGGTCTTCCTGGCCATATCATGAAGGATTGACGTAAGGGCGAGATGGAGGGCACATCGGGACATGCTGATTCCAAGCCGCCTCCTACCACCGGCCGTGTCTACACGACATCTCGAGACCAGGCCAACAAGTCTACAGGTACCATCACTGGAATCTTGTATATGTATGGTCAAGCTGCGTGTGTTCTTTTCGATACGGGTGCTACTAACTCGGTCATTTCTACTGCTTATGCTAAGAACATTAGGATGCTACCCATGCCACTAGAGAATAGGCTTACTATTTCCACGCCTTTGAGGGACTCTGTATTAATCACCCATGTATACAAGAGTCTTCCCCTATAATTTGACGATAAGGTTCGACCTGTTGACGCACTTCCGCTGGACATGAATAACTTCGACATGATTTTGGGCATGGATTGGCTATCCAAGCATCATACTACCATAGACTGCCATTCATATCGAGTTATCTTCGGTGATGTTAATGCACCAGAGTACATTTATAACGGGTTCGTACCCGGACGGTCTGTACAAATCATATCTACCCTGCAAGCGCGTGCACTACTGTCACATGGCTGCGAGGGTTATCTAGTTACGGTTCACGACATGGATGTTGAATCTCCATCAATTCAGGATCAACCAATAGTGTCGGAATTCCAAGATGTTTTTCCAGCAGAACTTCCGGGCATACCACCTGCACGAGAAGTGGAATTCAATATCGAGCTTATCCTAGGAGTTGAACCAATCTCCAAGGCTCCTTATCGCATGGCTCCCATAGAGATGAAGGAGCTGAAGGATCAACTGCAAGAACTTCTAGAACGAGGTTTCATTCGACCGAGCGCATCTCCATGGGGCGCACCGGTCTTATTTGTTAAGAAGAAGGACGGCAGTATGCGTCTTTGCATATACTATCGCGAGCTCAACAAGATTACTATCCGGAATAGGTATCCACTGCCGCGTATAGACGATATGTTTGACCAACTCCAAGGGGCCAAACACTTCTCCAAGATTGATCTTAGGTCAGGCTATCATCAGCTACGGGTCAAGGAGCAGGGTATCGCCAAGACTACTTTTCGTACCCGCTATGGCCACTACGAGTTTGTAGTTATGCCATTTGGCCTGACAAATGCTCCAGCAGTGTTCATGGATTTGATGAACAGAATCTTCCATGAATTTCTGGACAAGTTCGTCATTGTATCCATCGATGACATCCTGATTTTCTCAAAGTCCAAGGAGGAACACGAAGACCATCTTCGTACAGTACTACAGATTCTTCGCCAGAAGCAGTTGTATGCTAAATTATCCAAGTGTGAGTTATGGTTAGACAAGGTGGCATTCTTAGGTCACATTGTATCAATAGAAGGAATCACTATGGATCCAGCGAAGGTTGAGGCCATTACTAAGTGGCCAAGGCCGACATCAGCGACGAAAGTCCGCAAGTTTCTTAGGCTTAGCTGGCTATTACCGTAGGTTCGTGGATAACTTTTCCCGTTTAGCACTACAATTGACCAAACTGATGCGGAAAGGGGAGAAGTTCGTCTGGAATGAAGAACGAGAGAAGAGCTTTGAAGACCTGAAGCGGAAGCTAATATATGCACCTATTCTTACTCTCCCATCTGGTACGGGTGGATTTCAAATCTACAGTGATGCATCGGGGAAGGGACTTGGCTGTGTTCTCATGCAACATGGGAAAGTGATCGCGTATGCTTCACGGCAGCTTAAGCCTTATGAAGAAAATTACCCCACGCATGACTTGGAACTTGCTGCAGTTGTGTTTGCATTGAAGATATGGAGGCACTACTTATATGGAGAATCATGTGACATTTTCACAGACCACAAGAGCTTGAAGTATATCTTCACTCAACGTGAATTGAACATGAGGCAGAGGAGATGGTTAGAGCTGTTGAAGGATTATGACATTAATCTATAGTATCATCTCAGAAAGGCAAATGTAGTAGTAGATGCTCTTAGCAGTAAGTCCGAAATGATCAACGGCATTAAAATTGAGGAGGAAATCATAAGAGACTTAGAGCGACTAGACATCGAGATCATGGTACGTGGACAGCACGGTTACTGGGCTAATCTTAGAGTAGAACCCGAGTTACTCTCTAAGATCAAGGAAGCTCATAAGGATGACGGAGAAATCTGGGCGATAATACAGAATTTGGAGAAACAGACGGAATTCAGAGTAGATGCAGATGGTATCGTATGGCAGGGCACGAGACTTTGTGTTCCTGATGACCAAGAACTCCAGGAAGCCTTGTTAGCTGAAGCTTATAGCTCCCCATTCTCTATACATCCTGGTTCGACTAAGATGTACCATGACATCAAGCAATACTTTTGGTGGAGTGGTATGAAACAGGATGTGGCCACTTACGTCTCCAGATGTCTTACCTGCCAGCAGGTTAAGATCGAGCATCAGCGATCTGGCGGTCTCCTTCAACCGTTAGATATTCCAGAGTGGAAGTAGGACAAAATCACCATAGATTTTGTTGTCGGTCTTCCGCCTACCAAGAGGAAGCACGATGCGATTTGGGTTATCGTAGATCGACTTACCAAATCAGCTCATTTCTTACCGATCTGCAAGGAAGATCCGGTAAGTAAACTCGCCGATACGTATAGAAGAGAGATCATGAGACTCCACGGTGCTCCATCCAGCATCGTCTCAGACAGAGATCCTCGTTTCACTTCGCGATTTTAGAAGTGTCTGCAGAAAGCTTGGGGTACACAACTTAAGCTTAGCACGGCTTTTCATCCTCAAACGGACGGACATTCAGAGCGAACTATTCAGACATTAGAAGACATGAGGTCATGTGCGTTGGAATGGACGGGTGATTGAGACGATTACATCTGTTTGGTGGAGTTTACATACAACGACAGTTGGCACGCAAGTATCAAGTGTGCTCCTTTCGAGATGTTGTATGGCAGAAAGTGTCGCGTCCTAATCTGCTGGGATCAGGTTGGCGAGCGAACACTTGAAGGACCAAAAATTATAGAGATGACCAATGAGAAGATCACAGTAGCTAAGCAGAAACTTCAGGAAGCACGATCACGTCAGAAGAGTTACGCTGATAAGCATCGTAGGGACATACATTTTAACGTAGGAGATCACGTCTTCCTTAAGGTTTTGCCGGAACGTGGTGTTAGACGCTTCGGGATTAAAGGGAAGCTCAGTCCACGTTTCATCGGACCGTTTGATATCATTAAACGAGTCGGTGAGGTATCTTACCGGTTGGCGTTACCTCCGCAGCTTTCGCATGTGCACAATGTGTTTCATGTGTCCTTACTCAGAGGGTACCAATATCATCCCCTTCACATGGTTCAGTATCCACTGGAACAGATACGTGAAGATCTCACCTTCATAGAAGAACCGAACGAGTTCTTGACAGACAAGAACGAGTCATGAGAAGGAAGACGATTCCATTCGTCAAAATCCTATGGAGGGATCATACCGAGCGGAAGCCACTTGGGAAACAGAGGAGTCTATCCGGGCTTCTTACCCTCATTTCATATTTTGAATTCGGGTATGTTCTTCTTTTTCAGTTTACTTTATCTATAATTCGGGGACGAATTATTCTTTTTAGGGGGAGAGTTGTAAAACCCGCATGCTTTTACCATGAATAGTACCCTTAAGATCGTACGTACTAGATTAAAACTTTCCTTTTATAGTATGATTATGTTTACGTGTTAGGATTTACGTATTACGTACGTGTTAGAACACGATAAGTATTTATTACGCACGAACACGCAATAATTATTTAACAATAATTAATCACGAACATGCGATCATGAAATCATGAACGTAATTAAATCATGAACTAATATTAATTACGTATATATATTTATTACGAGCGTGAATAAATATATTATGTCACGGTAAATATTTAACGAGAACACATAAAACGCGAACACAAATAAACACGAACGAACACTTAAACAACGAGACACGGAAAACGGTACGGGTACCCCATGTGGGGCCCCCTACCCGCGGCTACACCAACACCATGGGCCAAGCCCATCAAATTTTACAATGAAAGGGGGTAAAGGTAAAACTTGTTTTCATTTTTCACTTTACAGGAAAACAAATTAAAAACCTAAAAAGTTTTCTCCTTTCTCCTTCTTGTCCTCTTTGGCCGTCGTATACAACACAATAAAAGGGGGTGTTCGTTTGATTTTGATCTTGAATATTGTACGTGTGTTCGTGTGTGTTCATCCTCGTTAGATCCACGCATTCGGTATATTCTTTTAATCCTTTTTCTTTTTTATTTGATCTAATAAAATTAATTAAGAACATGATGTTTTTAAAAACCTAATTAAAAACATAAATCAATCATGTAAATGGTTTTTGGGTAAATCAAAAAGGTTGTTTTTAGTTTGTTTGGCCGGCGCCTAAATCGAACCCCAAGGGGGTCTCGGTTTGGCTAATAGACCACCACCGAGACCATATGGTCCCGGTTTGGTGGTGTGGGTCCCACGGCAGCAACAAACCAAAGGGAACCCCGAAGTGGTTCGGGGTATGGTGTCGATTTCATGTCCGGTTCATGGTTTCTAGTCAAGATCCGGTTCACGGTTTATGTTAAGATTATTTTTTTTTAATCATATGTTAAAATTAAATTAATAAATATGACATGATTAATTTAATAAACATGACTTAGGTTATATTTAATTATTAGATCATGAAATTGTTAACCTAAATATTTTATATTTTCTAGACTTATAATTAATTAATTATTTAAAAACCATGGTTATAATTAATTAATTAACATGACTTAGGTTATATTATTAATAAATAATAATACATGTTTTAACTTAAGTATTTAACTTTATTTAATTAAAAACATGATATATTTTAATTAAATACTTTTAACCTATAGTTTATTTAAATTACATGTAATAATTAATAAACTATACATTATATCATTATGACTTAGAAAATAATCAGAAAAACACTTAGGCTTATATACTTAGCTTATTTAACCAGCTTATATCTAATTATGGAAACTTTCTATTTTTAGAAACTTATTTAATTCATGCAGCTAATCTATTTATGGAAACTTTCTATTTTTATAAACTTATTTAATTAAGGCAGCTGATCTATTTATGGAATCTTTCTATTTTTAGAAACTTATCTATTTTAAGCAGTAATTCTATTTTTTGAAACTTTCTATTTTTTGAAACTTTCTATTTTTAGAAACTTTCTATTTTTGAAAACTTTCTATTTTAGGAAAACATGCTATTTTTAGAAAGTTACTTATTATTACACAGTAAGTATAATAATACATAAAATACAAGTAATACTTAATCAGAATAGACATAATATATGATAAACACAGTTTAAGGCTTTAAACAGTAAAACATGATATGAACATATAAAATAAGCTAAGACATGACATAAAACCAGTTACGTATTTAGTAAGCAGATACTTATTCATGTATGTATTTATGTAGCATTAGTGGTACCGAAGTAGGATTCTCCTCAGTTCATCTTCTTCGTTTACTGGACATAAGGTACGGATTCCCGTCCTTTCAGTATGGACATTCTTTCCTTATTAGGATTCCCCGTATGCAGCCAAATGTTTTCCCGTAGTATAAGTTTATATGTTTGACTTGCTTATGTTTAATTTAGAATACCTATAGCCATATACATGCATGACCAGTTTCACCTAGTTATGGAGGTACCATAACCATAACATTAGAGGCACTGATGTTATGACTTCACCATGGCGGAGTGATTGCTCATGGCGTCCCTTCAGCTTTTGGCCATATTATTATATTTATCATGTGGGGCGTATGGGTGCATCCTAGTTACATGTTTTCAGTAGATTACTCAGTGTGAATGTGGTGTGTGCCTTGCATCCTCCACAAGGAGCTGATCCCTCCTACCCAAAACCAGTATATTAAGTTAGAGGCACCCCCTCTAATTTGCATGATGAGGTCACCCCTCCAAGTATTCATGCACGATGGATTTTCATGACCTATATTGGCTAATGGTAGAACATGTTAAACAGTTTTTATAAGATTAACATAAGGCTTTTCAAACTATAAAACCAGTTTTATCAAGACTTAACCAGGTTATTCGGGACTTAGTTTCTTCCGCTGTTATATGTTATATGATTATCCTATTCATGCTTATTATACATCCGTGCACTGAGCGTATTGCTCAGTCGTTTTCCTTTTCTATGTTCCCAAAACGGTAGGTACTCAAGGACGCTCGTAGACTTTAAGCGTACGTGCATATGACTGGAATCTTTCTAGCCTTTCTTTACTTTATGCATTATCTTTACTTGATACACTTGCTATGGACATTGTTTAGTCCTTTCCTTTACAGTACTTATGTTTGTGTGTGATGAGCTTTACTTTTGGACTACCGATGTTTGATTCCGGTATTTTCCTTTTATGATCATGTAATGTTTAGACATTTTTCCTTGTATGCTTTTATGACACGCCATAATTACGCGTGACATTCCATTATCAAAATGGGGTGTTACATAGCTCCTCCGATAGATAACTCTATCGGTACGCTGCACTCCATCGGTACACTGTGCTCCATCAGTTTATTGTACTCCGTCGGTTTATTGTGCTCCATCAGTTTATTGTGCTCCACCGGTGCCTGTGCTCCATCGATTTATTGTGCTCCATCGGTTTATTGTGCTCCACTGATGCTGTGCTCCATCGGTCATTTGATCCATCGGTGGTGTGCTACTCCGGTGCATTGCACTCCTCCGGTGCAATGCGCTCCTCCGGTGCACTGTGCTCCTCCGGTGGGCTGCGTTGGTTTGTTTGAAGACTCGATCATATAGATTCGTTCATCAACATGAGTAGGCCATTTCGGTTTCAGTATGGATCCATCTGCGGGGAATAATCTCATTCGAAGTTTTCGCCCGGTAGTGTGTTTGCTCATCCGGTTCTAAAGCTAGTCCGGTTTTGGTGTCTCGTCCGGTTTTGGGTCCCCTTAGATTTGGATCTCGTCTGGTTTTGGTGTCTCGTTCGGTATTTCAGCCGATGTTGAGGCTCGCTTGGAGTTGCTCGTCCGGTTTGCTCGGGATTGTTTGATCCCTCGGTAGTGGGAAGGGTTGTTTGTTCGCCTGGTGAAGCATTTTGCTCGTCAGTTTTCGGGGGTGTAGTCGTCTGCTCGTCAGGCTTCCGTTTCATCTTGCCGTTTCGACAAGAGAACTTCTCGTAGGTATTATATTCATTCCTTTTTCTCTTTATTTATAGCTAAAAAGGATATGCACCTTCACACTTCTGAGTTAGGAAGTAGGGAGTTTAAAGACTTAGTGATTAAGTATAAAATCCCTTTGAGCTTGCACCCTCGTTTGCCTGATCCCAACTTTCGGATGATAAACCTTCCTGCTGGGGATACTGCTATTGGCATTTACCATAAGATTTTTGATTTGTCGGGCGTTAGGATCCCTTTCTCCACCTTCCTTTTAGATGTTATTAGACATTACAAGGTTCATATATCCCAGTTGGTTCCCTTGGGTTTATGCAAGGTCACCCCTTTTGAGGTTCTTTGTCGTAGCCTGGATATAGAGCCTATAGTTACTTTATTTCAGGTATTTTTAACGCTTTCCAAGCAAGGGGATTGGTTTTCCTTTGCCAAGCGTAGGGGTGACTTGTCGGTTATGGAAGATCATAAGACTTCCCTTAAGGAGTGGAAGAACAAGTTTTTCTTGGTAGACCGTAGGGCTATTCCCTTCCATATGCCTTGGAGGCATCCAGATTCTCGTATTACGGACAAGGTTCCTACACAGTTTAATCAGGATCATGTGAACCGACTGAGTTCTCATATTATTAGACTCCGTGATATTCCTGAGGGGGTGTTGGTCCGTTCTGGTATTAGCAGAGTGTGGGGTGACTCCTCGTGTGATCCGGTTATTAGACATCGTGATGGCACCGGTACGAGGGGCTTCCTTTACTTGATACATTCTTGTTTAGCCCTCTTTTCTCCTCTACTTTTTTTTGTATGTATCTAACACTTGCTTTTTCTTTTGCAGTTATGAGTATATTTGATTTTCTTCGCTTGCTTGTTCTGAAGGAGGCTGTTGTTGTGGCTGAGCCACATGAGCAGGATACGTCTATCTTGCAACGAGTTACTGCTCGCACTACGGTGCCTGTGCCTGCTGGTGCCAGCATTCCTCCTGCTATTGATGAGGAGATCGCTGCTACTCGCCCAGATCCTCAGGTCCTCCAAAAGGCTAAGGGTGCTGCGAAGCGCAAAGCCTCTACTTCAGCATACGTCCCTACCAGAGGAGCTAAGAAGACCAAGGCATGTAAGGAGCGGGCTGGTGCATGGTCTAGTGGCCAAATAGCTGAGGGTGAGTATGAGCTAGCTATCGATGATGATGGCGATGTTGATCATGATGTCGCGGCTGATGATCTTGATGATGCGATCGAGCAGTCTGGTTGTGTTTCCTCTGGTGAGTTTTTAACTGTCATACCCCTTCGATCTTTTGACTCAAGGACTGGACTAGATGTGTCTTATCCTCCAATTGTTCTTCCAGGCAGGGGAGTTCCTGCTACCTTTAGTGCTGAGGTGTCAAGAGTTTGTGAGGTGTCGACTAGGGCTAGTTCTCATGTGTCTCATGGTAAGTTTCTGTCGTTGGACTCCCTTTTTATGCATGTAGCCTTTTATTTGACTTTATTTTCTTTGAGTTTTGTAGGTACTACTGATGACACACATCTTTCTGCTGGGGCAACTGCTCAGGTGCCTTCTACTGACCTAGCTGATCCTGATGCTCGTGTTGCTGTGGATGAGCATGTTGATATTGATGGGGATGACCATCAGGATGATGTTGGCCACCATGATGACTTAGTTCTTGGTGAAGATGATGTTGAGGATGATACCGCTCTTCATGATGACGTAGCTCATGGTGGAGCTACTACTGGGGGTGAGTTTCATAGGGGAGATTGCTCATCACAGGCTGAGGCTTGTCGTTTGGCCTACCCTTATGATGAGGATGTTGTTCCTATTCCTCCATGTACTCGAGAATAATAGGAGAGGAGGCATGTTATTGACTTTGGTATTTGTTCATATGAGGTGTTTCATAATCCTCAGGTTTGCAGGAGTATGCGGGATCAGTTTCCTACCTCAACTGAGAATTACCGGACATCTCAGCTCTCCTCACGCCAGCTGGTGGAGCAGATGAGTGTGCTTCAGTGTTAGATGATGTATCATGGGAATGAGTTATCAAACCGATACATGGTTCTTGGGAGGAACTATAATCAGCTCCTTACTAGGTATAAGCATTTGGGGAAAGTTCTTTCCGAGAAAGCTGCTTCTATTAGACGTCAGACTGAGCTTACTAGTCGTGCTGAAGACTCAGCTAAGGGTACGAGTCAGGGTCTTGTTGATCAAGAGAAGATGTTGAAGATGTACAGATCATAGAGGGATGCTCTTAGAGCTCAGGTGAAAGATCTTAAGAGTGAGCTTGTGACTGTCAGATCACAGCATGCTGCTAAGGTGAAGGAATTGGATCATCGGCTGACTCTCCGTGGTAATGACATACTTTTGAGGGATGACACGATCGCTGATATGGATGTGCGGCTTCGGTCGGTTCGGGATGGGGTCACTTCCTTTTTCAGTCTAGTTTTGAGCCATTGGTTAGAGGTTTTCTTGGTAGTTCAGAGTTCAACCAAGAGTTTGCCCGAGTGTTGGATTTAGCTGTTAGCACTGGCCTCAAGCGAGTTTTGCGTATGGGAAGGTCTAAAGAGGAATTTAAGGATATTTCTCAAAGGGTTAAAAAATTTATCCCTGATGCAAAGGCTCAGCTTGCTGTTCCTTCGGAAGCCTTCCCTGATCGTCGCTTCCCCTTTTCTTGAGAAGGTGAGCCGGAGTGCTGATGCTACTTTTTCAGAGATTGCTCAGATCAGGCCTGATCCAGTGGATCCTCCTAGCCAGTCTCCCGCTATTCCGGCTCCTCCGGCTTTCGGCCATACTGTTTCCTACCGTAAGAAGAAGAAGTCATCAGGACCAGGATCTTCCTCAGCTGTTTGATGTAGTTTGTGCTTTGTACTTTTTTTGCTTTTATTTGTATTGTTAGCCCTCCCTGATTTGGGCTTTTGAGTACTTTATCTTTCTTTGTATGATACCATGACTTTGTTGTCAATTTTCCATCGTATGTATGATGGCCCTTTGTATGCATGTGTGCTTCATTATCTTATTTAGAGTGATTCATGCTTTACTTTGTTGTAGTTTATTTAGATAGTATCTAAATTTTATGCCTCCAACACATTTTGTTAATCGTTGTCCTTTATGCTTGGCCGACAACGTGTTAGCCTTATTGAGCTAGGGTTGAGGTGTATCACGTGTGACTCATATTCGTTGCCTAGTATCTTCACAAGTGCCTGTAAGGATATTTCAGCTTTGCTTAGCCAATTTAGCGTGCTACTTCCCATTTATCCCTTCTTTAGTGAAACTCAATTATTTGTTCGTGTGGTATAGGTGTAACATTCGCCTTGCAGGCTCATGCTACTCCCCCTTCCAGGTGTAGCTACTCACCAGAGGCTAATTTTTACGTGAGAAGAGTAGGAAGGCTTGTTCCTATTCTTCTGCGGAGTCAATTTGCAAAGGTTGCTCAGCCTAACCACCATGGTATCAGTTTCACCATGGGGAACTAATTGTTAGGCGTTACCTTCTGCAGCTGGAGGTAGCGAACCATCTATTGCCGTGTGCTTTGTTTTATAGCTCGTTTTTTTAAGTGTATAGTCTTAACAGAATATATGAGGAAAATTTTGTTTCATTCATATCACTAGAGAAGAAACAATACATTAGTTGTGGCTAAAGTCATCTCCGGAGCGAGTCTACACTTTGAAAATTACTCCTCCGGAGGAAATACATAATAACTTGCTAACATAGTTTTGTGCTCTACATGTAGCACTTCCTTAGGTTGCTGGCGTGCCAGGTCCTAGGTATCTCTTTTCCTTCCATGGTGCTTAGCTTATAAGCTCCACTTTGGAAAGCTTTGATGACTTTGTAAGGTCCTTCCCAGTTGGGCCCGAGCTTGCCTGTGTTCTCTACCCTTGAGGCCTCGTTCTTTCCAAGGACAAACTCTCCTACTTTGAATTGCACATGTCACACCCTTTTGTTGTAGTATTTCTCCACCTGTTGTTTGTATCTGGCTTCCCTGATAGCTGCTATCTCTCTTCACTCTTCTAGCAGGTCTAGGTTCAGGCAGAGTTCTCTGTCATTGGTTGCTTCGTCTATATTAGAGACTCTGTGTGTTGGCATGCCAATCTCTGCTGGGATGACTGCTTCCGTGCCATAAGTTAGGCTAAAAGGTGTTTCTCCATTGCTAGTCTTTTCATTGTTCGGTGAGCCCATAGCACATTAGGAACTTCTTCAACCCATGATGACTTTCCTTTCTCAAATCGTTTCTTGATTCCTTCTAGCAAGCTTTGATTCGCTCTTTCCACTGCTCCATTCCCTTGTGGGTGGTACACTGAGGTGGAGACTAGCTTTATTTTCAGTTTCTCAGCCCACTTTTTGAGGGGGTCGTTTATGAATTGAGTTCCATTATCTGTGACTATAGTGGCTGGGATCCCAAACCTGCACACGATGTTGTCCCACACAAAATTTAGTACTTGTTTCCCGGTGATGGTTGCTACTGGTTTTGCTTCCATCCATTTTGTGAAATAGTCGATTGCTACTATCAAAAACTTCACTTTCCCAGGTCCCAATGGAAGAGGTCCGACTATGTCCATTCCCCACTTCATGAATGGCCATGCTGATGTTACTGAGATCATGTCTGCCTTGGGTAACTTGGGTACAAAGGCGTGTGCCTGACAATTTTCGCATGCCTAGGTGAGCTTCCTAGCATCCATATGCATAGAGGGCCAGTAGTACCCTAAATTCATTGCTTTAGCTACCACTTGCTTAGTTCCGTCGTGCATACCACACGAACCCATGTGCACTTCTTTCATGACATAATCAACTTGTAGAGGCCCGACACACCTCATTAATGGGACTAGGTAGGACTTTTTGTATAAGACATCATCTTCAATGGTGTAGTTTTCAATATTTTCCATTAGTGTCCTATCTTCCACCGGGTCTTCTGGCAGCTTTCCCGTCTCCAAGTAGTCTCTGATTGGAGTCATCCATGTTGGACCTTCCTCTTCAACCACCATATTTACTTCTTTTGTTTCGACTGAGCGCTCATTTAGCACTTATACTAGCACTTCTTTAGACAGGTGCCTTCTTATTCTCGGCTCTTGGGATGTGAGATATCCGAAATCTGTTGAATGAGCCAGCCAACTCTAGGACTTTCTCTAAGTACTTTATCATCTTCTCCCCTCTAGCTTTGTATGAGCCATCTAATTGAATAGCTACCAACTTAGAGTCTACAAAGGCATGTATATCCTTTACTCGCATCTCTATTGCTATTCGCAGCCCTGCTAGCAATGCTTTGTACTCTGCCTCGTTATTTGAGTTGGGGAAGTTTAATCTGAGCGCATAGGAGTACTCTACATCATCTGGGGCGATCAGGATGAGTCCTGCTCCTGATACCCCACTGTTTGATGCTCCATCGGTATACAACCTCAATGCTCTCGGGCCTGGAGTTAGGTCTTCCTTGGAGTTGGAGGACTCCGGGATGTCTTCCACCATGGGTGTTGGAGCCGTTGCTGAGACACCGCTCTCTTCACTGGTGACTCTGGTAGGAAGTCTGCTAGTACCTGCCCCTTTACAGCTACCCTTGGTATGTAAGTTATGTCGTATGTCCCTAGCTCGACAAACCATTTTGCGAGTCTCCCTGATGCTTCAGATTTGCTCAACACTTGCTTGATTGGGCTATCGGTTATGACTTTTATTGGGTGAGCCTGAAAATATCTCCTCAGCCGCCTGGCAGCGTGGACCAAGGCTAGGGTGAGTTTCTCAATCGGAGCATAATTTGCTTCTGCTCCTTGCAAGGATCTGCTCACATAGTGAATAGGCATCTGCTTTCCCTGTCTTTCTATGAGGAGGACTGCACTGACGGCCTCCTTAGCGGCTGATAGGTACATCATCAAGGTTTCTCCCTTCCTTGGGGTGGTGAGCGTAGGTAGCTGTGAAACTAGCTCTTTCATTTCTTGGAATGCTGCTTCTACAGCCTCTGTCCACTTGAAATCCTTCTTGATGTTGCATTTATTTAGGGTGTCAAGAAAGGGCAAGGATCGTTCAGCTGACTTGGACAAGAAACGGTTCACTGCTGCCAGCTTTTCGCTGAGGTATTGCATTTGCTTCAGGTTCTTCGGTGAAGACATGTCTGTGACTGCTTTCGTCTTCTCAGGGTTAGCTAGTATTCTTGAGGCTACTGCTTCTTCAATTCGCCTTTTTGAGGTTCAAGCAATTGTTCATGTCGTGACCCCGATCTTGGTGAAAGTCACAGAACTTGTTCATGTTTCTCTTTTCAGGAGTTCCTACCATGGGGGGAGGGGGTGGGAAATTCATGTTTTCCGTGGTTAGGATTTCCTTTGGAGTCTTGGTCAGTAGTGTGAACACTTATTTCCTAGCGTAGGGAGGGCATATCCCCATGTCCCTTCCTTAGCTCCTCCTTTGGTTTCTGTTCCTAGATCCACCTGGGTTTCCTGTCCAACCAACTTTGTTATTCCCCTATCCCATTATGGAGCCTTGACAATGGCTGTAGTGTCAACAGCTGTCTCTCCCCTGATAAAGGCTCTGACTCTTTCCCACATTTCATCCACTGCTTTTGGGATCTTATCGTTGAGTTTCTTAGCTAGTTCTGGTTGTCCATGCCCGTGCATGAATGCCGAAATCCTTAGCACCGAGGGCACACCCTTTATGTGTGAGCTTTCAGCTTTGAAGCGATCCATAAATGTTTGGAGGCTTTCATTGGGCTTCCGTTTGATCCAATGTATCTCGGTGGGATCTTTATTATATTGTTTCTGTTGTGAGAACTCTTCTAAAAACTTGCTGCTCAATTCTTCAAACCCATCCACACTCTTTGGGTCTAAACTATCGAACCAGTTCCTTGATGAGCCACCTAAAGTCTGACGAAACATCTTGCACCACACTGGCATGTGCCACTCTTCTTGATCAGCAGCAGCAGAGAAGATGCTGAGGTGGTCTTCTGGGTCTTTGCTTCTTTCGTAGACACGGACATTAGCAGGGAGCTTGGCTCGCCTATGATATCTGAAACGCGTGATCCGAGAGGTAAAAGGCATGGGCTTAGGCCGCCTGTATGGTGTGCTCAAGTCCTCCGAATCACTATCCGACCTTGAGTCATATCCGGACCCTGAGCTCTCCTTCCTACGAAAATACCTAGCTGATCGTGACTTGGTCTTAGCGCTCTTGGCTTTTCTCATCCCATTCGAGAGGTATGACTTAGTGATAGGTTTCCTGCGTGAAGGGCTTCTATGACGTCTTCGAGCGGACCTAGACCGACCTCGGTTTCTAGACTTGGATGAGCTGTCTGAGGAGTATCCTCTTCCTTCCCTCACCGAGGGGCTTCCACGAGAGTTACCTGACTCTGTCTCTTCAACCTCCTTGTTAAAAAGATTTCGGGGAGTCATCTTCTCATGATTTTTCTCATCAATTTCCTTCATCATAGTTTTTAGTGTTTCAGTGTGTTGTTTGACATACGCTGGGGTGAGGCGTCCCTGATCAGGTCTGGGAATAGGAGGGGTTACCTCCGGAGGAGCCCTCTCGTCCCCAGGTGTCCCCGTGTTCAGGCTTAGGCCTAGCCCCAGTATAGGACCTTGGTCACCGTCTTCCATTACTTAGTTTTTTGGTAGATTGGTATTCACGGTCCCACGGATGGCGCCAGATGTTAAAGCAAATTTTCGGAGAAGCTTCTTCAGCCCTGATCCTTCGGGTATCTTAAGGCTACTCCTTCTAATGAAGCCTTGGCTTGCTCCCTCAGAGTATCTTGTGGCTACTTCTTCCTCACGAAGCCCTAGCTTCATTCTTCAGAAGTCCTTAGTCTAGCCCTAAGTCTCTTAGGCTGAAATAAGAAATAACACCGTTAGCTCGCCTCGGGGTTTGAATCCGAGACCAACTCCGGCGTGAGAGTAAGTATGTGGTTCTAGTGAGAGATAATTATAGAGAGAGAGAGTAAGTAGTAAAGTGTGTGTGTAAAACTTAACCTTTGTTCTTGGAGGAACACCTCCTTTTATACTACTAGGAGGTAACCCCAAGACACACGAATTGTGGAGTTAAGATTGTCTTGTAGGAGCAACACCTGAATAGCTGATGAGCACCAGGTCTGTCCTTCGTCGTCCAAGTTGTCCTCATGCTCCTCTAGTACTCGTCGTGGTCCAGGCGTTTGTACCATTCGTACATTATCGTACTATGTGAGTCAGATGTGATCGTCCTTCCTCCGGTGGAGGCAATGCTCTATGTGCACAGGCCTAGCATTGTGTCTGGGTCTAGCCTTGTCTAGGTCTAGCCTTGGTTGGGTGTAGCCTTGTCTGGGTCTAGCCTTGTCTGGGCCTAGCCTTGTCTGGGTCTAGCCTTGTCTAGGCATAGCCATGTCTGGGTCTAGCCTTGTCTGCTCCTTGATAGTGCTTTATCTCTTGCCATTGTCTCTAGACCTAAAGTGATCCTCATCACCTTAGCTATTCAGTGAGCTATTCTAGCTTGAGATAGTTTTGCTCATGGAGCATTAGGAATTAGTTATACTTTGTCTCACCTTAAGCATGGGGGTGAGACTATACCTCATCACCGATTATGATGATAATAGAGTTTTACAATTTCGAATCATTAGCTTGATGAGAGTATCTTTTAATTTCAAAAATGTAAAATCCATGTTGCAATTATTTACCTAAAAAAGAAAATTAAAGGTTTTTGTCATGAAATTATGGTTGAAGTTTTCGTCGAAAGTTTGGAGATAAGGAGACAAAGATTGCAAGTGGTATATAGAGAAACTAGTTACAAGTTAGTTTACGTACATGTTTATAAATAAATTAAATTTAAATTAATATTTGAGTTTAATATAGAAATATATTAAACCTTTAGTAATTAATAATTTATAATTATGATATTATTATAACTAATAATTATGTATCGGTTTACATAATTTTTTTTATTATGTGTGTATATATTTTGTATAGTATAAAATATATAAGGTATAAAATGCAAAGAATATTGTATATTTTCTAAAGTTACTGAAAAAATTTAAAAAATTATAATTTTCACTTAACATCATCTAATTTATTTAAAATTTATTAACTAAAATTTTATTAATTACTTCTATCTACTTTTAAGTTTTTTTCATATACGTGACACTAATATTTTATTGCGTTTTTTTATCAAATTTATTCAGTAATTCTAAAAAAAAATAAAAAAATAAAAAATAAATAAATTAAGAGATTATTTCTTATTAAAGAAATAAAAATTTATATTTACGAGAGTATGGATGAAACACGGGAATCAAAACATAGACACAAAGCTGCTTCGGCATATTTCAAATGAGGAAAAATTAATTAATCGTAGTAGATAAAAAATAAAAAATCATAAAAACTTGAATTTACCCAAACGTGAAAGGCAATTATGGAATATAACAAGTATTGCCTAATGTCAGTTAGTCAAAAGGAGGTCCAATGCCATTATTCCAAAATCGGGACTGAACATGCAAATCTGATACAAAGTCAGGGACTAAAAGTATAATTATAAGAACCAACACCTTAAAAAATTTGAAAGCACCACAAAATACCGCCATTTGACCACCGGGAAACCCAAAATTATTCATTTCAAAACATTTCCCGCTGTCACTCTCCCTCTCTCACCTCCCGCCCAATCCTAATTCTTTTCCACAAACAAAAACCCCCAAATCACTCACACATCCTTCATAACCAAAACCAAAATCACTAAAAAAAATCAATTCACACAAAAATGAACACATCAGCATCATCTCATAGATCTATCTTCCAACACATCACTTCCACTGAGCTCAATGGATTCAGAGGTAGTACTTTTTATCAATCACACTTTTCATTTCCAGATCTATGTTTTTTTTTATAATATGATTTGTCTTTTCAGTGCGGAAACGACCGTGTTTCGCGGAGGATACGCCCCGGTTTACGCGTATCGCGGGTATGGATTATGGAATGGATGAAGATATTAGTCCTCCAATGGCTGTTTCTTTTTGCAAGGTTTGATTTTTTTTAACTTTTAAATGGGCTTATGAGCTTATTTGATTTCGGCTGCTTATATTTCATAAGCCCCAAGTTTCTGGCTTTTTTTTAAAACTTTTACGTGTTTATCTTATTTTACTAAATTTATATAAGCCCACTTATAATCCGATACAAGTACGCCCATATTATATATTTTTAGTCCTCTGGTGTGTGTTTGTTTTGGCTTATATACTAGGCTTATAGCTTATTTTGTTTTCGGCTTATGTTTTATAACCTCACTTTTTATGGAAACTTTTTGTTTTTTACTATGATATGATAAACTTATATATGGCTAAAAGTTTCAAAATAAGCACAAAAATGTGAGCTTATGAAAAATAAGTTGAAAATCAAATAAGCCATAAGCCTAAAATCAGCCAAAATAAACAAGACTCATGACACATAAGCCAGAAACAAATAAGCTCATAACCCAATAAATAAGCACCCGTATACTTTTATGCTATCTGTTTCATATTAACTTATGGAAATTTGATCATTACAGACAAGTAAAAATGCGCATATTTTGGGCGTGAGTGGCGAAGATGGATATATCTGTCTATATAATACTAGATTAAAGTTCGATGATTCAGCTACTGCTGCTGAAAATGCAGGTGATTATTGATAACATAAATGCAATCCCAAATATCCTTCTATTATGCTGGAATGTGTTATTGAAGTGATGGTTTTATATTTTGGCAGAAAAAGCGAGGGTGTCTGAATGGCTTGCTCATGATAACGCTGTCTTTGATCTTTGTTGGATTAAGGTATGGAAAAAATACAATCTTTCGATGTTTTAAGTTAGTTTGTTATGGATTTAGCATAACAATAGCTAATAGCTCGTGTTAGAGTTTATAACAATCTGTACTTTTATTGTTTTTAAAGAGATTGAAAATGCCATTTGTGATTCTAAAAAAGAAGTGATTAGAGCTGCTTTTAGTACTATGTATTTGAAATCTGGGTTTGGGTCGGTTTAATTTTACTTGAAATTTGGAATTCTATATTTTGATTCAGTTTTAGTTACTTAAATAGGGTTCAGTTCAAATTTTGGTGTTTTTGAGTAATAAATACACCAAAAAGTCATAATGCGGAAATAGGAGATGCTTTGCTGATATATTGTTTGTAGTTGTAATTCTGTAGCTCAAAAATGTTTTATGACTTTCTGTGTTTAAATCTTGTGAATGGTTTCCAATATTTGCAGGATGATACCAATTTACTGACAGCTTGCGGTGATCATAGTGTAAGTAGCTAGGATCAACATTAAGTATTGTTCTCATTTTAATATTAGTATAAGCAGATGGTTTAATGATGTTCTTTGTTATGTTGTCTGTTCAGATTAAAGTATGGGATGTTCAAGCAAAGAAATCTATCTCAATACTAACTGGACACACAGGAAGTGTGAAATCCATCAGTGCCCATCCCTCCAACAATGGTATACTACTTATGACTCTTCAGTTATATATGTATTTTTTGTCTAAATACTGTAGAGGTTCCTGAGATGAGCATGTATTTACGTATGGCAGATGTTATTGTATCTGGCTCAAGAGATGGTTCAGTTGCTTTATGGGACTTAAGGGGATATCAGCGTGAAAATGCCTCTACCTTGTAAGTTTTCTATATCTATTTTTCATGATGATCATGTTATTAAATACCAGTCTAAAGACTCAATACTGAGTGCATTATTATATTTTCAGAAATATAGCAACTGTTCAAGGGGCTCATACTTTTTCGCACAAAAAGATGCGGACAAGATTTGGCAAGGTTAATTTCAGAAATTTTGGCCCTGATACATATTACTCGCAATTCACTATAATTCTCAACTAAAATTTGTTTTATTATAGGCTGCTTCCATGAGCGTTACATCAGTTTTATATTTAAAAGATGAGATTTCTATTGCTACTGCTGGAGCAGCAGACAGGTGAGCAAAGATACAGTTCATCTGCAAGTTTATTTAACATTATCTGTACAATGGGTCATCTTTAATCATTAAAATGCTACCTTGTTGCAGTGTTATAAAATTCTGGGATACGAGAAACCTTAAAGCTCCAATTACCCAAGCCTGTTCTCAAAATAATCCTGATGATAAACGGACATGGGTAAGTCTTCGTGTTGAAAATTTGGCTTAGTAACAAAATATACAAGTATTTTGAAAAACGAACTATCAGTATACACTAGGATCCTTAGTACCTGTAGTAACAAAATATACAAGTATTTGAATAACAGACTTTTATCTTTCAGGCAAGATCATATGGCATATCTAGCTTGTCCCAAGATTTAAATGGTGTATATATCTCAGCTTCATGCATGGACAACAGGTACAAATTTTGTTTGTTGAGTTTTACTAGTCGTGTTACTGACATAATAATTTCTTTGGGAAAAATCATATATTTACTTAATTGAACTTTGATCTGCTTTAGCATTTTTGAGTAATCATTCCATGACCTACAGGATATATCTCTATAATGTCCTTCAATTTGATAAAGGACCTATCAAAAGTTTCAGTGGATGTGATATTGGTACATTTTTTGTGAAGGTTAGCTTTGTTTCTAACCACCAAATATAAGTGAAATTTTGTCTCTACCTTCTATAATAACCCATGATTTTCATGTCTCATATTGCAGTCAAAATTGAGTCCTGATGCTGGCCACATACTTAGTGGTTCTAGTGATGGATCAGCCTATGTCTGGCAGGTGAGCTTCTTTCTTAACAACAATCCTTTATCTCACCTTAGATCGGTATATGACTAGGATATACTATTCGAATACAGGTAGACAAACCTCAAGCAGATCCTATTAAGCTTGAAGGCCATGAGGGAGAAGTAACTGCAGTAGACTGGTAAGCATTTTGCTAAACTATGCACTTGTATTATATTGGTGCACCCTTATTGCTATCGAGGATGTCACAAATATTTTGACTTACCTTTATCTATCCATCGCAGGAGCTCACACGAGATTGGTAAAATAGCAACTTCTGCAGATGATTCTGTGGTAAGTCTCACTTTGATAACCAGTGGAGTAAACTTTCTCATATTTTTCTGCCTCACACATTTCTTGCTTGACCAAGCTTATTGCTTTAATAAGTCTTGTTATTGTCAAGATTTATAGTTGCAATAATCTTGCTTTTGCTACTTAGCATATAAAATTAAGAATCTGTCCTGGCTTGATTCTATTAGAGGTCCTGTTCGTATATATTTTTACATATCAACTATCTTGTTCAACTTGGCTGTCATGCATCATTGCCAAAACAAGATTGTTGCATATCTGAATTTCTTAGCTGACTTATTTCTGATATGAATCTGCATTCCAGGTCCAGCTTTGGAACATCAATAGCAGTTGCTACTCAAATACAAGATCTTCATCATCTATCCGAAGGAGAGAAACATTTCCAAGAATGCAGCGTAGAAAGCTTTTCACCGAGGAAGAACCAAAGGAGTCTATCAAGGAAGACCAACTCGAGCCTCCAATCGAACCATCTGTCCAGATACACTTAACTACTCCAGCATCACCAGAAATGAGAACACCTGAATCCATTAGAAAGCAGTCACCCAATTCAAATATCTTGCAAACATGCGAAAGATCTCCAGATTCTACTTTTGCCGCTTTTGGCAGCCCCTCTTCTGTGCTGAATCCTCCACCCTCTTTAAAAAGAAAAACCATTTTAGATTACTTTGTGGCGCCTTCAACATAGTTCTTGCACAGCTTTTTCTTTTCTGCACCATGGCGGTTGATAAATGTTATCTAAGAAAACATATACTTTTTGCTAGTAACTATAGTAGGAACTAAATGAATCAATTTTTAGATCATTGACATTTATGTTACTTTGTTTTGTTCTTTGAAGTCAAAGTCTGCAAATTATGTACTGTAACATTTGCTTTCTATATCTATGTAATGACTAACGAGGAACATACGGAGTATTATATAGTCCTTTAGCATGATGCTCAATCGGGTTGAAATATCATGCTTAAGATACAACATAAATTTATATTACTAAATTCAGGTGAGCCTTCACTGTTATTGATAAGCATGAAAATAATTTAAGGGGTAACTGAGACCTATTTGTCAAAAGACCTAACCGGAACTTCAAGAGAAACACTCTTATTTTATAAACTCATAATCTGTTTAAACCTAAAACTAACAGGTACATTTATAGCATGATATTGTCTTGGAGAGAAAGACAAGAATTAAGTAGAAACAAGGAAAAAATCGAAAAACATAATATAAAAAAGATAGGCTACGACAATTATGAATTGTCGCTTTTCACCCTTCAATCTATTAGAACTAGTAAACACTTGATTTCACATGTTTACCGAAGAATCGGCGGCTAAGTCCGAGGAGCCGGAGCGAAGTGCATCATTCTCCTCCTCTTGGAAAAGACTCGTCCTCGAGTCTTGTCTTTCCAAGTCTCGAACTCTGAAACTTTCTAACCCCCCATCCGTTTCCTTAATACGGCTTCTCTATCGAGAATCACGTTTCATCATGCCAACCATTCAATAAGATAATCCGGGTGAAGTGACATCATCCTCACTCACGTGACCGTTGCCTCAATCGGCGAGCCTACGGTTAGCTTGATTTTGGAATCCTTCTTGAAGGTCCTTCACTTGTTTTAGGAGGTCTTCATTCTTTACAACACGTGGTACTTGGTTAATTGTTTCGTTGCCTCGTCCGGCGAATCTACGAGTTATATAACCAAATGTGTTCCACGTCCACACATTCGTGGGGTAAGTATAGCCAAAGATATCAAAAACCATTCTGCAGAAAAAACAGCCACTTCAGCCAGGTGTATCTCCCTGTAGAAATCTCCAATCGCAAATCCGAACGGTGGAATCATAGATCTATGTGTCTTGAACATCGTGCCCAAAAATTATAGAGATCCAACGGTGAACGAACGCGTGCCGTCAATTTTCTCACGGCTGTGCAGAAAATGACGAACGGAAACAAAAAATTTTGTTTCTCGCGATAAGGCTTCAATAAGCTGTGTTGTTTCTTCTCCAACCTAAGCCCCGATACCAAATGATAGCGGGACCGTTGTGAATGCTAGAAACCACACAATAACAATGAACAAGGAATTCCATGAACCCTCAAAAGGGTGTCCAACCGGGACTTCAAGAGAAACACTCTTATTTTATAAACTCATAATCTGTTTAAACCTAAAACTAACATGTACATTTATAACATGATATTGTCTTGGAGAGAAAGACAAGAATCAAGTAAAAACAAGGAAATAAATCGAAAAACATAATATAAAAAAGATAGACTACGACAATTATGAATCGTCGCTTTTCACCCTTCAATCTATTAGAACTAGTGAACACTTGACTTCACATGTTTACCGAAGAACCGACGGCTCAGTCCGAGGAGCCGGAGCGAACATGCCCTGCAGCAAGATCTATGTGTCTTGAACATCGTGCCAAAAAATTATAGAGATCCAACGGTGAACGAACGCGTGCCGTCAATTTTCTCACGGCTGTGCAGAAAATGACGAACGAAAACAAAAAATTTTGTTTCTCGCGATAAGGCTTCAATAAGCTGTGTTGTTTCTTCTCCAACCAGGCTCTGATACCAAATGATGGCGGGACCGTTGTGAATGCTAGAAACCACACAATAACAATGAACAAGGAATTCCATGAACCCTCAAAAGGGTGCCCAACTGGGACTTCAAGAGAAACACTCTTATTTTATAAACTCATAATCTGTTTAAACCTAAAACTAACAGGTACATTTATAGCATGATATTATCTTGGAGAGAAAGACAAGAATCAAGTAGAAACAAGGAAACAAATCGAAAAACATAATATAAAAAAGATAGACTACAACAATTATGAATTGTCGCTTTTCACCCTTCAATTTATTAGAACTAGTGAACACTTGACTTCACATGTTTACCGAAGAACCGGCGGCTAAGTCCGAGGAGCCAGAGTGAACATGCCCTGCATCAGATCTATGATTCCACCGTTCAGATTTTCGATTGGAGATTTCTACAGGGAGATACACCTGGCTGAAGTGGCTGTTTTTTCTGCAGAATGGTTTTTGATATCTTTGGCTATACTTACCCCACGAATGTGTGGACGTGGAACAAATTTGGTTATATAGCTCGTAGATTCACTGGACGAGGCAACGAAACAATTAGCCAAGTACCACGTGTTGTAAAGAATGAAGACCTCCTAAAACAAGTGAAGGACCTTCAAGAAGGATTCCAAAATCAAGCTAACCGTAGACTCGCCGATTGAGGCAACGGTTACGTGAGTGAGGATGATGTCACTTCACCCGGATCATCTTATTGAATGTTTGGCATGATGAAACGTGATTCTCGATAGAGAAGCCGTATTAAGGAAACGGAGGGGGGTTAGAAAGTTTCAGAGTTCGAGACTTGGAAAGACAAGACTCGAGGACGAGTCTTCTCCAAGAGGAGGAGAATGATGCAGGGCATGTTCGCTCCGGCTCCTCGGACTTAGCCGCCGGTTCTTCGGTAAACATGTGAAGTCAAGTGTTCACTAGTTCTAATAGATTGAAGGGTGAAAAGCGAAAATTAATAATTGTCGTAGTCTATCTTTTTTATATTATGTTTTTCGATTTGTTTCCTTGTTTCTACTTGATTCTTGTCTTTCTCTCCAAGACAATATCATGCTATAAATGTACCTGTTAGTTTTAGGTTTAAACAGATTATGAGTTTATAAAATAAGAGTGTTTCTCTTGAAGTCCCGATTGGGCACCCTTTTGAGGGTTCATGGAATTCCTTGTTCATTATTATTGTGTGGTTTCTAGCATTCACGACGGTCCCGCCATCAAATAACATTACATTAAAATTAAAAACATTAAACATTACGTTAAACAAGCTAATTTATTGATTGCGATAGTCCAAATGTGTTCAACTAGATCGGCTTTTAGGTTTAGATAAACTTGTGAGTCGATTATCTGCTGAGTAATTTCTAGCCTTTCTTCATGCGTATTCACCGGATCGTTATCAACATGTTGTTCTTCGAGATGATATATGGGTGATATCGCCGCCCCCTATGTTTAATTATCATATTGTGTAATATGATGCAAATGTACATTACGTCCGATAGTTTACGTTTTAACATTCCTCGGGCAGGGTAATCAACCAGCCTCTATTTCGTTTTCAATACACCAAAGGCTCGTTCAACATCTTTTCTTGCTGCTTCGTGCTTTGTTTTATACAATCTTTGTTTATGATCATTCGTCGGTGGATCTTTTATAGACTTAATAAGAACCGACCATTACGGATATATCCCATCAGTAAGATAATATCCCGACGATAATACACTTCGTTAGTCACGAATCCCAGTTCAGGTGCTTTCCCTGATTTAAAATCATATGAAAATAGGGGATTAATGTAAAACATTTACGTCGTTATTCATCCCGGCTACACCAAAGAACGCATGCCAAATCCATAAGTCTTGAGATGCAACTGCTTCCAATAGAATGAATGAAGTTGACCCCTGATCACGTCTACAAAATTGAGCTTTGTAGGCAACGAGACAATTCTCCTAGGGCCAATGTGTACAATCGATACTTCTTATCATCCTAGGAAACCCATGTTTTTTCTGGTGATGAGCATAGGGTTTCTCCATATCAGTATACGTCGGCTTTCGCAAGTACTCTGTACCATATAATTCCATGCTGCTGATACAAAACTTTCAAAGACACTGACGGGCTGTTGACGCACCCATTTGTAAATATTCGTCAAGAGCATCAGGCACGGATCCGTACGCCATTTTACGAATAGTGGAAGTGCACTTCAACAATAGCGAAAGACATTCTCGACCCGTACAATCCGTTGAGTTTCGAAAATAAAAAGTTATTTTTCATGTCGTCAACAATTCGTAAGAATAAAGCTCGATCCATTAGGAACTGTTCACGAAATGTCTCCACAACATACTGCGGCCCGTCAGTAAAATAAGCCGCCACTAGACGATTATGTGCACCCTGGTAATCTCTATGTATATACCCTCGTTTTTTGGATGGTTTGATGCTTCGTAAGCCAATTCACAAGCTTGCATAAAAACCGCAAACTCACTTGTAACTTCATCCTCGTCATCTGAAGAGTCAGCAAAAGATAATTCATAAGACATTGTATTTTGAAGAATTGTGGGTTTAATTTGTGTGAAAAATGGTTGATTAAATAGGGTATTTATATAGGTTAAGGTAAAAGTTTAAATTTAATTTTTTATTTATTTATTTTTAATCAAACGGTCTGATTTTTTCCAACGATAACAAACCAGGTCGCACCTGGGGTCGAATTACCTCGGTCGATTAGGTGTGTTATTCCCATATCAATCCATAACATAAGATTTAGAAGAGATATTTAGAGAGAGAAAGAGAAGAAAAGTAGAGAGAGAAACTAGAGAGATTTTGGAAGGTTAATGTTTACTAGAGAGAGAAAGTAAATGTAACCAACACCCTCTTCCACACATGGAAGATGGTATATATACCCACGAACCAATGGGCTTTCCATGGGCCGTGGGTTTGTGACTTGGGCTGGGCTTGGCTTTGTCTTGGGCTTACGCCCCTAACTTAGACAATATTAGCTTAAAGTCCAAGCCCGGTTTTCTCGACTAACCTATTACAATACAAGACCATTAACGACTAAGATGACCTATTAAATTCTTGTTCGACTATATAAAATATAGGGCTAACAATCTCCCCCAATGTATCGGTCATCTTAAAAAGCTTAAAAAGCATAAGATGATTGAGTGAATAAATTCTTGTAGAGGAGATCTTCCTTCTTTGGTCTTGTATCTTGGTCTTGATCTTGTTTGTAACGGCTTTGTTCCTTCATGATTTTGTGATCTTTATCTGAGCCTTTGTCATTTGACTTTGAGTGCTTGAGATCTTCAATCTATTCTTGATAGTGTTCATATTGAGCTCTTGTGACAAGATGACCTATTACATTCTTACATTCATAAGTATCTTGGATATCGCCATCTTGTGCTCTTGTGACTTCTGAATTGACATCGGTTACACAGCTACGCCACCTTCTTGATATGCAGCAACATATATATACACGGATAAAATGGCTTTGAACATTTCATCCTAACTCGGTAGCGTTTTACCTCCGGTCGGTGAAGACCGTTTAGACGGTATTAGATACCGTACCTGTGATCGGGTAGATTCAATTAAGAATCTCCTTGACAGGGTTTCCCGACGGTAGTAGCCAGTTCTCTTTACTCGACCGTCTCAAAGCAGACTGCGAACGTAAAGAGTGAATCATAAGGATAAATTATCCGTCTGATTAGAGTCGTCAATTCAGATTTCCTGGAACAAGTTTGATTATAAAAGAATCGCACCATTGTTGCTTTCCAGTTTGTCACAAGCTTGATTCATAGAGAATCTTGCGAGTCACCCACCGCAGTGCTGTTTGATGTTGATACTGGAAGGATTTCCATTCGTCACTGTGAGCACTAAGGAGTGTCACTCTGAATGTTCTGGCAAGATCACACGGATTTTGCGAAGAAACCTGGAATCAAGTTTGAATCAATTAAGAATCCAAACTTTGTTGCTTTCCAGTTCTCACAAGTTTGATTCGTGTAGAATCACACAAGTTACCTACCATGAGCTTGTTTGATGCTGGCTCAAGCAGGATTTCCATCTTCATTGTGAATCGTATCACTCAGATGTTCTGGAAATATCACAAGGATAATGCGTAGGACTCGATTGTGTCCTAATGAGATGATAGAAATATCTCGTTTAGCTCTAGACTCAATAAGTGCATTTTGGTAATCGGAGGCTGGAGCAGACTGCCACCTTTTCAATATTAACTAACTCGGAGTGAGAAAGTCAATAGATACGTGTTGATCTCCGTGACAATGAGACAAGTTTCTATTGAGAGAAACTCGAATGGCTGGGAGGGGTTGTGCATTGCATCACTGGGTCCATGATGACTTGTCTTCAATAGATGTATTGACCCGGTTTTTGCTTAAGTTGCATAGAATATTCAACTCCTTCAATGCTTACCAATACGTCATCACTAGCACCTTGTTGTGATTGTTCCAGTGCTAACTTAAGTAATTGGTCCGCATTCAGCTTCATTCATCTCCATCTTTCCTAAGGAAAACTATTTCTAGCTATGGAATGTCCTTGGGTAGATCCCACTGGTTCTGGTTGGATCATAGGACTTAGTTTCCTATCCTAAACCACCTTTTGACTCCAACGTTTCGTCGTGGATAGAAGGTTGTTTTGGGTATAGATCGTAACCATAAACCATTGAAAACCATTCAAAGTGCTTGATAAAAATCAAAACTTTTAACACTTGAAAGTTTTACATTTCCGAAAAGCTCCCCCTACACACATGCATCGATATACGAAATGGTTTAGCATGTGAAGGAAAGAGTTGCACTTGAGCCTTTAAGATCACATGTTGTAATATATTACATTTTAATCACATTTTCTCCCCTATCTCTAATATAAAAACATAATATTAGAGATACCAATTTATTAAAATGTGACAATTTCTGAAAAGACCATTTGGGAGAGAAACATGTGTGCACACATGAATTATGGAACATTTTCAGTCGGGTCGCTCCCCCTCAAAAATATATGTGTGTCTTGAGACAAAATTTGACAAAATTTTAGAAAAACGACACCACAAAATATGTTGAGGTACGGAGTTGAGATGCCTTGTCCGATATAATTTATTACTTATGACAGTTTTAAACCATTTTTGGAATGTGTTGGATACATAAAATATGACAATTTCTTAGATGTACCCAACAACATTAAAGGCTTGATTTTAAAACGCTCCCCCTCAAAAATTGATCAAAATAACATGTGACAATTTTGAGATATAAAAACCACATATGAGGAAGGGAGTGTTGAACACACAATTTTGAAAGATTTAGAAAAACCTTTTGAGAAATTCTTGAAAAATTGTGTTCAACGGTTTTAAAATAATCAGGATAGAAGACTTCTCTTCTATTGCTTAGGGAAAGCGCACTGAAACGTACACTTCCCTGTCGGGTCCGTTTTTTTTTCTTGAGCTCAAAACTTGGATTGTTTTGTGACTAGCTCATGATCGAGAAAAATAAATTTCCCGTTGTGAAGGATAAGTTATCATCCGTGATAAACTTTCCTTAAGTTGAAGTTCGAGGTCTAAGCTGACATTTACTTAGAAATCGTTTTTCACGAGCTTAAAAACTATGAATGTTTTTATGAGAAGCTCATGACCGGGAAATATGAATTTCTCGTTGAAAAGGATAAGTTATCGTCCGAGATAAACGTTCCTTAGTTGAGGTCCGAGTCCTAAGCTGTGATGCGCTTAGAAGTCATTATGAGAGAAAAATCAAGCAGCTTCATTTGCCCAAACCTCCAAGTCTTCTGGAGTCATATACTTCATACCAAGACGGCCAACGAGATACTGAAACCTATTTTGAGATAGGGCTTTTGTAAACAAGTCAGCTATCTGGTACTTAGTTCTGACAAAGTATAACTCCACGATACCACGTTCTACTTGTTCCTTGATGAAGTAATATCTGACTGCGATGTGCTTGGTACAGGAGTGTTGAACCGGATTGCAAGAGATGGCTATGGCCGACTTTGAGTCACAATACATATCAAAGTGGAAGCCATAGTCCATGAGTTGAGTTCTCATCCAGAGGACTTGAGCACAACACGCGGATAGAGCCACATATTCTGCTTCAGCTGATGAGAGCGAAGTGCAATCCTGCTTCTTTGACGACCAGCTCACAAGTTTGTCTTCCCCTAGAAATTATACGCTACCAGAAGTGCTTTTGCGACTATCAAGGCAACCTGCGTGATCAGAATCTGAAAAAGCTGTTAGATGAAAACCGGTTTCCTTCGGATACTAGAGTTCCATGTGAATGGTATTCTTAAGGTACCGAAAGATCCGTTTAACCTATTTGAGGTGCTTTTGAGTAGGTCTGGCTTGATATCGTGCACAATAGCATGTGGCATGATGAATATCAGGCCTGCTGGCTGTAAGGTACATAAGTGACCCTATCATACTGCGATATCGCGTTTGATCTACGGGATATGAGTACAAGTCAACGTCTAGGGATTTGGTCGACAATGGTGTACCAACGCGAGCACATGAGGTCATACCATGCTTTTTAAGTAACTCTTGAGCATACTTAGCTTGGTTAATGAAGATACCACGTGCGGATTGATGAATCTGGAGGCCTAAAAAGAATTTTAGCTCCCCCATCATTGACATTTCAAATCTGCTGTGCATTAATTTTTCAAAACGTTTTGAAAGCTTTGGGTTCGTGAAACCAAAAATAATGTCATCAACATAAACTTGCACCAGCAGTATGTCATCCCCATATTTATTAGTAAAGAGAGTAGGATCAATAGAATCTTTGGAAAATCCTTTGGAAACCAAGAAGTTTGATAGTTCTTCGTACCATGCCCTTGGAGCTTGTTTAAGTCCATATACAGCCTTCTTGAGACGATAGACTTTGTCAGGATGATGTGGATCGATGAATCCTTCCGGCTGATTAACATACACTTCTTCCTTCAAATAACCGTTGAGAAAAGCAGTTTTAACGTCCATCTGAAAAACCGTGAAGCCCTTATGTGCAGCATAAGCAAGGAATATCCTGACAGCTTCCAAACGAGCAACTGGAGCGAATGATTCATCGTAGTCTATGCCTTCTTGTTGACGGTATCCCTTAACCACAAGACGAGATTTGTTTTTTATGACGAACTTCATTTTCGAGAGTGTTCATCCCAACTATCCAGGTGAGAACGAAGTTATCACCGATTTCCCAGCCGGGAAGATAGATGTTTATACACGCATATTTAACTCGAAAAACTACTGTATCCCTTTTTCTAGGTTCCTCGTATACATCCTCTCGTACTATGATTTCCATATAACCCACTTACACTGTATAGGGGCGTGTAAGATTAATCAATTTGAAATAACTTGCCATACATGTGATGTAGCTCCAACAGTAAGTTTATTTAGGGTTTTCTACGTACCCTAAATGATTAAAGGTTGGTTGTCGGTTAAAAAATGTTTAGGCAATAGCCCCATGTGCTATAGCAAAGCGTTAGATTCACTAAAGAACTGGTATGAACGGTACTTCTTTGTAGATGTGAATGTATTCCCCACCCCCCTTCGTGCTAAAATACTTAGTCCGGACAGACTATCCTACCCCATCAGATACATATAGTGATAGGGATGTCAGAATCTTAGACACACCGCACACATTTTCATAAAGGGTTATCGGAAAAAAATTTGTGCTTAATAGGCATCAGCCGCAATTACTTTGGCAGGGCGGATCGATACCCCATATTCCTGAACAGTCGTAGAGAGGGTGGGTGTATTTTACTTTGAAACATACCCATAACATACTTTGTATATAAGTAACACATTTTATGCATATATCCGCATCTATGAATCTATTCGGTCTGATACGCCATGTTGATCCCAAACTTAGACCAATTTAGCTTTATGTATACGAGATTAGATCAAGTTATACACGTAGAGAAACCTTTGTATATGTATATAGTAATCTAAGTGTTATGCAGAATTAACACTTAAACAAGAACACACAAAGATGTAAACAAACTTTCACTTGATTAATGATAACAAACTTGCTTACAATGAAAGTGTTTAACGTATGAAAAACTTATATTGAACAATAACCTAAAGGTCTTCTTTTATAGACATAAGAAGCCTTGTACAAGATTCTACGTATCAACTATTCTAGGTAAAGATAATTATAGAAAATACAATGTTGAACTTATCTTTACTAGAAACAAACTAGAAACAATATACACGTAGACTAAATCTTTCCATCAGTGCTTGTCTTCAATGTATCAACGCTTGACTTCTTCGTGTCAACACTTGATCTGTCAGCGTTTGTTTTCTTCCTATCAACGCTTGTTTTACTCTTGTCAGCGCTCAAGTGAACTGGCTATATTTTATTCTCAACAATCCTCCCCTAAACTTGATATCTACTCTAGTAATCAAGTTTCTGAATAAACATTAAGAACTAGGAGGAATCTTACAAACTTGTTCATATTGGTAATAAATATGTCTGATCAAATCTTTGGCCACGTCACTTGAATAATCAATCTCTAGCTGTGTTGTCTTCATTTTCTCCAAGACTTCCTTGGACATGGAATACTGACCATCTACAAGTAGATACTCAACAAACTTTGTAGAACTCAAATAATATACACCAACAGCTGAATACAAACGCCATTGAAGACCACTGAGGTCATCTTCAAGATCCTTCCAAACCGCAGGATCTTCATCTCTTGGTCCACACATTCTCTTGAATGTTGACCACAGTTTTATTGCATTGACTGAAGTAGGAGCTTCAGTCTCATACTTGGCCTCTAACAACCTCCAAAGGTCTACCAAGTCTTCTCTATCAAAACTTACAAAAAGAGATATAAGTGTGGTAAAAGTGTGAACCTCTTTCCCATACCTGCCAATCTTCCAAAACCCACATTCATCTTCTTCATAGCTTATAATAGGGTTTCTGGAATCAAGAGGTAACACTTGTACCATATCTGAAGCTTCTAATGGTGAGAGCTTGAGGCTCCTTCTTATAACAGCTTCACTTGGATTCAACCTATCCATATCTTTAGGAAACTCAAGAGGGACTCCCTTCTTCAAAGGTCTGGGAACAATCATTGCCTTCTTAAGCTCCATTTCTTCTGCAAGTTCTTCTTTCCTTTCATCAGAAAGAAGTCTTAGAGTGTTTTCTTCCTGCACTCTTCCCCAAATGGGATATGCTTTGAACTCCAACTCTTCAAATGACAATCCAATCAATTTCTTATAAGTCCATCCTGTTCCATGACATCTGAGTAGCATGCAGTACAGCTCCCTTCTATCCCTTTTCAGCAATGAGAGAATATTGCAAGCTTTGTGTTTCAGAATTACCTTGCAGTCCTTTTGTACTCTAAGAAGAATCTCCAAACCCCATATTTGGTCTGAAATAGTCAAATGTGGATTCTCCATACACCTATCTTCCCAAGCATGGTACATCTGAACAACTTCTGGCATATCAAAATCTACTTACAATTTCAACTCATTCAGCTTCTCTCTTGCCAATTCATCACCATAATCAAGTCTTTCTGGTTGTTCTATAATCACCACACTTGAGTCTGAACTTGCTTCATCACTCCCTTCTTGTTCTTCTGAAGTGACAACAAAAGGTGATTCACCAACCTTCTTTCTTTCTTGTTCCACAATTTGTGCAGCCAACCTTATGTCAAACTCAATCTGTGCTGCATTCTTTGGAACATCTACTTCTACCATTTTCCTTTACCCTTATCTAATGGATCAATGGTGGGTAAGGATGATGGTAATACCTGTGAAGAAACCTCTTTGATGATGGATGATGACAGGAATACATCAACCTCATCTGCAAGTCTGTCAACGCTCAAATTTGCTTTGTCAGCGCCCAATTTACTCATGTCAGCGTTCAAATCTTGCTTGTAAACGCCCAAATTACATGTCTCAGCGCCTTTTGTAATTTCTTCCAACATGGCTGTAAAAGACAAGTTTAAGTTGGTAGGAGTAAGTAGAGACGTATCAAAACCTGTCTGTTTCTTCAACTCAGTAAGGGCTTCAACAACACCCAAAGATTCTGCATCATATGAACCTTTTCCACTCATATCAAATGGCTCTATAGCAGCTTCATGTGAGCCTTTATCACTCAAATTAACAGGCTCTATAGCAGCTTCCTCCCCTTTGTAAGAATCCTCCTCTGATAAAAGGACCCTTGTCTGTCTTCTCCTTGACTCAGCTGTTTCCAAAATAACAATCCTCTCCCTCAATTGCTTGAGTTCAAGGCCTTGTGTACTGACTGTTTGTACCAAGTCTGCATTTTGCTTTTGCAAGCTAATGCAGACAGTCGTCAATTCCATTAAGGTCATTGATTCCAATCTGCCCTCCTCTAAAATAGGTATTTGACCTCCCAAGTTAGATTCATGGGGCATGTATGAGGTCTTAAAGATGTTAGGACTGTCTTGGCCAGCATCTAAGCCAGAACCAATAGTCCCAGCCTCATCCATTGCACCAACCACACTTGTGGTGGTGGTTCTCTCTGCTACATGGCTAAGACCACTAGAGGAGAACACTCCAGTAGTCTGTTGGCGTTTTTGCAACCTATATTGTGGTGGGGTAGAAGATGATGTGGATTGGGTGGATGTGGGTTGGTTAAGGGGTGTTTGGGTCTGTGAAGGATTGGTGTCAACGTTTGGATTAGTTGTATCAACGCCAACATTTAATGTGTCAGCGTCAAAGGGTTCTTGGTCAATTTGCATGTGTTGTGGTGAAGGTAAAGGTTCTGGAATTGGTTCAAGTTGGGGTTGTGGGTCTGGGTGGGGTTGTGCTGCTTCAATAACAACAATCATAGCTGGGGTGAGAGGTAAGTCACAATGAGGGGGTGAGTTCATCTTTGTAAAAATTGCTTTCTTTTGCACAGGGATCTCATAAAAATCATCATGATCCCTTGTGCAGTAACTTTGGACATCAAAAACCATTTGCAAAAATCTGGGATAAGCTAATGTCATCTTATTCCCTTTGTTTTTACACATGCCCTCAAAAATTATTTTTGAATAATTAAACTTTTGCCCAGTAGCAATGCACACAATAACACTAGCAATGGATCTATTAATCTCATTGTGTGCAGTACACTTGGGACTCAAACATTGTAAGAGGACATGTATTAGGTACTTCTAGGTTGGGGGAAACTCCTGTTTATGATATTTGTCTAAAGTTCCCTCAACAGGGAAAGGATAACCCAAAGCCCTTAGTCCTTGTTCTATTTCATTAATGGGGAGGGTGGTTATACCATCTGCATCATCAAGATGCAAAGCCTGGCGAACCAAGACTTCAGTAACCACCCATGTGTGCCCATGAACAATAGATGATAATGTAGTCACGTTATTAACTGTTGAGGAACTTACATTGTTCCAAAACTGCTTAATATGTGTGACAGAGATGAGAGGAGCATGAGAAAGAGCATACCTAATAGGAGATGCATTCAAATACGCCACCATCTGTGTGTATTGGGAAAACAGAGTATCATCAGCGTCCAAATATGCTATCATGTTGTGTTGACTCCTGAATCCCAATTCCAAATCACGTGGTTTAAATTTTGGTGCCATTGTTGAAAGCTGTTTAAATGATTGATAAAGATGAAGTATAGGAGAAAATGTTGTTAGACAAGAATGATAGGTACCCTGTTTAAAAATAGGAGCCAAATATATAGGAGAGAAATATGCATGTGATTGGTAAAAAATGAGGCAACTATTTTCAAAATACAATCATGAGAATATTGAAAAGAAAATAAGTTATCTCATGCATTAAATGAAAGTTATCTGCTCCCAAAATTACGGCCCCAAAATTCGTCAAAAATAACAACTTGGTAGGTCCCATTAAGTGTCAACGGTCAAAAATAACCCATCAACGCCCAACGGCTATATTCTTGTCAACGTTTGCCAAAGCCATGTCAGCGTCTAAATTGGTCACAACAACGCTTGGAAAAATACTTGTCAGCGTCCAAAAATAAAAATATTTAAAAATGAAAAAGGACCTTAA
Source organism: Glebionis coronaria (assembly GCA_025667525.1). NCBI lineage: Eukaryota > Viridiplantae > Streptophyta > Magnoliopsida > Asterales > Asteraceae > Glebionis > Glebionis coronaria. Next base: position 335,849,050 of record CM046880.1, on the reverse strand, counting down.
CAAAGTAATTTATCCTAGAGAAGATAACCTATAAGTTGATAATTATTATAGGTCGACAAGCACTGTCTAGTTATGCACACTTGCTTATGCAAGATAGATATAACAGTCCTCTAGTGTCCCTTGCTAACCAAAATTCTTAACAACTAAGTTATCTCATAAAATTCCTTGTTACTCCCAGGTAAAACCCATGATAAAATTATTCCCAAGTCTCCCAACAGACCACAACCAATTCTAGGCCAAAAATGTCTTGGCAGCATGCATAGTATATCAACTTTGCATGCTACAGTGCCTCATGATTTAGTAAAACTAACTCATACTCACCTGTGGACACAATCTAGAATTGTGATAAGAGTATCATAAGGATACCCAAAAGTCCTAAAGGTTCCTAAAACCTCCCCTTAAACTGTGATACATATGTTGCCAAAAATATGCATGAACATAAAAAATTTATGTCAAGATAGGAATAGAAAATTCCAACCATCATCCATAAATAAAAATATGCTCAAATGATTCTCCAAGGATCCATAAGCAATTCTGTATCCAATGGTATAATGCTAACACCACCTGCACATTTAGATTAAAAACCACAAAACTAACATTGTTGCTGACAACGTCCTGATAACACTTGTCAGCATTAAGGAAACCTTTGGCAGCGTTAGACAAATATGTTGCTGACAACGTCACAATAACACTTATCAGCGTTAAAGTAACCTTTGTCAGTGTTAGAAAAATATAGTGGAGAATCTAAATCCCCAAAAAGACTAATAACAATGCATTATCCTGTACATACTTTTACAAAAAGACCCCAAAACACATATTATGTGAGATTGATCATTCCAATACTTGTTACCAAGTATTGAAATCTTCCAGCATCAAAAGGTTTAGTTAGTAAATCTGACATATTTTCTTCTGTGTCAACCCTATCTGGTTGTATTAAACCCTTTTCAAAACAATCCCTTATAAAATGGTGTCTAATTTCTATGTGTTTTGTTTTAGAATGATGTACAGGATTCTTAATAATGCATAAAGTGCTGTTATTGTCAACAAATATCTTGGTATGCATGAAATTATACCCATAATCCAACAGCTGGTTCTGAATCCATAAGACTTGTCCACAACAAGCAACTGCAGCAACGTACTCTGCTTCAGTTGTAGAATTAGCCACCACTGTTTGTTTCTTGCATTGCCAAGATATCAACCTGCTCCCAAGAAACTGACATCCACCAGTTGTGGATTTTCTATCAAACTTATCACCTCCATAGTCACTGTCTGAATATGCAATAAGCTCCAATGGTGAATCTTTAGGGTACCACAAGCCAAGATTGGGATAACATCTTAGGTACCTAAAGATTCTCTTGACAACATAAAGGTGACATTCTTTGGGAGTCACTTGATGGCGTGCACATGCACACACAACAAACATGATATCAGGTCTTGAGGCTGTGAGATACATCAATGAACTAATCATTGATCTATAGTGCCTGACATCCACATCTTTTCCATCTCCAACCTTTCCCCAAGGGTGTTCTCTATCCATAGGAGTAGTAGCCCTCTTTTCATGTGGAGAAAAGCCAAACTTCTTCAAGATCTCTGCTACATACTTATCCTGGGAGATGAAGATACCATCTTCTTTCTGCTGAACTTGTAACCTTAGAAAGAAGTTCATCTCCCCCATTGCACTCATCTTGAATTTGTCTGTCATAAGCTTGGAGAAATCTTCACTCATCTTTAGATTAGTAGATCCAAAGATGATATCATCAACATAGACCTGAACAAGTAGAACATCCTTACCAGCCTTCTTTGTAAACAATGTCTGTTCTATGGTGCCCCTTTTGAATCCATTTTCCACCAAATAAGTGGACAATGTACCATACCATGCTCTTGGGGCTTGATGAATTCCATACATAGCCTTCTTGACACTATACATATTGTCTGGATTCTCTGGATCTTCAAAACCAGGAGGCTGTATCACATACACCTCCTCAAAAATTGTTCCATAGAGGAAGGCACTCTTCACATCCATTTGATAGACAGTGAAGCCCATGCAGGAAGCATAGGCTAGAAATATCCTTATAGCTTCAATCCTTGCAACTGGTGTAAAGACCTCCTCATAGTCTATCCCTTCCTCTTGTGTATATCCCTGAGCCACTAAACGTGCCTTATTTCTGACCACAATACCTCTTTCATCTCTCTTGTTTCTTAGAACCCATCTTGTCCCAATAGGTCTGACATATCTGGGACAATCAACCAGCTCCCAAACATCCTGAATTGCAAATTGGTGAAGCTCATCCTGCATTGCTTCCACCCAACTTGGTTCTTTGAGAGCATCAAAGATCTTCTTGGGTTCCTGTTGTGACAAAAAACAGGTAAACAAACATGCTTGCACAAGAGGGGTATCAACCTTCTTGTGAATATTGGCAATAAATCCACCAAGACTTTGATGAGATCTTCTAGTCTGAACAGGAGTCATAATATCACCAATGATTTGAGAAGTAGGGTGATTCTTCATAGTAGAAGTGAGAACTCCTCCTTCAAAAAGTCTGTTATCTTCAATCTCATTATCCAAGTTGCCAATATCTTCTTCAGACTCTCTTTCATCAATAATAGGATGAACCTCTTCATGTAAAATGGAAGGTCCACCTTGTTCAAAATTAGAAGAGAAAAGATGCTCAAAAGTGTTGTCAACGCCTGAACCTTGGTTGTCAGCGTTTGGGTTATCAACGCCTGAAATGGTGTTGTCAACGTTTGAGCCATCAACGTCTAAATTTGTCCTGTCAGCGCTAGATTTTCTTTTGTCAGCGCCTGAAGGACCATGCATGTTGTTAACTGGTGGTACTTGGGGACCACCATTATCCTTTCCAGCAGCAGCAGCAGCAGCAAAGGCATCTGTCCATATGGGAATAGTGACATACTCTTGTATGGGAGATGACTTGTCTACTTGTGATCCAACCTCTTCATTAACCTGTGTACCTGAAACATCAACAACTTGTTCTTCCACAACATTTGAAGTTACCTTCACAATGTCTGGATTAGTAACAGGCATATAATTTAAAGTTCTAGATAGAGGTTCCAAGTCAAACAACCAATTTGGACCACTTTCAGGATCACTAGGGTTATTCTCTAAAAACCTAACATGTACTCTTTCAAGTATACATTTTTCCTTCTTAAGGTAAACCCTATATCCCTTGCTCTGCAATGAATAACCTATGAAATAGCCTTCATCACCTTTTGCACTAAATTTACCTAAGGCATCACTAGTATAAAGTACAACTACATGACAACTAAAAGGTTTAAAAAAACCAATATTAGGTTTCCTTCCCTAAAGTAACTCATAAGGTGTTTTGTTATGTATCTTGTTGACCAATGCTCTATTCTGAACATAGCAAGCTGTATTCACAGCCTCAGCCCAAAAAGCTATGGGGAAATGAGCATCAACCAACATAGTCCTGGCTGCTTCAATTAGGGTTCTATTCTTTCTCTCAGCAACCCCATTTTGCTGTGGGGTTCTGGCAACATTAAACTGCCTAGTAATCCCTTTCTTGACACAAAAATCATCTAAAAGCTTATTTCTAAACTCACCACCATTGTCACTTCTAAGCATTTTAACTTCATTATCTGTTTTCTTCTCTATCTGAGTAATAAAGTAAATTAAAGTGTCAGCAGTGTCACTTTTCATAGCTAAAAAGAAAGTCCAAGTAAACCTAGAAAAGTCATCTGTGATGACAAAGCAATATGATTTACCATTCAAACTCTCTATATTAGTTGGACCAAAAAGGTCCATATGCAGCAAGTGAAGTGGTTTAGAACTAGAGTGCACCTGTTTAGACTTAAATGAGACCTTGTGCTGCTTGCCTTTAAGGCAAGCAACACAAGAGTGGTCATTGTGGAAAGCCTTTTCAGGCAAACCATCAACCAAGCCAAGTCTCACAAGCCTGTTTATATTCTTAAAGTTTATGTGCCCTAGTCTCCTGTGCCATAGATTAATCTCATCTACTGAAGCTGTAGCATAAAAACATGACATATTATTATTCATCCTAATTCCATTAAGATTCACATTATATATGTCTTTATGCCTAGGCGTTCTATAGTCAATATATTTCTCATCAGGGATTTTATAATCCTTGCTTAACACCAAGCATTCAGTATCAGCAAACAGAACTTTATTTTTGTTATCACAAACTTGTGATACACTAAAAAGATTGTAATCAAGTTCCTTTACCAGAAACACGTTCTCAAAACGCAAGTTCTTGGTGAGAAGAGTTCCTTTGCCTGTGATAGTTCCATATCCGCCTCCAAAGTAAACCTTATCACCATCCTTCATGGGAGTGAAGTTAGTTAAATAATCTTCCTTCCCTGTCATGTGCCTGGAGCATCCACTGTCCCAATATCCATAATTATTGACCTGTTTTTGAATGCCATGCACATAAAGAAAACAAATTAGTTTTCTTTTGGAACCCAAGCCTTAGCAGACTTGGATTCATCTGGTTGTTCAACAAGAACAGACTTGGTTCTCATAACAACCCCTTGTTCATCCCTCTTTGGATGAAATACCCAGTTAACCCCAATAGGTTTTGTAATGACCTTTGAAATATAATTAAATCTGTTGCAGGTCATAGAAATCCCATTATCATTAGGGTTTTGATCTTGCTTAGGTCTCCATGTCAAGCTTGAAGAAGCTTTAGACCCCTTACCCTGTGGTTGCAAATATTTAGGTCTGGTCACGTTTCTGTCAGCGTTGGGTTTAGTCTTGTTAACGCTGCAATTACCTTTGTCAGCGTTGAACCTAGGGTTTGCTACAGAAACCCATTGCCTATTAGACCAAGTATTAGTATTTTGAAATGGTCTTTGTCCATGAGTGTTAGACCCTCTAGTTAAGAGTGGGGCTGGTCTAACAACTTGTGGACTTTGCTCCACACAAGTTTTGGGTCTGACAACGTTTGACTTTTTAACAGCGTTGACCTTGGAAGCGTTGACACACTTATATGCTAAATGTGAAAAGCTACCACAAGTGTAACAGGCTTTTCTAGACACAACCCCTAGGTCTAGAAGAGAAGAAGCCTGTTGCATCATTACTAACTTGGATTTTAGGTGACCTAGTATTCCTATACATTTCTGTATACTTGATGTTAGGTTTTCTAACAGTGTTTGAGCCAAGGTCAACAGTCTTACCAATGATTGGGTTTGTTACCTTAATAAGGGTTGACTCATTTGGAATTTCACATAACAAGCCACCATTAACAAACAAGGTAGGGTTGGCTTTCTTCCATTCATTCAAGTCAGTCAACTTTTGTCTATACTCTTCGACTGGGGTAATGACTCTTGGTGGAGGAATAAATTCCTCCTCTTGGAGTTCTGGTAATCCAGTCTAAGATAAGTCCTTTCTTTGGACACCATAGAAGTCCCCAGCTGGTGGTGGAACCACAGTATAGTCTTTCATCCCAATCCCAGTCATGTCCTTAGGACCCCTTTGTTTATTAACACATTCACCTAGGGTTTGTGTGGCCTTATCAAATCTCTGAATTTTAAGGTCAACATTATCCTTATTCTTGATGGCCTCATCTAACTTAGCCTGTATATCAGCATTGACCCTTTCCATGATGTTTCTAATATTATTACTAGCATTTAAATCATGTTTTATGATATTAATTTTATCTTTTAGATCAAATTCCATTTTCTTGTACTCCTCAATTGTCTTTCAGTTTGAGTGAGATCAATTTGGTAATTAGAAAACTTGCATCTCTCAGTACTCACATCACTTAACAATCTTAAAACCTCTTTGTTAAGTTTCTCAGTATTTAACCTACAACCCTTACTACAAAAAACATCATCGTATACCTCATTATCTGATGAAGAGGAGGAGTGTGCCATGAGAGCATATTGAACATGATCTTCTTCTTCTATCTTAGCAACCAAAGCTTTATCCTCTTCCCCATCCTTAGCCAAATAGCTCCAATCCCATCCAGTACCATCAATTTCTTGCACTACAACCATGGCCTTAGGATCCTGGGCCTTAACAATTTGGCTTGAGGGTTTGCCAGCATCAGATCTTCTTGGAGATCTGCATTCCCTCTTGAAGTGCCCCATACGATGACAATTGTATCATTCAACCTTGGATTTGTCAAATCCAGCAGTGTCCTTTGCATTAAAGGTCATCTTCTTCTTAAACCTCCTATTCCACCTGTTTGCTCTTATACTAGCAAGAGCCATGTTCCACTTAATATCCATTTCCTCCAAGTGCTCATCACTTATTTGCTCAAGGTCCTCATATGTAATCACTGAACCATTGGGAAAAGAAGCAATGTATGCACACACAGTATCCAGACCCAAACCAGTAGGCTTAACTCTTGGAGAGTCACTTTTGTATGTGTCAGCGTCTGAATGTGAGGCGTTGACAAGATATGTTCCAGCGTTGACACATGTTGAACCAGTAACTGGGTGCATGTAAGAGTCCTTCTGATCAAATTGGCCTTCACTGTGTGAGAAGAAGGCCATGTTGCTATTAGTAGACTTACTTCCATGCTCCAAAAGAGTTTCATCCTCCAACAGCCTCAGTTTGTTGTAGATATCATCAAAAGTAGAACTTTTGTGAGTGTTATTGGCAAGAATAGATCTTGCCTCAATCTTCCACGCATCACCAAGGCCTTTAAGAAAGGTGGCATTAATGTCAACATCACCAACTTGTGTCCCCATGAAGGACAGCTTGCTTGTAATGTCAAGTAGTCTGCTTCTCACACTGCTAAGCTTCTCATTAGATTGAGCCTTGAAAACAGCATACTTATGCATGAGTTGCTTCTTCTTCTCTTCCTTAGTATCATCATTGCCACCATATGCAACTTCAAGAGCTGCCCAAAGGTCTTTTGCAGAATCATAACCTCTGTAGTTATGCTGGTTCTCTTGTCCCAAAGAGAGTTTCAAAATGTTTAGAGTTTTCATATCAATCCTTCTCTTTGCTATGTCTTCAGCAGACACGGCTCTACCATCACCAGGTTTTTCTTTCTTATATGCTTCTGGACATCCAGCAACAGCAGTTCTTGCAGCAATGGCATTAGCAATCTTTTCAGCTTTATTGTATGTGTTTCCATATTCAATAATCTCCCAGAGAGTGTAGTCATAGATTCCCACATATTGCTCAAAGTTGAACTTCCATAGCTCAAAGTTGTTTGCATCAAGCATGGGAATCTTGATGCTAGGGTTTGAGGTAGAGGGGTTTACTTCTGGATTGGACATGATGTTTTTAGGGTTTTGTGAAAATTAGGGTTTTGTTGATTTTAGGGTTCTTGTGTTCTTTAAGATCAAAAGTTTCTCAACAAGCTCTGATACCACTTGTTGATCCCAAACTTAGATCGATTTAGCTTTATGTATACGAGATTAGATCAAGTTATACACGTAGAGAAACCTTTAATATGTATATAGTAATCTAAGTGTTATGCGGAATTAACACTTAAACAAGAACATACAAATATGTAAACAAACTTTCACTTGATTAATGATAACAAACTTGCTTACAATGAAAGAGTTTAACGTATGAAAAACTTATATTGAACAATAACCTAAAGGTCTTCTTTTATAGACATAAGAAGCCTTGTACAAGAGTCTACGTATCAACTATTCTAGGTAAAGATAATTATAGAAAATACAATGTTGAACTTATCTTTACTAGAAACAAACTAGAAACAATATACGCGTAGACTAAATCTTTCCATCAGTGCTTGTCTTCAATGTATCAACGCTTGACTTCTTCATGTCAACACTTGATCTGTCAGCGTTTGTTTTCTTCCTATCAACGCTTGTTTTACTCTTGTCAGCGCTCAAGTGAACTGGCTATATTTTATTCCCAACACGCCAAGGAGATCCTTCCCATATCACCGAAGGTGCGCGGGCCCTACGCGAAGATAAACCGCCACTGATGATAGGAACCCAAAACATCACCATACCTTTGGACGTGGTCCCTGATCTCCATTCTGATATGGGTGAGTCTGCAGATTGAGAAGTCGCCATTGGATTTTTATAATGAGGACGAAGATCAACCATTACCAGAGAACACAGACGGTCCTTCCAATGCGGCCAAGAAGACTACCACCACCCACGAAGAAGAACAAGGAGATAACTTGGAACAACTCTCCGAGGATGTAAACAGGATATTCGAATCCGAGGATGAAGAGGCGGTTAAGGAGATGGGCACCCCAGTGCAAGCCAAGCCCACTCCGAGGAGGCGTAAGTCCAAAAGGAAGATCGTGAAAGATTTTGAAACAAAGGCGGGTATGTTTAACGCGCCTCCCAATAGGCTGCGTGAAGACCACCCCCAATACCAAGAGGGCAACAGTACAAGCGCGCCCAAGGACAATCTGGTGCCCCCTCCTACCGGTAAACGCCATAGCACCGACCAAGTGGACAAAACGGTATGGAACGCTACACCGGTAAACGTCGTACCGCCCACAAATACCAATCCTAGGACAAGGCCAACATAAGTAACATATAACCATGAACATCTATTTTTATATTTGAAATGCATTAATCTAAACAGATCATTGAATAACAGGGTAGAGCAATCTACGTCCGCACCTAATGAAGAGGATACCGGCAGGGCAGCTTCGCCCGTGATCCAAGATACGCCATCAACCCCTCCTCTAACTGCTGAAGAAGAGCCGTCTGCTGAAGAGCCTATTCCTCCCTTTCGCCCACAATGGCGCTTAACCGAGGTAAGTAACGGAGGAAGCGTGCAAGGATTTCATAGATCATCTAACTCCTCCTGGCTTAATTCAGGACCTGAATGAGTTGACACACGACGTTCTCATAGAATAGTTCAACGTGTCAACCGCCCACCAGATGGCCCTCGGCGCAGCCATGCGTCACTGTTTTGAGGGGGTCTTGAACCACATCAAGAGTGCCAACAGAAAGATACTCTACAGGGAGAAATTAGTAGAGTATCATGAACAAACCATTGACACCCTCCAAACCAGCCTGACTATCACTGAAGCCACAATAAAGGAGAAAGCCCTCCATGTCGCTTCGCGCGAAGCCCGCATCGCCGAGCTAGAGGACAAAGCCTAATCATTACACTATAAGGTATGCACTTGAACTATATCATATTTGTTTCCTTTTTTCCTACAAACACAAATTGTTCTTCAATTGTGACTAACACATATCCTTGTGACCGTAGATGACTTCTACCGAGGACACTACTCAATCCTTGGCCAATGATGTGGCCACCCTCGCTAGGGAACACGACGACCTACACCAACAAGTAAATGGCAAGGATTAGTTGGCCGTAACATTTGTCGACTACAGGGTTGGTCATAAGAAGGTTGTGGAGGGGCGTCTTGAGGAGATCGACACACGGCTGGATGGCATGGCCATCGACTTCAATAAGGAGTTATACCCTCACATGCTTACGGCCATTTCTGGTCGTAGGTGGATTATTGGGTCCAGCCTCAGACTAGCAGTGACCAAGATTGCTGAGTCACCTCATCTAGGCCAGCCGTTTGCCAACATGGTCTCTGATGGCATAGACTGCGGCAGGCATGAGGGGCTCTTGGCCAGGATGGAGTGGGCAGAACAGGGTAGAGCTACCTCGTAGCACACTTACTACAAGCCGGATGCATCAAAGAATATGACTGTATCCATGACGGTCCTTACCCAAATCGAGTACCCTTTGCTAGATGAGCTGTACGCTTTAAAGGACGCTCCTATAGATATGGTCATGGAGCGGCTACGCATCAAGGCTGACTTCGATTCTTAACTTACTATTCCTTTATATGCCGACACTCTTCCCTTGAAAACCCATGGGCTTTAAAAGGATAGAAGAAGTTAGGGTAGGCCATCCATGCTAACAAAGATCATGCTCGGGGAAGAAGAGAAAGTCGTATCTTGTACCATACCCCTATTGCGGGATCCGCCCACTTACCCAGATCCGACGGTGTCCCTGTGACATCCCCTACAAGACCAGGGTTATCCTCCTTGTTGGAAGGTGATATCGTGCTTGATGGGTCTACCTTAGCATCATTGACGCAACAAAGGAAGGAACTGGGGGAATCCACGCTACCCAAATGATCAACATCTGTACTGGATAAAAACATTAATGTAATTTTTGTAATATTCTTCCGTGGATGTCCCACGGCATATGTTTGTGTATATACTTATCATCTTTTTATGAACTGTGTGTAACATTATTATGTAATCCATTTGGACGTGGATGTCCACGGCACTTTTGTGTATGTATTCGAAACTTGTCTTTTGAATATTTTGAGTAGATAATTGTATATCCATGCATGATGTATCACGACTTATGTAAAGACTAAGTCTATATGTTACTAGACGTGCACTGTGTGACTTTACCATGTCTGGGACTTTGTAAGTACGGTATGTTTAGACTTATTACAACGTCTTGAAAATAAGGTGTCTAGTAAGGATTCATGATCCCCGGTCGCATGGGTTGCATCCCTCTTATGCGACAAGTTGAATTATTAGGTTCACTCAATCCTCTTGCTTCTCATGGAAATGGATAGTACATGTACGACTGATGAATGCATATGAATAAGAAATAATACTAAGCATACAAACGACAATAAACAATCTTAAGTATAAGGAAAATAAGTTGAACAAGAACAAGTCGTGGAGCTAGCTAGGCACCACGGCGTTTTATTATCACGGTTACGTTTTTTCAACAGAATGATAAAATCCTAAGACAAATAAGACCTAGAAACAGAAAAGACAAAATTACACGGATCTTTGTTGGAGATGTCGACAGCTAGATGTCCATGCGGAGGTCGTGGCCTTTTAGAGATAGTACTTCTTGAGGTTGTTGATGTTCCATGTACGAGCCAGTTCACGACCATCCATGTCACGTAACTTGTACGCACCTCGTCCCAAAGCTTCCATTACCTCGTACGGTCCTTCCCACTTTGGCCCTAATTTCCCTGTGTTCTCCACGCGACTCGCCTTGTTTGCACGATAGACGAAATCACCCGTTCGGTAGGAAACGCCTTTATCTTTGGAATCATAGTAAGCTTTCATCCGCGCCTTAGCTTTGCTTCATTGATAGCTGCTAACTCTCTTTTCTCCTCGAGCAAGTCTAAATTTACCCTTAGTTCCTCGTCGTTCGTGACGACGTTAACTTCTGTCGTACGGATTATTGGCATTCCAATCTCTGCTGGTATGACTGCCTCCGTACCATAGGCTAACACGAACGGAGTATCCCCATTGGTCGTTTTTATCATTGTTTTGTGTGCCCATAAGACATGTGGTAGCTCGTCTAGCCATTTGGTGCTTCTTTCGTCTAAGCGCGTCCTAAGCTTCTATTTGCTCGTTCTACCAAGCCATTGGTTTGTAGATGCTTGACGGAAGCGAAACGCCGTGTGATGTTCAGCGCCGCGTACCAATTCTTGAATGGATTATCCGCAAACTGTTTTCCATTATCCGAGATAATCTCACCTGGCAGGCCAAAACGACATACAATGTTTTCCCAAACAAACTTTTTTACCTGTTTGCCCGTGATTGTTGCGACTGCCTTAGCCTCAATCCAGCGAGTGAAGTAGTCCATGGCTACAATCAAGAAGTTAACGCCTCCAGATGCAACAGGAAAAGGTCCAGCTATGTCGATCCCCCATTTGTAGAATGGCCATAGGGCTGTGATAGGTGTTAGTTACTATTGTGGATGGCGCGACACTGGCCTATGTATTTGGAAATCACTACATTTGAGAATTAAATTGCGTGCATCTTGGTGCATAGTTGGCCAGTAATACCCTGTGCGTAATGCTCTTGCCACCACTGATCTGGGGCCGGCGTACATGCCACACGACCCTTCATGAATTTCGTTGATCACGTAAATAGCTTGGCGTGGTCCGAGGCATCGTAACCACGGTTGCAAGAACGATCGCTTGTATAAGATACCGTCGCGTAGTTCAAACTGTTGCGACTTCTTGTGGATTCGGTGTGCCTCTATTTCATCATCAGGGAGAGTCTTGTCTGTTAAGTAGCTGATGATTGGGGTCATCCACGTAGGTCCTTCCTCATCAACTATTGTTGTGACTTCCTCCCTTGCGATGGATTTATCCTTGAGTATTTCTACCAACACTTGTTTGGAAAAGTGGGCAAAGCTCGTGGATGCGATTTTCTAAGAGCATTCGCCTTCTTATTCTAGCCTCGTGGTACTTGCTTAATAGAAAACTTTCAAAATCCGATGATAAGCGACTTAATCTTTTCCAAATGCTAGATCATGTTGTCCTCCTTAGCTTCATACTCACCCATGATATGGTTTGCAATGAGCCGAGAGTCCACATAGGCCTCTAGGTTACGTACGCTATCAATGCTTCATATTCTGCCTAATTGTTTGTGGCTGTGAATTCAAAGCGTAAGGCATAAGTGAATTCAAAGCGTAAGGCATCCGTGCAGGAAGATCTGTCGGTGAACAAGACCCATGATTCCTTTGGAGTCTCTTCCTTTGGGACCATTGGTACGTCCTCCTCAGGCTTCTCAATGATGAAATCTGCCAAGATTTATCCCTTAACGGCTGTCCTTGGTCTATAAGATATATTGTGTTCCCCTAGTAGGACACTCCACTTCTGCAGCCTTCCTGTCACATCTGGTTTGGAGATGATCTGTTTGATTGGTTGGTCTGTGATTACCATAATTGGGTGCACCTGAAAATTACAGCGCAACCTCTTTGCGGCATAAACTAGTTATAGGACCAACTTCTCTATTGGGGAGTAGTTCAATTCCGGCCCTTGCAATACCCTGCTTATGAAGTAAACTAGAGTCTAGACTGAGTCGCGGTCAGTCATTAGGACGACACTTATTGCTCTGGGCAAACCGGATAAGTATACGATTAGCTCCTCCTTAGGTCGCGGGGCGACTAGAATGGGAAGAGCCGCTAGATGCTGCTTAAGCTTTCCGAATGCCTCCTCTGCCTCTCTTGTCCAACGAAAATCCCCTTTTTCAAGCACGTCTTCTCTACGGATTTCGACAGGAACGTGTTTAGCGTGGCTAACTTTCCGTTAAGTGATTGCACCTCCTTTAGTGTCCCGGGAGATGGCAACTGTATCACGGACTTAGTTTTCTCCGGGAAAGGCTTGATGCCTTTTGGGTCTATCATGTACCCTAGGAACATTCCTTCGGTTACCCCAAATGAGCATTTTTAGGATTCAACTTCATATTGATTTTTCTCAAAGTATCGAACGTCCCCTGGACGTCGCTGAGGTGCTCGTCTTCTGTGTGGATTTTTATAACCAAGTCATCAACGTAGACTTCAAGTTTATGGCCAATATGTGAGTCAAACGCTTTGTCAACAAGTCGTTGGTATGTCGCGTCTGCATTCTTGAGTCTGAACGGCATTTTTGTGTAGCAATACACGCCCTGACTGGTATGGAATGACGTCTTCTCCTCGTCCTCCTTCGACATCTAAATTTGGTGATAACCCTTATATGCATCCATAAAACACTTAAAGGGGTACCCACATAGGGATTCGACCTTCCAGTCAATTTCCGGTAGTGGATAGAAATCTTGTGGACAAGCTTTATTCAAATCAGTGAAGTCCACACACATACGCCAGATTCCATCATGTTTCTTAACCATGACTGGATTGCAGAGCCATTCATGGTAATAAACCTCTCGCATGATTCCTGCCTTAACCAGCTTTTTTACCTCGTCTAGTATAACCTGGCTGTGTTTTGGAGCTTGGTCGCGCTTCTTTTGTTTCACGGGGGGGGGGGGGGGGGGGGGGGGTATCCCGGACGAATCTGAAGCTTGTGTTCTGCGATTGAGCATGGTACTCCTATCATATGCTTTGGTTCCCATGCGAATAAATCAAGGTTTTCCTTAAGGAGGGAGCACATGGCATTCCTACCTTTATCGGAGGGAGTTCCTCCGATGGCCACCTCTTGATCTGGGTAATCAAGATGGATAGCCACCTTCTAATTTGCGAGCGGTAATCCTTCCTTTTTGTGAGTTGGTTGTATTGGCGTTGTGATGGCATGACATTCCGATGGTGGTACTATTGAATTGAAGATAGTGACAGTTCCCCCTCGACCGAAAATTTTATCATGTCTTGTGTTGTAGACGGGACTGCTCGTATAGCTAGGATTCCCAGCCTTCTGATGATACCATTGTACGGAGAGTGTGAGCGTATAACCATAAAGTTCATCCATGCTATAGTTGAATGTTCTTTATCTCCAATAGTTACTAACAGTCGTAACTGCCCTATCGGCCAGTTGGTGTCTCCGCTAAAACCAATAAGCGGCGACGTGGCCGACATTAGTTGGCTTTTGATTTTTGGTCGTAACTGTACGAAACAATGTTCGTAGAGTACTTCCGCCAATGATCCTCCGTCAACGTACATGCTGCAGACATTGTGGTTTCCAATGTTCACCTCAATCATGAGAGGTGCGTCCGCCACGTTGCTTGCCGTGATGGGAGGGAATGAGATTTCCTTGATGCGAGAAAAATTTTGGCTGATTTTCTGCTTTGTCCTGCGTTGCCACGACTAAACCATGAATATGGTTGTAGGCTTGTCCTTCTAGAAATCTTTTTTTTCATTCTTTTTTCTATCATTCCCGTCCTTCCAGTCCTTGACCAGATGTTTGAGTTTTCCTGATTTGATCAGTGACTCAATATGCTTCTTGAGTTAAATGCACTCGTCTGTGCCATGACCTTTGTCGTTATGGAATTAACAAAAGCGATTCCCTTGACGACGATCGACCGGAGTTGTTATTGGGGGCGGCCTTGGAAAATTTGCCCCTTCCGTCAGTAGGATGTCTCGGTATGTCATCTTTAGAGGAGTGAACTTGTCGTTCGACAGCCCTCCTTTTGCTTATTTTTGTAATCCAAGCTCCTACCATTACCTTGATTGTTCGATTGCCTCTTTGGTTGATCATCCGATCGATAGTTTTGGTGTCCCTTTGTTGGATAAGTCGCGGACACGACATTCTCTCCTTCCACGAATTTCCTAACCCTTTTCATGAGTTCATCAAACGTTGTGGGACGTATATCATTGAGGCGCCTGATTAGCTCCCAGTCTGTTATGGCATGCATACAGTCGGAGATCTTGAGGAGTTTTGGGCACGCTCTTATTCACGTGCATTCGTCTTTGAAACGTGGTGTGAAGTCTTCTGTGGATTCTTCGTGCATCTGCTTGACCGTCGCCAATGAGACTGGACCCCTATTATAGTTCTTTCGTTGAGTATAATTTCTTCTAAACGCCGAGCGTAGTTCATCGAAGTTGTTGATGCTCCGGTGGGGAAGTTTTTCAAACCAGTCGCGAGCGTTACCAATCAGGGTTGAATTAAACATTTGCCACCATATAGGCATAGAACATCGTTCAATTTTTGCTTGCACTGTGAAAACTTTGAGATGGTTGTCTGGATCACCAGATCCATCATAGGTTTTGACACACGCCGGCATGCGGCGTTTTTTGTCCTCAGAGTAATTCTGTAAGCAGGTCGTGAAGGCATCCTCTCTCTCGCTACACCATGGAAGGGATAGGTCTTCTTCATCATCCGTGTGATAATGGGAGTGCTCGTAGCATCCCCCTTCATCATCTGATAGTTTTGACGAGGAATATCTTGTTCGGCGGCGACTTGGGTGGTGGTCATCTGAATTAGATCCTGAAGGATCATGATAGGACGATCGCGCTCCGCCCCTTGATTGGCTATGGTGACCACTTTTATGAGAGGGGGTGGTAGTTTTCTTCGTCCCAGAATCTATCCTCCCAAACACACTAGTGCGGCGATTATCGTTCGGTAGAGTTTCCAAAAATGCGCGTCCTACTGATCCATCGGAGTGATTTGACTCCCCTTGAGTCCTTGCAATTCTTGCATGATTCGACCCCTGATGCGTTCGAAAACATTCCATGCTCGAGGTCGTTACTCCATCGGAGGTTGTTCCTCGATCTGGTGCCTTCTTCGTCTTTTTCGAGTTTTGACAGGGGCGTCGCGTGCGGCACTTCCAAAATTGAGTCTGGATTGGAGGTTCCTTCCCAGATTTAATCTTGTAGTGATGGCCGGATGATTCTTTCGAAGTTTTGCGTGAGCACGCCCTGAGTGTCTTCATCATCAAGTGAAGCGAGTTCGTGGTCTATCTCCACAGTAGATGGACTTTGATTTTTCTTGTTGGGGGCGTTTCGTGCAAGCCCCGTCTCAGGATTGTTCAACGTGAGAGTAGGTGGTGAGGTGTTCAGGGACGTGCCTGCACCCCTAGAGGATTGAAGTATCGTGTTGCAGTTGTTAGGCCCTCCTGCCTGCCCAGTGGGAGGCGGAGTAGAGGTGACGGGGACATCGCCCCCGGCCTTCGATTCCCCGGATTGGCGTTCCTTGGATTTCCTTAATAAGGGTTTCCCTTCGCCATTAGTAGAGTTTTAGTTTAATGTAGGGTCCTACGGATAGTGCCAACTTGTTGATACAAAAGTTGGATGATCCTTGTCTAACCTGAATTAGGCTTAATTCGGGTGTCTGGGCTCCGGCTCTTACACCAAGTAAACTTCGGTTTGGGATCCTACACACTAAAAATAACACGTTGTTAGGCTTACCGTGGAAACGTATCACACGATTAGACTCTGGTGTGAGAGTAAGTAATCGGTTTAGGGTTAACAATTAGTGAGATGTGAGAATGAATGTGATCGTACCTTTGTGGAACCCTTGGGGGTTCTTTATATAGGCGGTAAAACCCTAGTGGGCTTTACCGAAGCTTTGGCCCTAAGTAAGAGATAAGAACCATAATTAGTTGATTATTATCTTCTAATTATGGTTAGTGTATATCCTCTTCATTAGGGCGAATCACAATCCTAATTAGGTTATGATTCTATTTAACCCTTTATCGGACGTACCAGGCCGTGGGCCGCACATGACGCATGCGGACACTGTTCATCTAAGACCCATAGGCTCAAATGACATTACTCCAACCCATTCGTGATGGGTCAGATACGGGTAGTACCCGTGGGTCAGGTTCATGACCCGGTTGGGGACTATACGTCATCAATTATCAAATTCCCTACCTTGATCCGTCCTAATAGAGACAATTGGACATCCTAGTTGATCTTGGATCTTCCGACTAAAGATTTCAAAATGATCGAAAGCTTCATTATTATTAGCCAAAAATCTAGTCCAAGTGAATCAAGAATAGTCATTAACTATAATTAGGGTATAAAGGTTACCTCCATAACTCCGTATGGCGGAAGGTCCAAAGAGGTC
The DNA here is from genome assembly GCA_025667525.1 of Glebionis coronaria. Taxonomy (NCBI): domain Eukaryota; kingdom Viridiplantae; phylum Streptophyta; class Magnoliopsida; order Asterales; family Asteraceae; genus Glebionis; species Glebionis coronaria. The sequence continues at coordinate 335,831,873 of CM046880.1, read as the reverse complement.
CATATGTAGGAGTTTTGGGGACTGAGAGGTCGATACTAAATTCTTAGCCTTGTGACTTGAGTGAACTTGCTTCCCAACTTTGCAAGCATCACAAAAGTAACTATCAAACTTCATCTTGGAGAGATGTCTTACCAACTCCTTAGAGACTAATGATTGAATTAAACGCATATTAACGTAACCTAATCTCCTATGTCAAAGAGTATAACTATCATCTAAAGTCGCAAGACATAAGTTGTCTTTAGACTTCCTATTGACCTTCATGACATAAAGCCCATGCTTTCTAACACCTTTTCCAATGATCTTTCCATCTTTTACGATTTCGCTATCATATTCAGAAAAGATGACCTTACACTTACTGTCACAAATTTGACCTATACGTAGTAAATTAAAACCTAAGTTATCAACGTGCTCAACATTTTTTATGGTCATGGAATCAAGAGAAACCGTACCTTTTCCAATGATGTTACCACATAGTTTACTAGCGAAAGTGACGTTACCACCATTATATGCTTTGTAAGTAGAGAACAAACTACGATTACCCGTCACGTGTTTAGAACAACCACTATCCTTAGTCCACTCGTCGGGATCCAAATCGATTCCCAAGAATATCTCTTTAGAAGAACGAGCCATGAGAGACTTCTCGTTTTTAGCATCGTCATCACATTCTTCACCACTGTCGCTCTATGAACCTCCAACGAATGTCGTGTGATTCTTGTCGCGGGATGGTTTAGGATATTCACCGATGAAATGATTTAGGTCGCCACATCTAAAGCATTTCCTATCACCTTTTTCATTCTTGACAAATCGGTTTTTGGAGAAAGCTTTCTTGTCGTTGCTTGGTTGTCTCACGTGTTGACCTCGTCTCTTGAAGAACTTCTTGAAGTCTCTAACCGCCATAACAATTCCTCAGCATCATTTCTGGGGAGGATCTTTCATAGTCACTTTGTGCTTTCTTGGCATTTAGTGCTAGAGACTTTCTTTCACTCTTGGTTCTCACCATTTCCGAGTCCTTAAAGATTATCATTTCATGAACCTTCAAGTTGCCAATAAGTTCATCAAGGATAATGCGGTAAGGTCCTTTGATTCTTCAATCATCGTGACTTTGGCTCTCCACTTTGGATGCAACGCCCTAAGAAACTTCCTAACATTGTTCTTGCTAGAAAACCTTCATCAAGTGCTTTTAGACTAGTAATAGTGGTATTAAACCTAGAAAATGCACTATCAATAGTTTCATCTTCTAAGATGACAAATTGCTCATACTGTTGAACAAGAAGATCGATTTTGCTTTGTTTGACTTGACTATTACCTTGGTTGATTGCTAAAAGTGTGTTCCAAATATCTTTAGCGGTTTTACACATAAAAATCCTTTCATACTCTTTCTTAGGTAAAGCATTATAAATCACCATTTTAGCCTCATTATTTTTAGTAAGTTTAGTGTCATCATTAGAGTTTTCAAAAGAGACTAGTTCTTTATTTTTATAAACTTTATTATATTCATAAGGCAAAAAGTCACCATTGGTAATATGCGAAATATCTAAATCTTTTTATTTCACATAAGTCTCAAATCTATTTTTGCAATAATTAAAACTATCGGTTTCAAAAAGAGATGATCTTTGCATATATTGCCCTTCTAGTTATTTATTGTGTTAGCCTCAAAATATTGAGTCAAACAAGAATGTTCGATCATATGTTTATTATGCATCGTATTTTAGAACGTTATAATAGGTAGTAGGTTAGTCGCGTTTTATGGGCTTAACTTTAAGCTAGAGTTCATTCATAAGTAACTAAAGCCTAAAAGGAAAGCCCGACCCATTAATATATAGCCCATACAAGCCCGCATGTGGGTGGACTATGTATAACCTCCTCCTAGCATGTTAGGAGGAGGTTGGCTCATTTGTATTCTTTCTCTCAATCTAATATTCACCAAGTTTCCAACCATTCTCTCTCTTTTCTCTCTCTACTTTCTCTCTCTTGAATTCATCTATCTTCTATCTCTTTTTCTTGTTTAATCATCACAAATTTATGGGACAACAATTGGTATCAATCACCACGGGGTAGATTTGTGATTGGTTGTTGTTATTTCATTTGATTCGTATGATTTAATCCATAAATCATCTCGGATTTAATTTTTTTTTTTGTGTTTTTCGTGCTCTAAATCTTGATATAAATCTCCTACATAGTTGTGGTAGGAATTTGGGCGCTTTGGATTGGTTAAAAAATCACGGATTTCTAAGCAAAAATCTCATTTTTTTACTCATTTTTCACGAAACTATAACCATATTGCGACACTTGTGCCTGGAAATCCATCGTAATGTACTAGGGTTTCTATATTGCGACACATATTGCGATAGGGTTTAACTTTGGTATTGAGACAGGTCCTTTTTTGGTATTGCGACATGTCCTTCTTTGGTAATGCGACATGTCCTTCTTTGGTATTGCGACAGGTTCTTCTTTGGTATTGCGACATATCTTTCTTTGGTATTGCAACGGATATTCCTTTGGTATTGCGACAGATATTCCTTTGGTATTGCGACATATATTCCTTTGGTAATGCGACAAATATTCTTTTTAAACATTGTGAAGAATCATCTTTTTGAACATTGCGAAATCACCAATTTTTGATCGAAGCATTTTTAGACTTAGCCAGTATCTAGACTAGTTTTGGAATATCGTTTACCAAAAAAAAAAGTTAAAATTTTCCCGTCAAGTAAATTCAAATTTTTTCCATAGTAGTTTTAGGCTATTTCTAGCTTGATTTCAAAATTTGGCGATTACAAAATTTTTTCGGTCTACAGTTATATCGGACTGGGGAATTTATTGTCGGACTGAAGAAAAATCACGATTTTCGGAATTTCAACCACAAACCAATCACACAATATCTACTTAAGATCCGAAGTCACTTCATCAACTGAGACACCCTCAGCATGGAAAAGAGCAATGCGTGTTCAGACGTAACTAACGTAGAGATGGAACGACTACAACAGCGGCTATGTATCTTGAGAAAAAACTCCAGGGCGGTTTTAGAGTACTTCATGAGCCTTTTAAGGACCTTTCAAGAGTCTTGATCGAATTAGGTGAATCAACTGGCACATTCAAAAAAACATTCAGAAATGCCATGGATAAACTTGAAGCACAACTTGTCAACGAAAGAATAATTGCTAGTGAATGCAAGACCACTTTCACTGATCTCAAGACGACACTTGAAAAGACATTTACTTCTGAATTCACCACGTCTTCGCGTACAAAGGACTGCTTCAAGAGAAATAATGGAATGGATGCTTTATCATATAAAGATATGATAACCCGCAACATAGACTTCATTGTAACATACGTGAACCTCACCATACAGACACAACAAAAGATTGATGAAAGGCTCAATGCAAGTTGTGGAATAGCATAAGATATTGAGAACACAAGCTGCAGATTTGAGACTCCAACGCACATTTCAGAGAATGATAACAACAGCCTAGCAAAGAAAGCAGCAGCTCTGACAAACAAGGCACAGACTCTGAGAATGTCATCATCAATACACCTTCTTACGACAATGGTCCTGTTTTTTATGTTGATCCATTAGACGAGGTACACAATGATGAATACAATGTGTTTGGCAATGCCAATACGCATGAACATAGTGATCAAACAACAACCCTTATTGACACATGTATGACGTAAAAGGTTGATAGCAACACCACACCCGATTCATTAGACATGTGTAATAATGAGTTTGAGGATGATCAACATGCAAATGAGTATGATGATGAGGAGCATGTCGCGCTTGCTAATTTAATTGCAAGTTTACAAAAAGATGTCAATGAAACTAGAAAGAGTTAAAAGCAATTAAAGAAGGCAAACGCAAGGCTCACTCAAAACTTTGAAGAAAATAAAGCCGCTCTTATAAAATCTAGTGAGACCATTGATAGTTATAGGGCTCAGCTTCTTCAAAAAAACAAAGAGCTTGAGGGGTACAAAAGTTGTTTAATTAACGTTAAAAAGGACGATTTTGAAAATAAATACAATGAAGCTCTTGCTTTGTTAACTAAATAAAAATGTTAATTTAATGTTTTATTAAGTGATGAACGTCAAAAAACGTAACTTGCCACAACCAAAGTAAACGGACTTGAACAGAGGCTTTCTATGAATACCACCGATTCTACAAAAATTCTTGAGGAAAAGAAACAAGAGGTTGAAAATTAAAACAAGATTTCAAAAATAGACAAGGAAAAGATACTGAATAAGTAACGGAACTAGAAGAATAAGTCGATTTTTTTGAAAAAAGTTGTTTATAAAACGCATGACTATATTCAAACCGTAAGAATGATAGCACCTCGGTCGTTTTTCAAGGGTCAAGCTAGTTTTGAAAGTCCCAACTACCTCGAACAAGCTCAAGCTACGAACCCTCACTTATATCTTGATGAGTCCGAATGGATCAATCATGATTGCCCAGCAGTTAGGCTTGATAGTGAAGAGACGTCCCTTTAGGATGAAGAGAGTAGATCACCAGTCAATAAATATTTTGTGAAACCATATAATCATGCTTATTAAAACAGTCTTTATGGTCTTTTCACTCCACAAAAACAGAAGTCTCGTGAGGAATTGTTTCTTGAAAGAAAACAACGAAGAATTCAATGGATGAAATTTTTGCCACTAAGAAATCTAACGTTTTTAAATATATCAACTACTTCCCTCTTGATGAGTCTAAAAGCAAAAGTAGGAATATACTTTGTATTCTTAAACATCACTTTGATAATATTCAATCAATCATGGAAAGAGATTGGAAAAAACGTGAAAATGACAAGTGGAAAAAAGAGATTCCTCACGATATAGCCTTGCTTGTGAAAGAACTTTTGATACTGAACACGGCAAAGATAAAAGCCACTGTTCTTGAAATTGAAACATTCATTCGATCTGAAATGTTTGATGATTTGAAATACGTCGAGTCTCTTGAAAGAGAAATTGATGAACTTCAGACGGAAAAATCAGAGTTCTCGAACGAATATGATCTCCTCTTAGAAGAATGTCTCTCCAAAGATATTTTGTGTGTTACTCTTCAATCTTGTGTTGATATTGATGAATATTCTGATGTTGCATGCAAATATCTCGATAAGATCAAAGAGTGTGAATGGCTTGAAACTGAGCTTTTGAAACGTAAAGAAAATGTTGATAAAAAGGCTTTTGAGTTACTTCAACACAAAACTGATTTCCTTAAAAAACATTGTCATTCTCTTGAACTTGCTTTGCAAAAAGACATCAGAAAAGGTCCAAATGATAATAACTTGCAAGTAAAAATTTCCGTATTGTGTCGAGAAATGAACGAACAGAGTATGGAAATTACAGACTTGAAAGCTCAGTTGCAAGAAAAGGACATAGCGATTGAAGATTTGAAGAAAATCGTTGCCAAAATGGGTGGCAAAATTGTGGAACCTAAAGTTGTGAAACATGTTGTTCGACAACCCAATGCTTACAAGGATCCAAAGTCATCTATCTTAGGAAAACCGACTCCTTTCTCCAATTCTTCTCATGTAAAATATAGGTTACCCCCTAAGACTGATGTGCAAACAAGTGTTCCAAAACCATCCATATCACCTTATGTTCCTACATTTAGAAAGCACACTGTTGCTAAACCCAACCATGTGAATGCACCTAGTACTTCTAGGACTCCTCCAAAACGTGTGACATTCGCGTCCACAAAGGAAACTGTAGGTTCAAATGACTTCGTTCATACCGACAACCTAGAGGATGCTAAACAAAAAGGGAAGATTCAGAAATACAACCTGTGTTTTCAAAACCTAGTTCACCAAATCCCGCAAGAGTTCAATACACTCCTAATGGTAGTCAACCAAAACCTAGGATCCCTCACCAGCAATCTAGGAATTGGAAACCATCCATGAATAGTCGTGTTTCGAACACTACGCCTGGACGATTTAGAAAACCAAGAAATACAAGTACTTTCGTGAATCCCAAATTCCCTGTATGTCCCACTTGCAAAAAGGTCATTCACAATGGAATTCATGACCATTTCATTTTGCAATACCTCTATGAGGTCAAATCTCGTTCCTTTGAACGGAGATCGAATACAGAATCCCATAAGACAAAAAGGAGATGAAAACCCGTCACAAAGAAAAGCAATAACAACAAATCTAAAACGTGGATTCAAAAAGGACATAGTTTCTCTCCAAAGAAGTCTTCCGCTGTGCAAGAGAAAACTACTCCTAAATCTAATCTTCAGTGGAAACCAACGGATCGGATCTTCACGAAAGTTGGTCTTAAGTGGATTCCAATAGAGAAGAGTGATGAAACCTGCGCTAGCACGAATGCGAATGTTTTGGCTGTTGACAAGGAATTTGTTACTCCTAACACTGGTACTTGTACGAACTCTTCTTCTGTTATTGCAGGTACAACAACAGATTTTGAACCCACTTCTTCTTCCTCAAAGGGTTCCAATTCTATACATTCGATATCACCTGCTTTTGCAGTACAAAAGTCTATTTTGGATTATTTTCGAAAAACTTGAGAAAACACAAAAATAAAATAAAACGGAAATATCATTGAAAAAGCAAAATACAAATATAAAACATATAAAAGAAAAACACAAAATTTAAAATGTTTTAAAATCCAAAAATAATCTTCTCGACTTGTCTTTCAGTATCGATAATATGGACGTGCCTAGAAATCTCGCCTCAATAACGACACGGGTGTGTACATAAAGCTCGAATGAAAGTTGTAAATATTTTTCAAAACATGTCCTTTCTATTTTTTAATAAAGGAAAATGTCTATTTTGGACAATTTTTCCAACAACGAGTAGAGCAATCTATCATGGGTTGAGCTTGTCACAAAACATTCAAAGTTTTTGAGCTCAACACAGTGGCTTGTAATCACTTTCAGGTTGCAACCCGGATCGATATTCACGGGGAGTGTACAATTTAGTGCGCTTACCCTCAGCAAAAGAAGAGAAATCTTCTTACACTTGAGTGGATTCGTCATGAAATTCAAAGTCTATGAACTCAAGTTTATGCTTTAAAAAAACCTCTTCGCCAAAAAGAAATAGAGTTTTTCAAAAAGCGTTAAACACAATCTTTTCAAGAGTTTTTCAATGATTATTCAAATCTTTCAAAAATTGTGTGTTCAACAACTCATATCCTCAAAAGTTTAATGTGGATCATATCCTCGTAATGACAATTCAATTGGATCAATTTTTTAGGAGGAGCTTTCCAAATTCATGCTAAGTTTGACACATTTTTCTCCCGAAGTTTTTCAAGACTATTTTTTTTCGTGATATATTTTAATCAAATTTGGTATCTCTAATATCAAAGATTTTTATGTATTAGAGATAGGGGAGAAATATGATTAAAATATGATCTATTTTGCAAGACTCATGCCTTTTTTAACTCTTACCCACATGTGCGAAACACTTTCGATTATCAATGCACATATGTAGGGGGAGCTTTTCTGAAACGACAAAACTAGCAAGGTGTTAAATGTTTTTCAAACACTTTGTTAGAATTTAAAGTGGTTTATTACGATCAAATACCCACAACATCTTTAATTCACGACGTTATTGGTGTCAAAAGGGCGGTTAGGTTTAAGTCCTATGATCCAACCGGAACCGGAGGGATCTTCCCAACGACAATCTAATAGATTATTAGAAGTCCTTAGGAAAGATGGAGTAGAATGTGAGCGTAGCTGAACGCTGACTAAGTACTTATGCTAACACTAGAACAATCACAACAAGGTTCTAGTAATGATGTCTTGGTAAGCATTGAAGGGGTTTAAGAATGAAAAAGAAATGAAGGATAAAGGGTGAAAAGAAATTAGCCCCCCATACAACTTAGGCAGAAACCGGGTCAACACATCATGAAGATAACACATCATGGATCTAGTGATGTAATGCACAACCCTTCCCCAGCTGACTCAGGCTTCTCTCAAAAGAAGTTTGTTTTATTGTCACGGAGATTAACATGACTTCTATTGACTTTCTCACTCCGAGATAGTTGATATTGAATAGGTGGCATCTGCTCCAGCCTCTGACCACTAAAAGTGCACAAATCGAGTCTAGAGCCTAGAGATCAATCAAATCTCGTTAGGACACACAGAATGATGATAAAGAGAGTCCTACGCTATATCCTTGTGATATTGCTAGAACACTCAGAGTGATACTACTTAGTATTCACAATGATTAGTCGAAATCCTTCCAGTGTTAACATCAAACAGCATTACGGTAGGTCATATGTAAGATTCTTTATGAATTAAACATATGTAAAACTGAAAAGCAACAGTGGTTTGATTCTGAATTGATTCAAACTCGTTTCAGGTTTCTACGCAATATCTTTTTGGTCTTACCAGAACATTTAGAGTGATATTCATTAATATTCACAGTGACGAATGGAAATCCTTCTAGCGTCAACCTTAAACAGCGGTACGGTAGGTGACTTGCGAGATTCTTATGAATCAAGCTTGTGTCAACTGGAAAGCAACAATGGTAAGATTCTTTATGAATCACACTTGTCCAGGAATTTGAATTGACGACTTAAATCAAGCGGATATTTATCCAATTGATTCACTCTTTATGTTCGTAGTCACGCTTTGAGACGGTCGAGTAAAGAGAACGGCTAGTACAGTCGCGAAACCCTGTCAAGGAGATTTTTAATTGAATCTACCTAATCACAGGTACGGTATTTAATATCGTATAACGGTCTTCACAGACCGGAGGTAAAACGCTACCGATATAGGATGAATGTCAAGGCCATTCAGTCTGTGTCTATGTTTTGTCTCGAGAAGGTGGCATTACAGTGTACGCAGCAAAGTCAAAAATTCAAAACCACATACTCATGCCTAAAGACTTATTCAACAATTAATACTGTGAGAATGTGAATGAAGACACAAGATCGCAAGATGGCAAAGACTAGTCAAGGATGATTTGAAGATCTCAAGATTAAAGACAAACTCGAAAGACAATGACAAAGGCTCAAAGATCACAGCATGAAGAAACAAGACTACTATTACACGTTCAAGACTCATTTATGGTGAGATTAGTAATCTCTACGAATCTACAAATGACAAAAGGTAATGACCTCTCATTGAGGGAGATTGTTAGCCTCAAACTATTGAGTCAAACAAGAATGTTCGGTCATATGTTTATTATGAATCGTATTTTAGAATGTTGTAATAGGTAGTAGGTTAGTCATGTTTTACAGGCTTAACTTTAAGCTAAAGTTCATTCATAAGTAACTAAAGCCTAAAAGGAAAGCTCGGCCCATTAATATATAACCTATACAAGCCCGCATGTGGGTGGACTATGTTGGGTCAAAAAGTCGATGTGGCAGAAACTCAAAATCGAAGAAAAAATGAAGGCATTTGTTTCAACGCTGACACATTGTGTCTAGGCGCTGACAAGTGTTAATGAAACGCTGACATAAGTCAAATAATATAAGGTATAAGTTCGTTGAATTCGGTCTAATCGAATTGACCACGGTTTAAGTGTGACTCAGTCGTCTTTGATAAAAAGAAAGAAAATGATTATCTATTTTAAAAATAAAAGCGAAAATGTCGTTGAGTAATTAAATAAAATATAATACGAAAAATGAAAGCTTGAAAATAAAATAAAATAACTTAAAACAGTAAAACTAACTTTTTCGGAAAAACACTAATTTCTTGGAATATCTAACATTTTTGGAATAAATGCCTAATTCGGATAAACACATAATTTTCGAAAAAATAATAATCTTCGGAATAAAAGCCTTTTTCGGAAAAGACTACTAATTCGAAAAAACACACTATTTCGGATAAACTAATATTTTTGGAATAAACTATTTTCGGAAAAATAGACTAATTCGGATAAAAGAAAATCTTTGGAATAAAAAGCTTAATTCGGATAAAACAATATTTTCGGAAAAGCTGGCCTTCTCGGAATAATGCCCTATTTCGGAAAAACTAACTATTTTCGGATAAGAAAGGATTTTCGGAATAAATCTGTATTCGGATAAACAAGTTTTCGGATAATAGGTGCTTCTTCGGAATTCCAAAACCCTTTTCCGAAGATAGTAAAATGAAAGAACAGTAACAGACTTTTCTAAAAACAAGGGAATAAGCTACGAATAAGCACAATCCAAATAAGCAATTAACGAAAACTTAATCTAAACACATTTTAAGAAAAACAAATAAACCACAAATTAAAAACTTTAAAAACACTTAATAATCTAAAAATTAAAAATCAACTTTTAATAAAATAAATCTACCAAAACCACTAATTAAAGATAAGCTAAAAATATAAAAATAAGCTCTAAACACAATAAGCTAAAACAATCAAATACATCAAAACCAATAAGCACAATCAATCAAAAACATTAATAAAACAAGAACATGATTAATTAAGCTACATGATTATATAAATCAAATAAGATTAAAATTAAGAAAGGTAGAATGAGATTGATTAATAAAAAAGCTTGAAATAAGATTAAGATTAAGAGATTCAATACAAGATAAATGTAAAGGCTTAAAACATTCAAGAAAAGCTAGAGATAAAAAGTAATATTAAGCTACTCCTAATGCATAAAAATAAATCTATCTAAAACTATCTAATTAACTCCTCCTAATGACATATTAGGAGGGTATTTATAGGAGGAGGAGGAGATGAGTATTGTTGCTTCTCTCTTTCTTCTTTACCTTTTCGTCTTTTAATTTCTTCGGCTTTCTCGACGTTGTCTCGGGATTTGTCGATATAAAATGAATTCGTCTTCTAATTTTCTTCTTTCGACTTCGTTAAACTTCCGTCTTTAGACTATTTCTTCGATAAATCTTCAGAATAGGCCTTGGACTTCCGTTTTTTTGCACTCTTGATCTTTTGACTTCATCTTTTGTCTTTTTCTTCAATAAAAGCCCGTGAAAGCCCGTGTTTTCTTCCCTTTTTACATTTTGGTCCTAAATCACAACAAAAACACAAACCACGCATAATTCTGACTTCTACGACATTAGATACACGTTTTGGCTTGGTTATTATTATAATTAAGTGACAAAAGGATGAGTGTTTTCACACTTATCAAATCCCCTACACTTGACCATTGCAATGCCCTCATGCAATGCATTAATTACAAAGCAAGATTTACATTTTCCATCATAATTAACCCACCTTGGCCTTTATTAAACACAAGATATTAAGGAAACTTAAAAAGATAAAAAATTACAAAATGCTTGAAGGAAGAACAAGTAAAGAAATCGAAGACTTACATTAGGGATTTGGTTGTCATGAATGTTTATCACCCTCAAGTTTCACATTCCCTATACCAAGCTTAAAAACGAGATCATTGTTATTATAAGTTACCAAACTAACACAAACTCATGTGGCTCAATTATTCAGTTAGACCCCCTTTATTCCTACGTGTATCTCTTATATTTGTCTTGAATGATCACGAGGATGCATTGTTGACTTATTTCGATAATTTATTTAGGCTGAAAATAAAGTAGGACGATTTAATCAATAGTTAGCTAAAGGACAAAATCTTTTAAAACTGCTTCTCGAAACCTCATAAAGTTCATATATTGGCATAACTCGCTTCACGATTTGAGACCTTTCTCGGATCAATATTTGGCATTGACTTCATACTTCTAATCTTGAGAGATGATCTTGAAATAATGGTCTTCTCTTCATAATAGATATTTCTACATTTGAAGTTTTTGAGAGATTCTTCAAACTTGGACCACGACTTCTACTTTTTTCTCCACTCTTTTTTGGGATTTTGATATACAACGATCCGCCTCCTTTTAGGACTTGGATCTATTTATCCTCATACCTTGCTAGGATCTTTTCGGATAGACTTGACCATGATCTTTAGGGGAGTATTTGCTTTTCGTCGTGTGTCTCGATCCTTCATATTGATTTTTGATAAATGATTCTTCACATCACTTTGGATCTTTAGCAACAAAATGTTGCCCTCATGCCTTGTTAGGGCCTTTTTGGACTCGCCAATCTTCGCACCCCGCTTCAATAAGTTAGGCCTGGCTATGAACTCTAATTAATATCGAGCAACTTTTAAACGATCTTGTGCTAGAAGCTAATTAAATTTTCAAATCGTACATCCTTACTTATTGTAATAATATTTATTAACAAGCGATGGGAGAAAAAGCTCATAATTAACTCACATAAATTCATGAAAGAATACCAAAATTATAATTGACTGTATCATCTCTTGTTCTCCACAATTTAAAATCTCAAGGAATGAGACTCGTGGATGCTTAGCCTATTAAATCAAATTTTTGGGTTTTCAAGTCATCTATAGGATCTTGCAACTTCTTAGACTTTTTCAAGTTTAGAATTCGCATTTTAAAGTTTCCTTGATAAACGACTCTCTAGGATCAATTATAGGAACTTGTGAAAAGTTCTTGTTCTTAACCCGTAAGAGTTAAGACTTTCGCGTTTTAAAGTTCCCTATATAAAAGCCTAGCAAAACTTGATTTAAAACACGTTAAGGATACTAGCTAGAGTAAACTAAAATAAGTAAACGCGGGTTGAGTCAAAAGATTCATGACGGACCTAATATGTCAAAGATATCTAAACTTATTAAAACCATTTATTAAAATTTATTCTAGCAATGAAAGAAAATAATGATAACAAAGGAAAATACAACAAGGCCAAAATAGATCAAAAATTTTGAAAAATGTCGAAAAATCAATTTTCCGGTTAAAATGAGGGCAAATTCATGGAAAATCCCACTTAACTTCGATAGAAGTCCCCCCTACACTTAATATAAACATTGTTCTCAATGTTTAAGCATGTAGGAGTAAACTCCCCTACACTTAGGACATTGTGCACGTTGTTTAAATCTTGCTAAGGAAAGGACAACTAAAGTGATTCCTATTTTAATATTGAAGAATATAAAATAGTGAATCAAAAGAGTTTAGGATAGAACCGGGAAGACGGGTACACGGAATCACGGGTCGTCAAAAGTCATCAATAATGGATCTTTGAAAGCTCGAATCCCTGCAAATCATAAGAAAGAAAACAACAAACACATAATAGGGTCTCCCCCTACACTTACTATAAAAACGGATAAAAAGGATAGAGCATCGGGTTGCCTCCCGAGAAGCGCTTGTTTTTGTTCACCGAGTCGTGAGCCTGACTCGACCTTGATTAGCATGGTAAGAACCTTGAAGAACATCCACCGGGGTCAAATACATGGTTTTCGTCCAACAAATAGCACAAACTTAAGGTGAACAAGACAAGCCAAAGAAGAGTAGGCGAGGTTCCCTTAAGCAATTGTTGAGCACGGTGGTAGAAAGTATGGAGAGGTGAAAGCAAAGCTCCAAAATTTGTGATACCCGGATCGAACACCTTTTCCTTTAGGGGAAAATAAGACTTAGACTCAGTAGACCTTGAAGATTCGCCCATAAAACGCACAATCTCATCCGATGAAGGTGGAAAGAGAGGTGTCAAGACATAGGTACTACGAATATTGGTGTCGTCCGGTTTCTTCTCCTTTGAAACGAGTTTCTTAATATCCGAAGGAGGATAAATACCATAATCAAAGTCCAAAGGAGGAGAATCATTCTCATTGGAAAAGTATGTATTTAGAAAAGTAGCAAAATCTTCCTCAAATGAGTAATCATCCAAAATATGATCAAGCATTGTTGGCGGAGGATCTTCATCAAAAATAGGAGCATAATCATCAATAAAAGACATAACACTTTATACTCTGAAGAAAAATCATCATAATCATCCACATTGGAACTAGAATCATCATCGTAATCATCATAGATCGGTAGAGAATCATAAATTGGTGGGGAATCATAAATTGGTGGGGAATCCACATTGGAGAGAGAATCATTAGAATCATCCACATGGGCTTGAAAAAGTGGATTATCATGGCAAGTCTCGAAAAGAGGTGTAGCTCAAAATCATCGAACTTTATACTTTCCAAAGAAGGTGTATCAAGCTCGTCTTGAAGCACATCAATCATATTCGCCGATTCTTTTCCATTGGATTTACTTGTAATATTCCCCATCTTAAAAACTAGTTGATCATTCCCGACCCTTAGAATTAGTTCACGGTAACATCGACTAGAGCTTTTCCGGTTCTCAAGAATGGCCGTCCAAGTATTAACGGGATACGAGGGTCCATTTCATAATCAACAACAACAAAATCGACCGGAAAAGTGAAGGTACTAACTTTAACAAAAACATCTTCGGAAATACCAACGGGGTAAGCGAGAGTTCAGTTTGCTAGCTCGAGAGTCATCTTTGTTGGTGTAAGGTCGGGTAATGATAACTTTTTCCAAACACTTAATGGCATCAAATTAATACTTGCCCCAAGATCGGCTAAGGCAGTAAATTCTTCAACTTTGTTAAATATGCAAGGTAGCACAAAACGACCGGGATCTCCATGTTTTTTTGGAAGTTCTTTAAGAATGACAACAGAACAATTTTCATTTAAGCGCGTGTTAACAAACTCAGACATCTTCTCCTTCTTACTGAGCAATTCTTTGAATGCTTTGACAAATTTTGGCATTTGAACAAGTGCTTCAACAAGGCTAATGTTGAAATTCATTTGGAAGATCATCTTCAAAAAAGAAGTAACTTGATCATCCTCTTTAGTGAGTAATTTGCACTTGTCTAACCGAGAAGGATAAGGTATATTGGGTTTAGGTGGTGTAGGTGTAGAAGGTGTAGGTGTGGATGGTGAAGGGTTTTTCCTTGGTACTTCTTCCGTAAGAGGTGGAGACGGTAATGTAGAACTAGTACTCGGCGTGGAAGTAGGAGGGATAAATGGGGGTGGAGGAGGTGTAGATGGAGTAACTGGGGAAGGGGTAGATGGTCCTACTAGAGTTGATCCACTGCGTGTAGTAATAGCACTCACATTAGCTCGAGGGTTTGTTTCAGTTATTGAAGGAAGAGCACCTTGGGGACGAAGGGTTTGAAACATTTGAACAAATTTCCTATCCGTAGACTCATGCATTTCCTTCATGGTTTTCTCATGATCGGTTAATTTTTGTAGAATCAAGTCCATGTGCGGATGAGGTAAATTGAACCCTTGTTGTTGAAAACCTTGGTTTGGGTATTGGCTATATGGTTGAAAACCTTGAGGATTGAAACCTTGGTTTTGAAAGCCTTGGTTTTGCATTTGATAATTACCTTGGTTTCCATTGTAGCCCCTCACATTTGCATTTTGTTGAACATTTGCTCTTGGTGGCCCTTGATTGTTATGGATGGGTGGGTGTGGTATTTGTTGAAAACCGGGTGGAGCCAAGTAATTCGTCGAGTTGTAAGAGAAGTGATTAACATCGACGTTTGGCTTGAAATGAACTCTCTCGGTGTTGTTGTAAGCATACACTACCCCGTGAGATTGATCATAAGCTTTATCATAATTAGCATAAGAGTGTGGCCCACCACAAGTTTCACAAGTAATATTTAGAGCATGGGCATGTTGATTAGGAGGGTTATCTCTTAAAACAAGTTGTTTTACAGCTGAGGTAAGTTCCTTAAGATGATTGGTCAACTCACTCTCACTGGCACTAGCCATAGTAGCCCTAACACCCTTGGTTTGGACTTTGGCCTTGTTTTCAATAATAGCCAAAGCCTCAATCATAGATTTGACCAGAATATTACCCCTTGAGGCACTATTTAGTGAATCTTGGTCATTAAAACTTAATCCATTATAAAAAGTATTAATTTGATGTACCTTTGTAAAACCGTGTTGTGGACACTTTCTTAAAAGCTCCTTAAAACGATCTCAAGATTCACTAAACGTCTCACCGTACTTTTGTTCAAAATTAATGATGTCATTCCGTAAAGCGGTAGTACGTGAGGGTAGGAAAAAGTAATTGATAAACTTGGTCTCTAGGTCCGCCCATGTTGTAATACTTTGGGGGTGGTTCCTTATCAAGCCAAGTTCGGGCTTCTCCCTCGAGGGAGAAAGGAAAGAGGAGAAAACGAATTGCCTCTTGTGAAACCCCATTGTATTTCACAGTATTGGTTAAGTGAACAAACCTTTTGAGTGTGATCATGTGGATCATCATGGGTGCGGCCTAAGAAAGGTGTTACGGAAACCATTTGTATGAAACCGGTCTTGAGCTCGAAGTTATTTGCATCAATAGCCGGAACCACAACCGCATCTTCATTGCCTTCAACATGTGACTGCAAGAGCTCGATCATAGGATGGTTATCCATTGTGTTAACACCAGGAGGAGGCTCGATGACAGCAGCTTGAATGGACTTCCTTTTGCGTGAGCGAGTACGCATACACCTACAAAAGATAAGACTAGCAAAGAAATAGAAGAAAAATAATGGTTAACGCGAAAAGAAAATATTTTTGGTTCAAAACTTTGAAAAAGAAATGCTTTTTATAATTTTATATGTTTTTGGATTTTTTTGAAATTTTTGATTTTTATGGATTTTTGAAAAATTTTGAAAATTTTGCAAGAAAAATAACGTTCAAAAGTGAACGGATCCCAAAATCCAACACGTCTCTCACAAAAAACCGTTAATCTTCACGAAAAGAGACGGCAGCGGCGTCATTTAATACAAGATATTTTCCTCGTATCAAAATAAGTTCGTTGAATTCGGTCTAATAGAATTGACCACGGTTTAAAATGTGACTCAGTCGTCTTTGGTAAAAGGAAAGAAAATGATTATCTATTTTAAAAATAAAAGCGAAAATTTCGTTGAGTAATTAAATAAAATACAATAATTTAAATGAAAGCTTGAAAATAAAATAAAATAAAATAACATAAAACAGTAAAATTAACTTTTTCGGAAAAACACTAATTTCTCGGAATATCTAACATTTTCGGAATAAATGCCTAATTCGGACAAACACATAATTTTCAGAAAAATAATAATCTTCGGAATAAAAGCCTTTTTCGGAAAAAGACTACTAATTCGGAAAAACACACTATTTCGGATAAACTACTATTTTCGGAATAAACTATTTTCGGAAAAACAGACTAATTCGGATAAAAGAAAATCTTCGGAATAACAAGCTTAATTCGGATAAAACAATATTTTCGGAAAAGCTGGCCTTCTCGGAATAATGCCCTATTTCGGAAAAACTAACTATTTTCGGATAAGAAAGGATTTTTGGAATAAATCTATATTCGGATAAACAAGTTTTTGGATAAAAGGTGCTTCTTCGGAATTCCAAAACCCTTTTCCGAAGATAGTAAAATGAAAGAACAGTCACAAACTTTTCTAAAAACAAGGGAATAAGCTACGAATAAGCACACTCCAAATAAGCCATTAACCAAAACTTAATCTAAACAAATTTTAAGAAAAACTAAATAAACCACAAATCAAAAACTTTAAAAACACTTAATAATCTAAAAATTAAAAATCAACTTTTAATAAAATAAATCTACCAAAACCACTAATTAAAGATAAGCTAAAAATATAAAAATAAGCTCTAAACACAACAAGCTAAAACAATCAAACACATCAAAACCAATAAGCACAATCAATCAAACACATCAAAACCAATAAGCACAATCAATCAAAAACATCAATCAAACAAGAACATGATTAATTAAGCTACATGATTATATAAATCAAACAAGATTAAAATGGTAGAATGAG
The DNA here is from genome assembly GCA_025667525.1 of Glebionis coronaria. Classification (NCBI taxonomy): domain Eukaryota; kingdom Viridiplantae; phylum Streptophyta; class Magnoliopsida; order Asterales; family Asteraceae; genus Glebionis; species Glebionis coronaria. Next base: position 335,814,319 of record CM046880.1, on the reverse strand, counting down.
ATTGATTAATGAAAAAGCTTGAAATAAGATTAAGATTAAGAGATTCAATACAAGATAAATGTAAAAGCTTAAAACATTCAATAAAAGCTAGAGAGAGAAAGTAATATTAAGCTACTCATAATGCATAAAAATATATCTATCTAAAACTATCTAACTAACTCCTCCTAAATGACATATTAGGAGGGTATTTATAGGAGGAGGAGATGAGTATTGTTGCTTCTCTCTTTCTTCTTTGCCTTTTCGTCTTTTAATTTCTTCGGCTTTCTCGACGTTGTCTCGGGATTTGTCGATATAAAATGAACTCGTCTTCTAATTTTTTTCTTTTATTAGATTTGGTTCTTCGACTTCGTTAAACTTCCGTTTTTAGACTATTTTTTGGTAAATATTCAGAATAGGCCTTGGACTTCCGTTTTTTTTGCACTCTTGATGTTTTGACTTCGTCTTTTGTATTTTTCTTCGATAAAAGCCCGTGAAAGCCCGTGTTTTCTTCACTTTTCACATTTTGGTCTTAAATCACAACAAAAACAAAAACCACGCATAATTCCGACTTTTACGACATTAAATACACGTTTTGGCTTGGTTATTATTATAATTAAGTGGCAAAAGGATGAGTGTTTTCACACTTATCATCAAACGTTGTTGGAAATCTATTTAGGATAAGTATTCAGAATATTATTTATGAATATTCTGTATTAGTTTATTTAAATAGAAGATATGCATGTTTATTTGATATTATCTCTTGTAAAACCCTAATCCTTACACTATAAAAGGAACAAAGGGTTATTAGGTTTTTCATAACTTTTATTCATAATGTAAACCCAAAGCGTGTGTTGCACTAGACGTGGGATTAATGTATACACGTCTAGTGGTTGTTGATTATTAATATAATGAGCAACCTTTTGTTTAATTCATGTGTTCTTGTGCCCAAACACCTTGTTTCATGATTATTATTCTTTTCCGCCTTAATTGTTTAATCATATGAATAATGGTCATTCCTAGTAGCTAAAAGATCGAGGAAACCAAGGTTTCTACAGTTGGTATCAGAGCGTCGTGGCTCGTGATGCTAGGACCAACAAGGTGTTCGTGTTTTGAGAAGAAAAGAAAAATTCGTCTAGGGTTTTTTTGGGCGATTTTGTGTGCTCACCAGTATTCAGGGAGGCATAACTTTTTATTGAACCGTTGGATCATCACGAAAATTTTTGTGTGTGTTCTACACACACATATCTAGACATCCAACAGAAGGATTGTCAAGATCTATCATCAATCAAAAGTTATAGGCAGTCGAAGTTGGCTACAGAGGTGTTTTTCAAGATTTCTGTTTTGATCTAAATCTTGTTTAGGGTTTCTACAAACCCTAAAAACAATTCTATTACAGAAAAGGAGGTGATTTATGGCAAATTGGAGGTGATGAATTATTAGGGTTTCATTCAAAACCCTAGATCTAAGTTGTTCGTTGTTCGTTTCTAGGGTTTACTTGATAAAACCCTTGATTCATTATGGTAAAACAGCAGTTCGTCTCACAAGTTGATTGAGTTTTGTTATGAACCCTAGTTGAGTCATGATGTCAGATTCATAATATCACATGTTTACAAACTGATCGATGTGAATGTTTGGAGTCTGCTGTTCATCAAACGGTTAAAAATTTGATTGGTATCTGCTATTCTTCACGTGAGATATTACAGGAGTATCAAAAGAATTATTGGGCTGCACATATGGAATAGTTATTTTTGTTTCATGGAAGTATTTTATACGTGATATAAGGAGATATGGACGGAATATTGACTACGTATAAGGTAATATTGCATCCAGTATTGTTAACAGAAACGTGGGATAGTAGCTATTTTCATGGGATTGATTTTCACTTCTTATTTCATGTTATACAAAATATATTCTTTCCTAATTTATGGGGATGGAATAAAACGTGTGATACTGGATTATACTACGAATTTCATGGGATATACTACAGAAGTTGGAATGTGTGAATATGCGGACATGGATAAGACTGTACATCCTATTTTATAGGATTTATTTATTCTTCATGAAATATGCACTTGATCACACAGTAATATTCACCCACTGCCATGGAGATAATAGCCTCAGATAATGTCAGTGTATACTCTTGACGCTAACAGGAATAAGTTAAGCGCTGATGGAAAGCGCTGACATGAGTTGTCCGATATATAATTTTTCAAACGCTGGCAAGTGTTGTCCGATATTGGACAACACACAGTGGTGATATCTTGGATAAAGAAGGTTATTGGACGACAAAAGAATTGATGCTGTTTGGAAAATTGGTAGATTTTAGCACACAAAACGAGGTATTTACACACGAAGGTACATGGGATCTCCGTTTTTATACAGAATATCAATTTGATATTTATGGCTCAGATATTTTTAAAAGGAATCAATGATTTTAACGAAAGTTAGCAACAATTCATGAAGAATCTGATTGATATTAGATTATGTAATCGGGGTAGCCTTGTGAAAGAGTTATCTGTTCTAAAACTTTTACATATGGTATGAAGATGTTATTTCATTAAGATTCGTCATGAAGAGGTGTTGGCATAAGGGGAAGAATTCTTATGGTAAGTTTGGTGTTCGAAGAAGGTTTTCGCGATTTTATGTTCTATCATATTATTAAAGTCGTGACATACCATTCACTGACTTTAAAAATAACTTGTTTGTGCTTTTAATGGTTGGTGACGAATACTTGTCATATCTAGAAAAATAGGATTGCTATCACTTGAAGGAGTTACACTATCGTGCTCAGTGTCTCACAAAGGATAAGGATTTTGACAAGAGATCGAGGTCTGCTTATAAATTCTTCATATAAGTTCGACGTCACGTGGATAGTACAAGACATGGAACATAGGTTTGGGTTACTCTACTTCTACATCAAAAATATTTATTTATTTTTCTTCAAAATCATTACACTGAGCCTACATTTGGAGAATCTTCGATTGCATACATTGTTTCCTTCCCTATTGATGTGACAAAAAGGGGAAGACACACATGCTAGACTTTTGGGGAAGCAATCTGAAGATGATGTACCACTTACAAGAGATACACAAAGAGTTTTGCCGACATCAACTAGGATAAGATTTTTGGGTAAAAACGTTGATGTGGAAGAAACTCGAAATCGAAGAAAATATGAAGACATTTGTTTCAACGCTGACACATTGTGCCTAGGCGCTAACAAGTGTTAATGAAACGCTGACAGAAGTCCAACGCTGTTGGAAATATATTTAGGATAAGTATTCAAAATATTATTTATGAATATTCTGTATTAGTTTATTTAAATAGAAGATATGCATGTTTATTTGATATTATCTCTTGTAAAACCCTAATCCTTACACTATAAAAGGAACCAAGGGTTATTAGGTTTTTCATAACTTTCATTCACAATGTAAACCTAAAGCGTGTGTTGCACTAGACGTGGGACTAATGTATACACGTCTAGTGGTTGTTGATTATTAATATAATGAGCAACCTTTTGTTTAATTCATGTGTTCTTGTGCCCAAACACCTTGTTTCATGATTATTGTTCTTTTCCGCTTTGATTGTTTAATTATATGAACAATGGTCATTCCTAGTAGCTAAGTCAAACATATCTTTACTAGAAATACAAAACGTAGACTCTTGTGCAAGGCTCCTTAATCTATAAAAGGAGGCCTTTAGGTTTTAGCTTAATATACGTGTTTACAGTTTCATTATACGCAAGATTGATAATCAATCAAAGTGAAAGATTAGTTTATTCTGTTTTCTGTGTTCTTGTTCTAAGTGTTAAATTCCGCATAGCACTTAGATTGTTTCACAACAAAGTTTCTCTAAGTGTTTAACTTGATTTAATCTCGTTTACACAAAGCTAATTGATCTAAGTTTTGGGATCAACAGACTATATATACCCTCCTCCTAGCATGTTAGTAGGAGGTTGGCTCATTTGTATTCTTTCTCTCAATCTAACATTCACCAAGTTTCCAATCATTCTCTCCCTTTTCTCTCTCTACTTTCTCTCTCTAGAATTCATCTATCTTCTATCTATTTTTCTTGTTTAATCATCACAAATTTATGGGACAACATGTTGGAATCCATAGATTGATTCATGTTTTAAAATACAATATATTTTGAAAACGCTTGAGCAACCACGCTCTGATTCAATTGTAGAAACTAGAAGGGGGGTTGAATAGTTTCTTAAATTTACTTGGTTTAAGATCAGTTTTCAAAAAACCTTTTTTAAAAAACTTAGACTTGAGTGATTATTTGAAATCTTCTTATGCACATATGGACATTGGATAGTGCAACTAAACTTATAATCACAATTATATGCAAGTAATGAATAATGAATGTAAAGAGATAAGGAAAAGAAAGATCAAAGCAAACACCAAGGATTTATAGTAGTTCGACAACGAAGCTCACTCCTCGTTCCTACTTAACTCCTTGAGTACTCCTTACTCGAGAGTTCATTAATCAACAAGCTCCTTAAGGTGTAGAAATCGTACACGTCGCTTAACCAATTTCTGACTCTAAGCTAAAAGTTGAGCCCTAATCTTAGCTAGGACCAATCTAAACCAATATACTTTAAGGCCTAAGTATTAACCAAAATACATACACAACTTCTAAATTTACACAATAATTTGGATCTTCACAACAACACAAGAATGAAATAAATGTTTAATCTTCAATGGATCTTGAGGTAGACACAACACTTCTAGGATGAGAGTGTTCTTCTCTTTGCACTTGAGAGGATGAGATGGGATGAGAAATATTCACTTCTAAACAAGTAGTAATCAACCAAATAACCAAGGATTTGAGTGATTTAAGAAGGTGGATTGAATCTGGAAATTTATGTGCAAAAGAGGTGAAGATAAAATCTAGAAATGGTCCTCTATTTATAAGACAAAGTCCCAATGGCTCTTTCTAAGTGAGGTTCCTTAAAGGCACATGCGGTTACTTATTAATAAAGAACTGCACCCCTATTTAGGGAACCGTCGAGCGTAGACTCCGCTCCTTTTTGTATTTTAGTGGATTAGTCACATCTGGTGGAATATTTATCCTCAAAGGATATTCCTGAACCATATCGAATATGCCATTTTCAAATCTTCAAATTTCTAATTTAATAAAACATTTTCTTAAAAATAAAGTTTAACAAAAACTTTTGTCACATTTAATAAAAGGTGAGTTTTAAGAAAAACTAAATCCTTGATCACTTAGTTAGGTTGAAAAACTTGTTTGTTCATACCTTAAGTGATAATGGATGAAATGAAAAATACTTGACCTCAAGAATTCGATTTTCGTTGTTTTCGTAAATGCTTGTTTTTATATATTGTCGTAATCAAAACAAAGCGAGACCGAAAAATGCAAGTAACGTTTTTAGGCATCATTGCATTAATACCATTGACCTTAACAAACCTAATATTTAACAAACCTACAAGATTTCAGATTTTAAACACCCTAAACAAATTAAAATAGTCCACTGTTTGTTTTATGCTTGTTTTTTGTCACACTTTTAGACTAGAATTGCATACAACTTAGATCAAACAAATCACAACATCAAAGGGGAAAGGCTGAATTTATGTAACATTTTTGTTCAAATTAACTAATGCACGTAAGATACTTTTTTTATTCTATATCTACGCAATATAATTTCAAATACTTAATAATCTACGTAATATTGACCAAAATGTGACTTGTTTCACCGGTTACTAATTATAAAAGTTACAGTTTGATCCTTTGGTCTACGTGGACTTCTCCCGTTAGTCCTTTGACATTTTGTTCGTTAAAAACTTAGAAATGATACTTTGACTTTAATACACACATTTTATACACGATTTTATTCACACTTTTTTATACGTGCAATTATATACACGTTTTTATACGCGAGAAAGTTTGAACTTTGACAGACGATTTTAGCGTCAAAACTGATCCCATAGACTCCGAAAATCTCGCGCAAAGTTATGTATACGTTCTCTACAACTTTCATGTTTTATGTTTTTCATGAAAAAGATATTTAGATGGTCGAAACCCCGATTTAAAACTATGACAGCAATACCAGTATTTTCGGTAATTAAGTAAATCCGAATTTCGACGATCTCGGTTAGTGCTAAAAACTTACTTTTAAGTCTCTAAACCTATCAGTGACTAAATATAGACAGTCTATACGTAAAATATTATGAATAAAGTTTAAAAGTTATAACGATAGTAGTATGATAAAAAATGAAAAATTAATAAGCGCATAACGATTCTATTATGTATCTGAAAAATATAACAGTGAAAAGAAATTGCTCGAAAAACATCCCGTTTAAAATCAAACTCAAACACATAACATGTGTCTGTTTCGAAGTGTGTGTATACAAACGTGTATAAAAACGAGTGTATAAAAAAGTATATAAAACTGTATGTATAAAAAAGCGTAAAAAACATTTATATACACACGTTTTTACGTAATTATATAAATATTTTTTACGCAATTATATAAATATTTTTTACAGGTTTTTTTAGATACGTAATAGAATCGATCTGGTGTACTTATTAAATTTTCCATTTTTATCATACTACTATTTTTATAACGTTTACACTTTGTTTTATAATATTTTACGTATACAATGTCTATATTTAGTCATTAATAGGTTTTGAGACTTCAAAGTAAGTATTTAGCACTAACCGAGACCGTCGAAATTCGGATTTACTTAATTAGCGAAAATGCTAGTATTGTTGTCATAGTTTTAAATCGGAGTTTCGACCATCTAAATGTCTTTTTCATGAAAACCATAAAACATGAAAGTTGTAGAGAACGTATACAATGACTTAACGTGAGTTTTTCGGAGTTTACGGGTTAAGTTTTGACATTGAAATCGTCTGTAAAAGTTCATAATTTTTCGCGTATAAAACGTGTATATAATAACACATATAAAAAGTGTGTATAAAAACGTGTATAAAATACGTGTGTTAAAGTCAAGGTATCATTACTAAGTTTTCTAATGAAAAAATGTCAAAGGACTAACGGTGGAAGTCCACGCAGACCAAAGTACCAAACTGTTACTTTTCTAAGTGGTAACTGGTCAAACAAGTCATATTTTGGTCAATATTGCGTATATTAGTAAGTATTTGAAATTATGTTGCGTATATCCGGAATAAAAAAAGTATCTTGCGTACATTAGTTAATTTGAACAAATAAGTTACATAAATTCAGCCTTTCACCCAACATCAAACCATCTTCATAAAAGTAGTACTTCAATATCTAAGGCCTAGATCTGTTTAACAAACAAAGTCACTCAAATTCTATGACAATTTAACAAAAAATCACATAAGCTTACAAAATCCAAGGTTTAAACTAAACCTGCCAATCTTTTTGCTCAAAAGAACTAACCTAAGCCTACCTAGGCTTTTCAAAACAAAAAAGGTCCTTAGTGGTCAATCCCTAACCATAGAACCTTATATCCTAAACACCCCTTTAATTTCTAAATACCAATTTTTTAAAGCAAAACCAATCTTTATTACTTGAAACACTGATTTTAACATAAATCTGTGATTAACAACAAGTAAAGAGATTCAATCAACAAATTCACAAGCTTATACCATAAAACCAGAAATCACTTAGCAAATACTTTTTAACAGAAAATAAAAAGAAGGGAAGAATGATGAACCTCCCCTCACTTGCCTCCTATGGGGGGATCAGCTAAGCTCCCCTAAGGTTATTTACAACTGAATAAGCTAGGGGTGTCTTGAACGGAAAGATGAGAACCTTGTTGATGGTTCAATGCAGAACCAAGGGTTTATGGCTGTTTCTATGGTCACAAACACAAACAAACAACTTCAAGGCAACAAACAACCCACAAGCTATATTTTGGATAGCTTATGAGGGGCTTATGGCCAGTGAGTAGGTTAGTACAAGAATTAATAGAAAGAATGGTCACAAAAATCAAGCTTATGCAAGACTTTAGTCCCCACAAATCTAGGATCCCCAACCTTATAACTTCACCACCCTTTGATCTTTCAAGATCACAGAGCTATGATCAATTTTAAGGTCAAGAACTCAAGATGCTTGGACTTGAAGCACTTAGCAAAACAACTTGATGAACTTTGAAAAACTTTGTAAACCCCAACTTGAACAAATTTAAAAACGGATTGAAGATAACTTGGAAATAAGTTAAAACAAATAAATCAAACTTAGTTTTTCACACATTGACACCAACTTTTTCATTTATTTCAGAAAAAGACATTACATAATTTTTGGGAAAAAAACTAAGAACAAGAACTAAGCTATGGTCCTAATGGTTTTATATATCCTTACAAACTTTCTCAAAAAGCTGTAGAAAAACTAAAAACCCTAATGGCCTGAATTGACATTTTTGCCCTTGAATAACTTTTGATTTTGAGGCCATGTGAAGATTCTTGGCTTGTAGCTGGGATGCCAGTGGTGAAAGACTCATCCTAGATATCCATCGGTTGCTGTGAAAAGTAAGCAATTTTTACAGCCTTTGATTCTACTGCCAAAAGGGAGGTGCCATGTGTTGTGGGGCAGTGGAGTCACGGGTATAGAGGGTGAGCTGACGTGCAGGGAATAATAAGGTTGGGATGGGTTTACAACACGTTTAATCATGAATCTGGACGATATTGAGGTGTAATTCTATAGGATTAAGGTTTTAGTAATTAGGGTTCTAGGGGATGAATAGTTGTGTGTTAGATCGAGTTTAAGGGTAACAGACATGTTAGGCACCAAAATATAGTATAATTAATTAGGTTTAAACCTAATTAATTATTTCTGGTTTAAGTGAGTTGGAAGTAACGTGTCACGGGCTTGGGCTTGGGTTTGGGCTGGTTGGGTAATTGGCTGGGTGTGGGTCGGTTTGGTGGGATATGGGTTTTTATTTGGCAATAAGTACCTTGATCTTGTAGTTTTTGTGTAAATAAAGTCTTGGTCGATTTTTCTTCAAAATCCTTTGTAATTATCTTTGGGGTAATTATAGTTTTGGCATAAAAACTAAAATTAGGGCTAGGATATCAATGGCATAATTACAAGATTAGTCCTTGGTTTAGTTACAGTTTTTGTGTAAATAAAGTCTTGGTCGATTTTTCTTCAAAATCCTTTGTAATTATCTTTGGGGTAATTACAGTTTTGGCACAAAAACTTTGTAAAGGAAAATTAGGGCTAGGATATCTTTGGCATAATTAGAAGATTAGTCCTTGTGTTGTTAAAAATGAGATCAAGGACTAACTTTGTTACTTTCTTGAACTTCAAGGGCCTTTCTTGCATAATGATCAAACTTTAGGGACCAAACTTGTATTTTTGAGAATTAAAGGATATAAAGTGTCATTTCTTCAATCTTAGGGGACCATTCTTGTCAATCTTTAATTCTTCAAGGGTATTTTTGGAAAATTCATAATCGGGTCCGGTTCTTTGTGCGGTTTTGTTTCTCGTTTTTGTTTTTGCATGTTTCTTGTGATCTTTGGTCTTTTTCACGATATTTGTACCTTAAATACACAACAAACGAATACAAGCATATTTTACGGTATTTTATGATATAATTAAGCATTTTAAGCCCGTTTTGGATGATGAGACTATGTATAATTACGGTCTCATCATCCTACCTAAGATTAGGACTCGACATCTATCTTAGAGTCAGTAAATGATGTAAGCGACGTGTATGGTTTTATCCACCTTGAAATGAGCTTGTTGACTAGTGAAGTAACTCTCGAGTTGGGTACTCGATGAGTAGAGTAGGGTGAAGAGGAGCTTCGTGACCGAACCATTATAAATCATCGTGTCAGTTAGCTTTCTATTTTACATCATGCACTTTACATTTACGTCTTTACTTTTTTAGTTGCATAATATATTTGTTGTGTATGGTTGTGTGCATCTCATAATCTAAACATCTAAGTTGTGGAAAAGTTTAGGGTTACTACGTGTGTGCTTAGTGCTTAAACTATTGTTTGATGTACCCTTGATTTGATGTATTTGTGTGTTTTATACTTCTTGTTTATAGTTATTATATATAACACACATCACATATTAAGTCAAGCTTGATAGGGAATTTGATACAAAGTACTGTTAAGGCTTAAAAGGTAATAATATTTTTCGTCCACTGGTGGCGGTTCATTAATTGAACTCGTGGTTCTTTATCGATAAAGAACTGCGGTCATGTTTATTGAACCGCGGCTAATGGATTATACGAAAAAGTTTTCAAATCTTAATAAGAAATGTATTCACCCCCCTCCTTTTACTATTTCTACACAAGTATTTCCTAAAGTGTAAAATATACCCAAAAAGTTGCTAAATATACTAAGAAATCAGTTATAGATTGATAAAGAGGTGTGTTGAAAATGAGGGGTGCTGGCCTCAAATTATAGTGCTGGCTGAGGTCAACAGTGTGCCGCACTAGTCTAAATGTGCGCCGCACATTGGAGGTGGCATTTGTGCGCCGCACAATCCAATCAGTGCCCGCACATTGGTGCATTCTGACGCCTTAGGCAGATCTCACATTGGTTGTGGCGAGGAGAGATCTTTGGTTCATAAGATAACATGCGCCTTACCATGACACAACGTATTTTGTAGTTTACTGCATGTGAGGTTCTTCAGAACTGGCAGTTAAGCGTCCTCATGTGAGATAGTACTGTCTTTGGTGGCCTTTCAAGAAGTACTCACATGAGGGCCACAAAGCGAAGCTGTGAGCCTGCGGGCAAAGCGGACAATATTGTGGTCTGTTAGGCGGAATGCTACATGCATCCAGAATGTTCTTTTCTTTATTTTCACTTTATTGCATTGTAGTAATGTATCTTTGGATCTTTTCATTTTAGGCCCTTCAATGTTTAACCTGCACATAAAATTACATAGTTAAGTATCGAAAGTCCTTTATTTTTGCATAGATAATAAGTCGATAGTGTTAAGTTGAATATGTACAATTTGGGTGTTATCAAATTCCTCCACACTTAGCTATTGCTTGCCCTCAAGCAATCAAAGCGAGAAAACAAGATTAGATTTAAAAGCCTAAGTGTCGATATGAAGCATGATAGAAAAATGATTAAGTTTCTAAATTCCTCCACACTTAGCTATTTCTTGCCCTTAAGCAATCAAAGAGAGAAAACAAGATTAGATTTGAAAGCATAAATATCGATATGAAGCATGATAGGAAAATGATTAAGTTTCTAAGTAGCAAAGCAATGACACAATAATTTCAGCACCTCACGTAGGAATAGTGTTTAGATTTGAATTCATGCAATGTCACTCACAAAGGGGAAAATGTAAGATAACACTCAAATAGCGCAGACTTTAATAGATAGCTATCATATGCTTATACAAGACACATAAACATAACCGTTTCAGCGTGAGCTCTAGATAAGTTTTCAAAGAGGCAAAACGTGATAAAGATGAAGGTTTAGTAACACAATATGCCTTGTTAAAGTCGTAGAACAAACAATACTAGAATACTTTTTTTCTTTTTTTCTTTTCTTTTCCCTTTAATAGAAATCATATTATATACCACTTGATAGCGAAAGGCATAAACAAAAGGGATAATGGCACATGATATAGTATAACACATAAGTACAAGTGCAAGATATTTTAGCAAGCTAGTGTAGCTCGACTAAAATGATATACAATGGGATTTATTTTGCCTCCTTTCAAAAATATCTATAAATTAACCTCCCTGGGTTTAATAAATGATAACCAAGCACAAGTTCTGAAGCACACTAAATTATCGGCTTTCAAACAAAATAGAGAAATATAAAGGCTATATTTCCTCACGTATTTAGTGGATTGATTTATGCTTAGTTATAGTGTCAATAAATGAGATTTTTGGTTTACTAAACATTTTTTATTTATTCAAAATATATATTTTTTATTTGCTAAATTTTTTAAAAGGGTTTTCATGTGGAGAAAATTAATCAATTTATTTTTATTTTTCCTATTTGTCTCCTCTTCCACACTAAGGTAAACATTATCCTCAATGTGAGAACTAGTAATTATTAAAATAAGTAAAATTAAGTTTCAAAGGGAAACGAGTACTTCTCGGGGCTTATTGGAAAAACTGTTGGACTTCAAAAATTGAATTTGGCGTAGAGCTCCAAATTGTTTTCCCTACAAAATATAACAAACAAACACACACATGCAATATATATAGAAGGACAGTTTTATTTGTATACAATTCCTACTCACCACTTAAGATGAAAAGTGGGGGCAAAACACACAGACTGCCTTCCAAGAAGCGCTAAGTTTAGAATCTTCAGCCAGACTTGGCTACTCGGGTTTCTTATTGCACGTAGAATGGTACTTCTTCTTCTTCTATATTACAGTTTTCCTCCTAATGATAGAGTTTAAGTCTGTGGCCATTGACAATGAATGTGGGGTTGTCTCTACCGTATAGTTCGACATATCCAGATGGCTATTGGCGTTCCACTACATAAGGCCCAGACTATCTTAAAGTAAGCTTTGGTTGCTTGAATCTGTACTTCGATATAAGAGGAGTACTTTATTTCCATTCTTGAATTCTTTTCTTAATCGGAGTTTACGATCATGCCAAACTTTAGTTCGTGCTTTATATAAACGAGAATTTTCATAGGCTTGATGTCTGAATTCATCTAACTCATGAAGTTGAAAAAAAATCTTTTCACCGACTGCGATAAGATCTGGGTTGTATTCTATAAGTGCCAAACATGCATGTTGTTCTATTTAAATAGGAAGATGGCATGTCTTTCCATATAAGAGTTTATATGGTGTGGTTTTGGTAGTTGTTTTGAAAGCGGTACGAAAGGCCCATAGAGCATCTTCTTATTTTTTAGACCAAATGGCATGGTTATTCTTAACGGTCTTTTCGAGTATTTATTTAAGAGCTCTATTAGTATTTTCAACTTGGCCACTCATCCGAGGACGGTAAGATGTGTAAAAACAGTGGTTAACTCCATATCTTTTCATAGCTTTATCCATGAGCTTGTTACATAAATGAGTTCCTCTGTCGCATATAAGAGCTTTTGAAATTCCAAAACGGCAGAATAATTTCTTTAGGAATGCTATAACAACTCTTGTATCATTGGTTTGCAAGGCTTGAGCTTCGGCCCATTTTGACACATAGTCAACGGCGACTAAAATGTATTCACGTTTAAAAGATTTGGGAAAAGGTCCCACGAAGTTGATACCCCACACGTCAAAAATTTCGCAGACTTCGGATCCAGAAATACAACGTCATATCATTTCACCAGGGCATACTTTGAAGAGATAGGGTTCATCCCAAAAGTATTTCTTAAGGTCAGAGAATAATTCCTTTTTTTCTTGATATGTCATTCCCTTTCCTAAGATACCTACAGCCAGATAGTTTGCAAAGTCTACGAACCATGGTGTTTCATTAGTACTTACTTGCATAATATGCTCGTCAAGAAAATCATCGATTTCATCATCGCTTAAATTTTCATTCACAAGTCAAGATAAATGGTCGGTAAAAAAAATTTCTAATCCTTTTTATCTTTAATTTCCAAATCAAATTCTTGAAAAGCAATATCCAACGTATAAGACGTGGTTTAGCGTCTTGCTTCTTGAACAAGTATTTGAGAGCTGAGTGATCAGTATACAAAGTTATTTGGATAAAATAAGGTATGCTCAAAATTTATCAAACGCATAAACTACATCTGAAATTTTTTTTAGTTATTGTGTAATTTTTTAGTTAAGAATTTTTCTTGCAAAATAGATGGGGTGATATTGGTTTCCATATTTTTGTCCAAGGATGGCTCCAAGGGAATAATCACTTGCATCACACATTAGCACAAATGGAAGGTCCATTAGAGCTTGTGATTATCGGTGTGCATTTAAGTTTTGCTTTGAGAGTTTCAAATGATAATTGGCATTCATCATCAAAACTAAATGTGCTTTGAGACTTTCCTTTTCTAAAAACTTCTAATGCCTTTAACATTAGTATGTGGTGGGTTTTTTAAGAGTACGTCTATTTTTACTTTGTTGACTTCAAGTCCAGTGCCAGACGCATTGTGTCCAAGCACAATTCCTTCTTTAACCATAAAGTGACACTTTTCACAATTTAGCACAAGATTGGCATCTTCACAAAGTGGGCATTTTGTCAAGATTATTTAGACATTTGTCGAGTGCATCTCCAAAGACAGAAAAATCGTCCATAAAAACTTCGACTGTTTCATCGATCATATCATGAAAAATGGCGATCATGCACCTATTAAAAGTAGCAGCTGCATTGCATAGGCCAAAAGGCATGCGCCTATACGCGTAAGTTCCAAATGGATAAGTAAAAGTGGTTTTTTCTTGATCCTAAGGTTGACAGGGATTTGAAAGTATCCAAAGAAACATCAAGGAAACAAAAGTATTCATTTCCTGTGAGTTTTTCTAAAATTTGATCCATGAATGGCAAAGAAAAGTGATCATTCGTAGTTGTGCCATTTAATTTCCGATAGTCAATACATACTCTCCAACCGGTGATAGTTCTGGTTGGTACTAGTACGTCATTTTCGTTAGTTACCATTGTGATACCTCCCTTCTTATGTACACAATGAATAAGACTAACCCAAGGGCTATCGGTGATTGGATAAATAATTTCATAGTCGAGAAGTTTGACTATTTCCTTCTTTACAACATCTTTCAGGTTAGGATTAAGTCTTCATTGTTTTGCACAACTGGTTACTTAGCTACCAAAAGTTGGATTTTATGTTTACAGAACGATGGACATATGCTAGGAATATCTTAAGTTTTCCAAGTGAAAGCTTGTTTATGCTTCTTGCGAACGGTGATTAGTTCAAATTTGTTTTCTTTAGAAGGCTTAGATAAGATAATTACTGGGAGTAAATTTTCTTCGTGAAGAAATGCATATTCCAGATGTTCGGGAAGAGGTTTGAATTCTGAATTTGTAGGATGTTCTTCAATAGATTTCTTAACTTTGAACTCGGTTTCAAAAGTTATACGTTCAAAGGGTACTTCCTTTTCTTCCTCGGGTAATTCAATAGGTCCAGTGGTGTGAACAGCTATGAAAGCGTCAAATTTGGCAAAGAGTTCATCTTCAAGGACAGTTCCTTAGATAGAATAAATAATTTAGCTTCCTTCATCAAGAAGAGCATCTAAAATTGGCTTCAACAACTTCGTCAATGATATTGATACTATAGCAAGTACCGTCATTACAATACAAGTGTTTAATTGCTTCTTCAATATAAAATGTGATTCTATCGTCTCCAACTCCAAGGTTGAGTTGTTTTTGTTTGACTCGAATTACAACATCGGTTGTATGTAAGAAATGTCTACCAAGAATCAGTGGTACTTTGTTGTCTTCTTCCATCTATAGAATAACAAAGTCTACGGGAAAATTGAATTTTCCGACTTCCACTATGTTGTTTTCGGCTATACCCACAGGATATTGAAAAGACCGATCGGCGAGGAGAACTCTCATTTTGGTGGGTTTGAGATTATCTTTGATATCTTCGCATATAGAGAATATGGCATGAGGTTAATGCTAGCGCCAAGATTGGCCAAGGCGTTGCATGAGAATGAGTTATGGAAAGTACAAGGAATTAGAAAAATTTCAGGATCTCCATGTTTAGGTGGTACTTTGTTTTGAATGATGGCAGAGCATTCATTTTGAGAAAAGCTGAAGAAATTTCTTCGAACATATGTTTGTTCTTGATAAGCTCCTTAAGAAATTTTCTATAGTTTGACATACCAGCCAAAACATCGACTAAAGGCATGTTGATTCTAACTTCTTGAATTAAGTCGAGAAATTTACCATATCTGGCTTCCATTTTTTGTTATCGTAAGCGTTGGGGGTATGGTACTCTTGGTTTGTAAGGTTTAGGTTCAGGGGTAGGTGTAGGATTTTTGGTTGATTTGGTTTTCTTAGGTGGCGGTTCATCGTCATCGCCATCACTGCCGAATTAAGGTTCATTGGTGGTGTCTTGAGTTGGTTTAAGTGGTGAATCGTAAGATAAACCACTCCGCGTGAATACGGCATTCACATGCTCGTTGTGAGCTTACGGTGGTTGATATTTGTTTTTAGGGTTTGGGTTGGTATTGCTATGTAGCGTACCAAAAGCACGATTAGATTGCTTGTTAGTGAAATGGTCAAACTTAGCTTTTAAGTTTTGAATGGATGGTTGGTGATTCTTGTTTGCGGCTTCAAACATTTTCTTAAGATCAATGAATGTATCTCTCACGTAAATATTGGTTTTCCTTTTAGAGTCAGTGAAATCATCGATCTTGTTATGGAGATTAAGTTTGTCATCAGATCGAGTGGGTTTTTTATTATCTCGATTTGTCATTCGATCTCCAATTATCGCGATCTTGATTGTGATAATCATTGTAAAAGCGAGTTCGTCGAAAGGTTTGCATGAATTTTACTTCTTATTCTTTTGTCATAGGCGTATTATCGTCATCACACTCATCAGAAAAATGATTTCCTCCACAGCGGGTGCAAGATTCATGAGATTTGTTTTTCATCACTTTGTATTGGGTATCCATTTTAAGATACATGGCGTCCATACGAGCCATATTTTTATCAATATCAGATTGGCTGCTGCTTTCCTTGGTAAAAGCTATAGTCTTTCGAGTGGTTATGGTTTTATGAGTTTTATCCTAATCGAGTTTGAGTAGAATTTTATCTTCGAAAAGTTGATACGCTTGGTTGGGTGTTTTATAAAGGAATATACCGCCCACTGCGACATTCAAGGCATCTTGAGTAGTATCATTGAGACCATGATAGAAGATTTTGATTATGCTTCCTTTGTTGAGATTATGACCATGACAGTTTCTAAGTAAAACCATGCATCAGTGAGAGTTTCTCAATCGTTTTAAGAAAAGCTTCGGATTTCTCCAAGGAGTTTTCGAATAAGGAAAGAGGAAAGAATTAGCTAGTAAAAGCGGTTTGAAGTCCTTCCCATGTTCGAATGGTTCCTTCGTTAAGTTCGTCTAACCATGAATTGGCTTCTCCAGTTAGGGATGATGGAAACATCATGAGTTGGACGGCTTTGGCTTGTCCTTCTCCATAGTTGAACATTTTGCAAATACTACTAAATTCGTGGACATGTTTGTGAGGATTGTTTTTGATTCGTCCATCAAATTGGTTATTTTTTATAAGGGTCAAGTGGTTTCCTTTGATTGCGAATTAGTTTGTGATGTCAGGTAAAATGATTGCGAAGCCAGGGTTTGGTGAGACAACTCGGTTGGCGTACCACATCGATTCATCATCGGTATCTGACATTGGATCGTGACGTTCGATGAGTCGAATAAGAAATAAGGCTTGAGATAGGTTATCAAATTATGGATAAATCATACGAGGTTGTTGAGGTTACACGTGTCTTCTTTCTATAGGTACACGGCGATGTTGTCTATGTAATCTTTGGATAAGGGTACGCTTAGGGTCATGTAATGGTGGTATGGGATCGGTTCCGGATGAACGTGTATGCATTCAACAAGGAATTTTTGGTAACAAACAAGAAAGTGTGGCGTACTTACGAAGAAGTACGGTGTACTTCGGATCACGACAGGAAGTGCGACGCACTTTGGTGTAAGTGCGGCGTACTTTCTGTACTGGCAAAAAAAATTTGTATTCGTTTTAAGGTAAACAATCCGACTCTCCCTTTTCAATTCTTTCAATCTGCTTGTTTCTTTTCATGTTATAATTCTCCTTTTTCCTGACATCAATCCATTCATTGAATAATATTGGACTGTTGTGGTTTTTGTGGGATTGGATCTCAACATATAAGTTGTGAACTGTGTAGGCTTGCATTCGTGCTCCCTACTCTTAGTGAAGATCGCTTATTAATTTGGGACTAATTCTTCTCGACCTTTTATCTCTCTCTTATTCGATTCGACGATTGTTTGTAGGGTTTTCCGATTTTTTATTTTAAGGTTGTGGTAACCTTTGGGTTTCTGCTTTTTAGTTTATTGATTTTTAGATCTCCCATCAATCCAAGAAGATGTCGGTTAATCAGAAGTCTTAGGAGGGCGACGTCATGAAGATATCCATGTATGTTTTTTGTCACCAACTTACCTGATGGGCATGGAGCCAAGGATTTATGGAATATTTGTAGTCTATACGGACAGGTAAATGACACTTATATTCCAAATAGAAGATCGAAAGCATGCAAACATTTTGGGTTTGTGTGATTCATCAAGGTTACAAACGAGGAACGATCGATTAACAATTTGTGCACCGTGCGGGTGGGACGCAATAGAATACATGCCAATGTCACCAGATTTAAAACGGAACATTCGACCAATCAGAATTCCAACAATACGGAGAAGGGGTCGAAAGTGTTTGCCGAACGTGAACATGTGTACACGCTGAGGCCTGTGGGGATAAACAAATCATATGCTCATGCTGTTAATGGTGGTATGTCTCCTAAGGACTTTACAAAAGACATACCTACGATGGTTTTGGATGACTCATGTTTAAATCATGATGACCTTTCACTTAGTTTAGTTGGGAAGGTTAAAGAACTGGGATCTCCTAATAACCTTAAGGTTGTGCTGGGAAAAGAAGGATTCGATAACTTTAACATTAAGTACATGGGTGGTCTATGGGTTATGTTTGGGTTCCATGATACGAGTAATAAGGATAAATTTAAAAACAACTTGACTTTGACATCATGGTTTTCACAGCTCCTTTCTGCACATCACGATTTTACTATGAGAGGGTAATGTGGGTGGATATTGAAGGGGTCCCGTGCAAATGGTCAATGAATACGTTTGATAGGATTGCTTCAAGATGGGGTACTCTCCTTAATATGGAAGAGTTAGAGGATAGTTACCACAACAACAGATTATGCATAAGTACAAAAGTGATGAAAACGGTCATGGAATCGTTTAAAATGGTGTATCGAGGCCAGTTATACTGGTTGCGCGCCATGGAGGTACCAAGATGGGTGCCTGGCTTTGAGGAAGAAACAGAGGAATGCTCGGAAGATGGTGAGATTAACCAAGATGATGATGTTGGAGATATCTCAGCAAGTTTTAAAGGCGGGTGCGATGATAGTGATGGTTAAGCAGTTTCTGAAACTGTGTATGAGGAATTTCCAGAACATGATAACCCCGATGTTAACAACCATAGGCAGGATGATAACAATAAGCAAGATGATGTTTTATCTGAGGACCCATTTGAAATTTACGATATGTTGAATAATAAGAAGGTGCAAGAAAATAAAGATGACACATCAGAAGGTAGTCGTGAACTTCCTCCAGGATATACTCCTCCGACTGGGGAAGATCTAGTGGCGGAAAAAGATCATGTGCCAAATGATAATAGTGTTACCAAGGAGAATGTTGTTTTTAGAGAGGAGAATGTTTCGGAAATGAATAAGGTGAGAACCACTGTAGAAAGTAGTGAATCTTTTGGACCTAAACGTTTCCAAAAATCAACAATTCCTACAACAGGTGGATCGATTATCCATTTGATTGATGAAATTGTGAATGTGGGGCAAACTATGGGTTATGATATAACAGGTTGCATCAACAATATGGAACGGATCATTGGATCACAAGGATAAGATACGGTTTATAAATGAATTTCATGTCTTTGAATATACAAGGCCTTGCCCAAAAGGCTAAAAGGATTGGGTCAGGGAATTATGTGGTAAATATAAAGTCAATGTCTTGGCTCTCTAAGAAACTAAGATGGAGAACATGGAGTTTTCTACGGTTAAGTCTTGTTGAGGTAACTTTGATTTCGAGTTTGTCCATAGTGATTCAGTGGGTAACTCGGGGGGATTTTATGTGCTTGGGACCCACAGTGTTTTCGCAAGTCTAGTTCTACTGTTTCTGGTTATTTTGTTCTAGTTAGAGGGACTTGGTTACAAACAGGTGGGAACACTCTTCTGGTTATTGTCTACGCTCCGCATGATAGGAGGGAAAAAGAATGCTATGGGATTACTTGGCACTGTGGTGAATACTTGGGAGGGCGTCGTGGTAATGATGGGTGATTTTAATGAGGTGCATCTTAAGACGGACAGATTCGGATAGGAGTTCCATGCTCAGGATGCTGAAGTATTTAATTCTTTTATTGCTAACGCAAGGCTTGATGAGGTTCCTCTTGGTGGTAGTTGTAAAACCCGCATGAAAAATCATGAAAATATTAATCACATGAAATTACAGATAAATTAAAAGTGTAATAAAAGTACACGACAATTATTTACGTTTAATAAATAAATCATGAATTTACGAAGACACGAGAACTCAAGTTATGACACGAATAATAAAACCGGCTTTGTAATTAAACATAAGCCTTATAAATTAAATTAAGACCCAATACCAGACCCACTATGAACAACTAACAAAATAATGCCAATTTTTCTCATTTACATCAAGATGGAAAAAAAAAACGATTAGTCAAAATTTAATAATAGCAAAAATAACTGCTCATTTAGTTTCATGTTTAAAAGTCGCAATATTGGGCTAGTCACGTCTAAATTGGAGCAAGTCACGTGATACATGATCAATAAGAATAAACATATCAATCTCTCATTATTATCACAACCAATAGTTCCTTAAACATCTAACAAATCACGTCTAAATCGGAGAAGATGTCGCCCCATGATATATTATCTCCCTGCCTCTCAAGCTCTTCATCATTATTCACAAACAAGGCCATAGACTGTGAGCTTTTTATGCATGGGTTAAGGCTGCGTTTGAACGAATACATTTGCTCCTTTACATGAGTACATCTCCAAATTTCCGTTCAGTCTGTCTAGCTCGACTTTCTTTTCGGTTGGTGTTCTATAGATTAAACTATATTCGAATTTCTCAGAAATAGTTTCGTTATTGGGTTCGATGTCGGGCTAGATTTTATTAGGCGTTGCATTCTCGTTTCGGTGTCGATCTATCATCATTGGCATCGATGATATGAAGGTACATCTTATACTATGTCATATTGTAACAGAATTATACGCATGATATGAAATCACCACTTAAATTCCATCCTAAAGTCATGCATGCTGCAATATTTTTATGGAGTAGAATCATCAGTAACTACGAAATCGCTTTTATACATGATCTTTGATAATAAAGGCTTTGTAAAAATATATAGTAGGAAACAACTCACCAAATTCTTTCACATATGTATATAATTTATAAGATCCAAATTCTTTTACCAAGACATTTTCAATTAAGTGTTTACTACCTTTAGTTAAGTTGCGCTGATTTTTATTTTGTTAGACTAATATAGACGATTTCTCTTATAAGACTTCCTTTGACAAACATTTTTTGGATTTAGAAGAATATATTGACGTTCTAGGAGACATTTTATAATCACTTTCATGCATCTTTGTAAATGGGTACAAAACAAATGCGTCAATTTGACCAAGTTTTGGTTTTGGACTTTTTCCAATTTAAATTAATGTGGAATTAAAGAACGTATGGAAATATAGAAACATGGCCCTCAATTTGAAATATACAAATGGGCAACACCAGTTCTAGTGTAAACCATATTAAAGTTGAAGACTAAAACAAGTAGATATGTATAAAGGCTGAAGACTAAATCTTTAATTAATTTCTCGTCATTTTAATCAGTAGCAGTTGATGATTTGGAATTAAGTTTGGGCCTTTTTTATGTTGGGCCTTTTTTATGTCGAGATTGATTAAGGTACGGATATTCCTATCTCTCTATTATTATTTGTCTCTTTCGTTTTGATTGATCGTACGGACTTTCCGTCCTTTCAGTAAGGACTTCCTTTTTATGCATGATTAAGATTCTCCGTCTTCAGCCAAATGTTTTCCCCAGTATATGTTTAAGTTTATCAGTAATCATGTTAATAACTAAATAAATTGCCTGAGCATTATATACAAGCATGACCAGTTTATGTACTAGTTACGGAGGTACCGTAACCACGGCACTAGAGGCACCGGTGTCGTGACTCACATGCAGGAGAGTGATATCCTGCATCGTCCCACTCATGTTCAGTTTGGCCATTTTTATATGTATGTTTAGTGGGGCGTATGGATGCATCCTAGGCTTATCAGTTTACAAGTTATCAGGGTGAATGTGGTGTGTGCTCTACATCCTTCACATTGGAGCTGATCCCTCCACCCAGCACAGTATTTAGAGGTCACCCCTCTACAGTTATTTAGAGGTCACCCCTCTACAGCATGACGAGGTCACCCCTCCAGTTATTCATGCATCGTTGTTACAACACATGACCTATATAAGCTCTGGCAATTAAAATACAGTAAATGTATGTTTTCAGATTTAACAGATAACAGTTCAGCTTTATTATTTATAAGTCAGACTTTACAGATTATACACAGATTTCCGCTGCAACTTTACTTATCAGTCTTACAGCTCCAGTATTTTATCATCTGTTTCATTTCAGTAATTCCTTATCATGCTTTATATCCGTTCACTGAGCGTCATGCTCAGCCGTAGTTCTTTCATGTTCTAACGGCAGGTACACCAGGACGCTCTGAGCGTGTGCATTGAATGGAAGCTATCCGGACTTCTTACTTTATGCCCTTCTTACATTATTCTGCTTATTTGGACATTTGTTTAGTCCTTTCCTTCAGTATTTTATTTTTCATGTTTTGAGCTTACGTTGGATTACCGATGTTTGATTCCGGTATTTCTGTTATGGTCAGTTAATGTTTTAGGACATTTACCTTATGCTTTGATGACACGCCATAAATACACGTAACGGTCCACTTATCCAAGTGGGGTGTTACAATTATGGTATCAGAGCCAGGTTCGACCTGTAGGCTCTAAAACTTGACCTGTGACTAGAGGGTAGTCACCAGGAACTTCCCAGATTTTGGCGTTGTTATCATTCATGTTTCTCATGGATTATTTAGTCAGTTTTCCTCATTTATCAGTCAGTTTTCTTAAAGTTTTGACTAAGTAAAAGGTTGGTACATAACTAGCCATATTTAGTCGCATGTGCTTTAGCGAATTTTCGTTTTGGTGAGCTGACCATAGGCGCTCACCCTTACCGTTCAGATTTTGTATTGGTAAACTGACCATAGGCGTTTACCCTTACTCATGACAGATTCATGTTTACAGTCAGATGTCATTTAGTGAACCAGCCATAAACGTTCACCATTTCTCAAGACGAATTTCATGCTTTTCAGTCAAATGATGTTTTGTGAACCGATCCACAGTTGTTCACCTTTGTCATATCAGGACATTTCATAAATTTTGACAAGTATGGATTGGACTACAGCCTTCCATATTTAGTCCGAGATTATAAATTTCTATACATGACAGTTCTCAGAAAATTTTGACCAGTATGGATCGAACCATAATAGCCCACACTTAGTCTCATGTTTTCTTCTTTGAATTATGTGGATTGAACCACAGCCGTCCCCATCAGTTGATATTACACCTCAGTTGATTTGACTTTTTATGTTCCTTGTAACAGTCAAATTTTCATATCCTCACATTGATGTCATCTACATGATGTTTCAGTTTCATGTCTCCTTACGAGGATTATGTTTTCAGCAAAGTAATGATGTCTTCATGTTAAGCTACACAATAACTTCAGTAAAAACCCGTTTTCATGATAAATCATGACTGACCTTCATTAATCATGCTTCATGCTGACCACTGTTGGGACTTCGATTTTATCATACCTCAGCCTCGAAACAACCAGCAGTAAGTCAACGCAGGAATTGTCAGCCTATCATGTTATTTATTTTAGATCAGTTTACTAACGCTTAAATCAATTTAATTTCCTTGATCATGTCAGACAAGCGACACCAGTATCGATCACCCCATGAAATTTCCACCAGTGTCATGTACTGTATTCCATATGTACCCCATGTACAGTGTCTGAATTATACTCCATATACAGTACTTCATGTGTACTCCACGTACAGTGTCTCAGATATGCACCATGTGCAGTATTCATTTTATACTTCATGTACAGTAGTCCAGGTGTACTCCAGGTACCCTACTCCATGGATATTTCTAATCGATCTTCAATCATCTCAGGCGTTCCACTTGTTGATATTCTACCGGATGCTGATGCTGCTCGTGAGTTGAAGATTTTATCAGATACTGATGCTGCTAACACTTTGAAGACTTCACCAATGCTGATGTTGCTGATGCTGATGCTTTGGAGATTTCCCAAGATGCTGCTTCTGTTCATACTATGAAGACTCTGCAGAACAAGGACGAAAACTATAAATTTGAAATTTCTGACTAGAATAAATTTCAACCATCTGACACTACCCTTCTATTCCAGGCCTTTACTTTCTCAGCTAAAGGTCACACTTCACTTAAATAACCGTTCATTCAGAAGAGTGGGAACCGGAACCCAGCCGGCCACTCAGCAGAAATAATTACATGAA
Source organism: Glebionis coronaria (assembly GCA_025667525.1). Taxonomy (NCBI): domain Eukaryota; kingdom Viridiplantae; phylum Streptophyta; class Magnoliopsida; order Asterales; family Asteraceae; genus Glebionis; species Glebionis coronaria. The sequence continues at coordinate 335,790,057 of CM046880.1, read as the reverse complement.
TCACGGTCATGATAACGACCGTCAGGAAAGTGACAAACAAAGCAGTAGTGACAACCACCGTGCTTATAATTAATCAGTCAGTACCATCGGAACTACAGAATGGACGTGACCAGAAATACTGAGGTCAGTAGCCTAACCGGTCCGCCAATCCTAGCAGTTACCGAAAATCCTTCAGTCTTGTTTAGATTCGTCTACTAAAACACGTGCCAAGACATCAGTCAAGACATAGGTCTCAGGTATCATTCGAAAGACACATATCAAGGCACCAGTCATGGTACACATCATACGAATATCTTCTCAGAGTACGAGTCGGAACTCATAACTCCGTATGTTGCTAAATCAGGCTCTCAGAAATTTAGGGTACCTCCAAGAAGGTATACCCGTTCTATTATGCCACGCATAAATCAAATCATTTGAAAATTTCAGTCACCACCACTGGAGTATTATTCAGGTTAAACACGTAGTATTCACTCTGTGAGGTTACGGACGAACACATTCAGTGAAAAGTCCCCATGTTTACTTCATGTATTCCTATGTCAGCTTTATCTTAAATCAGGTAGTCACATGTCTCTCAGCCAGATAGGACTCAACAGTATCACCATATTTATTAAAGTTTTATTTTCAGTTAACGACGAGATCCGTCTTACCAACCCTGAACATATTCATTTTACTCCTGCCAGAAAAATCTGTACAAACTGTTCCAGCTTTACGAGCACGCGAATTATTATCTTTTAGCTGCGAAGACTTCTGGTCACTATTCATGATACGAATTCTGAAATTCCTTAAATTCATGATCAACAGATTATCCCAAAGTTTCCAGATGTAATTTCGGAAGGTTTTCCAGAAATTCATTCCTGGCCACAAGACAGAATTTAATATCGAGTTAGTCTCAAGAACGGAACGTGTTTTCAAAAATCTTTATTGCAAGGCTTTAGCTAAGTTAAAGAGTTGCAGCATTTGCTGCAAAAATTACCGGAACGAGGCCTTATTCGCCCTAGCGCACCACTAGGAAGTGCACTGTTTATGTCTATCAGGAAGAAGGCCGGTATCATGAGATCATGTATCGACCACTAATTTTTTTTACAAGATCACCATTTTTTAATCAATGTTCATTCCATAAATAGCAGGTTTATATGACCTGCTACGATGTCTTAAACATTTTCCAGAACAAATTCCCGATCATGCCACCATCAGTGGTGAGAGAAAAAACATGACGTTTCCAGACTGCCGTTGCACATATTACAGTCTCTCTAAAAATTTTGATTTTATACTTCTGAGCTCCCTAATGCTCCAGCTATATTATGAAATTATGAATAAATTTTTTTCATGACTCTCAGGCAATATCATCAGTATATTCATTGATCACATTCTGATCTGCCTAATGCTAGAGAAGAACACGAGACTCATCTTCTCACAGTTGTACAGAATCTTCAATAGGAGTTATTTTTATACACAACTTTCCGGATATAAATCTCACTTGAACAAAGTGGCATTTCTGAGCCACCATATTTCAACAGAAAGAAATTTCAGACAATCCTGCGCAGGTGAAGGTCATCACCTGATGGTCCCGACCGACGCCTGTGAGTGAAGTACAAACATTTCTAGAACTTAATTAACGGCTACCGCAGAAATTGCTGACAGCTCTCACTAAAAATTCTTCCATGACTATCCAACCAGATTTTCACCAGAATATTCCATGATCTCAAGTAGAATTTTGATGGAGGCAGTATCACACATTGATGCAGATATGTTCATATCTAGATGCCTGATATACCACATGTTTAAGACAGAACACCGTTACGTTCGCAAGTTATTACGATCTTTAGTAATTTCTGAGCAGAAATGAGACGAAATTCCATGAAATTGATATCTGCTACCACATGCTCAAAGAAAGTTTGATACTATCTAAGTTATCGTCAACCATGTAACCACCCCGCGCGTTTCTTTCATCTGAAATGATCACGCAGTAGCGGACCTACAGAAAAAAATTCAAGTAAATTGTACAAATTCAAGGTATTCCAACGACCATTATATCAGATAGAATATATGTTCACGATCACGTATATGTTACGTTCACTTTACGTTCACGTTATTTTTACTTTCACGCCTACGTCTTATTCACAGTATGATACTGTCTCAGTTCAACTCATGATTTAAGTTCACGATTCGCATTCATGACATTGTTCACGTTCAGGTTTGTGTTCCATCTCCGTGGATACGTTCCAGATCTGGTACCGGAGTTGGTCACAGAAAGCTTAAGAAACCAGACTCAAGTTAGCACAGCTTTTCTATACTCAGGCAGACGTTTCACGTCTCAGGCCGTATTGTTTGGCATTTTCCTCAGTCAGCATACGTCCATGATACATTCTAGTACCACGTTCACAATATGTTTCGCGTATCACATTCATGATATAACTCATGCTGAGCGTGCCTCATATAATTATGAACCACGTTCACAATTGCTCACGTAGTACGTTCGAAACTGTTCACGTAGTTCGTCCCTATATATTTGCAGCAGCTTGCTTAGATATATAAATGTTATCTTTCAGGATATTTATACGTACCGTTTCATGTATCCTACATGCTATAGCTTATTCATTTTATCAGATTTAGAAAATCCATCTTAAGTATGGAACCAGAAACTATTCAGCATCATCAGGATAGGGTCATCAAGACAAAGATTTTCATTGTGTTTAGACCTTTGAAGGAAACGTTTCGAGCGGGAAGCCACTCGGAAGGGAGGAGTCCATCCGGACCTTTCATTATTTTCCTTCAATGAATTCAGTTAAATTCTTTCAGTCATGTTACGTTCCATGTCCTCTTCAGCCATGTCACGTTACATGTTCACTTCAGTCATGTCATGTTTATGCTTTCAGCAGCATTATGTCCTAATTCGAGGACGAATTATCCTTAAGCTAATATGTCTTTTCAGCCATCATGCTCTTTCAGCATATGTGTCCTTTCATCTTTTATAACTTCATCTGCTTATTATCGTTAATTCGAGGACGAATTATTTTGTTTTTAGAGGGGAAGAGTTGTAAAACCCGCATCAAAAATCATGAAAATATTAATCACATGAAATTACAGATAAATTAAAAGTGTAATAAAAGTACACGACAATTATTTACGTTTAATAAATAAATCATGAATTTACGAAGACACGAGAACTCAAGTTATGACACGAATAATTAAACCGGCTTTGTAATTAAACATAAGCCTTATAAATTAAATTAAGACCCAAGACCAGACCCACTATGAACAACTAACAAAATAATGCCAATTTTTCTCATTTACATCAAGTTGGAAAAAAAACGATTAGTCAAAATTTAATAATAGCAAAAATAACTGCTCATTTAGTTTCATGTTTAAAAGTCGCAATATTGGGCTAGTCACGTCTAAATTGGAGCAAGTCACGTGATACATGATCAATAAGAATAAACATATCAATCTCTCATTATTATCACAACCAATAGTTCCTTAAACATCTAACAAATCACGTCTAAATCGGAGAAGATGTCGCCCCATGATATATTATCTCCCTGCCTCTCAAGCTCTTCATCATTATTCACAAACAAGGCCATAGACTGTGAGCTTTTTATGCATGGGTTAAGGCTGCGTTTGAACGAATACATTTGCTCCTTTACATGAGTACATCTCCAAGTTTCCGTTCAGTCTGTCTAGCTCGACTTTCTTTTCGGTTGGTGTTCTATAGATTAAACTATATTCGAATTTCTCAGAAATAGTTTCGTTATTGGGTTCGATGTCGGGCTAGATTTTATTAGGCGTTGCATTCTTGTTTCGGTGTCGATCTATCATCATTGGCATCGATGATATGAAGGTACATCTTATACTATGTCATATTGTAACAGAATTATACGCATGATATGAAATCACCACTTAAATTCCATCCTAAAGTCATGCATGCTGCAATATTTTTATGGAGTAGAATCATCAGTAACTACGAAATCGCTTTTATACATGATCTTTGATAATAAAGGCTTTGTAAAAATATATAGTAGGAAACAACTCACCAAATTCTTTCACATATGTATATAATTTATAAGATCCAAATTCTTTTACCAAGACATTTTCAATTAAGTGTTTACTACCTTTAGTTAAGTTGTGCTGATTTTTATTTTGTTAGACTAATATAGACGATTTCTCTTATAAGACTTCCTTTGACAAACATTTTTTGGATTTAGAAGAATATATTGACGTTCTAGGAGACATTTTATAATCACTTTCATGCATCTTTGTAAATGGGTACAAAACAAATGCGTCAATTTGACCAAGTTTTGGTTTTGGACTTTTTCCAATTTAAATTAATGTGGAATTAAAGAACGTATGGAAATATAGAAACATGGCCCTCAATTTGAAATATCCAAATGGGCAACACCAGTTCTAGTGTAAACCATATTAAAGTTGAAGACTAAAACAAGTAGATATGTATAAAGGCTGAAGACTAAATCTTTAATTAATTTCTCGTCATTTTAATCAGTAGCAGTTGATGATTTGGAATTAAGTTTGGGCCTTTTTTATGTTGGGCCTTTTTTATGTCGAGATTGATTAAGGTACGGATATTCCTATCTCTCTATTATTATTTGTCTCTTTCGTTTTGATTGATCGTACGGACTTTCCGTCCTTTCAGTAAGGACTTCCTTTTTATGCATGATTAAGATTCTCCGTCTTCAGCCAAATGTTTTCCCCAGTATATGTTTAAGTTTATCAGTAATCATGTTAATAACTAAATAAATTGCCTGAGCATTATATACAAGCATGACCAGTTTATGTACTAGTTACGGAGGTACCGTAACCACGGCACTAGAGGCACCGGTGTCGTGACTCACATACAGGAGAGTGATATCCTGCATCGTCCCACTCATGTTCAGTTTGGCCATTTTTATATGTATGTTTAGTGGGGTGTATGGATGCATCCTAGGCTTATCAGTTTACAAGTTATCAGGGTGAATGTGGTGTGTGCTCTACATCCTTCACATTGGAGCTGATCCCTCCACCCAGCACAGTATTTAGAGGTCACCCCTCTACAGTTATTTAGAGGTCACCCCTCTACAGCATGACGAGGTCACCCCTCCAGTTATTCATGCATCGTTGTTACAGCACATGACCTATATAAGCTCTGGCAATTAAAATACAGTAAATGTATGTTTTCAGATTTAACAGATAACAGTTCAGCTTTATTATTTATAAATCAGAATTTACAGATTATACACAGATTTCCGCTGCAACTTTACTTATCAGTCTTACAGCTCCAGTATTTTATCATCTGTTTCTTTTCAGTAATTCCTTATCATGCTTTATATCCGTTCACTGAGCGTCATGCTCAGCCGTAGTTCTTTCATGTTCTAACGGCAGGTACACCAGGACGCTCTGAGCGTGTGCATTGAATGGAAGCTATCCAGACTTCTTACTTTATGCCCTTCTTACATTATTCTGCTTATTTGGACATTTGTTTAGTCCTTTCCTTCAGTATTTTATTTTTCATGTTTTGAGCTTACGTTGGATTACCGATGTTTGATTCCGGTATTTCTGTTATGGTCAGTTAATGTTTTAGGACATTTACCTTATGCTTTGATGACACGCCATAAATACACGTAACGGTCCACTTATCCAAGTGGGGTGTTACAGTAGTAGTTTTACTTGGTGCCATAAATCAGCTTCTAAGATGAGTAAATTATATCGGTTTTTAATTTCAGGAAACATGTGGAATTCATATCCTAATCTCAATGCCATCACATTGGATCGTTTCCTTTCGGATGATAGACCTATTCTTCTTCGGGAATCTTTGGTAGATTATGGTCCTAGTCCGTTCAGATTCTATCACCATTGGTTGGAATGTGATGGTTTCAGAAAATTTGTGGAAGATATGTGGTGTGTCACTCTCGGTGACTGTAATAATGGTATGCGTAACTTAATGAAGAAACTCATGTTTCTAAAACAAAAAATCAGGGAGTGGAATTTTTAACATAATAATTCACATAAGCTTGAGTTGTTATGTCTACATGAAGAGCTTAATAAGATTTATGTGGAGATTGATAAAGGTAAGGGATCCTAAGATATTACTCTCACACGTATGGAGGTGATAAATTCCATTCAAAGCATCAATAAAACTCGTGCTACGAAAATTCTTCAAAAGTCTAAGATTAAATGGTTGGTAGAAGGTGATGACAATACGCGGTTCTTTCATGGTGTCCTCAATAAAAAACGTAGCCAAATGAGTATTAGGGGGTAATGAAGGATGGCTTATGGATGGATAAATCGGACCTGGTGAAAGAAGAATTTTTAAATCATTTTAGAGACAGATTTGCTCAACCATCTATTAATCGCATTCCCACTGACATGTTGTTTCCTACGACTTTAAATAGCGATCAACAATAAGACTTGGAAGCGGATGTGTATAAAGAAGAGATTAAGAAGGCTGTTTGGGACTCTAGTGTAGATAAATCCCCTAGGCCTGATGGTTTCACTTTTGGTTTTTATAGAAAAATTTTGGAACCTCATTGAGAAGGATGTTGTTTTGGCCGTTAAATATTTCTTTACACATGGGGTATTTCCAAACAGGTGTAACTCTTCTTTCATTGCTCTTATCCCTAAAATACCTGATGCAAATATGGTTAAAGATTTCCGTCCGATTTATCTTGTAGGAAGTGTGTATAAGATTATCACTAAGATCTTGGTCAATCGTCTAATTCCGGTTTTAGGGGATATTGTTCATGATGTTCAGTCAGCTTTCATGGCGGGGAGGAAAACTATGGATGGTCCATTTTTTCTTAATGAAGTTACTTAGTGGTTTTTGGTGAAAAAGAAACAAGCTCTCGTGTTTTAAGGTTGATTTCGAAAAGGCATATGATTCGGTTAGGTGGGATTACTTAGAAAACATTATGGTCAAGTTCGGGTTTGGTAATAAATGGTGTTCATGGATCCTAAATTATCTCTGGTCTCCAAGAGGATCGATTCTCTTAAATGGCAGCCCCACATCCGAATTCCAGTTTTTAAAGGGCTTAAACAAGGTGATTCTTCTATTTATTCTTATTATGGAAATCCTTCACTTATCTTTTCAAAGGGTGGTGGAAGCCGATATGTTTAGGGATATTAAGCTAAGTAATGAAGTTACTATATCGCACGTGTTTTTTATGGATGACGCAGTGTTTGTAGTTGAATGAAGCGCAGGTAATATCGATACTCTTACTAATGTCTTGGAGTGTTTCCATCGGGCATCGGGTCTAAAAATCAATATGAGTAAGAGCAAAACTTTGGGTGTGCATGTGGACGCGAACAGAGTGGAGCAAGCTGCCTTAAACTCGGGTGTCTAACACTTCGGTTGCCTTTCACTTACTTAGGTACCAAAGTGGAAGGAGCGATGCACAAGGTAGATAATTAGAAAGGGGTTATTGAAAAGGTCAATGATCGATTGTCAAAATGGAAAATGAAAGCTCCTTTGATAGGCGGTCGTCTAACGCTTCTTAAATCGGTTCTTGGTTCCATTCCAATTTTCCACATGTCCATTTATAAAGTTCCAGCAAAGGTCCTAAATGATTGGGAATCAATTCGTAGCTATTTCTTTAATGGTCACGATAATAGTAGTAAATGGGCTTCATGGGTCAAGTGGAGTAGTGTTGTTGCTACGAAGGAAAAAGGGGGTCTTGGTGTGGCCAGTCTTTATGGGTTGAACCGTGCTCTTATCTTAAAATGGTGTGGAGATTTGTTACTGATAAAGACTCGTTGTGGTCCAAAGTTGTTAGAGCTATTCATGGAGTGGATGGCGGTTTAGAAAAAGATTTGCAGATATATCGTCGCTCTTGTTGGCTGCACATAGTAAACGAAGTCATAGTTCTCAAGGGGCAAGGTATAGATTTTTTCGACTTCCTCAAATTGAAGGTGGGCGATGGCAGATCAACTCGATTATGGTAGGATAGATGGCGGGATATTGGTGATCTTAGTGGTAGATTCCCTCGTATTGATGCTCTCAAAACTTGTAAAAATGTTACCATTCATTCCAAATTTGAAGACCCCAACTTTGAGGTTTCTTTTGAGACGATCAGTTAGAGGTGGAGTTGAAAAACTCAACTTAATGCTATCAAAGATGAAGTTTCATGATGTTTCTTTAGTTCCTCAGGCGGATAGATACAGTTGATCCCTTAGTACTGATGGAAGTTATTCAGTGGATTCTTTGAAAAAGAAGATTGATAATCACCTATCCTAGAACGTGTCTTTTATGACAAGGTGGGTAAAGTATGTTCCTATTAAAATTAACATCTTAGCATGGAAAGTTAAGCTTGATGCATTGCCATCTAGATTTAATCTCTCTCGCCAGGGTTTGGATATAGCATCTCTTTCATGCCCTATCTGTGAAAACGGTCCAGAAACAATTTCTCACTTGTTTTTTAGATGTTCGTTGGCTGGTCAGATCTATTACAAGATCGCTAGGTGGTGGGACGTTTCATATGTAGGGTTTAATAACTATGACGAGTGGTTGTGTTGGTTGCTTGCGGTTCGTCTTCCGTCTAAGCTAAAAGGTATGTTGGAAGGGGTGTTTTACACTACATGGTGGCTTCTTTGGACTTTCAGGAACAAGACGATTTTTGATAGAAAGCTTCCTTTGAAGACAATGTTATTAGATGATATAATTTCTAGTTCGTTTAATTGGTGTAACTTTAGATGTAAAGCTTCGTTCACTTGGAACGATTGGCTTAAAAATCCGTATTTAATTTCTTTGTAATTCTAGCTCCTTGCTAGTTTAGCTAATAAAATCGCCTTTCCAAAAAAAGGTAAAACAGTTTAATCTTCGAGAATTACGAAAAATATGATTATAAAACAGGATGATAAGTTCCCGGCAACGGCGCCAAAAACTTGATGCGTGTTCCACATGTCTTAAATTTATATAACAAGGATTTACCAAACGAGGAACAAGAACACAAGCACGGGCAAGTATACCCTTTCGTGTATAGTATAGTTTTTAGTGATAAGCCAAGATCGTTCACAGGGACTTAGTTTCGTTTTGATAACCAAAAAAGTAATCAAAGATAATAACCAAATGTTTTGAAATTATTTTGAAATAATATGATAACAAATATGACTACTAATGGGATAGCTCATATAACATCTTGATGATGATAATAATGATCGAGATATGATAAGGTAGGTAAAGACTAATCAACCATTTTTGTCAAAATGGTGTTTTACAACTTACTTGGCTTGATTTAAACTTATGTCTTATAAGAAAATGATTCCTCCTAAGCTTAAACAAGTACTATAAGCTCAATGTTTTATTAAATTATCTAAGCGGATTTCTCCAACCAAAGATTCAAAAATCAAAGACAAGTTCTTTAAAAACTAGTTATAACAACTTGAACCTTTCAGGCCCCAAGTTATCGTAACCAGTCTTGTTTGATAAAGCAAGGTGATAGAAGTCAGATAGTATCGTGGTTCTTCAACATTAGCTTGAAATCATTTAGAAAAAGATCATATCATAGAATTCTCACTAGTCATATTTACATACCCATGTAGTCACAAATTACTTAGTCTAGCATAGCAAGTAAGTATATTTTATCAAATGTAAAAGAGTAAATATAAATCATACTTAGATTGAATTGGAATGAAGATTACACAAGTGTAACACCCGCTCTGATAAAGAGACTAATTGCCACGTTATGGTGTCATATCAGAAACGTATAAAATAAATTCCAAAACAAAACTTAATTATTAAATCACAAATAAAAGTAAAGTAACCTCCAACAAAACAAAATCCCAAAAACAAAGGGGTTCAAAATAAAAAATGTACTGAAATCATAATAAATGTCATCAGTAATTATTGACTCTAAGGTGACTCTAGAAATGCTCTCAAACCCAACTCTCAGTTCTCAACTTCTCGCTTAATACTTACCGCAGGAAACGAAACACGGCTGGACTAATGCTCAGTGAACAGATATAATAATAAGGTTGTAAAGAATAAGATATAATGGAAGTTATGAATAATAATCATAAGAAATATACAAAGAGAACGAAGTAAGGAATATCAAAAGAAGAATAATATAAAAGAAAAAGAAGTGCCCATGAGCTCATACATATCATATCATATCATATCATACCACATAATCATATAAGTGTACATGGGGAACAACTCCCATGTAAGGAAAGCGACATGGGGTGTATTACACACACAACCCATTCACTAAATCACATATCATAATCACATACCTAGGATGCATCCATACGCTCCCTACAAAACAAAGTCATATACATACACTATCTCATGACTAGCATACATACACATAATAGCATATATAAATGTGCGCCAAAAGGGAACATCAAGGACTAATCACATCACCACAGATAGTGTCACGTCATTGGTGCATCAATGATGTGGTCATGGTACCTGTATGACTAGTTACAAATAGCTCGGGAAAAAAGGAAAACATAACAAATCAAATAGGTCATTGGGATAATCATCAGGCAAAAGAGACATACAAATCATAACGAATCAAAGGGATTAACGAACTCATATAAATTAGTGAGAAATCAAATGGAACATAGCTATGGCATATGGGAATCATACTTAAGAAGTCTAAAAAGAATAAGAATGTCCTTACTGAAAGGACATAATATATGTACCTTAACGAATGCACAAAACAGAGCCGCACACAAACGCTAACGAGAATAAACACGTGTCATCGGAACTATAAAACATAAGTACATATATGACATACCATAATTAGACCCTTACTACTAAAATTTCCAAAAATAGGTGGTTGACACTATTTAAAACCATTGTTTTCTTATTACTGATTTTATGATGGTAATTAAGGTAAGTGTCACTACATGAATACCCAATCATTCAGTTCCATTATTTTTTTATGAAATTTATAGAGGCTCTCATATGAGTCTAAAAGGCCTCTGTAATTGGGCTTATGCCCTATCATCATCTAACCTATGCTATGACCCCACAAACCCAAGACTAGCCCAAAAATAGTCCTGGCATAAATATATAGAAAGTATTGACGTGTTTGACCCACTTAGACAACTTGATAAACCATAAAAAAACTAGGAGATGTCCCAACATATGAACAATATCTCCCTAAAGTGGCTTTAAAAATAACATCATATTTTAAGAGTTAGAATTTTTATACTACAACAAATATTTTCAGACTGAAAATCTTATTTTGACACTTATTCTTATAACAGTAGTTACCCTGACTTTCCTACCTCTTAAAACTAAAACGAGACCAGATACAGAAACTGGATTCAAAGTATTTGATGTTAGGCACTTGAATCAATTAAAAAGCTATTGTAAAACTCTATTTATACCCGTTTTAATCCAATTTATTTTTTAGACTGCCAAAAATCCGTTAATTGTTTTAATCGTTTTACCTAACCAAAACATCCTAAGGCATTTACATCTTGCTAATAATGATTAATAAACTTATTTGAGACCCCTTTGGGCCGTTTTAAAATACAGGTTTATTACGAAGATCATTAGAAAACCTTTTACCATCATAACATATATTTAGGGTTTATAGAAAACCTTAATCACAAATACATAAAAATAAAAGATCTATGGTAACCGATAGATATAAAGGACTGAAAACTTACATGAAGAAGATGGTTATGTGATGGAAGAATCACCACAAGTCACGCAAGTACACCAAAAACAAAAGGAGCAGGAAGAAGATGTAAGAAAAACCCATGACTCCAAAGTTCTTCAATTGAGGAAAACTAGAGAGAAAAACTTCAAAATTAAAAATAGAGGACGTGGAGAATGAGGAAAAACCCACGGCAAATAAGTATTATGGGAGATTCATTGTGTTTTATAGGCATGTTTCCTTGCTTAAGGGAACATGTTTAAAAGGTTTTTACGATATCTTAAAATAACACATTTATAAAACAAATCAATATTTTTCTCTTGTTTTTATTTCCTCTTTGGCCAGCAAAATACCTCACAAAAGGGTATCACATGTGTTATTTACCAAGTTAAAAGATGTACAAAATATATTTTTTAAATTCGTACACTCTTTTCTAACAGTAGGCTTAATACAAAACAAGTAAGTGTATAAACTTATAAATTACAAAAATCTTCAAAATATGTAAAAGGAGGTCGGCCTAAAATCATTATTTTATAAAGATTTTTATTTTTTTCATTTTTATAAACTTTATATTATAATATATTAATTTTCCAAATTGTATACATAAGGTTTAATTTATTTAAATTTTTTATTTAAATTTAAATACACATATAAATGAAATGAAATGAAATTTTCCGAAATGAAATGAAACTCAAATTTTCAAAATGAAATGAAATGGCCAAATTCAAAATTCGGGTTTTACAAACAGTGTCACGAAGTAACAACATTCCAACGACCCAAAAGTATAATACTCTTATTACAAGTATTTCCCAAAGTGGAAAATATACCCAAAAAGCTGCTAAAGGTACTAAGAAATCGGATATAGATTGATTGAAAGGTGTGTTGAAAATGAGGGGTGTTAGCCTCAATTTATAGTGTTGGTTGAGGTCAAAAGTCTGTGATACAAGTCTGAATGTGCGCCGCACATTGGAGGTGGCATTTGTGTGCCGCACAATCCAATCAGTGCGCCGCACATTGGTGCGTCCAAAATGTTCTTTTTCTTATTTTCACTTTGTTGCATTGTAGTAATGTATCTTTGGATCTTTTCCCTTTAGGCCTTCAATGTTTAACCGACACATAAAATTACATAGTTAAGTATCGAAAGTCCTTTATTGTCACATAGATAATATGTCGATAGTGTTAAGTGGAATATGTACAGTTTGGGTGTTATCAAATTTTTATGTATTAATCTTATTTTTTGGTTTGGAGTTAAAATGAAAATATACTACTATATAATAGCTTTAGATATAGATATATATATATATAAATATTAATAATGATTGTGTATATTGTCTTGTGTATACGAGGTTTTATCACAACAAGTATAAAAAATCGCGCTTGGTTGTGGTAGGTTTTAAAACGTGTTGTTGAAAAAACGGATATCGATATTTGTGCTTTTATATCGTTTTTCATTGGAGTTTGTCTTTTGTATCTTCAAGAGTTTTCATTGCGACTTTATGTAATTTCTATACTGTTAACTTATTTGTTAGAACGACATGTAAAAATTGCTATGTGAAATGGTATAAGACCATGTATAATAAAAATTGTCATGTTTAAGGTCTAGGAATACAATTTGTCTTGCAGGACCTAAAAAACACACATCTTGAAAGTGTACTATATTATAGTACTATAAGTTATACTACATCAAATATGCGTCGTTCGTAGTACCAAATGATGGGTTATTTGTTGCTTCTAAAATCGTAGCCATTCTGGTTCAGTTGCACCTTAATAAATGGATCCCTTCATGCACCTCTTTGACATGCTTAGAGTTGTGTTTGGTTGTTCCACAGGAATCATACGACCTGCATTACGAACATGTTAATCAAACACCAATCAGAGAATGTCATTCAGTACACGTTTCAAATTGATTTGTAAACTTTCTTAAGTTGTTGTAGTAGATTGGAGTAAGCTCAGATAATGGGACTTTTATAAAAAAGAGGATACACACGACATGGTTGCACCCTTAAAGGTTTCCCCACCAAGAAACGTGGCGTCTCAGTTTTATCCGTCCCCATTCAAACTCATCACGACCTGATGGTAGTTCAGCCATTTGTGGATGTAAGTGTATGAACTGTAAAGTAAACAAAGGATAGATCAAAATCTTAAAAAATAACCTGAATTGGCATCATATCTTTCTGGAAGGCGTGTGTTTTTCGATGTAGGCTCAGATAAGAGGAATGTTTATGAAAAAGAGGATACACACGACATGGCCGCAACCCTTAAAGGTTTCCCCGCCAAGAAACTTGGCGCCTCAGCTTTAACCATCTTCGTTCAAACTCATCACAGCCTAATAGTAGTTCAGGTATTGGCTTAATAGACAGTAAGAGTTTCAAGTAAAGACACACTCTTACATCTACAACAACATGATTATTATAAAGAATTGGCGGGAATTTTTTGTACCCACGTGTCGCACACACTTAATACACGTACGTATCATACACACACACACACACGTGTATACCACATCTCTAATTCCAATATCAGACTTGAAAATTTATGCCTCAATCTCCTTTTGTGCCTCTGCTATTTCTAAAACAAATATGTATTAGCAATTCCAAAAGTAGTTACTTGATTATCAAAATCAAACATAATAAGTAAGTATAAAAATTAGCATACCTGATTAAAACACTTTATGCTTTAGAACATTGTCAGGTCGGTGAAAGATATTGGAAACACCCATAATCAATCCAATGGACAGTATCCATCATGTATGCAAACATTCAATAGCAGTTTGCATAACGAATTTCATTTAGCCACTCTTCTCATATAGGCTCATATATGGCAGCATTAAGGAATAAGAGGAAACGCCCGCCATGGCTATAACCCTGACGGGTTTCCCGGCCAAGATACGGGCAATCTCAACTTTAACTAGGCCTATTTAAACTCATCACAACCCGAGAATAGCATACGCCAACGCGACCATACACACACATATACTACACGCTTCTTGTTCTAAAATGAAACCTGAAACTGATCTTAAAACACATGCCTCCATCTTCTCCCGATCTTTTCGTTTCCTAAAAAGTTGTAGCATGTAGGCTCAGATAGGGCGCCATTAAGGAAAAAGAGGATACGCCTGCCATGGCTGCAACCCCGACTGGTTGCCCTGCCAAGAAATGGACAATCTCAACTTTAGTTTGTCATATTTAAACACACCACAACCTGAAAAATTAGCATACCAGACTTAAACACTTTATGCTTTAGAACATCCTCATGCAGGTTAAAGAGATTGGATACACCCATAGTCAACCCAATGGAAAGTATCCAACACGTAGCAAAAGTTTCCAATATCAGTTTGCATAATAAATCCATATCGAACTTCATTTTTCTGAAACAGTGATTGGACAATTACCAAAACAGAATCTCAGGTTGCCACAGGCGTTATATATATTATAGTTTCCACGAAAAGTTTTATCAAACATGTGAACAAGAGCCACTCTTCTCGTATAGGCTCAGATATGGCACCATTAAGGAAAAAGATGATCAACATGCCATGGTTGCTACCCTGACAGGTTGTCCCGCAAAGATACGGGTAATCTCAACTTTAACTAGTCTTATTTAAACTAATCATAGCCTCAGAATAGCATGCGACAAACATGAAATAGATCTTAAAATACATGCCGCCATCTATCTCACTTTTTTTGTAACAATGATATCAAACCCGACATGGGTGTGAACACGTTTTAGTGTTGGCCCACCAAGGCATAGGTGCCACCACGATTATGTGACACCGTGTGCCAAAATATGGCACACCACACGAAAAAAAGAATGCCATATTTAAGGGTGTCCGTCCTGACATGGCTACAATCACAGTTTCGTGATGCCACACATCCATTTAGGTTTTTCCCTATTAGTATCATCTGAAACAAAATTCAGTGACACATAAATTACAAAGCAATGTAACAATATATGTGAATCGCTTTATTCACCCAGCGTTAACCAAACATAGAGTTAATATACACAAAAGTTACTAAAGTTTGTCAAAAAGTTCGATTACGTTATCAAAGTTTAAAACCTAACAGATAAGTTACCCAAGTATACGAGTTTATTTTTTGGGTTACTGAACGTTTATATAAGTTACACTCGTGCTACTTTCATGAAAGGTTACCGGCTAATAAGGTATTTTCTTTGCCACATTGGACTTTCTGGGTCCTACCCATCCATTGTTTATAAATATTTTTACACCACATACTTTCATCTTCAACATCTCCATCTCTTATCTTCAACAACATCTCTTATCTTTCTCTTTAGTTCCCACTTAGGTTTAACCACAAATCCTCAAATTTGGCCTACATATTCAACCACACAATGAAATCAATCCCACCATACAACAATAGGTTCTAACTCATTCATTACAACAACTAAAAAATTTAGACAGAGCAACCAACTCAACATGAAACAATCATATATAAGTTTAAGATCTAATCTTTAAAACTTGAAAGAGCAAGAAAAGAAACAAGATATCGGGCTTAAACTTTTTCAAGAAAATATTTTTTAAGATCCAAATCCAAACCAAATAGATTCGTGGAAAGCTTTACTTTAGTACAACCATAACAAAAAAATTTGGTTATCCTGAATTACTCCAGTCTCAAAGTAGAAACCTAGATTCAATATGTTGACTTTTAACATTACAATCATCATCTTGCTGCCTGCAGTCCTCCATTATAGTTGCGTAGGTGTGTTTGGTAGGGATGAGATATTGTTTTTTCAAGTTAAGGCTAATAAAATACAATAGACAAAGCAACCTGTTAGCCTCAAAATATTGAGTTAAATAAGAATGTTCGGTCATATGTTTAATATGTATCATATTTTAGAACGTTGTAATAGGTCGTAGATTAGTCGTGTTTTACGGGCTTAACTTTAAGCTAAAGTTCATTCATAAGTAACTAAAGCCTAAAAGGAAAGCCCGTCCCATTAATATATAGCCCATACAAGCCCGTATGTGGGTGGACTATATATACCCTCCTCCAAGCATGTTAGGAGGAGGTTGGCTCATTTGTATTCACTCTCTCTAATCTAATATTCACCAAGTTTCCAACCATTCTCTCTCTTTTCTCTCTCTACTATCTCTCTCTAGAATTCATCTATCTTCTATCTATTTTTCTTGTTTAATCATCACAAAGAAAGGGACAACAATTGGTATCAGAGCTAACCGGAGGTGTTTTGTGTTTGTGTTTGTTTATATCATGGGTTTGATGGCTTATTCAGCTTATTTTCTGCTTATGTTGTAAGCTGGAATAAGTCGTGTTTTTTGTGTTCAGTATATGCATCCATCATCCATTTTTCTTAATCATGTCAGTTCATAAAGTCCATACATTCATGTCTTATTTGTGTCACCAGTTGGTTGTCTGGGTTGAGTGGCTTATCTTGACTGTCAAAGTCACTTTTTATTATCTGTTTCATTCTTTTTTCATCAATTTTTGTCCACATCAGTTGCTATTTCTTCTATCTATAAGTTTTTACGTGCCAAAAAACTGTCTTGGTTTTGAGGCTATTATTTTTAAGATGAAGATATGAAGAAAAAAAAGGACAGATGTGAAAACACCAGATCCACCTTTTTCGGGAAAAAGAAAAAAAAATTGTACCATTGCGACACAAAACCCATCGCAATGTCATTAGGGTTTTGATATTACGACACATATTACGACAGACATTGCGATGTGGTTTCAGCTTGGTATTGCGACAGACTTGTGTGCTTTGCGACAGATTATTTCTTGACATTGCGACAGACTTATATTTTGGCATTGCGACAATATGACTC
The DNA here is from genome assembly GCA_025667525.1 of Glebionis coronaria. NCBI lineage: Eukaryota > Viridiplantae > Streptophyta > Magnoliopsida > Asterales > Asteraceae > Glebionis > Glebionis coronaria. The sequence goes on along the minus strand of CM046880.1, from coordinate 335,772,660 downwards.
GGTTGAAAAAAAAAACATTGCGACATTATGACTAAACAGAAAATACCGAGACCTTTGTCACATCAATGTTTTCAACCAACTCATCAACATCATCAAACAATCCAAACCCAACTCTTTCCTATCCTTACCCATCGTCACATCAAAATCTAAACAGAAAGAATGATCTTAGATTCTACTCGTGTTTAGACATGCATGTCAAAGATCTATATTGATCCAACACGAAATAATCATCAGTGTTACAATCTATTTGTTTCTTTCGTCTATTAAACAAGAATTATAACAGATGCTACCTGTGACGTTTATCATAAGATCTTGAAGCTTCACTTGACTTCTTGTGGTTCGAAATGGTATAAGATAAAAGACAAAGGCATGTTTGGTGATTAAAATCATAATCTGATTCATATTTGAAAAGGATGGTTCGGTTTTAGTTATAGGGTTTTTATATGATCTAACATTCTAGGTCATTTGATTCGTTTATTTTTTTAATGAAGTAGATGAGGCTGTAAAGATAAAGGATTTTTTTTTCTGTTTTTGATATGAGATGAGAGAAGGGGGTGGAGTATCTAATATGTTATTAGGTTTAAGTGATTAGTGGTAGTTATATACCCGAAAGTCAAGGGTTCTCAACTGGGCCTACATCTACCACTCATTTTGTTAAAGATATTAAGAGTTGGATTTCAGTCACTTGGTGTCCGATTATTATAAGTGGGTCAACTCGACATAGCTAGGTGATTGGGCTTGCATATCTGTTATATAAAAAGTTTCTTCATTTGTTGAGTGTCCGAAATTTAGTGATGGATTTGGTCAAGTTTCTACTAGGCCCACAATAAGCTATCGACGGTGAATTAGAATTGGAATAATGGATATGGACTGGAATGTGCCAAGTGATTTAAAGATTGGACCGAATATGATCTGGAATATATATGGGATATTGATAGCGGATCGGACGATTGATTTGTATCAATATATATGAAATGTTCTTGGGATATTGATTCGGAATCTGTAGGTTCATATAACTTAGATCATACCCACAACCTAAAGGATGATAAGCAAAAAGGGAAGATTCAAAAAAGAAAAAACCGTGTATTCAAAACCTAGTACACTAAATTCCACTAGATTTCAACACACTCCTAATGGTAGTCAAGCAAAACCTAGGATCCCTTACCAGCAACCTAGGAATTGGAAACCATCCATGAATAGTCATGTTGCGAACATTATGCCTGAACGATTTGGAAAACCCAGGAATACAAGGACTTTCGTGAATCCCAAATTCCATGTATGTCCTACTTGCAAAAAAGGTATTCACAATGGAAATCATGACCATTGCATTTTGCAATACCTCTATGAGGTCAAATCTCTTTCCTTTTAACGGAGATCGAATACAAAATCCCATAAGACAACAAGGAGATACAAACCCGTCGCAAAGAAAAGCAATAACAACAAATCTGAAACGTGGATTTAAAAAGGACATAGTTTCTACCCAAAGAAGTCTTCCGTTGTGCAAGAGAAAACTAATCCTAAATCTAGTCTTCAGTGGAAACCAACAGGTCAGATCTTCACGGAAGTTGGTCTTAAGTGGATTCCAATAGAGAAGAGTGATGACACCTGCGCTAGCACGAATGCGAATGTTTTAGCCGTAAACAAGGAATTTGTTACTCCTAACACTAGTATTTGTACGAACTCTTCTTCTGTTATTGCAGGTACAACAGCAGATTCTGAACCCACTTCTTCTTCCTCAAAGGGTTCCAATTCTATACACTCGATATCACCTACTTCTGCTGTACAAAAGTCTATTCTGGATTATTTTCGAAAAACTTGAGAAAATACAAAAATAAAATAAAATGTAAATATCATTAGAAAAACAAAATAAAAAAAATGGAAAAATCTTTGAAAATACCAAAAATATTCTTCTCGACATGTCTTTCAGTATCGATAATATGGACGTACCTAGAAATGTCGCTCAATAACGACACGCGTGTGTACATAAAGCTTGAATGAAAGTTGTAAATATTTTCAAAACATGTCATTTCTATTTTTAATAAAGGAAAATGTCTATTTTGGACAATTTTCCAACAATAGGTAGAGCAATCTATCTTGGGTTGAGCTTGTCACAAAACATTCAACGTTTTGAGCTCAAGACAATGGCTTGTAATCACTTTCAGGTTGCAACCCGGATCGATATTCACGGGGGAGTGTACGATTAGTGAGCTTACCCTCAACAAAAGAAGAGAAATCTTATTACACTTGAGTGGATTTGTCAAGACATTCAAAGTCTATGAACTCAAGTTTATGCTTTAGAAAAACCTCTTCGCCAAAAAGAAATAGAGTTTTTCAAAAAGCGTTGAACACAATTTTTTCAAGAGTTTTTCAATAATTATTCAAAATCTTTCAAAAATTATGTGTTCAACAACTCCTATCCTCAAAAAGTGAAATGTGGATCACATCCTCACAATGACAATTTAATTGGATCAATTTTTGAGAGGGAGCGTTTCAATAATTCATGCTAGTAACACACACTTTTCTCCCGATTTTTTCAAGACTATTTTTTGTGATATATATTTTAATCAAATTTTGTATCTCTAATATCAAAAGATTTTATATATTAGAGATAGGGGGAGAAAATGTGATTAAAATTTTATCTATAGACTCATGCACTTTTAACTCTTACCCACATGTGTGAAACACTTTCGATTATCGGTGCACATGTGTAGGGGGAGCTTTTCTGAAACGACATAACTAGCAAGGAGTTAAATGTTTTTCAAACACTTTGTTAGAATTTAAAGTGGTTTATGGTTATGATCAAATATCCACAACATCTTTAATCCACGACGTTATTGGTGTCAAAAGGGTGGTTAGCTTTAAGTCCTATGATCCAACCAGAATCGAAGGGATCTTCCTAGGGACAATCCAATAGATTATTAGAAGTTCTTAGGAAAGATGGAGTAGAATGTGAACGTAGTTGAATGCCGACTAAGTACTGATGCTAGCACTAGAACAATCACAACAAGGTGCTAGTAATGATGTCGTGGTAAGCATTAAAGGGATTGAAGAATAAAAAAGAAATGTAAGGATTAAGGGTATAAAGAAAGAAGCCCTCCATACAACTTAGGCAGAAACCGGGTCAACACATCATGAAGACAACTCATCATGGACGCAGTGATGTAATGCATAACCCTTACCTAGCTACTCAGGCTTCTCTCAAAAGAAGTTTGTTTTATTGTCACAGATAACAACATGACTTCTATTAGCTTTCTCCCTCCGAGATAGTTGATATTGAATAGGTGACATCTGCTCCAGCCTCCGACCACTAAAAGTGCAAAAATCGAGTCTAGAGCCTAGAGATCAATCAAATCTTGTTAGGACACACGGATGACGAACAAGAGAGGCCTACGCTATATCTTTGTGGTATTGCTAGAACACTTAGAGTGATACTACTTAGTATTCACAATGATGAGTGGAAATCCTTCCAGTGTTAACATTAAACATAACTACGGTAGGTCATATGTAAGATTCTTTGTGAATTGAACATGTGTTAAACTGAAAAGCAATAGTGGTTTGATTCTGAATTGATTTAAAATCGTTTAAGGTTTCTACGCAATATCTTTATGATCTTGCCAGAACATTCAAAGTGATATTCATTAATATTCACAGTTAGGGGTGTCAAAAAAGTTGATCCGACCTGAACCCGACCCGAACCCGAACCCGAATAATCATATTCGGGTCTGGTCACTCGGGTCCAAAAGTGTATTCGGGTCAATTCGAGTTGACCCGAATTGACCCGAGTTCTAATTAGGCTCGGGTTCGGGTTATATATTTTTACTCTTGACCCGACTTAACCCGACCCGACTTGACCCGAACCCGACCAACCCTGTAGGATATGTAAATCTTGCTTATGTTTTAGAGAGAGAAAGAGATAGAGAGATGGTGATAACACACACACTTAGAGAGAGAAAGTGAAAGAAAAACACTTTCCAACTATGTGTAAAAATGAAGAACCACACTACCCTCTCCATCTAAGGAGAGGGTTTATATACCCAAGCCCTTGTCATGGGCTTGGGCTTACATTTGGGCCGGCCTACACATGTTGTAGGCTAGGCTTTGGTTTGTTTGTTAAATAAAGATAAGTAACTAAACTACGAGCTATTACATGAACTATCGTTGGAGTGACCGATCCTTCTTAATACGTAAAACGTATTTCCAACAATCTCCCCCAAAGGGAGGTCACTCCAAACAAGGGCATTACCCAAGTTACAATAATAAGATAAACCTAGCATACTATGCTTGTCTTGAGCTCGTAGTCTTCGTCTTTCTTTTCTTTTTCGTTTCAGGTGAAAATGCTGATGCGATCATTGATATCAATCTTGAGCATAAATCTCTTGCCTTGATCTCGTGCATCCATCACTTGTGATTTTCGCCTCCTCGTGATACCATGTCCCACATACTTATACCTTTGTAATTCTTGAAAGCTTCAGAGTTCAATACAGCGGAAGACTTAACTTTTAGGCTTTCTTGAATTAGATAAGGTATTAAGTGCATATAGTATAAGCATGCGGGGACGACTTCTTCTCGGATTCCGCAATGCCACCGTCTTCAAATGCCGCAACATAAGTAGACACGAACGAAATGGCTTTGAACACTTCATTCTAATTCGGTAGCATTTTACCTCCGATCGGTGAAGACCGTTGGACGATATAAAATATTGTACTTGTGGCAGGTAGATTTAATTAAAAATCTCCTTGACAAGATTTCGCGGGTAAACTCGTTCTCTTTACTCGACCTTCCAAAGCTGACTGCGAACGTAAAGAGTGAATCATTTGGATAAAATTATCCGCATGATTGAAGCCGTCAATTCTGATTCCTGGAACAAGTTTGACTCATTAAAGAATCGCACCATCGTTGCTTTCCAGTTGTCACGAGCTTGATTCATATTGAATCTTGCAAGTTACCTACCAAGTGCTGTTTGAGGTTAACATTAGAAGGATTTCCACTCATCATTGTGAACACTAAGGTATCACTCTGAGTGTTCTGGCAAGATCACTAAGATATTGCATAGAGGCCTGGAACGTGTTTAAATTCAGTTAAGAATTAAACCACTGTTGGTTTCTAGTTATCACAAGTTTGATTCATAAAGAGTCGCTGATAGGTGTGAAAACACCCATCTTTTTACCACTTAATTACAATAATAAACGAGCCAAAACGTGTATTTTATGTCGTAAATGTCGGAATTATGCGTGGTTTGTGTTTTTGTTGTGATTTAGGACGAAAAGGTGAAAAGTGGAGAAAACACGGGCATTCACGGGCTTTTATCGAAGAAAACGACAAAAGACGAAGTCAAGAGATCAAGAGTGCAAAAAGAACGGAAGTCCAAGGCCTATTCTGAAGATTTATCGAAGAACAAGTCTAAAGACGGAAGTTTAATAAAGCCGAAGAACTCGAGTCTAATAAATAAATAAATTATAAGACGAGTTTAATTAATCCCGAGACAAAGTCGAAGAACTTAAAAGACGAGAAGACGTGAAGAAAGAAAGAAAGAGGAGGCAACACATGCACCTCCCCATTTCCTATAAATACCCTCCTAAACTCATTTAAGAGGGTTGGTTAGTTTTAGTTTAGAGTAGTTTCCATTTTCATTTGAGGTAGGTGATTCTAGAGAGAGAAAGTGACAGTTTCTCTCACTAGGATCTCAATCTTTTATCTTCCTTTCTTGTTTATAATCAAAACTTTATTTTCTAATAGTTTAATTCTTGTTTTAATCTTAATCTTATTCTATCTTTCTTAGTTTTTTTATATGATCTTAAATCCGATCTCTTTATATACATGTCTTGTTGATTTTGATGTTTGATTAAAAAGTTCATCTTTTTGTTTCCATCTAAGCTTTTATACGAATTAAGCTATAAGTTTGACAATCTTATTGGCTTATTTTGTATTTAGCTTATTTGATTTTAAAGTTTTTAAAAAAAAGTTTTATCTTTTTAAAGTTCCTTTTATAAAGTTTATGAATTTCATATTTCAAAAGTTGTCAAATTTATGCTTAGTGAGTTATTTTAGATTTGGTTAAGTGAGCTTATTGAAAGTGCTTATTGAGATTTGTGCTTATCTCCATTTTCGGATTTGTTGGTGTTCATCGCAATATTGAGGGTAATACACATTCCGATGGGTTGCTTGTTTGTATTGCAATAACCCTTGTGGTTCTACTTTGCGATCATTTGTACCATCCCCCTTATTCCGATCGGGATTGCGATCGCTCATTGCGATCGCATATTCCGACGGAGTTTAAGGTATATTGCGACGAAGTGCTGCCCAAATTTTGATAGCCACATTCGGATAGATTTTGGTACTTTAGTTATTCCGACAGTTTTTATTTTTTTTAGACATTCCGATAGATTTTTTTTGTATACATTCCGATAGTCATTAGGTTTATTATTGCGATAGTATTTTTTTATATATATAACATTCCGATGCTTCTTAATTTACACATTCCGATACTTAAATTGCCACATTCCGATAGATGTATTTAGTTGTATATTGCGATGGAAATACAATGCATGCATGCATACTTATCTTTGGCGCCAATTTGAGCTAGCAGGTTGCTAGCTTGAGCTAGCTGCCTGCTAGCTTGTTTATTTATTGTTTTTGTTCCGTAATCGTTTAGTTTTATCTGAAAGTTGTTCCGATTTTATTTTTGAAAGTTACGTATTTTTAGTTGAATTTTTCATTGATTTTTAGTATTAATATTTTTTCGTAAAGTTCAAGTTTTATCTTTTATTTAGTACCCGCTTTAGGTTTTCCCTCGTTTAGTTTTAAAGTACCATTTTAGTTTTATTCTCTCCTTTTTCATTTAGTAAACTTTATTTTCGAGTCGATAGTTGATTTCGTCCTTTAGTTTTATTTTTATTAATTGTTTCGCTTTAAATTACGTTTTTTGTTTTAAATTTCGTTTTAATATCGTTTTTATTTTTAGTTCTTAGTATTCACCTTGTTTTACTTTTATTATTTGTACCTGTCTTTAGTTTATCTTAAATACTTTTCGCATTTACTTTTTAATTAGTTATAGATAATCAACCTCACTTTTTCTTAACCAAAAACAATCGAGTCACACATTTAACCGGAAATCAATTCGTTAAGACACCGAGAACGAACAATTGAACCTATGCAAATCTCTTGTATTAGTCGTACAAGTCACCTACCATGAGCTTTTTGATATTCGCTCAAGAAGGATTTCCATCTTCATTGTAAATACTCTCGTATTACTCAGATGTTCAGGCAAGATCATGAAGATTTTGCGTAGGACTCTTAAAATCTTTCTTACTTTTCACAGTGTGTGAAGAAGCAAGGAAATATGAAAGTGTGTTCTAATGATATATTTGATGATCTCAAATGGCTCTAGACTCGATCGTGCATTTTGGATTTTAGTGATCGGAGGCTGGAGAGGAGTGCCACCATTTCAATACCAATTTATTCGGAGTGAATAAATCAATAGATAACGTGTTGTCTCATTGTGATTAAAACGAATACCTTTTGAGAGATATCTGAGTTAGCTGGGATGGGTTGTGCATTGCATCACTGGGTCCATGATGTCTTATCTTCAATATCAAGCATCATTAAAAATGATCTCAATAGCATATGTATTGACCCGTTTCTTCCTAAAGTTGTAAGGAGGGCTTCTTTCTTTACACCCTTTATCTTTACAATTCTTTTTCATTCTTCAACCCCTTCAATGCTTACCAATACGTCATAACTAGCACCTTGTTGTGATTGTTCCAGTTCTAACTTAAGTACTTGGTCGGCATTTAGCTACGTTCACAATCTTTCTCCAACTTTCCTAAGGACTACTATTTCTAGCTATGGAATGTCCTTGGGAAGATTCCTCCGGTTCTGGAAGAATCATAGGACTTAACCTATCCTACCATCCTTATGTCACCACAATCTTCATCGTCGTAAAATAAATGGGTTTTGAGTAAGTATATGTCACCATGAAAATCCGTTTTGCTCCCCCTTAACATATGCCACGATATTCGAAAACATTTCGCATATGTCGGGATGAGTCAGCACATTAAGTCAAACCATTTGTGATAATATCCCATATTAAATCACATTTTCTCCCCCATATTAAAAATATTAACCCAATCGATGTTTTTAATATCAATTGATTTAATGAAGTTTTAACAAAGGTTTTGGGAAGAAAAATGCAAGTCCATTTTATCTTCATGATATCAAACGTATGAGATATGATACCGATTTGTAACATGATCACATATTCACCATATTAGAAAAGAATTGACAAGGTTGGACCTGATAGATGAGAACATCATATGATAAGATCAAATGGTTCTTGTCAGCATATGTTGGTCGCCTCGTCACGTCTGAAGTCATCTCTTGACACCACATGTACGATTGGTATTGTTGTCTTGACACCAACTTGTGAACTTGGCGCCAATTTGAGCTAGCAGGTTGCTAGCTTGAGCTAGCTGCCTGCTAGCTTGTTTATTTATTGTTTTTGTTCCGTAATCGTTTAGTTTTATCTGAAAGTTGTTCCGATTTTATTTTTGAAAGTTACGTATTTTTAGTTGAATTTTTCATCGATTTTTAGTATTAATATTTTTTCGTAAAGTTCAAGTTTTATCTTTTATTTAGTACCCGCTTTAGGTTTTCCCTCGTTTAGTTTTAAAGTACCATTTTAGTTTTATTCTCTCCTTTTTCATTTAGTAAACTTTATTTTCGAGTCGATAGTTGATTTCGTCCTTTAGTTTTATTTTTATTAATTGTTTCGCTTTAAATTACGTTTTTTGTTTTAAATTTCGTTTTAATTTTTAGTTCTTAGTATTCACCTTGTTTTACTTTTATTATTTGTACTTGTCTTTAGTTTATTTTAAATACTTTTCGCATTTACTTTTTAATTAGTTATAGATAATCAACCTCACTTTTCTTAACAAAAAACAATTGAGTCACACATTTAACCGAAAATCAATTCGTTAAGACACCGAGAACGAACAATTGAACCTATGCAAATCTCTTGTATTAAATGGCGCCGCTGCCGGCTCTTTTCGTGAGGATTAACGGTTTTTTGTGAGAGACGCGTTGGATTTTGGGATCCGTTCACTCGTGAACGTTATTTTTCGTGTAAAAAATTTTCAAAAATCCAAAAACATTTGAAAAATCATAAAAAGCATTTCTTTTTCAAAGTTTTGCACCAAAAATATTCTTCTTGCTTATCTATTTTTCTTTATGGATTCTTATGTCCATTGCGTCGGTTGTGGGAGACGATTATACGGGAACGACTCTTGTCAATGGTGTACATGTGAGCGGTGCGGAAACGATATCAACAACACACAATTCGGATTTTGTCCTTTGTGCAACTCGACTAATTCGTCCTTTTTGAACCCACCTCCTGTTCCCTCGTGCATCTATTGTGGAAGCAATTCTCATTGGAATGTTTCGTGCCCGGTTCAATACCCGTATGGTCACGGGCAAGAACCGGGGTACAATTATGACAATGATAATAGCTATCCACAAGACGCACCCAGTCTTTCTCCTTACCCGTTTTGCAACAACTGTGGGGGTCCTCACGATACCTATTATTGTCAACCAATGAATTATTATGAGCAAAATCCATGTCCTCAGTTTTCTTCACCAATGGATTATTATGAACCAAACCCGGTTTCTATTTCTTCTCAACCGATGAACTACTATGAGCCACAACCATGCTATAATTCTGGTTTTCATAACTATGAGCCTCCACATCACACCCACAATCATCAATCCTCTCAGGGAATTCGTATTGATCAACAACTCACTACTCTGAATGAAGAAAGGCACGCCATTATTTTGGAAATTCAAGAAGCCTTTGTTCAGTTTAAAAAAGCATGGGCGGAGGAAAAGCGACTGCAACAAGAGCAAGTATCTAATCTTAGTGATTATACCCCTCCTCTTGTGCGTAAATACTATTATGATGATGATGACGATGATGATGTATGCACTTTCAACACATCTTCTGAAGTTACTGCTCCTACTCTCGATGTTCCTACTGCGTCTAAGGATCTTGATTCGTTGAATGAGCTTAGTGATGTTGGTCTCGACAAAGTATTGGATGATGAGGTTTGTGACTTACCTGCTATGGAGCTTCAGGACGACATTGCTCTTACGGAAGAGGTCGATCCTAGTGATGACGATTCTTCTCTCTGCTATGAGAATTTCACTTTTGAAGTTTCTCAATCTCCACTGGGAGATGCGGGCGATGACGATTTATTCTCTCCGGCTTACGAGAAGTTCACCGATGAACTTGATCTTGTGGATGAGGTGGAAGACGTGCTTCTTCGTGATAGATTACGGAAAGTGCACCTTCTTATTGCTCAAATCGAAGAGTTGACTTCTCCTCCTCTCTCCGAGTCTTTGCCTCCATCTCTTCCTCCCATTGAAGATAATGACCCGTTGCTGGAATAAATCGACATTCACTCCATGCCTCTAGGTATTGATGATAATTATACGGAGGGGGATATTATTTTTGATAATTTGCTGCAGGAAAGTATTGCCCCAAGTCCCCTTCCTGAGCACCTTTCATCCTCCCCTTTAGCCACTATTACGGAGGATGAGTGCTTTGACCCGGGAGGTGACATTGATTATGCTATCATTGATAACATTTCGGCTTTGCCGCTTGCTCCACATCCATTGTCTTTGGGGGATGACAATGTGCTTACTTTACCCACCCCACCTCCCGTGGTTCCTGATTTCACATACTATACGTATGTTGAAAGGACTTTTCTCCCATACAAGACTTATCCGTTCGCCTCTCCTTTGTTGATGTTAACCGGGAACGAGGACAAGGTCTTTGATCCCGGTATTACATTCGAGGCTTCCCCATGGACTATTTAATTCGGGGACGAGTCAGGCTCGTGACTCGGTTAACAAAAACAAGCGCTTTTTGGGAGGCAACCCAATTATCTATCTATCTTTACCATAAGTGTAGGGGGGAGCCCGGTGGTGTTTCTTGTTTTCTTTCTTATCATGTGCAGGGATTAGAGCTTCAAAGACACACTCTTGATGACTTTTGACGAACTGTGATTCCGTGTTCCCTTCTTCCCGGTTCTATCCTAAACTCTCTTCGATTCACTATTTTATATTTCTCAATATTAAAATAGGAATCTCTTTAGTTGTCTCTTCCTTAGCAAGATTTAAACAACGTGCACAATGTCCTAAGTATAGGGGAGTTTACTCCCACATGCTTAAACATTGAGGACAATGTTTATATTAAGTGTAGGGGGGACTTCTATCGAAGTTAAGTGGTCTTTTCCTTGTATTTGTCCTCATTTTAACCGGAAAATCAATTTTTCGACATTTTTCAAAAATTTTGATCTATTTTGGCCTATTAGTTTTGCCCTTTGTATAGTTATTTTCTTTCTTTGCTAGAATAAATCTTTAATAAAGTGGTTTTAGTTTTCAAACGTTGTGAATCTTTTGACTCAACCCGAGTTTACTTATCTAAGTTTACTCTAGCTAGTACCCTTAACGGGTTTAACTCAAGTTTTGCTAGGCTTTTATATAGGGAGCTATAAAACGCGAAAGTCTTAACTCTCACGGGTTAAGAACAAGAACTTTTCGCAAGTTCCTATAATTGATCCTAGAGAGTTGTTTATCAAGGGAACTTTAAAATGCGATTTCTAAAACTTGAAAAAGTCTAAGAATTTGCAAGATCCTATAGGCGACTCGAAAACCCAAAACTTTGATTTAATAGGCTAAGCATCCACGAGTCTCATTCCTTGAGATTTTAAACTGTGGAGAACGAGAGATGATAGAGCCAATTATAAGTTCGGTATTCTTTCGTGAATTTATGTGAGTTAATTATAAGCCTATTCTCCCATCGCCTGCTAATAAATTTATCTGCAATAAATAAGGTTGTACGATTTGAAAAGTTACTTAGCTTCTAGCCCAAGATCGTTTAAAAGTTGCTCGGTATGGATTAGAGTTCATAGCCAAGGCATAACTTATTGAAGCGGGATGTGAAGATTGGCGAGTCCAAAAAGGTCCTAACAAGGCATGAGGACTATATTTTGTTGCTAAAGATCCAAAGTGATGTGAAGAATCATTTATCGAAAATCAAGAAGGATCGAGACACACGACGAAAAGAAAAAACTCCCCAAAAGTCATGGAAAAGTGTATCCGAAAAGACCCTAACAAGGTATGAGGATAAATAGATCCAAGTCATAAAAGGAGGCGGATCGTTGTATATCAAAGTCCAAAATAAAGATTGGAGAAAAATGAAGAAGTCGTGGTCCAAGTATAAATCTCTCAAAACTTCAAGTGAAGAAATTCCTATTGTGAAGAGAAGGCCATTATTTCATGAACGTCTCTCAAGGTTTGAAGTATGAAGTCGCTGCCAAATATCGGTCCGAGAAAGGTCTCAAATCGCAAAGCGAGTTATGCCAAGATATGAACTTTATGAGGTCCCGAGAAGCAGTTTTAAAAGATTTTGTCCTTTAGCTAACTATTGATTAAATCGTTCACTTTATTTTCGGACTAAATAACTATCGAAATAAGTCAACAATGCATCTTCGTGATCATTCAAGACAAAAATAAAATATAAGAGATACACCTAGGAATAAGGGAGTCTAAGTGAATAATTGGCCCACATGAGTTCGTGGTAGTTTGCTAACTTATAATAACAATGATCTCGTTTTTAAGCTTGGTTTGGAGAAAGTGAAAACTTGAGGATGATGATCATTCATGACATTTCCAAAACCCTAAGGTATGTTTTTGTTTTCTTTACTTTGAATGTTTATAGTTTTCTATCTCTTTAATAAAGGCCAACGTGGATTGATTATGATGAAAAATGTAATCGTGCTTTGTAACTAATGCATTGCATGAGGACATTGCAATGGTCAAGTGTAGGGGATTTGATAGGTGTGAAAACACCCATCTTTTTACCACTTAATTACAATAATAACCGAGCCAAAACGTGTATTTTATGTCGTAAATGTCGGAATTATGCGTGGTTTGTGTTTTTGTTGTGATTTAGGACGAAAAGGTGAAAAGTGGAGAAAACACGGGCATTCACGGGCTTTTATCGAAGAAAACGACAAAAGACGAAGTCAAGAGATCAAGAGTGCAAAAAGAACGGAAGTCCAAGGCCTATTCTGAAGATTTATCAAAGAACAAGTCTAAAGACGGAAGTTTAATAAAGCCGAAGAACTCGAGTCTAATAAATAAATAAATTATAAGACGAGTTTAATTAATCCCGAGACAAAGTCGATAAAGTCGAAGAACTTAAAAGACGAGAAGACGTGAAGAAAGAAAGAAAGAGGAGGCAACACATGCACCTCCCCATTTCCTATAAATACCCTCCTAAACTCATTTAGGAGGGTTGGTTAGTTTTAGTTTAGAGTAGTTTCCATTTTCATTTGAGGTAGGTGATTCTAGAGAGAGAAAGTGACAGTTTCTCTCACTAGGATCTCAATCTTTTATCTTCCTTTCTTGTTTATAATCAAAACTTTATTTTCTAATAGTTTATTTCTTGTTTTAATCTTAATCTTATTCTATCTTTCTTAGTTTTTTTATATGATCTTAAATCCGATCTCTTTATATACATGTCTTGTTGATTTTGATGTTTGATTAAAAAGTTCATCTTTTTGTTTCCATCTAAGCTTTTATACGAATTAAGCTATAAGTTTGACAATCTTATTGGCTTATTTTGTATTTAGCTTATTTGATTTTAAAGTTTTTTAAAAAAAGTTTTATCTTTTTAAAGTTCCTTTTATAAAGTTTATGAATTTCATATTTCAAAAGTTGTCAAATTTATGCTTAGTGAGTTGTTTTAGATTTGGTTAAGTGAGCTTATTGAAAGTGCTTATTGAGATTTGTGCTTATCTCCATTTTCGGATTTGTTGGTGTTCATCGCAATATTGAGGGTAGTACACATTCCGATGGGTTGCTTGTTTGTATCGCAATAACCCTTGTGGTTCTACTTTGCGATCATTTGTACCATCCCCCTTATTCCGATCGGGATTGCGATCGCTCATTGCGATCGCATATTCCGACGGAGTTTAAGGTATATTGCGACGAAGTGCTGCCCAAATTTTGATAGCCACATTCGGATAGATTTTGGTACTTTAGTTATTCCGACAGTTTTTATTTTTTTTAGACATTCCGATAGATTTTTTTTGTATACATTCCGATAGTCATTAGGTTTATTATTGCGATAGTATTTTTTTATATATATATAACATTCCGATGCTTCTTAATTTACACATTCCGATACTTAAATTGCCACATTCCGATAGATGTATTTAGTTGTATATTGCGATGGAAATACAATGCATGCATGCATACTTATCTTTGGCGCCAATTTGAGCTAGCAGGTTGCTAGCTTGAGCTAGCTGCCTGCTAGCTTGTTTATTTATTGTTTTTGTTCCGTAATCGTTTAGTTTTATCTGAAAGTTGTTCCGATTTTATTTTTGAAAGTTACGTATTTTTAGTTGAATTTTTCATCGATTTTTAGTATTAATATTTTTTCGTAAAGTTCAAGTTTTATCTTTTATTTAGTACCCGCTTTAGGTTTTCCCTCGTTTAGTTTTAAAGTACAATTTTAGTTTTATTCTCTCCTTTTTCATTTAGTAAACTTTATTTTCGAGTCGATAGTTGATTTCGTCCTTTAGTTTTATTTTTATTAATTGTTTCGCTTTAAATTACGTTTTTTGTTTTAAATTTCGTTTTAATATTGTTTTAATTTTTAGTTCTTAGTATTCACCTTGTTTTACTTTTATTATTTGTACTTGTCTTTAGTTTATCTTAAATACTTTTCGCATTTACTTTTTAATTAGTTATAGATAATCAACCTCACTTTTTCTTAACCAAAAACAATTGAGTCACACATTTAACAGGAAATCAATTCGTTAAGACACCGAGAACGAACAATTGAACCTATGCAAATCTCTTGTATTAGTCGCACAAGTCACCTACCATGAGCTTTTTGATATTCGCTCAAGAAGGATTTCCATCTTCATTGTAAATACTCTCGTATTACTCAGATGTTCAGACAAGATCATGAAGATTTTGCGTAGGACTCTTAAAATCTTTCTTACTTTTCACAGTGTGTGAAGAAGCAAGGAAATATGAAAGTGTGTCCTAATGATATATTTGATGATCTCAAATGGCTCTAGACTCGATCGTGCATTTTGGATTTTAGTGATCGGAGGCTGGAGAGGAGTGCCACCATTTCAATACCAATTTATTCGGAGTGAATAAATCAATAGATAACGTGTTGTCTCCTTGTGATTAAAACGAATACCTTTTGAGAGATATCTGAGTTAGCTGGGATGGGTTGTGCATTGCATCACTGGGTCCATGATGTCTTATCTTCAATATCAAGCATCATTAAAAATGATCTCAATAGCATATGTATTGACCCGTTTCTTCCTAAAGTTGTAAGGAGGGCTTCTTTCTTTACACCCTTTATCTTTACAATTCTTTTTCATTCTTCAACCCCTTCAATGCTTACCAATACGTCATAACTAGCACCTTGTTGTGATTGTTCCAGTTCTAACTTAAGTACTTGGTCGGCATTTAGCTACGTTCACAATCTTTCTCCAACTTTCCTAAGGACTACTATTTCTAGCTATGGAATGTCCTTGGGAAGATTCCTCCGGTTCTGGAAGAATCATAGGACTTAACCTATCCTACCATCCTTATGTCACCACAATCTTCATCGTCGTGAAATAAATGGGTTTTGGGTAAGTATATGTCACCATGAAAATCCGTTTTGCTCCCCCTTAACATATGCCACGATATTCGAAAACATTTCACATATGTCGGGATGAGTCAGCACATTAAGTCAAACCATTTGTGATAATATCCCATATTAAATCACATTTTCTCCCCCATATTAAAAATATTAACCCAATCGATGTTTTTAATATCAATTGATTTAATGAAGTTTTAACAAAGGTTTTGGGAAGAAAAATGCAAGTCCATTTTATCTTCATGATATCAAACGTATGAGATATGATACCGATTTGTAACATGATCACATATTCACCATATTAGAAAAGAATTGACAAGGTTGGACCTGATAGATGAGAACATCATATGATAAGATCAAATGGTTATTGTCAGCATATGTTGGTCGCCTCGTCACGTCTGAAGTCATCTCTTGACACCACATGTACGATTGGTATTGTTGTCTTGACACCAACTTGTGAACTTGGCACATTCGGCATCCAAGATTCTGAATGCTTGACAATTGCTCCCCCTCAATTGTTGACCCGTTTTCTATCGAGAGAGCTGTAGTCGTCGTTTGAGTAGTCGCATCGTCGAGTATGTAGATACCAATTGTAGATAGCTATGGTTTTAGAGATGATAGCTTCATAAAAACAAGACTTCTCTTGTTTTAACAAATAAATGCACTGAGACGTACATAGATTTGTGTTAGACCAAGTTATAAAGTAAACTTGATCCCTTACAAGGTTTTAAAGTAAACCTTGCCCGAGAAAATTAATTCCCGTTGTGAGCCAAAGCTTTCATAAGAAATACTTGACTTTAATATGAAAACCGGGTTGCAGTCTGAAATAACTACAAGCCATTTAGGCATGTTTTATGAAATATTTACAACTTTTGTACGAACTCTATTTATGGCGCCGTGTCAATATTAATAGACATTTCTAAGGCCGTAAATATTATCGTACCAAAAGACATGCCTTTGAAAAATAAAGTAAAAATATTTTTGGATTTTTATGAATTTTTTAATTTTTATGGTTTTTATATGATTTTATATTTTTGTATTTTGCTTTTGTGGATAAAAATATAAACAATATATACAGATGATCACCAAGGATACGGAGAATAGTTTACCATCACTATTCTTTCGCTTCATCTGCCAATTCCTTAAGAGTCTCAGGCGAGAATATTCTCATTCCTAGCTTGTCGGCCAAAAATTCAATTCGAGCGCGATCTAAAGCCTTCGTGAAAATATCCGCCAATTGATACTCAGATCGGACAAAGTAAAGCTCGATTACTCCATTTTCCACTTGCTCTTTGATGAAGTGGTAGCGAATGTCAATATGCTTTGACCGGGAGAATTGAACATTGTTGCAGCATAAGGCAATTGCACTTTTGTTGTCGCAGTACATCGGAATCTTGTTGAAACCTAGACCATAGTCGGTTAATTGCGATCTCATCCAAAGAATTTGAGCACAGCAACCGGACATAGCTATGTATTCTGCTTCCGTACTTGAAATTGCAGCGCTTTTCTGCCTTTTCGATGCCCAACTGATTAGTCGATCTCCTAGTAGTTGTAAAGTTCCACTCGTGCTACACCTTGTATCTTGACAACCCGCGTGATCCGCATCTGCATATGCCATGAGTGCAATCGAAGAGTCCTTCGAATACCAAAGTCCCGGATTAATGGTTCCTTTAAGATATCGAAAGATCAGTTTCACAGTGGCTAAGTGTAACTCAGTAGGCCTAGTTTGATATCGGGCACACATGCATATAGCAAACTGAAGATCAGGTCGACTAGCTGCGATATACAGAAGAGTACCGATCATTCCATGATAAAGTGTCAGATCCACGGCAACTCCATGTGGATCTGCATCAAGCTTAGTTTTTTCCACCATTGGAGTATCCACAGGGTCGCAAGATTCCATCTTATATTTCTTTAGCGATTCAAGGGCATACTTGGATTGATTGATAAAGATGCCTCTGGGACTCTGAGATATCTAAAGACCTAAGAAGAATGATACCTTGCCCATCATTGACATCTTAAACTTGGAAGACATGAGTGTCCCAAACTCGTCGGATAAGGTTTGGGTCGAGGCTGCAAATATAATATCATCAACATATATTTGTACCAAAATCATATCTTTACCTTGTTTTTGAATGAACATCGTGGGATCCACCTTGCCTTTTGCGAAGCCTTGCGTAATGAGGAATTGTGACAATAGATCATACCATGCGCGTGGAGCTTGCTTCAACCCATAGAGAACCTTCTTAAGCTTGTACACATGATTAGGATATTTAGGATTCACAAAACCATCCGGCTGTTGAACATAGACCTCTTCCTTGATTTCACCGTTCAGAAATGCCGTCTTCACATCCATCTGATAGACGATTATATTCATATGGGCTGAATAAGCGAGGAATAGTCTAATAGCTTCCAAACGGGCAACAGGCGCAAAGGATGCCATAAAGTCGATGCCCAATAATTGCTTGTATCCACGAGCTACTAGTCGAGCTTTGTTCTTCAATATTCCACCTAACTCATCGAGTTTCACCTTGTAAACCCATTTCAAAGTGAGTAACTGCACTTGATCCGGGCATGGGACAAGTTCCCAAACTTCAAGACGTATGAATTCGTTAAGTTCTTCTTGCATAGCTTCTATCCAACAAGATTGAGTAAAAGCTTGTTGCCATGTCTTAGGTTCAACTTCAATGAGGAAAGCATCAAAATGACAAAACATTGCATTTTCTTGTAACTGACTTCGTGTGGATACCGGACGATTAGGGTCACCAATAATAGAATCTATAGGATGATCCTTTGTCCACTTCCTGTCATGTTCACGAATCCGTGGATTGGAGTTGATCGTAGAAGGAGCTTCCTCTGAGGTGGACGACCTGGCTTGATTAGGGTCGGGAATTAGTACACCAAAGAATGGAAGTTCACGCATTTGAGCGAATTCTAAATCGTGATCATCATCATCCTCTTCATCATCAATAGGCATGACATGGGTAGTTGAAGCAGGTGTTGGTTGAGAATTACTTATTGATGGTATATCTAGACCAATTGTAGGTGCAGACGTATCTAATTGTGCAACGGTTGCTGGAGCGAAAACTTCGGGTACTGGAGCTATTACCTCAGGTTCTGGAGCAACAATACTTGGAGGAGTAAAGAATTCATCAAAGAACGGTTGAAGCAATGTATCCCATTCAGTTCTAGAAGGTGGTGTAAATGATGATGAAGTAGGGTTGTTTGGGACAAGACCAGAACTAATGTTACTGGGTCCCATTTCATGAAGTGCGGTTTCAGAGCTGCTTTGCTCAGAAGCCATTGCTGTCAGCTCATCAAAATCAACATTCATAGTTTCGAGGATCTTGCGAGACTTACGATTGTAGATTCGGTATGCCTTCTTTGCGGGAGCATAACCAATGAAAATACCAATATCAGCCTTTGGTTGAAGTTTTCCCAAATTGTCACCATCATTATTTGGATAACAAAGAGAACCAAATACATGAAGATATGATAAATCTGGTACTTTTCCATGGAGAAGCTCATAAGGTGTTTTACCATGGTGTTTACGAATTAGTGACCGGTTTTGGGTGTACACTGTTGTAGATACTGCTTCTGCCCATAAAAACAATAGAGCCTTTGCGTAAATTAACATCGTTCGAGCAGCTTCCATAAGTGTGCGATTTCGCCTTTCAACGACACCGTTTTGTTGTGGAGTGCGTGCAACGGATGTTTCATGAGATATGCCAACTTCTTCATAATAATCACGCAAGATTTGATTCACAAATTCGGTTCCATTATTTGTACGAATGCGTTGGACAGTAGTGTTGAGACGCACTTGAATCATCTTGAGAAATCTGATGATGAATTTAGGTGCCTCATTTTTTGCTTTAAGAAATTTCACCCATGTAAACCGAGAGTAATCATCGACAATGACGAGGATGTACTTTTTGCCACTAAGACTTTCAACACGCATTGGCCCACAAAGATCCATATGCAAAAGATAAAGTTTCTCTGGGTTGGTGTCTTCAGTCTTGGGTTTGTATGACTTCTTAGTGCTTTTCCCCATTGTACACGCGAAACACAAATGATCCTTGTGAAATGAAAGTTTAGGAAGACCACGAACAAGTTCGTTTTTCGCCAAATGATTAATAGCGTCAAAGTTAAGATGAGATAACCGTCGATGCCATAACCATGACTTAGTCTTCGATGCTTTGGAGAGAAGACATACGGGAGAAGCGACCATCATGTCTTGTAGAGACAAGGTATACAAATTATTCCCTCGAGTACCTTTCAATACATCAACCCCTTCCAAATTACGAATGAAGCAGGTATGCTCTCGAAAAGCGACTTCTTGGTTTACATCACAAAATTGTCCCACAGAAAATAAGTTGTGACCGAGACCTTCCACATAATACACTCTTGAAATTATAACATTCCCAATATGAAATTCACCATAACCCATTATCTTTGCAATATGATCATTTCCAAATCAAACCGTACCAAGAAACTTGCTGACGAAATTTCTGAGCTGAGAGCGATCTCCGGTCATATGCTTGGAGCAACCAGAGTCCAAATACCAGAGAACAATTTGGACCACCTGTTTTCAATAACAACAGTAGACAATGCATTGGAAACTATTGGTTCCTGAGTGTTAGCAGATACAGATATAAGATTATCAGAATTGCTAACATGTTTGTGACCCTTAGATTTTCTGTGTTTTCTAATGTGAGTTTTAGCACTAACAGGTTTTACAGTTTCAACTTTCTTAGGTTTTGGATTATCCGCGGGCACTACAGTGGGAGTAGACCTATTTAAAGGGCACTTGGTTCCTACAGTAGTGTCAATGTTCCTAGTTAAAGGGCACATATTTCCTACTATAGTAAAAGTTCTACCAGTGGGGCGCCACAACCAACCAACTTGGGTTAACACTTTCCCAGTCGGTTTCAATTCTAATCCATTTTTCCGGGCATACATCTCCTTCACATGGTCAATAAGGCAAGAATCATGACGACTAGAAAACATACATTCATTGCAATTCCAACATTTCAAATTAGAATTCACACTAGGCTTAGAAGGCTGCACAACCGCAGAGCCTTTAGGTTTAGCTACATGATTCTTTTTATTCAAAACAGAAATAACATTCCTAGGATGGGCTTCTACTTTCTTCTTCACTTGACTACTAGATGGGGGCAAGATCCTATCATTCTTCTTGTTTCTTTTAAGCTTAGATCTTTGAGCCTTAGTAGTGGTGCTTACTCCTGTAGAAGGCAACACGGGAATATTAGAAGCTGGTTTTGATTCCGCCTTATCTTTAGTGACCAAAGTTTGAGATGGTTTAGTCCTAGGGCCCTTATTAAATGGTGTGACGGCTATAAGGTTCCTTTTAATTGAACTAGAGGACGATGCTGAGATAGTGGCTGCATTATCCACAACATTCTTACCTTTTAGAGTACGAAATATTTCCTTTAACTCATCCAAGACCAGATTTTTATCACAAATATTTTCCCTCAAATCAGATATTTCCACCGATTTTCGATTCAATTGTTCAATCAAGGATTGATTATGTGCAGTGGTATTAGCACATGCGGACTTTACTGAATCGAAGAGTCGTGTATCTTTCTGTTTTAAGTTATCAACTTTGGACAAAATCTTGGAAACTCGATTATCTAGATCAAGTTTAAAATTCTCAGCGGCCTCAAGTACGTTCACACAGTTAAGCTCCTTAGATTTCTCTATTTCTATCGGCAAAGATTTAGCAACTTTGTCACTTGGCTGACGCTGTTTTGATTGTAAATTCAATCGAAAATTCTTTTCAAAGTTTGCATCATCGATATTAACACCTTCAAATGACGTTTCAAAGATTTCTTGAATAAATTGTTGCTTGCATTCAAGCGAAATACAATGTGTTTGAATCTCATCAAAACGTTTTGAAAGCGAAGAATATGAATCTTGAAGCTTTAAAAATTCAGCGTCAGATTCGTGACAAGTACTATCTACCACATTATCCATAGATTCAACATTATGCACAATAGAATCATTATCAACACTTTTATTCACACAGACAGAGACTATATCATGAGACATCACTTGCTTCAGAAGCTGATCATTTTGGCGTGAAACCCGTTCTATTTCAAGTAAACTGTTTTCATAAGCATCATCCATTTCATTGAAAACACGTCTAACTTCTTCTATTTGCAAAAGCAGATCTTGATCAAGATTACTAAGACAAGCCTTAACATTCTTTACAAACGGAAAAATTTCGTCTCGAAACGCAGCTTTAGTGTGCTCAAAGTTCCATTCACCTTCCGTTATGGCCGAAGTTGTCGTACGTTCCAAAATGACCTTGTCAAAATCGGCTAAGTGTTGGTGTACCGCATTTCAGTTAACGGACGCCTTACTTACCGGTGGAATTAACTTCGTTAAATCCGTTTTGACAAGTGTAGGAGACGTACCAGGAGGGTTTTCATTTGACAAACTTTGGGGCACAAGAACTGTCAATTTAGCTAATTCCTTTTGTAAGCGAATGCGGGTCTTTTTAGACAATTGATCTTTGTTATATTGATCATAATCAATTGTATGGAATTTTGAAAGCATTTTAGAATGAGTTTCATCCGCAAGTGACTGTGTCTCCTCAGAACTACGAACAAAAGGTGCTTCTTTCGATTTTCCAATTAGGGTCATATCATAAAGACACGGAATATATTCCTGAGCTTGTTTTGCATAACCGGGATTAGGTGGTAAATCTTGAAGACGTTTAAGTTCGAGTTCTTTAAATGATTTAGTTAAAAGATGAACCTTTTCCGTGGAAGCGTATTGTTTTAAAAGCTGTTGTTCCTTGAATTTAAGAAGTTTGGTAGCATTAATTTCTGATTCAACCTTTTTAAACTCGAGAGTTTTGAAATCCATTTTAAGTTTCTGAAAATGATTGACAACCGACTCTTTTGCTTTTAATTCATTGGAAAGATTAGCTTTTAATGATTCTATTTCTTTCAAGTGTTCAATCTTTTCAAAACGAAATTGGTCAAATTCAGAACATGTTATTTTCTCTGCTTGAGGGACCATTTCAAAAGTTTTGACCTTTTCTTTATGCAACACAAGCTCATCAGTTAGGGTGGAATTGGTATCTACGGATTGTCTGAGGGCCATATGCATTTGATCAATAATATGTTTAGGCACCATGACCAAATCATGTTGAGCATAAGATTCCATACCCGTCGTAGCATTTGATTGAGGTTCACTCAAATGTGTAGGATTGGTACCACATCATTTGAGTTACTAGTTCCCGAATGTTGTTCGAGGTTGTCATTTTCATGCCCAACTTGATGTTGGTTATCATCATTACCAAGATTGGTTGTGGTGGGTACCTCACTGACGACATCAGAACCGTAGTGAGAGAGATTAGCAACGAGAGCAGCTTGGGCAGAGTGAATGTCATCACAATCCGAATCATATGCGTCAAGATCATCTGTTTGATAAGCTGCATTAGAAGTGGAAACGACTGCAATGCCTTCAGTATCTGCTGCCCTTGGGTCTGCAAGAAATGCTAACTCCTCTGAATCCAAAATCTTTCCCTTTGACTAAGCATCGACCAAATACATCTTCTCACGAAACCATGCATCATCCCTCCTCCTTTTCGGCTGAGTGCATTCCCTAGCCATATGACCTTGTCCTCGGCAATTGGAGCAAGTCACAACCTTTTTAGGACCAATGGGACTTCCATTTCCTTTAGCTTGTGAATTCACAGCTTGAGCATTCACAGTCCTTGTAGGAGGTCCATATGAATTTTTCCTTCCCTGAATAGGTTGCACTGTTAATTGACCATCTTGAATAGTAGCTTGTTGTCGAGGATTTGAAGAGGTGCGGAGCTGATTGTTTGTTGGTGGAAATCCTCTAGTTGCAACAAGTTTTGACAAGTAGGCTGTGAGATGGTTTAGAACATCAGCTGGCGTATCATTTGGAGTAAAGACCGGTGCTTGGATTGGTGGAAGTTCATTAGAGTAGAAAGCTTGTGCTGGTTGTGCTTCTATTGGAAAATATCCTTGCTGAGGAGTATAGCCCATTGGAGAAGTGTTGGCTTGTGATGGTGATGTCTGATATGGTGGTTGCTGCGGAAAAGATTGTTGATGAACACTTTGTTGAAATGCTTGCTGTGGCATCATTGGTAGTTGATAAGATGGTTGCTGATAGGTGTGTGGTGGTGGCTGCTGCAAGTATGATGGTTGTTGATAAGTATAAGCCATGTTTTGTTGAGAAGCATACATGGCAAGTGGATCATGAACTTGAGGTGTAGACAACCGAGCCTCGATCACATGGCATTTGTGTTGTTAAAGAAAAGCTTAAAGTTGATCCACATTGGTGTTATGAAAGTCTTTAGCCAATTTAACATCCGTCACGTATTTTTTCCATTCTGAAGGAAGAGTGTTCAATTACTTGGTGTTCAATTGAAAGGTAGGAATTTTCATGCCCTAGATATTGAGCTCATTCAACAATAGGGTAAATCTCAGATAGTAATCATTGAGAGTCTCCCCTGGCACATAGGCAAACTTATCAAAAGTATCATAAAGCTTACACTCTCGTTCTTGTTTAGTTAACGAGGTGCCTTGCATGAGAACACGAATTCTATCCCATAACTCTTTGGCAACTTTATGTTTGCTGACGAGTTTGTAGACATCTGTAGGAAGGGCTTGGAGAATGATGTTTGTAGCATACTTATCACATTTGTCTTGAATCTTCATATCTCCAGTCAATTCACCCGTTGTGCGAGGACGAGTAGTTGTACCTTCTGTCACTGTACCATAATCTAATGGTCCATTAAGCACCGATGCCCAAATGAGAATTCCATTCTCCTTGTTCAACATATAAAGTTCCATTCGGGAAGCCCATTCCTCATACATAGTCTTCACCAACATTGGTGGACGATTATCCGTACCCGAGAGGATGGACTTATCTGTAAGAGATGTGTACTCCATTTCAATAAGTTAAGATTTACAAACGTTGATCGATCAATGAAAGAAAGTAAATGTGTTTGTTGTTGTGAGTTGAAGTCGAGAAACAATGTTAAAATCCCCTAAAATATGTTCTCAATAAACCAAAAATTCCAAGTCAAAATTACACACGATTGTTCGAATTTTTTTATGGAATAATTTTTGATGATCGGAATGTTGATTGGAATAGTGATCGGAATATCAGTCGAAAAGCCGTCGGAATAAACCCTATCAGAATAACCTTGATCGGAATGTCCCTAATCGGAATAAACCAAATCGGAATGTCCCCTTTTCGGAAAGTGCCAAATCGGAATGTTCCTTTTCGGAATGTGCCAAATCGGAATGTTCCTTTTCGGAATGAGCCAAATCGGAATGCCTAATCAGAATACCTAATCGGAATGTACCAAAATCGGAATCCCTAAACCCTATTCCGATTACACTGATCGGAATGTCCTATAAACCCTATTCCGATGACCTGATCGGAATAAATCCCACTTTTCTCGGACAAAACTCAACCAATTCGTGATTTTAAGCCAAAAAATGATCAAAACACCCAAAAATTTTGTGTTTTTAGCCAAAGTAACTATACCAAATTCCTACCACAACTATGTAGAAGATTTGTATCAAGAAAAAACCATCAAAAATACAAAAAAAAATTTGGTTCGTGTAAAAATGGATCAAAATAGGCGTATGAATCAAGAACACAAACACATGAACAATACAATCATCCCATGGCTCTTGATACTATTTGTAGGATATGTAAATCTTGCTTATGTTTTAGAGAGAGAAAGAGATAGAGAGATGGTGAGATCACACACACTTAGAGAGAGAAAGTGAAAGAAAAACACTTTTCAACTATGTGTAAAAATGAAGAACCACACTACCCTCTCCATCTAAGGAGAGGGTTTATATACCCAAGCCCTTGTCATGGGATTGGGCTTACATTTGGGCCAGCCTACACATGTTGTAGGCTAGGCTTTGGTTTGTTTGTTAAATAAAGATAAGTAACTAAACTACGAGCTATTACATGAACTATCGTTGGAGTGACCGATCCTTCTTAATACGTAAAACGTATTTCCAACAAACCCGACTTGACCCGACTAAAATTACCCTTTTTACATTGTATTAGTACTTAATTGAGCCACTTTTTACACATTTTCATTAAACTCGGGTTGACCCGAACCCGAGTTGACCCGACCCGAGTTGACCCGACCCGAGTTGACCGACTCGAATTGACCCCAACCCGAGTGACCCAAGATTCTAATTAGGCTCGGGTTTGGGTTATATATTTTTTACCCTTGACCCGACTTGATCCAACCCGAGTTGACCCGAACCCGATAGGGTCAACCCAAATCACACCCCTATTCACAGTGACGAAAGGAAATCCTTCTAGCGTCAACCTCAAACAGCGCTACGGTAGGTGACTTGCGAGATTCTTATGAATCAAGCTTGTGTCAACTAGAAAGCAAAAATGGTAAGATTCTTTATGAATCACACTTGTTCCAGGAATTTGAATTGAGGACTTTAATCAAGCGGATATTTATCCAACTGATTCACTCTTTATGTCCGCAGTCTTGCTTTGAGACGGTCGAGTAAAGAGAACGGATAGTACAGCCGCGAAACCCTGTCAAGGAAATTCTTAATTGAATCTACCTAATCATAGGTACGATATTTAAGATCGTATAACAGTCTTCACCGACCGGAGGTAAAACGCTACCGATTTAGGACGAATGTTAAAGCCATTCAGTCCGTGTATATGTTTTGTCTCGAGAAGGTAGCATTACGGTGTACTCAGCAAAGTCAAAGATTCAAAACCACATAATCATGCCTAAAGACATATTCAACAATTAAAAGTGTGAGTATGTGGATGAAGATACAAGATCACAAGATGGCAAAGACGAGTCAAGGATGATTTGAAGATCTCAAGATTAAAGACAAAGTCGAAAGACAATGACAAAGGCTAAAAGATCACAGCATGAAGGAACAAGACTACCATTCCACATTCAAGACTCATTTATGGTGAGATAAGTAATCTCTACAAATCTCCAAATGACAAAGGGTAATGACCTCTCATTGGGGGAGATTGTTAGCCTCAAAATATTGAGTCAAACAAGAATGTTCGGTCATATGTTTAATATGTATCGTATTTTAGAACATTGTAATAGGTAGTAGATTAGTCGTGTTTACAGGCTTAACTTTAAGCTAAAGTTCATTCATAAGTAACTAAAGCCTAAAAGGAAAGCCCGACCCATTAATATATAGCCCATACAAGCCTGCATGTGGGTGGACTATATATACCATCCTCCTAGCATGTTAGGAGGAGGTTGGCTCATTTGTATTCACTCTCTCTAATCTAATATTCACCAAGTTTCCAACCATTCTCTCTCTTTTCTCTCTCTACTTTCTCTCTCTAGAATTCATCTATCTTTTATCTATTTTTCTTGTTTAATCATCACAAAAACCTACCTGCGATCTAATCAATCATCAAGAACTTGAACCTTAACCGTTCGCACAAAAACATGATACGGATTTATGTTTTGTGGTATGCCTTGTGCTTTTAATAAGACAAAATGAAGTTAAAATAAATAAATAAAATGGCTTTTTATGAGTAGGTATGTAACACCCTATTTGTTAAGATTGAATACTACAGTAAATTATGGCGTGTCATCAAAGCATGCAAGGTAAATGTCTAAACATTCATGACCATAAATAGAAATACCAGAATCAAACATCGGTAGTCTTGTAACTCACACACAAGCAATATTAAGTACTGTAAATGAAAGGACTAAACAATGTCCAAATGAAATAAAGTATGAAAAGTAGGAATAAATGCATAAGGTAAAAGAGGCCGGATAGCTTCCTATCCGAATGCACATACTCTGGAGTTCCTACTTGCGACCTTGAGCACCTGCCATTTGGGGACATGGAAATGGAAAACGGTTGAGCATAACGCTCAGTGCACGGATATATAGCATAATGTAAAGACATAAAGGAAAGAAAGCATATAAAGCATGAATTTGCAGCGGAAATGAATAAGTCCTAGGAAAAACCTAGTTGTATGTCATGTTTACTGGTTTTAGTTCTGAAAACATTGCTTATGTTACTTATGAAAATTTGTATTAGTTAATATACCAAAAGCCAATATAGGTCATAAGGTCAACAACGTGCATGAATACTTGGAGGGGTGACCTCGTCATGCAAATTAGAGGGGATGCCTCTAATTAATTAGTAATGGGTAGGAGGGATCAGCTCCTTGTGAAGGATGCAAGGCACACACCACATTCACCATGAAATCCTGACTGAACACTGAACCTATGATGCACCCATACGCCCCACATGATAATAATAATAATATAATAATGGCCAAATAACTGAAAGGGACGCCACGAGCTATCACTCCGCCATGGTGAAGTCATAACACTAGTGCCTCTAGTGTTATGGTTATGGTACCTCCATAACTAGGTGAAACTGGTCATGCATGTATATGGATAAGGTAACTAATAAAACATAAGCATTTAGATCTATAACTACTGGGGAAAATAGTTGGCTGCATACGGGAAATCCTAATAAAAGAAGAAGTTGTCCTTATTGAAGGACGGGAAATCCGTACCTTATGTCCAGTAGAAGCTAATGAAAAGGATGAAGAATACTCTGCCTTGACGGATAATACTACATAATAAATATGGACGTATATGAGTTGTCTGAATTACGTGTGTCTTACTAGTTCCGTGTGTTATTAGCTTGTTATACGTATTCTGTCATGTTTTAATGTTTACTGTGTTAACTGTAGTTATTCTGATGTTCTGTTGTGTATTGTTCATGTATTAGTGTATTATATAATACTTGTATTGTAATACTAAGTAACTTCCTAAAAATAGCAGTTTTCCATAAATAGTAAGTTTCTAAAAATAGAAAGTTTCCAAAATAGTAAGTTTCCAAAATTAGAAATAAGTTGGATTATAAATAATAAGTAAATTTTAAATAGTATAATACAAGTCATGGTTATAACGTATTAATTAAATAACTGGTTAGTTAATTAAACTATACTTTATATGGAATTTAATTAAAAATACATGGTTTAATTAAATTAATCTAAGTTAAATACTTTAGGTTATACATGTAATATTAATTTTAACATTTGACCTAAGTCATGGAATTAATTAAATTAAAAAGTCTGGTAATTAATTTAATTAACATGTTTTCTGATTTTAATAATTAACCCGAGACCCGAACCCGTGTTTTAAAAATTAACCCGAGCCCGAAACCCGGTCCAACATATAAGCCGAAACATACACCCTTGACAGTGGCTAACCCGGCCTAGCCGGTTGCCACTGTCCGAGCCGCGGCTAACCGCTGCCGGTTCACACCGGTTCATACCAGTTGTGACCCGGTTCCCCTGCTTTTGTCCGGTTCCCACTGTTAGCCAAAAACAGCCCCACCGAGACCCTATAGGTGTCGGTTGGCTCTCGGTCCAAACCAAACCACACCCCGACACCGAGTTGGGGGTCCCTTTTGCTGCGTTCGAACCAAATGACCCCAACACCGAGACGATGAGGTATCGGTTGGGCGAATCAAATGTTGATCCCAAACTTAGATCGATTAGCTTTGTGTTAACGAGATTAAATCAAGTTAAACACTTAGAGAAACTTTTTTGTTGTATGAACAATCCAAGTGTTATGCGGAATTAACACTTGAATAAAGAACAAGTAAAAGTAAAACAAACTTTCACTTTTGATTGATGAAACAAACTTGATTACAATGAAAGTCGAATATTGAATAATGTGTATTTTCTATAAACCCTACGACCTCCTTTTATAACATAAGGAGTCGTGTACAATGGATAACGTATCAACTATTTTAGGAAAAGATAAATATAGAAAATACAATATTTAAGTATATCTTTTCTTCAAATAATAAACGTGTTGACTAAGTTTTCCTATCAGTGCTTGGACTTCTTCTTATCAACGCTTGGATACTTCTTGTCAGTGCTTGATCTGTCAGCGCTTGATTTCTTCCTATCAGCGTCCAAATAACTCTTGTCAGCGTCTAAGTGTCTTGGCTCATTTTATTCCTAACAATCCTCCCCTAAACTTGATATCTACTCTAGTAATCAAGTTTCTGAATAAAAACTAAGTACAAGGAGGATTCTTACAAATACAAATCACTTGTTAATTAGATAATAAATAAATATAATTAAATCTTTGCCAACATCACTTGTATAATCCATTTCCAACTGTGTTGACACCATTTGCCTCAAAACTTCCTTGGACATAGGATATTCAGCATCCACAAGAAGATATTCTGAAAACTATGTAGTACTCAAATGATAAACACCAGCTGCTGAATGTGGACGCCATTGAAGTCCACTGATATCATCCAAATCCAACCATATTGGATCTGCATCATCTGGTTCAATCATCCTTTTGAAGGATGTCCAGATCTGTATTCCATTGACTGAAGTAGGTGCTTCAGTCTCATACTTGGCCTTCATCAATCCCCAAAGATCTACCAAGTCTTCTCTATCCAGGCTTGCAAACAAAGAGATGAAAGAAGTAAAAGTATGTACCTTCTTTCCATATCTGGTGATCATCCAGAACCCACTTGCATCTTCTTCATAGTGAACTATAGGGTTTCTATAATCTAAAAGTAATACCTTTGTAACATGTGAAGCTTCCAATGGTGAGAGCTTAATGCTCCTTCTAATAACTACTTCACTAGGACTCACTTTATCCATAGTTGGGAACTCAATAGGAAGTCCCTTCTTCACTGGCCTTGGTGCAATTTAAGCCTTTTGAATCTACACTTCTTCTTGAATTTCTTCCTTTCTTTCATTAGAAAGGAGTCTGATAGTATTTTCCTCTTGAACACGTGCTCAAATAGGATAGGCACGAAACTCCAATTCATCAAAGGATAACTTCTGCAATTTCTTGAAAGTCCAACCCCCTTGATGACATCTGAGAAGCATATAATAGAGCTCCCTTCTATCCCTCTTAAGCTGTGAAAGAACCTTGCTAGCCTTATACTTCAAGATTACCTTGCATTCTCGTTGAACTCTTAGTAGAATCTCCAAACCCCAAATTTGATCAGAAATTGTCATGTTTGGATTTTCTGTAACTTTATTCTCCCATGCAAAATACATTCTCACCACTTCAGGCATTTCATAATCTACTTGAATTTTCAACTCCTCAAGTCTTTCCTTAGCCAAATCCTCTCCATACTCCAACCTCTCTGGATGTTCAATGATCATAACACTAGAATCTGAGCTCTCATCATCACTACCATCTTTTTCTTTCTTTGTAGTAGCCCAATCCTTTTCTTGTAGTTTTGCAGCCAAAGCTTGATCAAACTGAATTTGGGCTTCATTCTTCTTTGGCTTCTCAACTTCCACTAAGACTGCTTTACCTTTGTCTTTTGTTCCAATAGATGGTAAAGTAGTTAGTGGTACCTATGTAGAGACATCCTTAATGATAGCTGATGGTTGGGATACACCAATTATGCCTACAAGTCTCTTAGCGTCCAAACTATGAGCATCAACGCTTGATTTACTCTTGTTAGTGGCTGACTCTGCGAACTGCTTCATCATTTCAATAAAAGACAACTTTGTAGAGTAACTAATGAAGCATCAAAACCTGGTTGCCTCTTAAAATCTATAAGAGCCTGAACTATACCCAAAGAATCACCAAAAGAAGTACCTTCTTGTGAGTCTTTGTCACTCATATGGACATGTTCATCCTCCCTTATGGAAGAATCCTCCTCCCTACGCCTAGTGTTAGCAGCTTCCAAAAGAAGTATCCTCTCCCTCAATAACTTGAGTTCAAGGCCTTGTGACTTGACAACCTGTACAAGGTCTGCATTTTACTTTTGCAAGCTAATGCAGACCACCGTCAATTCCAAAATGGTGTAAGGTTCCAATCTGCCCTCCTCTAGAATGGGAATTTGACCTCCCAAAGTAGATTCATGGGGCATGGAGGGGGTCTTAATGATGTTAGGACTGTCTTGGCCTGCATCTAAGCTAGAACCAATAGTTCCAGCCCCACCCATGTCACCAACCACACTTGTGGTGGTGGTTCTCTCTGCTACATGGCTAGGACCACTAGAGGAGAACACTCCAGTGGTCCTTTGCCGTTTTTCCAACCTATAGTTTGGTGGTGTAGAAGAGGAAGTGGATTGAGGGTCTGTTTGGAGTTTTAGGGGTGTTTGGGTTTGTGGCAAAAGGGTGTAAGCGTTTGGATTTATAGTGTCAACGCGAACACTTGTAGTGTCAGCGTTGAATTGTTCTTGGTCAATTTCCATTTGTTGGGGTGATGGAGGTTGTTCAGGAAATGGGTTTGGGTGAGGTTGTGGGTGAGGTTGAGGGTTTGCAGTTGCTTCAATAACAGCAAGCATAGCTTTGGTGAGGGGTAGGTCTCTATATGGTTTAGTGTTCATCTTCCCAAAAATTACTTTCTTTTGAACATCGATCGTATAAAAATCGTTATGATCCCTATTGTAGTATTCTTGTAAATCAAAAACCATTTGTAAAAACCTAGGGTAAGCAAGATTCATCTTGTTACCCTTATTATGACACATGCCATCAAAAATCATCTTTGAAAAATTATACTTTTGCCCAGTTGCAAGACACACAATGGCACTGCTAATTGATCGGTTGATTTCATTGTGTGAAGAGCATTTTGGGACTCAAACATTGAATAATGACATGTATTAGGTACTTCTAAGTCGGGGGAAATTGTTGTTTTGTATATTTGTTTAAATGGCCTTCTTCAGGCAAAGGATAACCCAAGGCTTGGAGTCCTTGCTCTAGCTCTGCAATGGTTAGGGTGGTTATACCATCTGCATCATTAAGATGTAAAGCTTAGAGAACCAAAGCTTTAGTAATAACCCATGGAACCCCATGGATAATAGCAGTCAATGTAGTCACTTCATTAAATGTTGAGGAACGAGCAGTGTTCCAAAACTGTTTAATGTGTGTTACAGGGACAAGAGGAGTATGTCAAAGTGCATACCTTAAAGGGGACGCATTCAAATACTCAACCATCTGAGTATATTGGGGAAACAGAGCATTATCAGCTTGCAAATAAGCTACCATGTTGTATTGACTCCTGAACCCTAATTCTAATTCTATGGGTTTAAACTTAGGTGTCATTGATGATTTATGTAAGAAAGTTGTGATAAAAGTTATGGAAGATGAAGGTTTTGAGAAATTTTAGTTAGACAAGAATAAGCGGTTACCCTGTTTAAAAGAAATGAGCCAAATATATAGGAGAGGTGAAAATATGTGATTGGTCAAAACGTGAGGCAGTTATATTCAAAAAGTAATTATGAAAATCTTAAAAATATATAACTTATCTCAAACATTAATAAAAAGTTACCAACTCCTAAAATTACGGTCCATATTTTCGTCAAAAATAACAACTGGGTAGGACCCAATGTTTGTCAACGGTAAAAAATAATTTATCAGCGTCCAACGGCTATATTATTGTCAGTGTTGGAACTTTGCCATGTCGGCGTTAAAATTTGTCTTATCAGCGTTTGGAAAGAAAAATGTCAGCGTCCAAAAATAAAAATAATTAAAAAGAAAAAGGACCTTAACAAAGTAATTTATCCTAGTGAAGATAACTCATAGACTAAAAATCACTATAGGGTGGCAAGCACTGTCCAATCATGCACACTTTCTTAAGCAAGATAGACATAATTGTCCTCAAGTGTCTCTTGCTAACCAAAGTTCTTAACAATGAAGTTATCTCATATAAACCCTTTTAACTTCCCAGGTAAGCCCAATAAAAACGTTCCCAAGTCTCCCAACCGACCAAATCCAATTCTAGGCCAAAAAGTCTTGGCAGCGTGCACAGTATATCAACTTTGCATGCTACAGTGCCTCACGATTTAGAAAACTAACTCGTACTCACCAGTGGACACAATCTAGAATTGTGATGAGAGTATTATAAGAATATCCAAAAATCCTAAAGGTTTCCTAAACCTCCCCTTAAACTATGATATACAAAGTTGCCAAAAATAAAATATGCAATAAAAATTTATGTCAAGATAGGAATGTATCACATTCCAGCCATCATCCATAAACTTGAACCCACTCCTAGTAAGCTTAAAGATCCATAAGCAACTCTGTATCCATTTATACAATGCTCATAATGCATGCATGATTAGATTAAAAACCACAAAACTAACATACTGCTGTCAGCGTTCATTTTAACACTTATCAGCGTTAAAATAACCTTTGTCAGCGTTAGAAAAATAAAGTGGAAAACCTAATTTTGTACAAAGACTAATAACAGTACACATCCTGTACAAACTATACAATGACTTCAAAAACACATTTAGGTGAGATTGATCATTCCAATACTTGTTACCAAGTACTGGAACCTCCCAACATCAAAAGGTTTAGTTAAAAGATCAGCCACATTCTCTTCTGTGTCTACCCTATCTGGATGTATTAAACCTTTTTCAAAACAATCTCTTATAAAATGATGTCTAATTTCTATGTGTTTTGTTTTAGAATGATGTACAGTATTCTTAATAATGCATAATGTACTGTTATTATCTACAAATATCTTGGTATGCATAAAATTATACCCATAATCCAATTGTTGGTTCTGAATCCATAGAACTTGTCCACAACAAGCAGCTGCAACTACATATTCTGCTTTAGTTGTAGAGTTGGCCACCACTGTTTGTTTATTGCATTGCCAAGATATAAATCTACTCTCAAGAAATTAGCATCCACCAGTTGTGGATTTCCTATCAAACTTGTCATCTCCATAATCACTATCTGAATAACCAATAAGCTCCAATGGAGAATCCTTTGGATACCATAATCCCAGGGTGGGATAGCACCTAAGGTATCTAAAGATCCTTTTGACAGCATGAAGATGACACTCTTTGGGAGTCACCTGATGGCGTGCACATGCACACACAGCAAACATGATGTCAGGTCTAGAAGCTGTAAGATACATCAATGATCCAATCATTGATCTATAATGCCTGATCTCCATCTCTTTTCCATCTCCAGTCTTTCCCCAAGGGTGTTCCCTATCCATCGGTGTGCTAGCCCGTTTTTCATGTGGAGAAAGGCCAAACTTCTTCAAGATTTCTGCTACATACTTGTCTTGAGAGATAAAGATACAATCTTCTTTCTGTTGGACTTGTAAACCTAGAAAGAAGTTCATCTCTCCCATTGCACTCATCTTGAATTTATCTGTCATGAGCTTGGAAAAGTCTTCACTCATCTTGGGACTCGATGAACCAAAGATGATATCATCCACATAGACCTGAACAAGTAGAAAGTCCTTACCAGTATTCTTGGTAAATAAAGTCTAGTCTATGGTGCCCCTCTTAAATCCATTTTCTACCAAATAGATGGAGAATGTTCCATACCCTGCTCTTGGGGCTTGATGAAGTCCATACATTGCTTTCTTCACCCTATACACCTTGTCTGGATGTTCTGAATCTTCAAAACCTAGAGGCTGCATTACATAAACCTCCTCTGCAATTGTGCCATAAAAAAGCACTCTTCACATCCATTTGATAAACTGTGAAGCCCATGCAAGAAGCATAGGCTAGGAAAATCCTTATTGCTTCAATCCTTGCAATAGGTGCAAAAACCTCTTCATACTCTATTCCCTCTTCTTGTGTATAGCCTTGAGCAACTAAACGTGCCTTGTTTCTGACCACAATTCCTCTTTCATCTTTCTTGTTTCTAAGAACCCAACGTGTCCCAATAGGTCTTACATGTCTTGGACAATCCACTAACTCCCAAACATCTTGAGTAGCAAACTGGTGAAGCTCATCCTGCATTGCTTCCACCAAACTTGGTTCTTTGAGAGCATCAAAAATCTTCTTGGTTTCCTGTTGTGACAGAAAACAAGAAAACAAACATGCCTGTACAAGAGGGGTATCAACCTTCTTGTGGATATTGGCAATGAAACCTCCTTGATTTTGATGAGACCTTCTTGTTTAAACTACTGACAAAACATCACCAATGATTAGAGAAGGATGATGATTTTTTATAGTAGTTGTAAGTGTTCCTCCTTTAATGAGTGTGTTGTCTTTAATCTCAGTCTCCATGTTTCCAATATCATATTCATAGCCTCCTCTATCATCACTGGAATGAACCTCTTCATGAACAATGGAAGGTTCACCTTGTTCAAAAGTATTGGAAGAGAATAAATAGTCAAATGGGTTGTCAGCGTTTGAGCTGTCAACGCCTGAATTTGGCATGTCAGAATCGGATTTGCCTTTATCAGCGCTTGAAGATTCATGCATGTTTTCATCAATTGGCTTTTCTTATGGACCAACTTTCTCCTTATCAGCAGCAGCAGCTTGTGCAAATCTATCAGTCCATATAGGAATGGTAACATACTCAAGCATGTGGTCTGATTTGACTGCATGTGATCCTTCTTCCTTGTCAACCTATTTACCTGCAATTTCAACAATAGGTTCTTCCACAACATTTAAATCCTTTTTCACAATGTCTAGATTAGTAACAGACATATAATTCAAGGTTCTAGATAATGGCTCTAGATCAAAGAACCAATTTGGTCCACTATCAGGATCACTAGGTTTGTTCTCCAAAAACTTAACATGTACCTTTTAAAGTATACGTTTTTCCTTCTTATTGTAAACCCTATATCCTTTGCTCTGCACTGAATACCCCATAAAGTAGCCTTCATCACCTTTAGCACTAAACTTTCCTAAGGCATCACTAGTATCTAGGATCACTACATGCCATCCAAAAGGTTTAAGAAAACCTATATAGGGTTTCCTATTCCAAAATAGCTCATAAGTTGTCTTATTATAGATTTTGTTGACCACTGCTCTATTCTGAACATAGCAGGTTGTATTCACAGCCTCCACCCAAAAAGCAATGGGAAAATGAGCATCAGCCAACATTGTCCTAGCTGCTTCTATGAATGTTCTATTCTTCCTTTCAGCCATCCCATTCTGCTGTGGGGTTCTAGCTATGCTAAACTCCCTAGTAATCCCTTTATTAACACAGTAGGCATCTAACAATTGGTTTCTCAACTCACCACCATTATCACTTCTAAGTATTTTAACCTCATTCCTTGTTTTCTTTTCAATTTGGGTAATAAAGTTAATCAAAATTGTGGCAGTTTCACTTTTTAAGGCCAAAAAGAAAGTCCAAATAAATCTAGAAAAATCATCAGTTATGACAAAATAATAGGATTTACCATTCAAACTTTCTATATTAGTTGGGCCAAATAACTTCGTATGTAGCAAGTGAAGTGATTTAGAATTAGAGTGCACAAGTTTAGACTTAAATGAGACTTTGTGTTGTTTGCCTTTAAGACATGCAACACAAGAATGATCATTGTGGAAAGCCTTTTCAGGCAAACCATCAACTAAGCCATGTCTCACAAATCTATTGATGTTCTTAAAGTTTATGTGCCCTAACCTTTTGTGCCATAGATTACTTTCATCTACTGAAGCTTTAACATATAGACATGACAAATTGTTGTTCATCCTAATTCCATTAAGATTAACATTATAGATGTCCTTATGCCTAGGTGTTCTATAGTCAATAAACTTCTCATCAGGCATCTTAAAGTCTTTTCTTAACACCAAGCATCCAGTATCAGTGAAAAGAACCTTATTCTTATTGTCACAAACTTGTGACACACTAAACAAATTATAGTCAAGTTCTTTTACCAGAAATACGTTTTCAAAACACAAATTATTGATGATAAGAGTGACTTTGCCAGAAATTGTACCATATCCTCCTCCAAAGTACACTTTGCCACCATCTTTAATGGGGGTAAAGTTATTTCAAGTAATCTTCCTTCCCCGTCATGTGCCTAGAGCATCCACTGTCCCAATATCCATAATCATTTACATGCTTTTGAATGCCCTGCACATAAAGAAAACAAATTTGTTTTGTTTAGGAAACCAAGCCTGAGCAGACTTGGATTTATTTGGTTGTTCAACAAGAACAGATTTAGTCCTTATAACAACCCCGCGTTCATCCCTTTGAGGCTTGAACACCTAGTTTACCCCAATTGGTTTAGTTATGACCTTTGAAATATAATGAAAACTGTTACATGTCATAGAAATCCCATCAGAATTAGGGTTTTGGTCTTGTTTGGGTCTCCATGTTAAACTAGATGAAGCTTTAGACCCCTTTCCCTTAGGCTGCAAGTACTTGTTATTACCTGGTCTAACAGCGTTGGAAATATTCCTGTCAGCGTTAAACTTGTTCTTGTCAGCGCTGAATTTGTACTTATCAGCGCTAAAATTAGGGTTTGCTACAGGAACCCATTGTCTGTTAGACCATGTATCAGTCTTTTGAAAGGGCCTTTGTCCAAGAGTATTTGTCCCTTTTGTAAAGAATGGAGCGGGTCTAGTAACTTGTGGACTTGTTTGGACATAAGGTCTGGGTTTGACCATGGTTGACTTATTGTCAGCATTGACTTTTGAAGCACTGACACATTTATAAGCCAAGTGAGAAAAACTCCCACATATATAACAAGCTTTTCTAGACATAAGCTTAGGTCTAGATTGAAAGAACCCTATCCTATTAACACTAGCTTGGCTTTGTGGTGACCTAGGTTTTCTATACATTTTTGCATACTTAACACTAGGTTTTCTATTAACATATGAGCCAAGGTCAACAAGTTTTCCATTAGAAGGGTTGGTCACAGTTATGGGTGTAGACTCAAGTGGATTCTCACTAAGCATTCCACCTTTAACAAACAATGTAGGATTGGCTTTCTTCCATTGTTCCAAGTCAGTCACTTTCTGCTTATACTCCTCTACTAGAGTAAGAACTCTTGGTGGATGAATGAATTCCTTTTCTTGGAGTTCTGGTATACCAGTCCAAGACAAATCCTTTCCCATGACACCATGAAAGTTTCCAACAGGTGGTGGAACATTAACATACTCTTTTAGCCCAATCCCAGACATATCCCTAGAATCTCTTTGCTCATTTACACATTGGTCTAGGGTTTGAGTGGCTTTATCAAACTGTTGGGAACTATTTGTTAAGTGTCAAGTACCGTTAGTGTATTCGAAGTACTGTTAGTGTTGTGTAAGTACCGTTCGTGTTAACGCGGTACATAGTAAGTACTGCTACTTATAAAGTAAGTACTGCTATAATGATTAGGACGAATATATCTTTGTATAAGATATGCCATAGTTATAGTTAGAGTATATCTTATGTGATATACCTAAATAGTTAGAATATTGATAATATATCGTCTGTGATATAGTTGTGTTTATAGAATATTCTAAGGTTTCTAGGGTTCCTTACTCTATAAAAGGAACATAGGTACAATGTCTTTCATGTACCTCATACAAGTCGATTAATAAGAGAATCGAATAGTTAAAAGTAATTATGTTCTTCTGTGCTTTATAAGTTAGATTCCGCATAACTTATTTAATGTTTAGTAAGAGTGCTCAAAGTGTTTTAGTTTGATTACAAACTATTATACTAATTCTTAACAAAATATAGATCCAACCAAATGGATCAACAAGTGGTATCAGAGCTTGTTGAGAAACTCTGAAAAAGAAGAACATGAACCTATACACTCCACACATACCAAATCTCAATGTCTCAACCAAATGGTATTAATGCTCACTTGGATGATGTTCAGAACATTGATCCTGTTCTACCACAAGGACAACCACAAGTTGTGCATCCTGCACCAACACAAGGTGCTCAAGTCGTGAATGATGTAGCTACCTCTACACCAACACCTTCTCATACTCTGTCTGCTGTTAAACTCCCAGTTCTCAAAGGTGACTATTATGAGACTGGGCCTATGCAGATGGAACATTACTTGAATCACACAGATCATACTGCGTGGCAAGTTATCAAGAATGGGAACACACATAAGAAGTTACACTGGTTGCCAGACGGTACATGCTATGCTCTACCTGCTGTGACTGCTGAGCAGATACAAGCAGAGATCAGAGAAAGAAAAGCCAAAACTACTTTGGCTATGGCTCTTTCTGAAGACGTTCTACCAAGCTTTCATCATTATAAAGATGCCAAAGCTATGTGGAATGCTATAAAACTTAGATTTGGAGGCAATGACAAATCTAAGAAAATCAAGAAGATTGTTCTTAAACAAGAATTTGATAACTTCTCAATTACCAGTATGGAGGGAATCCATGGTGGATATGGAAGGTTCAGCAAGTTGCTTATTCAGTTAGCAGTTTATGGACAAGTAATCCCTAACGAAGAAGCTAATCTAAAATTCTTAAGAAGTGTTCCACCAGAGTGGAAAGCAATAGCTATGCACTTCATCACAAGAGATGATTTGGAAACAATTCCGTTTGATCATCTCTACAACAATCTTAGAGCATATGAGATGGATGTGAAAGGCACTGAAGTAAAGACAACAACTGCTTCAAAGTCTAATTTGGCTTTTGTGTCAGATGGGAACAGCGGTACTTACTTTCAAAATACCGCTAGTGGATCTAGCAGCGGTACTTACTTCACAAATACCGCTGGAGGACTTACAAGCAGTACCTTACCCACAAAGTATTGAAAGCGGTCCTATGATCTCTCAAAATCCACATGGAAGGTCTTCACCATTGTTTAGTGACAATGATGCCTTCTCATTCTTTGCTGGACAAGACAACAGGCCAAGATTAACTCTCAATGACTTGTTCCAAATGGATGATGCTGATGTTGAAGAGATGGATCATAAATGGCAAGCTGCTATGGTGTCAGTAAGATCTAATAGGTTCTTTTAGAAGACTGGAAGAAAAATGACTGTTGATCCTAATGAGCCATTAGGATATGACAAGTCTAAAGTTGAATGTTATAACTGTGGAAGGAATGGACACTTTGCAAGAGAATGCAATAGAGATAAAGCTTAGACAAGCAATCTGAAGTCCAAGAACAGCTATAGAACCAGTCCAAGAATAACTGAAAGCTTTCCAAGAGGAAACAACAGGAGTCCTAAAGGAACCAAAGCATTGGTTACTGTAGATGGAGTGGTGAATTGGGCAGAAGAAGAAAAAGAAGAAGAGCTTGGATTAATGGCTCTCTCTCATGAAGATACTGAGGTACACCCTTGTTCTAAAGGTTGTATTCTTAAATTTAATAGTCTAAAAGTAGAACTAGAGGAACAGTATCAAAAGGTTAACACATGCACTGTAGAAGTAGAGGCTTTCAAACAGGGTGTTGTTAAACTAGAAGATAATATAGTTTTGTACAAAAAGGCTCAACAAAACTATGAAGAGAAAATTAGGGTTTTGACTCTTCAAATGAGGGAAAAAGATGTGGAAATAAAAGCTTTTGAAAGACAACTTTTAAAAATAAATACAGAAAATGAAGCTTTAAAAACTAGACTTTGTAAAGAGAGGGAAGTGATTAGTCAATGGCAACAATCCTCTAAGGGATTGGGAAAATTGATTAATTCACAAATGGAGTATTATGATAAAACAGGCCTAGGATATATTGAGGATCAACCTGGGATAACCTTAACTAACAAGGACTTATCAAAATGGATTTTTGATTGTTCTGGTGAGGTAGATGATACACCTGAAAATGATAGATATGCTGAAGGAATGAAGGCAGTTCCTCCACCAGTATCTGGAATTTTCATGCTCCCTTGTAATGATACTAGTATAGAGTTAGAAGATCCTAAGATTAATAATGTCTTTAACTCTAGTACTGTGTCTCAAGAAAATACTGATGTGACCAAGAATATTGTTTATCCACCTCTAATGAATAACTTTGTTTCTGAGGAATCTAAGACTAGTTCTGCTCCCAAGCAGGTAAAAACCCCTAGCAAGATTTTGGAAAACAATAAACAACATACTAAAAACAAAAGGGCTGGGCTAGGTTTTGAAAAAGTAAAGTCAAAACAACCTTTTGGGTCTTCTTTAAGAAGAAAAGGATGTTATGTTTGTGGTAGTCTAAGTCATTTTATCAAAGACTGTATATTACATGAAGATAAAATTGTGAAACAGAAGGCTACACAAAGGGTCATGAAAAACAGTAATGGGAAAAATGCACAGGGTAATAGGAAACAGAAACTTAAAGATGACAAACCTAAGTTTGATCACACAAGGGTAGTTAAACATGTTATAGATAATCCTACCAAAAGTTCCTAGGGCAGTACTTATGAAGCAAGGACTTGTATCCTTAAAGTCTGGTAAACCAAGTACCGGCAAGCCTAAATCTACAAGTACTGCTAGACCAAACTCAAGTACTATTGGTTTAAAGTCTGTAAATCCAATGTTCTCCAACACTTCTAAGAAGGTTTTTGAAAAAGTTAAAGCACCTAGAAGTAAGGACAAGAACAAACCAGTACAAATGTGGGTTCCTAAAAGAGATATACCATGTGTTAAAGCAAGTACCGCTAAAGCAGTACTTAAGTCAAAGAAGTCAAAGCACATAGAGTCACCCTATGAATTTGACTACATAAATGAAACCATGAAGTATAAGAGTAAAAGTAGCATTACTGGGAATGCTTCTGTACAAACTCTGAAATGTGTAGGTCCCACAAGATCCGAGCCAAATGTGGCTTGGGTCCCTGTTAAAAACTAACAAGTTTTATTTGTGTGCAGGGGCATCTCATTGATGAATTAAAAGATAAAGGAATTGTAGATAATGGATGCTCAAGACACATGACAGGGAACAAATATTTTCTTGCTGAATTTGAAGAATTCAGAGGAGGTCCAGTAGCCTTTGGGGGTAGCAAAGGTAGAATCACTGGCAAAGGGAAAATCAACACATGAAAGTTGGAATTTGAAGATGTCTTCTTTGTGAAAGAATTGAATGAGTTCAATCTCTTTTCAGTATCACAAATGTGTGATAAAAAGAACAAGGTGCTATTCACAGACAAAGACTGCTTGGTGTTGTCCAAAGACTTTGAGATGTCCAAGGAATCTCAAATACTGCTTAAAGTACCCAGGCAAGAAAATATGTACACCTTTAATCTTCATACTATTACTCCAACAGGTGGTATTACATGTTTTCTAGCTAAGGCTTCTTTAGATGAGTCAAATTTATGGCATAGAAGGTTAGGTCATGTGAATTTTAAGAATCTTAATAGATTGGTAAAAAGAAATTTGGTTAGAGGTCTACCTAACAAATCTTTTCAAAATGATTTCACATGTGCTGCTTGTCAAAAAGGAAAACAACATAGAGCCTCTTGTAAGACCAAGACTATAAATACTGTGACAAAACGTTTGCATCTCTTGCATATGGATTTATTTTGTCCAGTTTCTATAAGAAGAATTAGCCATAAGACCTTTTGTCTAGTCATAACTGATGATTATAGTAGATTCAGTTGGGTTTTCTTTTTAGCCCTTAAAAGTGAAACAAGTGAATCACTAAAGGATTTTATCACTTTAGTTGAAAAGTAGTTCACTAAACAGGTTTTAATCATTAGGACTGATAATGGAACATAATTTAAGAATGCTGATTTTGATGAATTTTGTAGGTCTAAAGGAATTAAGAGGCAATTTAGTAATCCTAGAACTCCTCAACAGAATGGAGTAGCTGAAAGGAAGAATAGGACATTAATTGAGGTTGCTAGAACTATGTTGGCTGATTCACTTTTGCCAAATACATTTGGGCTGAAGCAATCAATATTGCATGTTATGTGTTAAATAGAGTCCTAGTAACTAAGCCTCAAAACAAAACACCTTATGAACTTTTGACTAATGTAAAGCCTAACATAAGTCATTTAAAACCTTTTGGGTGTCATGTGTCCATACTAAATACTCTTGATTATTTGGGAAAGTTTGATGGAAAGTCTGATCCAGGATATCTTGTAGGATATTCATTGCAAAGTAAAGCATATAGGGTTTACAATTTGGCAACTAAGAAAGTTGAAGAAAATGTTCATGTCAATTTCTTAGAAAATAAACCCAATGTTCCAGGAATAGGTTATGCTTGGATGTTTGATTTAGATTATCTAACTAACTCCATAGATTACTACTCTTTGCAAAAAGATTGTCAAACTAACAATGCAAGTGAGGAGTCAAGTGCAACTAATGTAGGTACTCAAGAAGATGTTTCTTCATCAGATGAAGATGTTCACATCTATGTGCCAAATATGCCTACTGTTACTCCTATGTCTGCAACTCCCAAGAAGCAAACCATGCCATCAAATGATGATCAAGCCTCCCAGGAGCTTCAGAGGCTTCAAGATCAAGAAAATAATGCTACATCTGCTAATAAGCATTCAGGAGAAGAATCTTTTGAGTCACAACACTCAGCAGTACATACTATACCTAGCGGTACTTCATTTGCAAGTACTGCTAAGTCAAGATCTACTAGATCTGCTGACTCACTAGAAGAGATTTTGCAAGCATTGGACGATGAAGACTTATATGCCAGTCCAGCTGAAGGAATCTTCTCCAAAGCTTCCTATGATGAGCAGGGTGCAGTAACTGATTTCAACAATTTGGAAACTAAAATTCCAGTCAGTTCTATTCCCACTCATAAAGTAAAAAACAACCATCCTGCTACTCAGATTATTGGTGATCCAAAATCTGATGTACAAACCAGAAGACAACTACAAACCAATATTGAAACTCATGCACTAGTGAGTTATGTCAAACAACAGCAGAGAACAAATCATAAAGATACTCAACATTGTTTGTTTGCCTGTTTCTTATCTCAAGTAGAGTCCAAAAATATCT
Organism: Glebionis coronaria; assembly: GCA_025667525.1. Classification (NCBI taxonomy): domain Eukaryota; kingdom Viridiplantae; phylum Streptophyta; class Magnoliopsida; order Asterales; family Asteraceae; genus Glebionis; species Glebionis coronaria. Next base: position 335,728,326 of record CM046880.1, on the reverse strand, counting down.
CTCAGGCTCTTGATGAATAAAGTTGGGTGGATGCCATGCAAGAAGAATTAACACAATTTGAGCTACAAAAGGTTTGGATTCCTGTGGATCTTCCCTCAAGTAAAAGAGTAATTGGTACAAGATGGGTCTTCAGGAACAAGAAGGATGAAATATGGGTTGTTGTGAGGAACAAGGCAAGACTTGTTGCTCAAGGCTACAGACAAGAAGAAGGGATAGACTATGATGAGGTTTTTGCACCATTGGCAAGGATAGAAGCCATTAGGTTATTTTTGGCCTTTGCATCATATATGGGATTTATAGTCTATCAAATGGATGTGAAAAGTGCCTTTCTATATGGTACTATTTCAGAGGAGGTATATGTCTCACAACCTCCAGGTTTTGTAGATCCTAAATTCCCCAATAGAGTCTACAAAGTTATCAAAGCACTTTATGGTCTGCATCAAGATCCAAGAGCCTGGTATGCAACTTTATCCAACTTTCTGCTAGAACATGAATATAGGAGATGAACCATTGACAAAACTCTAATCATCAAGAAAAATGCCAAAGACATTATTCTAGTTCAAGTCTATGTTGATGACATCATTTTTGGTTCTACCAAGAAGACATGGTGTAAAGAGTCTGAAGCTTTGATGAAAGGAAGATTTCAAATGAGTTCTATAGGAGAACTAACTTTGTTTTTGGAACTACAAGTCAAACAAAGTAAAGAGGGAATATTTATCAGCCAAGATAAATATGTTGCTGAAATCTTAAAGAAATTTTCATGTATGGATACAAGGAGTACAAGCACAACTTTTGAAGCTAAGAAATCTTTATCAAAAGATGAACATAGAGAGGATGTTGATATTCATCTCTATAGGTCAATGATTGGTTCATTGATGTATCTTACTGCTTCAAGACCAGATATAATGTTTGCTGTGTGTGTTCAAGATTCCAAGTTCATCCAAAGGTGTCACATCTATATGTTGTGAAGAAGATTTTTAAATATCTTAAAAGTCAACCTAATTTAGGATTATGGTATCCTAGAGACTCCACCTTTGCATTGGAAGCTTACTCAGATAGTGACTATGCTGGAGCAAATCATGATAGGAAATCCACAACAGGAGGTTGTCAATTCCTAGGCAGAAGACTCATATCATGGCAGTGTAAGAAGCAAACCATTATTGCTACTTCTACAACTGAAGCTGAATATGTAGCTGCTGTTCATTGCTGTGGACAAGTACTTTGGATTCAAAATCAATTGTTGGACTATGGGTTCAATTTCATGAACACCAAGATTTACATTGATAATGAAAGTACTATATGCACTGTCAAGAATCTAGTATTTCACTCCAAGACTAAGCATATTGAAATAAGACATCACTTTATAAGAGATGCTTATGACAAAAAGCTTATTCAAGTCTTGAAGATTCATACTGACAACAATGTAGCTGATTTGTTGACCAAGGCATTTGATGCAAAGAGATTCGAATTCCTGGTGACACACATTGGTATGCTCAACCAATAACATGCTGCATATGTTGAGGGGAGGTAATAGCTGTACAAGTTTTATATAAATTTTATTGTATAGTCTATGCTTTGTGTTTTTGATGTTATTGTAGGTTTATAGAAAAAGATGAAAGAGGTTACATGTCTAGTGGAAAGCATGAACTGGTCAAAATTGTGAGGTACCGTTGTCACTCCAAGTACCGCTAGCACAAAACCAAGTACCGATTATGTTCCATGTACCGCTACATGTCCGTTGTACCGTTAAGGGTCTCTTTTGTAAATTTGGCGGTTTCTTCGCGCTTGGGTTTGTTATTTACTTAAATACTTACCCCAATTACACAATTGATTCACCTAATCTTTTACTTTTCTCTCTTGATTCTATAACCCTCTCTCTAATCTTTCGATCATCAAAAATGCTAATGGCTGCCTTACAAGTAATCTCTAAGCACAATTTAGTAGTGAATCTTTCTACGAATGATGACTCACTTGGTTTCCATGAGATGCTTGGTTTCCTTTTTCGAAGTCATATTCGCTTCACACTCACTGTAAGTCCAGTTGTCTCTATACCCATTGTTGAACAATTTTGGGATACTGTTGTTTTAGGTACTCGTTTTGATCAACCTTGCATTAAGGCTAAGGTAAATCATAGGAATATATATGTCACTGAGGTACTGCTAAGAGAAAGTTTGAGACTTAATGATGAAAATGGACTTAGTATGCTTAATAATGCAGAGATTCATGATGGCCTTACAGCCATGGGCTATGGGGGTGGTAAGGAAAGTCTTACTTTCTTTAAAGCATTATTTTCACCTAAATGGAAATTGCTTTTTTATGCTATTATTCACTATTTAATTTCAAAAAGTACATCTTTTGATCAAATACCTGCTGCATTGGCATCTGCTGGTATTTGTCTAGCAAATAACAGGGTTTTTAATTTTTCAAAATTAATTTTTGAAGGCATGACTAGGAATTTAGAAGGGACTAAGAAGTTTTTAATGTATCCTAGATTCATTCAGGCTTTAGTTAGTGACCAAATACCTAACCTACCAGCATTAACTGATACATGGGATGTTCCTTCATTCACAAAGAGAACTTTCTCTTTCTTGAACAAACAAGGCAATGCCTTTTCAGGAACAGTAACACCATTGTTTGCTCATATGTTAGCCCAACCTGCCAATCAAGAAGGTGAGGAACCTAGCAATGCTAGTGCTTCTCAGCAAACTCCTTCTCACCAGAGCTCCCACTCTCTATAAGATTCACAATCTTCTTCTCACAATGTTGGTATTCCACCAAACACTAATGAGATGATCCACACACCTGCTGCTTCTATTGTTGCTAGTGGTTCACCACAAGCACAAGCACCATAGGTGGTGGATGTTGCAAATTTAACTTCTTTGTGTACAAGTTTGTCCCAATAGGTACAGGTATTGTAGAAAGATAAGCTTGTTCAAGACAAGGAAATTGCTGAATTGGAAGCTAGCCTACTCAATTTAAGGAACAAAGTGTCATCTTGGATGAGGCAATATAGATCTGTTCAGACATCTGCAATCAGGAAGAAAAGGTTCAGGAACCTCAAGAAAAGGCAACTGAATGCAACCAAACAGGGGAGGAATATTGAAGAACAGGGAATGAATAATGAAGAACAACCACCTTCTTCTGATAATCAAACAAGGATCTTTGGAAATGACATCAATTTTGAATTGGATGAAGATGTCATGGGGACTTTTAAAGATGGAACTGGTTTAGAGACTGGTGTGGATGAACCTTCAGACATGGAGATTCAACAACAAGACCCACAACCTACTCTAGAGGAACCACAAGTTCAAGTACAAGTTACAGAACAAGTTCAAGAAAAATTGGTAAATCAACCAGAGGAGCCACAAGTTGTAGAAACATTGGCAACTCAGTCAGAACCATTAGTTCAATCACCACCTCAAGCTAATTGGAGTGCTTTCTATGAGAAGTTGGAGGAAATTTCTAATCAGTTTCCTGATCCATCACCACAAAGCAATAAGTCAGAAAAGACTGAAGAAGTGCAAGTTGATATTATGGCTTCTATGGAAGATAAAGCATCTGGGGATACACAAGTGATTGAAGAAACAAGTGTGTCAAATACTGGTGAAGTCAACTTTGTTGAAGATCCAAGTACTGCTAAGCCAACTGCAAGTACTACTGACATTGTTGAAGACCCAAGTACTGCTAAGCCAATTTCAAGTACTGCTAAGCCAATTGCAAGTACCGTTGGTGATCATCCTTCATTGGAAATTCAAAGTTCATTTGGAGAAAATGAGACTTTAGCCAAATTGCTGCTTGATCTAAAGAAGAATTTAGTTGAGAAGACTAAGCAAGCAGAAGTGGAGAAAAAGACACAACAAGAAGTTCTTGCCTCAAAGGATCAAATTCAAGGTAAGAAAGTACAAGCTTCACACCCTACAAAAGGTATAGTCATTCAACAGTTAGCTAATGAATAAGTAGCTGCCAAACTGAAGAAGAAGCTACCTAAGATAAATCCAAAGGATAAGGGTAAGAAGCAATTATTGTCAGAATCTGAAGATGAAAGTGATTCAGATGATGATATAAACAAAGTCATGTACAGATTTAATCAAATTGACCATGATGAGGAATTTGCTTATATAATGCAAGCACAAATTCGTGAAGATGAATTGCAGGAAGAACTTGCAGCAAAGCAAAATTTGTTAGAAGCTAAAAGGATACAGCAAGAATGGAACATACAAGAGTATGACAGGATTCAAGCTGAGATACATGCAAGTGAGCTTCTTGCAGACTCATTGATAGCTGAAGAAAAAGATGCATATGATGAAGAAGAAAAATCAAGATTGATTGATGATCTTGTAAGGGAGCAACAAAGATTCTTTGCTGAAAAGAGAAGGAAAGAAAAGATTAAGCCTTCAACTACTATGCAGATTAGAAATCAAATGATGAAATTTCTAAAGAAAGTAAAAGGATTTACTCATATTCAGCTGGTCAAGAAAACTTTTGAAGAAATCAAGACTTTGTATGAGCAAAGTAAGAGGACTGAATTGAATTTTGTTGAGATTGGATCTGAAGCAGACAAGAAAGCTGTTAAAGAATTCAAGAAACGTCCACAACAACAAAGACAATTTGGTAGTACTCCTAGAATTGAGCCAAGTACTGTTGAACCTACAAGTACATCTCCACCTATCAAGACTACTTATGTGAGGAAGAATAGAAAGGAGAAAGTAAGTTCAAGAGAGGAAGAGACTGCTCAAAGGATGAATACAGGAGTTGAAACTCAAGGAATTGCTCATACTGAAAATGTACAAGCAGTACATACACAGTCAACAGTACATACAACAATACATACTGAGGAAATGGTACATATTAAGCTTAGAAGAGGGTTCAACAGAACTTGAAGGAATTTCCAAGAGTGTTAAAAGGAAAAGATCAACAAAGCTAAAGAAGAAAGCTAAGAGAGCTAAAACTACAACAGAAGATAGTGATGATGATGAGAGCTTAAGGAAGTACTTGAAGATTGTGAACTTTAAAGATCAATGTTTTGATACAAAGATTTTTTGAAAAAGAGCATCCATTGTTAAGTGGATTTACTCTACAGATCAAGGACTTGAAGCTCATAGAATTCAGAGATCCGATGGCACAAAAAGGATATTCAGACTTTTGGAAGATATTCTTTACATTCTGGATAGACAAGATATTCAAGATCTTGTAAGGTTAGTTGAAGATGACAGTGCAGGTAAAACTGAAGTATCACTATTATATAGGGAATTTCTCTTTATGTATGAGCCACACAAATGTGATCAAGAAATGTTGAAGGAATTAGAGAATCAGGTTCCTAGTTACTGGAGATATTACAGGTCATGTGGATTGCATATTTTGGATGTAGATTATGTTACATATTATATGCTGCAAGAGAAGACTTATCCCTTCGAAAGGAAATTGTTAGAAAGGATGTTAGAACAACAATTAGAGGTTACAGAAGAGTCTGCTGATGCTTTGTAGTTGATCAGAATGGTTAAACAACAAATCAAGGATTTCAAAGATGAGGAAGAAGGTGAGAAAGATTCTTAAGTGTTTGACTTTCAGTCACACTTCATAAATGGTTCTCAGTTCACCATGTCTAACACACATAAGAACTGGCTAGTCCATAAGCAAACGGTTTATGGTAAAGACTTATCAAATCCGTTGAAAGCTGATAGTTTGCTAAAAACTATATGGTTCTAACTCACCTTGTTTCGAGACAAAGAGTTAGCTAGTCCTAGACAAAGGGTACTAGGTAAAGACTTCATCAAATCCGTTGATGGTTGACAATTTACCAAAAATTGTAAGGTTTTCATTAAACCTTATTCTTTATGAATAAAGTATTGGCTATTCCAGAGTGTACGGCTAACTGGTAAATAATTTATCAAATCCGATGATAGCTGGTGATTTGCTAAAAATGATGAAGCCAATACAGATTGGTGTTTTGTTGTTAACTGTTTTATTTCAGGTATGAAGATTGCAGACAAAGAAGTATTAAAAGATATAATACTTAGAAGGTTTTGTTATCATCAAATCAAGTGGAAGATTTATGATCAAGAGTTCAAGGACTAAACTTAAGAAGACAATAACTGATGCTGCAAAGATGAATGAATGTTTAGAAGACACAAGAAGATCATAGTTTGAAGACAAAGATGATGCTCATAATGTTTGAAGATTATCTTATCAGAAGAAGATCTACATATGAAGTGTTTGGCTACATTCAGTTGGATGCAAATACAAATTACCAAGTTCAATCCAAGGATGAAGGAAAGACTGAAGACATGTATTTCTAATACATCCAGTACAAAAGAAACAAGAAGAGAACAAGTTATCATTTCTTGTTTAGGGGAGGATTGTTGGGAATTATTTGTTAAGTGTCAAGTACCGTTAGTGTATTCGAAGTACTGTTAGTGTTATGTAAGTACCGTTCGTGTTAACGCGGTACATAGTAAGTACTGATACTTATAAAGTAAGTACTGCTATGATGATTAGGACGAATATATCTTTGTATAAGATATGTCATAGTTATAGTTAGAGTATATCTTATGTGATATACCTAAATAGTTGGAATATTGATAATATATCGTCTGTGATATAGTTATCTTTATAGAATATTCTAAGGTTTCTAGGGTTCTTTACTCTATACAAGGAACATAGGTACAATGTCTTTCATGTACCTCATACAAGTCGATTAATAAGAGAATCGAATAGTTAAAAGTAATTCTGTTCTTCTGTGCTTTATAAGTTAGATTCCGCATAACTTATTTAGTGTTTAGTAAGAGTGCTTAAAGTGTTTTAGTTTGATTACAAACTATTATACTAATTCTTAACAGAATATAGATCCAACCAAAGGGATCAACACAAACTTTTGAATTTTAAGCCCTATATTCTCTTTATCTTTAAGGGCCTCATCTAACTTAATTTGTATTACTCCTTTGGATCTCGTCAGTATGCCCCTAAGTTCAACACTAACTTTGAGGTCATGAGACAAAACATTAATTTGATCTTTTAGGTCAAATTCCATTTTCTTATATTCTTCTACAGTCTTTTCAGTTTGAACAAGTTCCATTTGATAATTTGATAACTTGCATTTTTCATCAAAAACATCTGATTTTACTTTAAAATTTCTTTGTTAAGTTTTTCAGTGTTTAAACGACATCCTTTACTACAGAAAGCATCATCATATACCTCATTATTTGATGAAAACAAAGAATGTGCCATGAGAGCAAAGTGAACATGCTCTTCTTCTTCCTTCTCTGCAATCAAGGCCTTTTTCTCTTCCATATATTTTGCCAAAAAGCTCCAGTCCCATCCAACACCATCAATGTCTTGCATGGCAACCATAGCCTTTGTGTCTTCAACTTTAATGATTTATCTTGAAGGCTTTCCAGCATCAGATCTTCTTGGAGATATGCATTCCCTCATAAAGTGACCCATCCTATGGAAGTTGTAACACTCAACCTTGGATTTATCAAACCCAGCAGTGTCTTTAGCATTGAAGGTCATCTTCTTTCTGAATCTTCTATTCCATCTGTTGACCCTTATGCTTGCAAGTGCCATATTCCATTTAATATCCATCTCTTCCAAATTCTCCTCACTGATTTGCTCAAGGTCCTCATATGTAATCACTGAACCATTGGGCAATGCAGCAATGTATGCACACACTATGTCTAGATCAATACCAGCAGGTTTAATCCTTGGTGAGTCAACATTGTATGTATCAGCGTCTGAATGTGAAGCACTGACAAAGGTTGATCCAGCGCTGACACAAGGTGATCCAGTAACAGGATGCACATATGATTCTCTCTTATCAACTTGATCTTCACTATGTGAGATGAAAGCCTTGTTTCCAAAGGTAGATTTACTTCCATGATCCATCAGGATTTCATTCTCTACAATTTTTAGCTTATTGTAGACGTCATCAAAAGTAGAACTCTTGTGGGCATTGGTAGCAATGATAGACCTAGCTTCAATTTTCCATGCATCACCAAGACTTTTAAGGAAAGTAGTAATGTTATCACATCATTATACTATGTTCCCATAAAGAAGAATTTGCTAGTGATGTCTAGAAGCCTGCTTCTTACCTCACTTAGCTTTTCATTGAGAAGAGCCTTGAATACAGCATACTCATGCAAAAGTTGCTTCTTCTTTTCTAGGGAAGTATCATCATTACCACCATAGTTGACTTGAAGAGCTTCCCAAAGTTCTTCGGTAGACTCAAACCCTCTATACTTGTGTTGATTGTTTGGACCCAAAGAGAGTTTGAGAATGCTTAAAGTTTTCATGTCATTCCTTCTCTTTGCAATATACTCAGTTGCAACAGCTCTCCCATCCGTAGGTCTTTCTTTTCGATCTTCAGCAGTTGAACCTTCAACTAATCTTAAAGCAATAGCAGCAGCAATCCTAGCAGCTTTATCAAATGTGTTTCCATATTCAATAATTTCCCAGAGAGTGTGATCATGAATTTGAAGGTATTGTTCAAAATTGAACTTCCATAGCTCAAATTTGTCAGGGTCTAGCATGGGGATTTTTAGGTTGTGACTTGATGAGGAGGAGGTCATTGAATCTGGAGTAGACATCTTGTCTGGTTTTAGGGTTTCGTGTTCTTTAGATCAAAGTTCCTCAGCAAGCTCTGATACCACTTGTTGATCACAAACTTAGATCGATTAGCTTTGTGTTAACGAGATTAAATCAAGTTAAACACTTAGATAAACTTTGTTGTTGTATGAACAATCCAAGTGTTACGCGGAATTAACACTTGAATAAAGAACAAGTAAAACAAGTAAAACAAACTTTCACTTTTGATTTATGAAACAAACTTGATTACAATGAAATTCAAATACTAAATAATAATGTGTGATCTCCTTTTATAACATAAGGGGTCGTGTACAATGGATAACCTATCAACTATTTTAGGAAAAGATAAATATAGAAAATACAATATTTGAGTATATCTTTTCTTCAAATAATAAACGTGTTGACTAAGTTTTCCTATCAGTGTTTGGACTTCTTCTTATCAGCGCTTAGATACTTCTTGTGAATGCTTGATCTATCAGCGCTTGATTTCTTCCTATCAGCATCCAAATAACTATTGTCAGCATCTAAGTGTCTTGGCTCATTTTATTCCCAACATCAAACACCACCTAAATCCCCATGCTCTCAGTTTGGTGCTCAGCCGAAACAAACAAACACAAAACCCCCTCTATCATGATTTAATTAATCCCATGTGTTTTATTAACTTGTTTTAATGATTAATTAAATATATATAACATAAATCCATAAGAATTAAAAAGAAAAAGGAAGTGTTTAATTTACCGAACACGTGGAAAGAAAAGGTTATGATCACGATCACATACACACGAATAATCAACAATGAAAATCGTCCGGTTTGCCCTTGTGGTTGATCTATGGTCGACGGCTAGAAGGAAAATGGATGCAAGGGAGAACTTTTTCTGTAAACCTAAATTATGTTAAAGTTTTCCCTATGGTTTTTGGTTAACATGTATTTTAAGTTGGGTCATGGGCCAAGCCCATCTTTTCCCTTTCTTTCTTGTTTAGCCGCGGCCTAAAGGGAGCCCACGGGGTGACCGGTAGTTTTCCCGAGTTTAATTATTTACGCGTACATTCATGTTTAATTGTCGTGATTTTTATATGTCGTGTACTTATCACGTTTATATTATATACGTAACTACATGTTATTAAATATCGTGACACGCCTTATATTATAAATGGAAAGTTTTAAATTTATCGTATTTTCATGTGTGTACTATTCATTTGTACTGTTCATGGTATTTTAATGCGGGTTTTACAAGATACCAAGAAAAAAGTAAGATATATGAAATAGATGAGATATATTTAATTATTTACTTTTAAAATAATAATAAATATTACTCCCTTCGTCTCAAATTTATAGTATCTCTTTCTATTTCCAGACGTCTCAAAATATTGTCCTCTTTCAAATATAGTTATGGGTAATTTAACATATCATATTGCACCTAGTGTTATTAGAAATTACAAAGTTTATTCAAAGGTTTAATTAAATGTATAAAGGCATGGTTTTCATTTTGCAAAAAAGTAAGAAGAGAATGTTGTAATTTTACTTTTTCTAAAATTGTGTGTTTTTTGTCGGGGGAAAATTAATTTGGGAGGGAGGGAGTATTTATAAATAAAGTTATGCCACATGGGCTATTAACCTGGAATAGATGGTTAAAACTTAGGAATAACTGATAGGTGTGTAAACACCCATCCTTTTACCACTTGATTCTAGCTAAAACAAGACCAAAACACGTATTTAATATCATTTGTTTGGAATTATGCGTGGTTTTTGTGTTTATTGTGTTTTCAGAGCTAACCGGATAAATATTGAAGAAAACATGGGATTGCACGGGATTTATCAAGGAAAAAGACTCAAGATAAAGTCTATTGTCCAAGAGATGCAAAAGATTTGAAGTCACTAGGCCTATTCGAAGATTTATCGAAGAAAAGGACTAAAGATGGAAGATTTTCATAAGTCGAAGAAACTCAAGTCTATTTAACGAAGAAATTAAAAGACGAGTTGGATTTAATCGACGACAAATCCCGAATCAGAATCGAAAACGTCAACTTTTCTGAAAAGACGAGAAGGCAAGAAGAAAGGGAGAAAGCCCACTCACCAACCAACCACTAGGAGTATAAATAGTCTTTCCCTTCACACAATTAGTTAGTTAGCTTCATTTTCTTTTTCCAGTTCTTTTGGTTCGTGGTTTTCATCACAAACACCACTAGGGTGTTTGATGATTTTTCATTTTGTCTTTTCAATCTTGTAATCCTTAATCATTAACCTTGTTACTCTTCTATTAATCAATCCAATCCATCTTTTCATTCATCTTGTTCATCTCCATTTTTATTGCAAGTTCTTTAGTTTTTATTTGATTCTAGTTTGATCTTAAAAAGTTGTTGATTTAGTGTTTTTATTGGTGGGATTTGTTTTTTATGGTATGTTAATGATTATTGGTTAGTTTGGTAAAACCTTTGTGAGTATTGGAGTCGATTTGGATTTAAAACCGTGACCTTTGTTCTTGCTGTTACTGTTACTGTTCTTCGTTACCCAGACTTTCCGAACAGAGCCTATATTCCGAATAGGGATTCTCATTTTTCTTTTACTCGGAATATTTTCAATATTCCGCATAGATAGTTTTCCTTTTCCCCTGTTCGGAATATCTATATATTCCGAATAGCCCAATTTTTCCGAATAGCATTATCTTTCCGCATAAGAGCTGTCTTTCCGAATGGTCCTTACTTTCCGCATAGAGCAACATTTTTCCGAATAGAGTTCTATATTCCGCATCAGCCAAATATTCCGAATAGACCCGTTTTTCCAAATAGCATAATTTTTCCGCATAGAGCATTACTTTCCGCATGAACTTATTTTTCCGCATAGGGCAAGTTTTCCGAATTGAGCTTTTTATTCCGCATAGCAGTCTTTCCGCATAGGGAACTTTCCGAATGGCCATACTTTCCGCATAAGCCCAACATTCCGCATAGGGTATTTTACTGTAAGGGTATTTTTCCAAGTATTAATTCAAGTTTTGTTTGTTGCTAGTTTTAAGTTTACTTCATTACCATTTTATTCATTTATCTGTTTAGTAGAATAGAAAACCAAATCCACTTTTTGTCACCAAGAACAAATCATTCCACTTTTAACTGAGATCAATTCGAGAGGATTCCGAGAATTATATTTTGAACCCACACAAAACGCGTGTATCAAATGGCGCCGCTGCCGGCTCCTCTCGTTAAGATCAAAAGTTTTTTGTGAGAATTTGGATTTTGGGATCCGTTCCCCGTGAACGTTACTTTTTCCTAAAAATTTTCAAAAACACTAAAAAATATAAAATTTTCAAAAATCCTAAAAAGTAAAAAACATAAAAACCAAAAATATTTTTGCTTTGTTTTTCTTTGTTCGTTCTTTTGCAGGTGTATGCGCACTCGATCCACGTCTTATCAAGAGCCCGAGCCTCTCGATAACTTAGACATGGCTGGTGTACAAAACAACAATAACATACCACCTCCGAACAACAATAATAACAACAACAACCCGCCTTTCAACAACATGAATAACAACAACAATGAGCCCCTTCCGGATAATCGCCCAATGATTGAACTGCTGCAAGCTCATGTCGATGGCAACACGGATCCAATTGTTATACCACCAATTGCCGCCAACAATTTCGAGCTCAAGTCAGGCTTTATCCAGATGGTCTCAGCTCAACCATTCTTGGGACGCATCATTGATGATCCACACGACCACATCAAGAGATTTCTACAACTCACCAACACGGTCAAGTTCAATGGATTTCCATAGGAGGTTATAAGGTTACAACTTTTTCCCTTTTCTTTAGAGGGACAAGCCCGGCATTGGCTTGCTAAGGAACCGCCACAGAGTATTCTCTCGTGGACGGATTTGGAAACAAAGTTCATCAATTACTTTTTTCCACCCTCTCGTACTACCGCTTTGCGGAATGAGATTATAAACTTTGAACAAAAGTACGATGAGTCATTCAGTGAATCTTGGGATCGTTTTAAAGATCTTTTAAGAAAATGCCCACAACATGGTTTTACCAAAGTACATCAAATTAATACTTTTTACAATGGTTTAAGCATGAGTGACCAAGATTCACTGAATAGTGCCTCGGGGGGTAATTTATTGGCTAAGACTTCCAATGCTGCTTGGGATATCATTGAGAACAAATCTCGTGTTCAAACCAAGAGTGTTAGGACCAATGTTGCTAGTGCTAGCACTAATGACAGCGACAAGCGATTAGAAAAAATCACCACGCTTCTTGAATCGCTTGTCACCCACACCGTCAGCAACAACAACAGCAACAACGCCAAAAATGCACAAGTGAACGCTGTCAGCCAACCTTGTGAGATATGCGGTGGTCCCCACTCCTACACAACTTGTACCGCCACCCAAGATTACCCTGCTGAGAATGTGAATGCGGCATATGGCACCTACCAACAACCTGCTTATCAAGCTAGACCTCAAGGTGACCGTAACTTGCTTAGCTACCGCAGCAACAACTATCTTTCACCACCTGGTTTTCCTCCTACCAACCCGAACCAACAACAAAACCTTAACCGCCCTCCTCAACAACAACAACAACCTCGACAACCATACATCCCACCTCACAAGCAGCAACAACCGCCTCAACGTAACAATCAAGTCTACCAACAACCTGCTTACCAACCACCTGCATACAATGCCCCTCCCAACCAAGCCACTACTGCACTACACCAAGAGGTTGCAACCTACATGAGGACCAATGATGTGATAGTGGGAAATCTCCAAGAGGAAGTGCGCAATTTGAAGGCAAACTTGGTCAAGCAAGGAAATGAATTGAGAGCTGACATGAGAAACACGTTGGATAGCCAAACTAATGATCTGAGGAACATGATGGCTAGTTTTTTCCAAAGTAGTCAACCCTCTTCTTCGGGTACTCTTCCGAGTAACACCGTTGCGAACCCAAGAGGGGAGATGAAAGCAATCACTACTCGAAGTGGTAAAGGTACAAAGGAACCCGAGACTCCTATACCTCCACCGGTGATTGTGACTAAGGAGAACGAGTCGCCTGCTCCTATTCCTCATCCTTCTCCTTCCCCAATTTCTCCACCTCTTCCTTCTACCCCTCCTCCACCCGTGGTTGTGAGTGATCCTATTCTCCCAAAGCCTTCCTCTTCTTCCAATATACCTTATCCATCTAGGTTGAGGAAAGAGAAGCAAAAGAGCAAGGATGATATTCAGGTTTCGAATTTCCTTAAAATGTTCAAACAACTGAATTTCAATATCTCCTTCGCTGAGGCTCTCGCTCACATGCCCAAATATGCAAAAATGTTTAAAGATCTTCTGAGCGACAAGGAAAAGCTCCTCGATATTGCCAACACCCAACTTAATGAGAACTGCTCCGCAGTGCTCTTAAGGAAATTGCCAACCAAGCTTGGTGATCCGGGTCGTTTTCTTATCCCTTGCAATTTCCCGGGAGTAGAGAATTGCATGGCCCTAGCCGATCTAGGTGCCAGTATTAATCTCATGCCTCTAAGTGTTTGGAAGCAATTATCTCTCCCAGAGCTAGTCCCCACCAAAATGACTTTGGAATTGGCCAACCGTACGGTTGCTTATCCAGTGGGGATAGCCGAAGACGTTATTGTAGGAGTCGACAAATTCTCCTTTCCTGCTGATTTTGTTGTCGTCGACTACGAGATGGACCCCCGTGTGCCACTTATTGTTGGTCGTCCATTCTTGAGGACCGGTCGCACTCTCATCGATGTTGAAGCCGGTGAGCTTATCATGAGAGTGGGTGACGACAAAGTAGTCTTCAACATGGGAAAGTTGTCTAAACAGCCTTATTCATATGAGAGTGTTAATTGTATTGACGTTCTCGATGAGGCTTGTGAAGAACACTTTAATGATGCTTGCAAAAGTATTCCTACCTCTCTTCCCAATGTTGAGACCGTGTCCTCTATTGATTCATCGTTGTCTCTATTTGGAGATAGTGATTTATTCTGGAACAATCTTGAAGATGCCATGGGAGATGCGAATTTAGCTACTAATGATTCTCCCACCGAGGGGGATGAAGACATGAGTTTCTTTGACAATCTTCTCACCGAAGACAATCCTTCGCCTCCATCTCCCACGGTCATTGCTATCGATGCCACGACTTTGAAAACGCCTCCCGTCGAAAATCCTCCGGATTTAGAATTAAAGGAGTTGCCACCACATCTCGAGTACGTGTTCCTTGACGACAACAAGAAGTCGCCCGTCATTATTGCAACGGATTTGAAAGATGAAGAGAAGACTCGCCTCGTTGCCGTGCTGAAAGCTCATAAGAAGGCTATTGCTTGGAAAATCTCGGATATTCGTGGAATTGATCCTCACTTCTGCACGCACAAAATTCTCATGGAGGACGACTATAAGCCCACAATTCAAAGCCAACGAAGGGTGAATCCAAAAATCCATGAAGTCATCAAAACTGAGGTTATCAAACTTCTTGATGCGGGTATGATTTACCCTATTTCGGATTCACCGTGGGTTAGTCCAATCCATTGTGTGCCCAAGAAGGGCGGAATAACCGTTGTTCCCAATGAACACAACGAGTTGATTCCCACTCGTCTCGTTACTGGGTGGAGAGTTTGTATAGACTACCGCAAACTCAATGATGCCACGAGAAAGGATCATTTCCCTCTACCTTTTATGGATCAAATGCTTGAACGATTAGCCGGTAATGAATATTACTGCTTTCTTGATGGTTTCTCGGGTTATTTCCAAATACCCATCGATCCCCAAGATCAAGAGAAGACTACATTCACTTGTCCCTATGGCACTTTCGCTTACAAAAGAATGCCTTTTGGCTTATGTAATGCGCCCGGGACTTTCCAAAGGTGTATGTTAGCTATCTTCCATGACATGGTTGAACAAACCATGGAAGTCTTCATGGATGATTTCTCAGTCTTCGGGGATTCCTTCTCTACTTGCCTTGCCAATTTAGAACGTATGCTAAAGCGGTGCGAAGACACTCGCCTTGTTCTAAATTGGGAAAAATGCCATTTCATGGTAAAAGAAGGCGTCGTGCTTGGACATAAGATCTCGAAAGCCGGTCTTGAAGTTGACCGTGCTAAAGTCGATGTTATCGCAAAATTGCCTCCACCTTCAACTGTGAAGGGTGTGAGAAGTTTCTTGGGTCATGCGGGCTTCTACCGTCGATTCATCAAAGATTTTTCTCAAATCGCTCGCCCGATGACCCACCTCTTGGAAAAAGATACTCCTTTTATCTTTTCCAAAGAGTGCCTTGAAGCCTTCAACTCGCTTAAGGATAAGCTAACTAAGGCACCCGTCTTGGTTACCCCTAATTAGGAGCTGCCCTTTGAGTTGATGTGCGATGCTAGCGATTTTGCTATTGGAGCGGTTCTTGGACAAAGAGTGAACAAACACTTCCAACCGATCCATTACGCTAGCAAGACAATGACTGGGGCACAATTGCATTATACGACAACCGAAAAAGAGCTTTTAGCTGTTGTCTATGCTTTTGAAAAATTCCGCCCCTATCTTGTCCTTTCTACCACCATCGTGTATACCGATCATTCCGCGTTGAAGTACTTGTTGACAAAGCAAGATTCCAAACCAAGACTTCTTCGCTGGGTTTTGCTGCTCTAGGAATTTAAAATCGACATCCGCGATAAAAAAGGAGCAGAAAACTTAGCCGCGGACCATCTTAGTAGACTTGAGGATCCTTACCAAGGGGATCATCCGACCAAAGAAATCAATGATTCTTTTCCCTTGGAAACCTTAATGTCTATAAACTCGAAGCCGAATGAAACCCCGTGGTTTGCCGACTTTGCAAACTACTTGGCGGGTGGAATTCTCAAGGAAGGGTTGACGTCCCAGCAAAAGAAGAAGTTCTTTACCGAGATCAAGACTTACTTTTGGGACGACCCTTACCTATTCAAACAATGTGCTGATCTGATAATTCGCCGATGTGTTGATGGACCGGCAGCGTCGGACATCCTTGATGCTTGCCACAAAGGACCCACCGGGGGTCACTTTGGTCCCAACTACACCGCTAAAAAAGTGTTTGATTCGGGATTTTATTGGCCCTCCATATACCGTGACGCTCACGATATGGTCAAACGATGTGATGTTTGCCAAAAGCAAGGCAAAATCACACATAAAGACGAGATGCCTCAGAATTTCATTCAAGAATGTGAAATTTTTGATGTTTGGGGTATCGACTTTATGGGGCCATTCCCTTCTTCTAAAGGAAACAAATACATCCTTGTAGCCGTTGACTACGTTTCAAAGTGGGTTGAAGCCAAAGCTTTGCCTACTAATGACGCAAGGGTGGTTTGTAACTTTTTGAAAGCTCTTTTCGCTAGATTCGGTGTGCCTCGCGCCATTATTAGTGATCGTGGGACTCATTTCTGCAATGACCAATTTGCTAGAATCATGGCTAAGTACGGTGTAAACCATCGTCTTTCCACAGCCTACCACCCACAAACTAATGGCCAGGCTGAAATATCAAACCGAGGGCTGAAGCGAATTCTGGAAAGAACCGTGGGAGAGCATCGTGCCATATGGGCTGATAAACTTGATGATGCTTTGTGGGTTTTCCGTACTGCTTACAAGACCCCGATCGGCTGTACGCCTTATCGTCTTGTGTACGGGAAAGCGTGCCACCTCCCCATTGAGTTGGAGCACAAGGCCTATTGGGCCTTGAAGTGGGCTAATTTTGATATAAACAAAGCCGGTGACCTACGCAAGATCCAACTCAATGAGCTGAATGAACTCCGGAATGAGGCTTATGAAAATTCTTTGATCTATAAGGAACGAACTAAGCTCATTCACGACTCCAAGATCAAAAACCGAGAGTTCCATGTTGGAGACAAAGTCTTACTTTTTAACTCTCGGTTGAAAATCTTTTCGGGCAAGCTCAAATCTCGTTGGTCCGGCCCATTCACCATCGCCCAAATTTTTCCATATGGTACTCTCGAGCTCGCTCAACCTAATGGACCAAATTTTAAGGTGAATGGCCAACGAGTAAAGTTGTACTTTGGTGAGGACACCTCTAAGGAGGTGATTCCATCCCTCACCACGTTCCCCATGAACTAATTTTGGGCCGAGTCAGGCTCGTGACTCGGTTATCAAAAACAAGCGCTCCTCGGGAGGCAGCCCGAGTATCTATCCCTTTAACCCCCTAAGTGTAGGGGACGACCTATTTTGGTCATTTGTGTTTGTGTGGTGATGTGATTACAGGGATAACTGCAATCTTGGAAATCTTTGAAGAACCGTGCTCCCGTGTTATCCGAAATCCGGTTGTATCTCTCAACTATCGTGATTCAATTTTCTTCATACTCACATTTGAAATTGATCACTTTAGTCGTCTCTTCCTTAACTTGAGTTAACCAACGTGCACAATGTCATAAGTGTAGGGGAGACTTTTCCCACATGCTTAAACATTGAGGACAATGTTTATCTTAAGTGTAGGGGAGACTTCTATCGAAGTTTTAAGTGGACTTTTCCATGAAAATGCCTTCATTTAACCGGAAAATCCTATTTTTCAACATTTTTCAAATTTTTTATTAACTTTGGCCATTTAGTCGTAATTTTTAAAATTTTTATCGTTGCTTTCATATGTATATATCCCGCAATAAAGTCAAAAATATTAATATAGTGTTGTAGCTAGTTTAGATATCTTTGACATATTAGGCCCGTTGCGTTTATTTTGACTCAACCCGAATAGACTTATCCAAGTTTACTCTAGCTAGTATCCTTAACCATATAGACCTTAATTGGTTTATTAGGCTAAGTGTCCACGAGTCTCATTACTTGAGATTTTAAATTGTGGAGGACGAGAAATGATAGAGTCAATTATAAGTCGGTATTCTTGCGCAAGCTCACTTGGTGTAATTATTTGCCTATTCTCCCATCACTTGCTAATAATTTATCTGCAATAAGTAAGGTCGTACGATTTGAAAAGTTACTTAGCTTCTAGCCCAAGATCGTTTAAAAGTTGCTCGGTAATGATAAGAGTTCATAGCCAAGGCATAACTTATGAAGCGGGGTGCGAAGATTGGCGAGTCCGAAAAGGCCCTAACAAGGCATGAGGATTCAATTTTATTGCTGAAGATCCAAAGTGATGTGAAAAGCATTATTCCTAAAGTCAATATGAAGGATCAAGACTCACGACGAAAAGCAATCAACTCCCATAAAGATCATGGAGAAGTCTATCCGAAAAGACCCTAACAAGGTATGAGGATAAATAGATCCAAGTCCGAAAAGGAGGCGGATCGTTGTATCTCCAAATCCCAATTAGAGATTGAAGAAATAATCATGAAGTCGTGGTCAACAAAGTTGGAGTACCCCTCAAAAGTCTCCAAAGTGAAGAAACTCTATTATGATGAGAAGACCATTATCTCAAGAACGTCTCTCGAAGATATGAAGTATGAAGTACATGCCAAATATCGGCCCGAGAAAGGTCTCAAATCGTGAACCAAGTTATGCCAAGATATGAACTTTTTGATATCCCGAGAAGCAGTTTTAAGAGATTTTGTCCTTTAGCTAACTATTGATCAAATCGTCCTACTTTGCTTTCAGCCTTAATAAACTATCGAAATAAGTCCAAAAATGCATCTTCATGATCATTCTAAGACAAAAATAAAATATAAGAGATACACTTAGGAATAAGGGAGTTTAAGCATTTAATTAAGCCATGTGTGTAAGTGTTTGATTTACTAACTTATAATAACAATGATCTCGTTTTTAAGCTTAGTTTGGGGAACGTGAAACTTGAGGGTGATAAATCTTCGCAACATTAAAGCCCTAATGTAAGTCCTTGATTTCTTTACAAGTTATTTCCATCCTTTTGTTTATTTTAAAGTTTTAAGTCCTCTTAGTATTATTTAGTAGAGTTTAAATAAGGCCAAGGTTGGTTGATTATGAGAAAAATGTAAAATTGCTTTATCACTAAGCATTGCATGAGGGCATGGCAATGGTTAAGTGTAGGGGATTTGATAGGTGTGTAAACACCCATCCTTTTACCACTTGATTCTAGCTAAAACAAGACCAAAACACGTATTTAATATCATTTGTTTGGAATTATGCGTGGTTTTTGTGTTTATTGTGTTTTCAGAGCTAACCGGATAAATATTGAAGAAAACATGGGATTGCACGGGATTTATCAAGGAAAAAGACTCAAGATAAAGTCTATTGTCCAAGAGATGCAAAAGATTTGAAGTCACTAGGCCTATTCGAAGATTTATCGAAGAAAAGGACTAAAGATGGAAGATTTTCATAAGTCGAAGAAACTCAAGTCTATTTAACGAAGAAATTAAAAGACGAGTTGGATTTAATCGACGACAAATCTCGAATCAGAATCGAAAACGTCAACTTTTCTGAAAAGACGAGAAGGCAAGAAGAAAGGGAGAAAGCCCACTCACCAACCAACCACTAGGAGTATAAATAGTCTTTCCCTTCACACAATTAGTTAGTTAGCTTCATTTTCTTTTTCCAGTTCTTTTGGTTCGTGGTTTTCATCACAAACACCACTAGGGTGTTTGATGATTTTTCATTTCTCTTTTCAATCTTGTAATCCTTAATCATTAACCTTGTTACTCTTCTATTAATCAATCCATTCCATCTTTTCATTCATCTTGTTCATCTCCATTTTTATTGCAAGTTCTTAAGTTTTTATTTGATTCTAGTTTGATCTTAAAAAGTTGTTGATTTAGTGTTTTTATTGGTGGGATTTGTTTCTTATGGTATGTTAATGATTATTGGTTAGTTTGGTAAAACCTTTGTGAGTATTGGAGTCGATTTGGATTTAAAACCGTGACCTTTGTTCTTGCTGTTACTGTTACTGTTCTTCGTTACCCAGACTTTCCGAACAGAGCCTATATTCTGAATAGGGATTCTCATTTTTCTTTTACTCGGAATATTTTCAATATTCCGCATAGATAGTTTTCCTTTTCCCCTGTACGGAATATCTATATATTCCGAATAGCCCAATTTTTCCGAATAGCATTATCTTTCCGCATAAGAGATGTCTTTCCGAATGGTCCTTACTTTCCGCATAGAGCAACATTTTTCCGAATAGAGTTCTATATTCCGCATCAGCCAAATATTCCGAATAGACCCGTTTTTCCGAATAGCATAATTTTTCCGCATAGAGCATTACTTTCCGCATGAACTTATTTTTCCGCATAGGGCAAGTTTTCCGAATTGAGCTTTTTATTCCGCATAGCAGTCTTTCCGCATAGGGAACTTTCCGAATGGCCATACTTTCCGCATAAGCCCAACATTCCGCATAGGGTATTTTACTGTAAGGGTATTTTTCCAAGTATTAATTCAAGTTTTGTTTGTTGCTAGTTTTAAGTTTACTTCATTACCATTTTATTCATTTATCTGTTTAGTAGAATAGAAAACCAAATCCACTTTTTGTCACCAAGAACAAATCATTCCACTTTTAACTGAGATCAATTCGAGAGGATTCCGAGAATTATATTTTGAACCCACACAAAACGCGTGTATCAATAACTTATATAACCGGTAAAACAAACTTGGGTAATCTGTCTATTCGATTTTAAACTTTAGTAACATAATCAAATTTTTTGGCAAACTTTAGTAACCTTTGTATATATTAACCCCCAAACAAACCATACACCTAAAGTTCTATTAACATTCGTTGGTGCATGCCACAAAAGCTTATCACAAATCGGCTCAACCAAGCCATAAAACCATAAGGTACAAATCAACTCAAATAAAACCATAGAACTATAAGAAGAGGCCACTTGGAAAAAAATTCCCCAACTTCTTTATAATAATCGTGTTACTATAGACGCAAGAGTGGGTACTGTTAACATGTGCAATAACTTTTAGCGTAAACTATAATATGTATCATATATGTAGGTTTCCATAAGGGCATCCAACCCGTCATGGCTGCAAACACAAACATGTGATGCCCCGCCAAGATACAAGTCGGTTTAACCCATTAACACCTTGTTAGTGCAAACATTACGATGTTTTGTCGATATAATCTTTTTGTGTTTTGTTGATGACAAACGTATAATTCGCGATACATTATGTAAAATGTTAAGGTACTCGCAATCTGTGACACCCCGGGTAGGGTCAAAATATGCGGAAATATCCATGGAGATGTCACTAGGGTGGATCGATAGCATATAGTCCATAGAGCATAAGATAAAGAGTTATTTAAATCAAATTACATGTTTGTTAAACAAATAAATAAAAAATGTCTTAAACATGAGGAAAGGTGATTGTTTGTGTTTCCCAAATAGACCCCCTGAAGAGTCCTACAATGCAGATTACTAAGATGCTGGAGACCATGCACACACCACGCACTAACTTCATATTCCTGTGAAAAACATACTAGAGGGGTCAACATAAAGTTGGTGAATTTACAGATTTTAACAATTAGTTAGTTTGGACATACATTAATCATAGAAGTAACAATGTACAAAGCATTCTTACAAAAATGTAGATTTCATTTGTTTATTATTAGAAAGTGAAGCTTAACCTCCATAGTCCTCAACAGATGAGGACGTAGTGTCTTACAAAAAGATACCCATTCCAGTTCCAACATGGTATACGTCTGTTGTCTCGGCCAAGGAACAATGAGCATGACTCACCCAGATGGGGATGGTCAATCCCTAATAGATCTATTTATAACATTCGGGCGATTTACAACAATTTAACAGTTCCAATAATAATCAATCATAGTCAAGTTTATACAATCCTGTTATGTCCATTAAGTGTTCGCATATTTTCTTTCCCAAAAGGGAAAGTTTCATCAAAAGTTTATATGGGGCTGTAAACTCACCTGGGAGTAGGCAATAGCTGTTTAATACGAATATCTAAATAAAGCTCACGCCAAAGTTATGCCTAATCAAGTAGTACAGTCTTACTAGATAGTACAAAGAACATATATGTATGCTTATACAGATTTTAGTCAGTTCATTTATGCTTCGGTATTTATCTAAATAACCGTAGTTCAAGTATCAACAATATTCCTTTAAACTTATTTATATAAGTTTCATTTCTAAGTGAACATAAAATGTTCAACTATTAATATCAGTTAGCACATACAATAATCATTCAACTTACAATTAAGTTTCTTATCTAAGTAGACATAAAATGTTCTACATAAAATATTAGTTTACGTTCTCCGCTCAAGTTTTATAATCACTCATTTACCATTAAGTTTCATTATTAAGTAAATATAAAAATTCTACTTAATATTAGTTCACGTTCGTAGTATATGTATTATAGTCATCCATTTAAACTTATTATTAAGTTTCATATCTTAAGTAAACGTAAGATGTTTTACTTACCTATTAGCATTCAATTTATCCAACGTTCATATAGTTTTTATTTTCTAAAAGTATATGAGTTCAGGCATTAATAATAATAATACATATCATAATTGTTTATATAATTTTATTCCCTATGCAAATATAAATATTTTATTTTGAAAAATAAAATATAATATTTTGTTTAACTTTAAAGTTTCCATAAATTATTTTAAAATTTATAAAATAATTTATTAATTAATAACTTAGGAATTTATAACTTAATTCTTATGGTCTAGGTATTTAATTATGTTTTATTATAATTAAAATAGATTTTTGGGGTTAGGGCTTGTTAATGTTTTGGAATATGGCAAAACTAGTCCCTCCATTTATTAAACAAGTATAACTTTTGGATTTTACACATTTTGTACCTAGGGCTTGTTATAGTTTCGACCTATGGCAGATTTAGTCCCCCTAGTTATATCTAGGTTTTGTAACTTTACTAAAATTACAAAACAGCCCCTAGGGCTTCTTTAAGTTTCGGTAAATTACAAGAATGGTCCTTAGGGTTATAAAATGACAAAATAACTTTTAGAAAATTCCCAAAATGGACCCTAGGGTTTAATTTGTCACGGATAGTATTTATTAAACCCTAGACCTTTGGATATTTACATTTTAAGTCCTTGTGTTAAATAGTTTATCAAAACAAGTTTCATAAGTTATGGTTTTAGTCCTTAAGTTTTATAAATTGTCATTTTCATCCAAAAAGTTTTTATAAGTTATATTTTATTATAAAAACTTTTATTTTAACATTTAAACTTTATATGGGCTCATTAAATGGGCTAAACATCTAATGGGCTATTTTAGTGGGCTTAAATATATCTCAAGTCTACTAATTTATTTAAATGGGCCTTTAAATCATTTATTGGGCTTAATACACTTTTAAGTCCTTTCATTAGTTAAATGGGCCTAAGTGTAATCTTAAGTCCATTTAAGTTACTAAGATTTATCAAATGGGCTTATTGGGTCCATTAAGTTTTAGATTAACATTTCACGGACTTAACTAGTCCATTAACACTACTTTATATTTTATGTAAGTTTTAACTTAGGATATTTTTATGAGCTTATTATTAGCTTATTCATATATTTAATCTTAAATATATATAGAAGAATAAAAATTATAATTTGTTTTCTGTGGTGTACCAAATTAGATCTAGGTGTGTTATAAGGTCACAAGTAAGTCATAAGCCCTAATAGGAGCTTATATCTCACGGCTATAATTAGTTATAGCTTATTAAGATAAGTCAAGTCTCATTTTAAGGGTGCATGTAATTTATAAGTGTTACAAAAATAGATCTAACTATGTACCAGTTAAGAAAACAAGTCACAAGTCCAAAAATGAGATCTAAACTATGTCTAGACCTAAAAATCAAATATATATCCATGTACACTCATATATAGCTCACGGCTATATTTCTAAATCTTGGTATTTCCAAGATGAACACTCTAGCTAATTTTAAGTCTTGAAAATATTTACAAAAACACATCATGATTATCTAAGTTACATGTATGTTCCCAAGGTTACTATCATTCTAAGGAAACAATATATATAGCCCACGGCTATATTGTTTTCTCCTAATATTCCCATAAGATCTATTTAGCTTATTTCATGTTTATCATGTTAAGTTACCACTATCACTAGATCTAGGTTTATATAAACATGCATGTACATCTAACCTATTTTAAATCATATGTAACCTACGGTTACATTTATACACATAAGTTGTTTTTGTGATTTTTAACATTCCATTTAACATGTTACATTTCATATTCCATTCTTAAAACTAAGTAGACAAATCATATGGTCACCATTTAATTTAGCCGTGACCTTTAAGGTCATGGTTTTCATGATCTTTAGGTTACACAAGTTCATTTCATGAGATCTATGATTATTAGTTAACCATAGTCCTATAGAACAAGATTTGTAACCCATGCAACATTTAGATTTAGAAAAGGTTTCATATGGTTTTCAAATCTAGTTTAAAACATAGAATACAAATCATATGTTTCTTATTAAAAGATTTTAAATCATGAACATGATTTTCATAATTATACTGTGACCTATAATAGTCATGGCTTTATCAAATCTTGATTTTTAACATGTTATTTACTTGTGTTTATAGATGTATGATGATGCATGCATGAAGTAATGAAAGAATATGATGTGTATACCTTTTCTTCCTAAAGGTACCAAGGATGATCTAGATGAACAAGGAGATTTGAGATCTACTCAAGATGATGAAGGAAACCGTAGTTATAACTAAGCTGTGGCCTATAATGATTCGGCTAGGGCTTGTTTACAAGAGGAATGATGCTACCAAATGATTTGTAATCAAGATAGGACAAAGATTGAGTTAATTTAATGAATCAACTTTGGATTTTTTTGGCTTGTAGCCGAATTGTAGAGAGAGGATGAAGAGAGAAGTGAGATTACATGAATGAGAAAGGGAATGAGTGTGTGTTTCGGCTTAAAGGGGAGAGAGGGAAAGTAAATACAAAAGGCATGATTGCCTAGGTAAGAACACTTGTGCCAAGTGTTGGCTTTTGTGTTTTCCATGCATCCCTTCTCCTTCCACATGCCCTTGGTGCCGTGTAAGGCTATCCAAAAGGGTAGGGTGGGCTTGTGTTTGGCCTATGTTGGGCTAGAGCACAACCTTGGGCTAGTCCATGAGAGTTAAGTGAGCTCTTAGTTTTCATGTACACATATACATGGTGACATTACCTAATGTAGTATATTTCCAAATTTTTATTAAGTGTTGTATATTCCCAATATTAAGTATACATCTTGCTACTTGTTATTCCTAGTTTTTATGTACAAGGTTTAAGCTATGTAGCTTATTTACATCCAATGTGAGTGTAATGGTATAAGTATATAATGAACAAGTTCACACACAACTTATAGAAGATATAACACATGATTGAGTATTGTAGGGTTATTAAGTGGAAATTCATTATATTCAATCATGGTAAAATCATAGATTTTACAGCACTACCCCATTATTATAGCTTTGTCCTCAAAGCTACTAAAAACATAGTTATCTTAAGTAAAAGATGTTCTAAGTATATGATTTGTTCAGACTCTCTCTCAGGTACGGATGGCGGCATAAACGCGAAGTGGTCTATACCTAGGTTACTCTTATACGTCTGATTTGGCATTAATGGAAGCTTCTGTCATTACAAGTGAACAGAAGAGAATGCAAAGAGATTTTTCATCCGGGTTGCACTATACATCCGATTAAGCAGTAAAGGAGACTGCGATTGTGGATGAATAGGAAAGAAATGCAAAGAGATATTTATCCGAATCGTACTATACATCCGATTGAGCAGTAAAGGAGACTGCTGCTATGGATGGATATGAAAGAATTGGAAAGAGATCTTTATCCGAATCGTACTATACATCCGATTGAGCAGTAAAGGAGACTGCTGCTATGGATGGATAGGAAAGAAATGCAAAGAGATCTTTATCCGAATCACACTATACATCCGATCGGGCGGTAAAGGAGACTACTACGGTGGATGGATAGGCGCGGGCTTCCCAATGGGGGTTGCAGCCATACCCTTCCAGGATCTAGGAGAGACCAAAGGCGTTGCGGATTTGGTTAGGAGGTCAAATCCATTTCAATTGGTTTCTAATATGAGGAGGACACGCCAGCATGTTTTATACGCTGGGGAAGCTGGGGATATACTACATCTGCATCCTTTTCACGGGTGAGATACAGGTTATATCTCCACACCCGATGATGAAAATTGGGGGTTGAAGGTAAAACAAAACATTTTAACTATAACCCCTCCTATATTAACAGCTTTAAGAAAAGACTTACGATTATACCCTAAGCTTGTGGGGCGCAAACATTAGTTAATAGTACTAAAGTTTCTACCCAACAGAGAGGTTAAGATTGTTGTTGATGACGATTGCGTAAGAAGTTGCAAAGAATCTGCTTCATTCTCCGCGAGGTTGAGCGAGAGGGGCGCCTAAAAGAAGTACCTCAAATGGTGGAAATAAAAGAAGATACCAAGAATAAAAAATTGTGCGCCTTGTAGTGTGCCTTAACAAGGGTCATGCATTCATTATTATTGGTTCAAAATTTGTACAAATTCTGACTTCTAAAGGGAGGAAATCACATCTTCCAAAGTCTAGTGGGTGATGGTATTGTCGAACTAATTGGACCTAAAGGGAAAAGAGGAATGTCCAAAAACATAGGACATTCAACATCTCCTTACGAGGGATGTCGGACATAGCCTTACAAAGTACACCCATTGTGAGTTGGATGTGCCTTTCAGGTTTAGGGTTGCCTAAGTGGCGGAAATAACCCTACAAAATACACCCATTGGGAGTTGGATGTGTCTTTCAGGTTTAGGCGGGGGATAAAACAGGTTAGGGAAATGGAGTATTCCCGGACAAAGTACTCTTTGGCTTGTTGGTGCTAGAGATGACACTAAATCTAGTGTTAACTATATCGGGGTTATGGCTCCCCAGTATAATCAAGATTTCATCTCCCCAAGGTATGCGAACCAAAATTCTGGTCATATAGCATAGTTGAAATGATACTTTCTAGTCAGTTTATGCTAATGAGGACATCAAAGATATCAAGGCTTTCTAGGATCTAATTGGTGTAAAACGGGCGATTTGGAAAGTTTTAAGGAACGACCTCGAATGATGGTGTTAACCATCATAACCTTTCTATCGACTATTCCACAGTATAATAGGAGTCTAGAACTAACGGAGGGATTTCCCATTTCTTACCAAGTTTAGCAATTGCAATGCTTTGGTCTACTCATTTATCAAACAAGATAGATGCACATCATTGGTTTAGTAAGAACGTACCAGGCACGATGTTGGAGCCTGGATTTGCTTGGGAATTTCCGGCCATGTACACTTGCGAAGGAGTTCCCTTGTTGTCCTTCTTCTGATTGGCCCACTTGGGACAATCGGGTCTCACATGCCCAGGGGTTCCATACTCGTAACAAACCACAGCTTTCTTTGGTCCACTACTGCTCCCACCAGTGGGGTTTCGATTTCCCTGCTGCCCACTTCCACTTCCACGTGCGTTAGATTTGACCTTGTTGCTACTTCCTGGATTGGTATTGGGTCGACCTGGGGTAGAAACATTTGTTTGACAATCGCGAGCAAAATGGCCTTGTTGGCCACACTTGTAGCATCCTTGGCATTGTCCTCCAATAACATGATGATAGTTGCATTTTGAATACTTAGGCTTTGTCCCTGAGTAGTTCTTGGCGCGGTTTGTGGGAGTAGTGTCATCCTCTTGCCCAACGTTTTGCTTTTTGGAAGGCTGTTGGTGCTGGCTACGAGAGTTTTCATTGGATTTCCTCTTGTTGTCTGTTTGCCTCTCGGACAGATCGCGGGCTCGCTTGTTGATCAGCTCGGTCACAAATTCCATAGCACCTTCAATGGTAGTGGGTCGTGAAGCTAGCACACTGTCATGAATGTTGTTAGGGAGTCCGCTGACATACTTTTTCAATCTTGTCACTCCTTAGATGAAACATTCTGGTGCACATCAAGCTTAACTCTTGAAATCTTTGGTTGTACCAAAGGATATCATTGTTCTTACACTTGAGATCCCATAGCTCGACTTCCAACTTCTTCATTTCTCCTTTGGGACAATACTTCTCGGTCATTCTCTCTTTGAGATTGGCCCAAGTAAGAGTATGAGCAGTGTCATGTCCAAGGATGGCGACCACAGAGTTCCACCAGGTAAGGGCGCTCTCGAGTAGGGTGCACGTAGCAAACTTAACTCTGTTCTCGTCAGCACAACCACTGATGCGGAAGACTGTCTCTAGTCTTTCAAACCACTGCATCAATTCAACAACTCCTTCTTTCCATCGGTAGTATGAGGGTTTACATTTTAAGAAGTCGGGGTAAGAACAACCCCTGTTGGTGTTGTTTCTGCGTGCATCGAAGTTTGGATCATTGTTTACATTTGGGTCAGCTCCTCTGGCTGCCATGGATGCTGTGATGCCTTTACTTATCATTTCCCGCAGTTGTGCGGCAGTGACATTTCGAGTAGCTTCTGGGATTCAACATTGTCGGCATTGGAAGTGGTTGCATTATTGGGATTTGAACTCGTAATCACCATTTGTCTATAATCATATACAAAATAAGATTATTAGTTCAAGCGTTAGTACAATTTTTATATTATTTTCACGAGAAAACTTATGCACTGATTTCATAACAAATTTAGATAACCTGTCAAGATCTCATAATATAATACATTGCACAACAGATATAATAAAGAAAGTGATTACATGTTATTTCCATGAGAAATTTAACATCCATCTTAGCATAACACAATCTAATTCATAGGCCGGTCGGGACTAGTCCAAGGTAATGATACACACAGTCTCTAAAACATCATATCCCAAAGTTACATGTTCCAAAAGAAAAGAAAAGATAAAGTACGGGATTACATCACCAAAAAGCTGAAAAAGAGATAAAAGTACAAAGGCCCTATGTCATGATAGCCGGGATGCAACCCGTAAACTTATCATGACGTACAAGAAGTCTAGTACGTCTATACTAATCCTGCCTGGATGGTCCACTAGATGATGCCGGGGCCGATGGTGCTGATGGAGCTGGTGGGGCTGCAGAATTCCTCCTGATGTTCCATAAAGTTCGAACTGTCGTACGGGTCTCCTTGAGCGTACGGAGTGCAGACAATAGCTGGTTCCGGAGTCAATCGACGACCCCTCGGAGATAAGCCATCTCCCCAGTAACCCCATTATTCCGGACAGTGGCGAGATCAAAGAAAATGGATAACGATTGCTCCTGAGCGGAGAGAGCAGCATGGGTCTGATGTTGCAGACCCTCCATGACCTGAATGCGCTGGTGGAGGCGGTAGTTCTCCTCCAATAACCACCTCAGTGTCTCGTCCGTCCTAGCCTAGATGCCCTTAGCGGTCTGGGAGTCTCCCCTCATTGTGCGAAAAAGAGTGTCGATGCGATCATAGATGACGGCATGGCTTTGTTGACTGACTGTCAACTGGCTGCGAAGGTCGGATATCTCCTGCTCATGGCGTGCGGCCAATGCAGAGATCTGGGCCTGGTCGGAATCAACACGTCCTGCCCCAGAGCCTTCCCCGGTCTCATAAGTGGAGACGGGTGCGGGCCCGGAAAAATAGCCCGATGATAAGGATGGAGACATAGAAGATGGTATGCTAGGAGGGACCCGGTCCTCCTCCATAGAGGCTGGGCCAGTGAGGCTGATGCTGAGATAGAAAAAGGTTCCTCTGGGAGTACAACTTCGATGGTTGGGTCATCCTCTGAATCCGAGGCTGACAACCATCCACACTGCGTCGATCGTGGAGATGAACAAACAACTAGAGTAGGAGCTACTACGGGTAGAAAAATCGAGGATGCAGTAGGCAGAGTCATGATGCTCTGAAATAGTATTATTTTCAGTTTGAAGTGAGTATAAGCTTACAAACAAAGAACAATATTATTTTAGATTACATGTTTTATGAAATATATCCTTTTTAAACAATTATTATAATATTTTAAGGTTACAAATATTAATACTTATATATATATATATATATATATATATATATATATATATATATATATATATATATATATATATATATATATATATATATATATATATGTATTATCATTTAAGTAGTTCATTTATTAATTCATAAGTGCAAGGTTTAGCTTTATATTACCTATATTTTTATTTCAGTATTTTACTATGTAGTGTAAAATTTTCGAGTTTAGCATATCTAATATTTTCCATAGCAATATCCTACTAAACAATATTAACAATCAAGTTTAGTAACAATATATATACACTTAGTTCACATAGCATAAAATACCCTAAGATCTATATGCTTAACTAATACGGTCCCAAAATAAAATCCAAAAAAAAAGATTTTTATAAGTTATAGTCCAGTTTTAAATAAAAGAAAAATATAATTTTATTTTTATTTTATTTAAAAACTTATCTGGTTCTCTATAACTAATGCTCGAATACATCTCTGTGACACCCCGGGTAGGGTCAAAATATGCGGAAATATCCACGGAGATGTCACTAGGGTGGATCGATAGCATATAGTCCATAGAGCATAAGATAAAGAGTTATTTAAATCAAATTACATGTATGTTAAATAAATAAATAAAAATTGTCTTAAACATGAGGAAAGGTGATTGTTTGTGTTTCCCAAATAGAACCCCTGACGAGTCCTACAATGCAGATTACTAAGATGTTGGGGACCATGCACACACCACGCACTAACTTCATATTCCTGTGCAAAACATACTAAAGGGGTCAACATAAAGTTGGTGAATTTACAGATTTTAACAATTAATTAGTTTGGACATACATTAATCATAGAAGTAACAATGCACAAAGCATTCTTACAAAAATGTAGATTTCATTTGTTTATTATTAGAAACTGAAGCTTAACCTCCATAGTCCTCAACAGATGAGGACGTAGTGTCTTACTAAAAGACACCCATTCCAGTTCCAACATGGTATACGTTTGTTGTCCCGACCAAGGCACAGTGAGCATGACTCACCCAGACGGGGATGGTCAATCCCTAATAGATCTATTTATAACATTCAGACGATTTACAACAATTTAATAGTTCCAATAATAATCAATCATAGTCAAGTTTATACAATCCTGTTATGTCCATTAAGTGTTTACATATTTTCTTTCCCAAAAGGGAAAGTTTCATCAAAAGTTTATATGGGGCTGTAAACTCACCTGGGAGTAGGCAATAGCTGTTTAATACGAATATCCAAATAAAGCTCACGCCAAAGTTATGCCTAATCAAGTAGTACAGTCTTAATAGATAGTACAAAGAACATATATGTATGCTTATACAGATTTTAGTCAGTTCATTTATGCTTCGGTATTTATCTAAATAAACGTAGTTCAAGTATCAACAATATTCATTTAAACTTATTTATATAAGTTTCATTTCTAAGTAAACATAAAATGTTTAACTATTAATATCAGTTAGCACATGAAATAATCATTCAACTTACAATTAAATTTCTTGTTTAAGTAGACATAAAATGTTCTACTTATAATATTAGTTTACGTTCTCCGTTCAAGTTTTATAATCACTCATTTACCATTAAGTTTCATTATTAAGTAAATATAAAAATTCTACTTAATATTAGTTCACGTTCGTAGTTCATGTATTATAATCATCCATTTAAACTTATTAATAAGTTTCATATCTTAAGTAAACGTAAGATGTTTTACTTACCTATTAGCATTCAATTTATCCAACGTTCATATAGTTTTTATTTTCTAAAAGTATATGAGTTCATGCATTAATAATAATAATACATATCATAATTGTTTATATAATTTTATTCTCTATGCAAATATAAATATTTTATTTTGAAAAATAAAATATAATATTTTGTTTAACTTTAAGGTTTCCATAAATTATTTTAACATTTATAAAATAATTTATTAATTAATAACTTAAGAATTTATACCTTAATTCTTATGGTCTAGGTATTTAATTAGTATGTTTTATTATAACTAAAATAGATTTTTGGGGTTAGGGCTTGTTAATGTTTCGGAATATGGCAAAACTAGTCCCTCCATTTATGAAACAAGTATAACTTTTGGGTTTACACATTTGGTACCTAGGGCTTGTTATAGTTTCGACCTATGGCAGATTTAGTCCCCCTAGTTATATCTAGGTTTTGTAACTTTACTAAAATTACAAAAACAGCCCCTAGGGCTTCTTTATGTTTCAGTAAATTACAAGAATGGTCCTTAGGGTTATAAAATGACAAAATAACTTTTAGAAACTTCCTAAAATGGTCCCTAGGGTTTAATTTGTCACGGATAGTATTTATTAAACCATAGACCTTTGGATATTTACATTTTCAGTCCTTGTGTTTACTAGTTTATCAAAACAAGTTTCATAAGTTATGGTTTTAGTCCTTAAGTTTTATAAATTGTCATTTTCATCCAAAAAGTTTTTATAAGTTATATTTTATTATAAAAACTTTTATTTTAACATTTAAACTTTATATGGGCTCATTAAATGGGCTAAACATCTAATGGGCTATTTTTGTGGGCTTAAATATATCTCATGTCCACTAATTTCTTTAAATGGGCCTTTAAATCATTTATTGGGCTTAATATACTTTTAAGTCCTTTCATTAGTTAAATGGGCCTAAGTGTAATCTTAAGTCCATTTAAGTTACTAAGATTTATCAAATGGGCTTATTGGGTCCATTAAGTTTTAGATTAACATTTCATGGACTTAACTAGTCCATTAACACTACTTTATATTTTATGTAAGTTTTAACTTAGGTATTCTTATGAGCTTATTATTAGCTTATTCATATATTTAATCTTAAATATATATAGAAGAATAAAACTTATAATTTGTTTTATGTGGTGTACCAAATTAGATCTAGGTGTGTTATAAGGTCACAAGTAAGCCATAAGCCCTAATAGGAGCTTATATCTCACGGCTATAATTAGTTATAGCTTATTAAGATAAGTCAAGTCTCATTTTAAGGGTGCATGTAATTTATAAGTGTTAAAAAATAGATCTAACTATGTACCAGTTAAGAAAACAAGTCACAAGTCCAAAAATGAGATCTAAACTATGTCTAGACCTAAAAATCAAATATAGATCCATGTACACTCATATATAGCTCACGACTATATTTCTAAATCTTGGTATTTCCAAGATGAACACTCTAGCTAATTTTAAGTCTTGAAAATATTTACAAAAACACATCATGATTATCTAAGTTACATGTATGTTCCCAAGGTTACTATCATTCCAAGGAAACAATATATATAGCCCACGGCTATATTGTTTTCTCCCAATATTCCCATAAGATCTATTTAGCTTATTTCATGTTTATCATGTTAAGTTAACACTTATCTCTAGATCTAGGTTTATATAAACATGCATGTACATCCAACCCATTTTAAATCATATGTAACCCACGGTTACATTTATACACATAAGTTGTTTTTGTGATTTTTAACATTCCATTTAACATGTTACATTTCACATTCCATTCTTAAAACTAAGTAGACAAATCATATGGTCACCATTTAACTTAGCCGTGACTTTAAGGTCATGGTTTACATGATCTTTAGGTTACACAAGTTCATTTCATGAGATCTATGATTATTAGTTAACCATAGTCCCATAGAACACGATTTGTAACCCATGCAACATTTAGATTTATAAAAGGTTACATATGGTTTTCAATTCTAGTTTAAAACATAGAATACAAATCATATGTTTCTTATTAAAAGATTTTAAATCATGAACATGATTTTCATAATTATGTCGTGACCTATAATGGTCATGGCTTTCTTAAATCTTGATTTTTAACATGTTATTAACTTATGTTTATAGATGTATGATGATGCATGCATGAAGTAATGAAAGAATATGATGTGTATACCGTTTCTTCCTAAAGGTACCAAGGATGATCTAGATGAACAAGGAGATTTGAGATCTACTCAAGATGATGAAGGAAACCCTAGTTATAACTTAGTCGTGGCCTATAATGATTCGGCTAGGGCTTGTTTACAAGAGGAATGATGCTATCAAATGATTTGTAATCAAGATAGGACAAAGATTGAGTTGATTTAATGAATCAACTTTGGATTTTTGTGGCTTGTAGCCGAATTGTAGAGAGAGAGAGATGAAGAGATAAGTGAGATTGCATGTATGAGAAAGGGAATGAGTGTGTGTTTCGGCTTAAAGAGGAGAGAGGGAAAGGAAATACAAAAGGCATGATTGCCTAGGTAAGAACACTTGTGACAAGCGTTAGCTTTTGTGTTTCCCATGCATCCCTTCTCCTTCTACATGCCCTTGGTGCCGTGTAAGGCTATCCAAAATGGTAGGGTGGGCTTGTGTTGGGCCTATGTTGGGCTACATCACAACCTTGGGTTAGTACATGAGAGTTAAGTGAGCTATTAGTTTTCATGTACACATATACATGGTGACATTACCTAATGTAGTATATTTCCAAATTTTTATTAAGTGTTGTATATTCCCAATATTAAGTACACATCTTGCTACTTGTTATCCCTAGTTTTTAAGTACAAGGTTTAAGCTATGTAGCTTATTTACATCCAATGTGAGTGAAATGGTATAAGTATATAATGAACAAGTTCACACACAACTTATAGAAGATATAACACATGGTTGAGTGTTCTAGGGTTATTAAGTGTAAATTCATTATATTCAATCATGGTAAAATCATGGATTTTACACAATCACTCAAGAAAACATTTGTATACTTCTCTCGACACCTCCAAGATCGCGTTCGGCATGAATCACTCAAGGTATGTACAAACAAGTCATTAACCTTACTAAGTGATCAAGGATTAATATTTTCTTAAAACTCACTTTTATACAAAGTGACAAAGTAATTTTTAATTAACTTTATTTTTAAGAAAATATTTTATTAAAAAGAAAATGGAAATTTGAATTTGGCATATTCCATATGCCAAAGGAATATCCTTTGAAGGTATAAACTACCCAGATGGCATATCCCCACTAAAGGACAAAAATGCACGGTCTCTAAGCAGGAGGTTCCTTATTGATAAGTGTTGAGTCTTAGGATCTAGACTCATCTGGGATATCATGATCATGATTGTAATAAGCACAGCGGAACATAAAGAACACAATCATAACCAAGAACAAGGCTTTCATTAATAAAGATTACTATTAATAATGCTATTAACTACTGCTCCTGGTGCCTAATAGGCTTGACACCAGGAGAACGCACACACACCTCTGGTTTACATTGTTTGTGAATGAATAACTAACCATGTGTGCCTAACCCTCTTTATATAATAGAGGTACTAGGGTTACATCACAACCCTAGCTTACTATCTAAGCTAACTATTTGCTAATAGGTCCTTCATCTTGTTTTGTCATATCAACTCAAGATATCTAAGTCCCAACAATCTTCCCCTAGTTGATTTGACAAAACCAGTAAGCACAAGCTTCCCCTGAAGCTAATATAGATGAAGGCTAAGCTTCCCCTTGATCCATGCATTCTTCCCCTTTTTGTCACATCAACTCAAAAAGGATCGTCTTCCCCTTAAGAAGTGCACGGCAAATCCAGTAGGTTCCATGGAGTGATCACTGATGAAGAAAATCAAGTATAACGAATTTGATGAAGAAGTGGAATCTCCCAAACTTGTGTCTTATGTCTTGCACTAACCACGTGACGTCGAGCATGAACAAAATCCTCAAATAAATGAGACACTGAGCACAATAACGTAACCCCTTCAAGTGATAGCAAATGTACGCATAGAGCAAGGTATCTTAAAAAGCTGCTACTCCTTTTAAGATATGAATAGATCGTACCCCTTCGCTAGATATGTCGAATCTTCGTCACCATACAAACCAAGCAAGTTATCTTAAAAGGTACTCCCTTCCTTTTAAGATATGATAAGAACACAAAACATGTGAAAATCAGTTACAACATAAAATAAGTGATAAGAAAATGTCTTCTTCAATGAATCTCCACAACGAAATGATGATGGCTGAGAACTCCTCCTCCAGTAACAGTAGTGACATCAGACTAGTCACTAAATCAGAGTAGTATCAATCTTACTTGACTAGAAAGAACCAAAACCGACCAAAGAAAGTTAGTATACAACAAGCCAGCAGGAACCAAAATCAAGTCAGCAAGAACATACAACTAGCAGTAGGAACAAACTAGTAGGAACCGACCAGTGGTACGGACCAGTAGGACCCGACTAGTAGCAACCGACCAGTAGGAGCTGATGATTCAACCAGAAGGAACCATTGAATATTACCAGGAGGAACCGAGAGCACAACCAACATGAGTAATATATGACCCGTAGGAACCATAGCTCACCAGTAGCATAACGAAAATCTACCAGTAGCATCTCAAAACCCTTTGTACCTTTTTTTTCTTTTGTTTTCCATTTTTTTTTCATTTTTTTTTCACATTCTGTCACCCCCACTGTCGCGAAAGCTGTTGCTAATATCAAACACATTTTCTTCCTAAAAACCTTTAGTGGCCAAGAACTGTCACGAATACTGTTGTTGTATCTGTCACAAACCTGAGTGGTACAAAAGTATATGGACGGTACTGTATAAACGGTACTTCATATGTGTAAGCCCAACTTTAATGTAATATGCACCTCATCATAAACCCATGTTAGATCACGTCCAATTTATTGCATACTATATACCCCACGTCCAACCATAATACACATCCATAAATATAGCAATCGTTTAAGAATTGACTGTATCACATATTGAAAAGTGGAAAATACACATACTATATTTGTGTCCAAAAATCACGTAGGATATATCACAACATGCGTTTGACCTTAGCTTCCACACACGTCTTTTACTTATATTACGTCCAAATATAGGGAGATAAACGAGGATCAGTCATAACTGCCATGCCCCACACGTTTTCATCTATTCCCCCATAATATTAGGAAACAATATATTCAAAGATAAAACCACTACTAGTTCCCTAATATTTTCGTATCACATAACATAGTAATCTTCTAAAATCACGCAGGCAATAAAACTTGAAGACTTACTCACGTTATATATCGACGAACCAAACAGAAACCTCATCACGCAACCCCAATATTTTAGCAAGTCATGCAAATCTGAATTGCTAAAATCACGCATCCAGCCACGTCCAAAAATACTCACAAGTAGAATATTCACATACCAGAAAGTTTTAATAGAAATTATACCTTATCATAATCCTGCTCATCATGTCCAAGAATCAAGGAAAATAGAATTGTTTGCTTTTCATACTGCTTCCCAAAAGAACAAAAGGTCAACTCACGTGACACCAAAATGAATCAATCACTTTCATAATTACTTTTCTCTTGGAACCAAACCATATCACGTGAGTAATCAAGGCAGCACTCAAAGATATCTTTAAATCAAATGCCAATCTTCTACCACAATATGCGCAACCATCCACGGCCCATATATAGAGGAAACGAGTAATTCAAATAACTTTTGAATACATACGATTCAAAGAATTATGGCCCATCTCTTTCATCATAAAGCTACGAAACAAGCAACAGCAATCCAAGGATTCTTCACGCCAACCAAGCAACATTCTGTATTGTATTTGGTTCTTCACAGAACGTCTAAAAATAAAGAGACAAGCAACAGTAGTCTAAAACAACCATAATCATCTTAGATCATACTAGGGTTCATCGTTGATTGAAAAATCAACTCACCAAAGCTAGTATGACCACCATTATAGAACCTCCTGCCTCCATAAAAATGAATCTAGGTTTTATTAGAAACCCTAAGTATTAAGAACAGCAGCCGTCTTCAATTCTAGAGCAGCAACATCACAGTAATAGCATATGATAGATCAGCAGCAACCAACAACGAATCATCTAGGGTTTGTTGGGACAAAAACCCTATATCAACAACTTTATTTATATAAAAACAGAAAATAACATATGAAAACCTTGTAGATCAACCAGATCGAGAGCCAACAAGCTCTGATACCACTTGTTGAGTCTTAGGATCTAGACTCATCTGGGATATCATGATCATGATTGTAATAAGCACAGCGGAACATAAAGAACACAATCATAACCAAGAACAAGGCTTTCACTAATAAAGATTACTATTAATAATGCTATTAAATACTGCTCCTGGTGCCTAATAGGCTTGACACCAAGAGAACGCACACACACCTCTAGTTTACATTGTTTGTGAATGAATGACTAACCATGTGTGCCTAACCCTCTTTATATAATAGAGGTACTAGGGTTACATCACAACCCTAGCTTACTATCTAAGCTAACTATTTGCTAATAGGTCCTTCATCTTGTTTTGTCATATCAACTCAAGATATCTAAATCCCAACAATAAGGAACCGCGGGCCGAGGTTCCTTATTGATAAGGAACCGCAGGTGTTTTTTACCGTTGCACTCTTGCCCTATAAGTAGTGGATCATTTCCAGGTTTTCTTTCAACCCTTTTTGCACAGTTTCTTCAAAAACATCTTTAAACTCCTTGATTAGTTAGTTTAGATTAATCTTGTTTAAGATGTGATTCTTTCCTTCAATCCTCTCATCCTATCAAGTGCAAAAAGAAGAACACTTTCATTACCATTAAGTGTTGGGTTCGTAACATGATGAAGATCTCTCTTTCTAGATCAAATCATTGTTTTCCTACAATGTAAACATGAAGATCCAAGTGATGTGTATATTTTTAGACTTGATGTATGTGTAGAAGATCCAAGTGTTGGGTTCACTTGGATGTGTTTGCAAGGGTAGAAGATCCAAGTGATGGGTATCCTTGGATTAGGTGTTAGTTGTGTAGATCCAAGTTTGTTAATACTTGGATATAGTGTTAAAGTCATAGATCTAAGTGTTGTGTTCTTAGATCTATATGGTTTATGTGTTTAGGCCATAAAACACAAGGTTTGTTATGTTGGACCATAAAACATAACTAGTGTGAAGATCGGTGTAGATGGGTGTAGATTGGTCCTACCTATTATTAGGACTCGACATCTAGCCTTGTGTCGGAAAATGGTGAAGTAGGCGAAGTGTGTAGATTGGTCCTACCTAAGATTAGGACTCAACTTTTAGCTTAGAGTCGAAAATTGGATAAGCGACGTTGTGTATGGTTTCTCCACCTTAAGGAGTTTGTTGACTAGTGAAGTAACTCTCGAGTAAGGTGTACTCGAGGAGTGGAGTAGGGCGAAGAGGAGATTCGTGAACGAAACACTATAAATCATCATGTCAATATTTTCCTTTACATTTATGTCTTTACTCTTATTGATGCTTTTATATGTTGTTGTGTGTTGTGTGCATATCATAATGTAAACATCTAAGTTGCGGAAAAGTTAAGGCTTAGTACGTGTGTGCTTCATGTTTAGATTATGGTCAAGTGTACATCACTTAGTCTAAACATCTTAGTTGCGGAAAAGCTTATGCTTAGTACGTGTGTGCTTAGTGTTTAGACTATTGCTTGATATACTATTGATTTGATGTGTTTGTGTGTTTTCTTACTTGTAGTATTTATCTTTCAATCAAACACATCTCATATCTAGTCAAGCTAGATTGAGAATTTGATACCAAGGATTGTTTAAGAATAACATTCAATAAATGGTTTCGTACACTGTCGGTGGCTCCCTAAATGGACCGACAGTTCTTTATTGATAAAGAACCGCGGGTACAATAAAGAACCGCGCACAGTGGATTAAGCCGAAATGTTTTGAAAATGAACTAGAAACTATTCACCCCCCCCCCCTTCTAGTTTCTATAATTGGCATCAGAGCGTGGTTATTCAAGATCTTTGAAGTATATTATGCTTTAACGCTTGGATCGATCTTTGCTCTCGTTTCCAAAACAAACTGTTTTTAAAAATAGAGACGATCTTTGTATCAAATTGTTCATGAAGAGTGATTACTTATGAAATGTGTTTTGTTGTTTCATTCGTACAAGTTTTGATGTTAAATAAACTTCGTATAATAGCTTGATAACAAATATTTTTATGTTTGGAAGTATAAAAATCTTTTGTGTCATAATTAACTCCAAAATACAAGTTCTATATGTCTAAAATGATTTTTTAGAGTCCTAAGTCCTTCCAAAATATTACCAAATTATTTTTGCCAAAAGCCCAATTTTTGCCTACTGACCGCGGTTTCTTTATCTGTTGCCCGAGGTTCTTTATCAATAAGGAACCGCAGTCAGTCCAACGCAGATTTTTGTAATCTTTGAAAAATCATATAAAATCAACCGTAAGTCCGTAGAAGTTGTGTCACCCGTCATTTCGAGCGTAACTGAATTTCCTTTCTATTAAAAATTCTTCCAAACCTTTATTAAAACTTTAAATTTTGGATGTTTTCTAAGTTCTATACTTTGTCCAAAGTATTGAGTCTCGGTTTGTCGTAAAACTTGTGTTTTACTCTTTTATATTAAGTTGGACATCTCTTGTTGATATATCTTTGTAAACTTATATATTTATAAACTGTTGAACTTAATTAAATTTTGAAATAGGTCGAAAACTATTTTCAAATTAAATCAAGCTATGTATACTTTGGTGTATCTAACACTCAAAATAAAGACGAATGCTTTTGTGTATTTTATTTTGTCTTCGGACATTCTTAAGTGATCATTACTATTGGTAGTAGTGTTACTTAGTTGTCTACTTATGTGTGCATTGAATATAGGATTAACATCTCTCGGTTTACAATTGTTACATAAACATTTTGTACACCTTGGCATGTTCTTTAACACTTTTAGGTTTGAAAGCTTTGGGAGCTTGTCAAATCTATTGATGTGGGTTATCTTACTCGATCATTGTGTTATTAGTTCAAGTAGATTAATGTCTCACTATAAAAAATTAAACACCCTTTGAAAATCTTAGCTATTTTCTCTTAAAGGAGTGTTTGTGGGAATCGAGAAAGATTTCGATTAAATATCAATTCATTATTCAAACTATGATTGGTATCATTATCGAATCTAATTGACATGTTTTTAGTGTAGACATAAATGTGGTTTATTAATAATATACATCGGATCATAACTCACACTTGTGTTGATGATGAAAATTGAATCTACTTGTTCAAATTATTAGACATATTTTGTTTAATAATTGCTTATAATGCACAATGGAGTCAGTTTGACAACTTGGATGTTTCATCCGAAATACTCAAGTAATTTACATTGCAATGCAATTTGTAAATGTGTCATCTCCGAAAGACCAATCAAGAGTGTTCCTTTGTTTTGTTTAAACATTATTTATACACTTTAAAGTGTTTGGCCTCAAGTTCTGCTAAGGTAAATAACATTAACAAAATTTGTTTGACAAGATATGCAATGGTGAATTCTTTACCCTCATTAGGTTGTGCATTGTGTCGTCATACACTTTCATCCTTGCTACACTTTATTAGACAAATTTAGTAATTACATTTTGTCTAACTTGAGAATGACTACTACAAAATTTATACACTAGAATCTTAATTTGACCTGATGGTTGAATTACTTCCATGTGGGAAGATGAGTTATTTTATAACTCGTAAAAACGATCGTGCTTAGCTTTAATTGAGCACCTCTAGTGATAGTCTCATGCTCATTCTCTAAATTGGATAAATGGCTCTTCCTAAATATGACAAATGATAGTTTACTTTGATGAACTTTGTATGTCATTAGGAGTCTTTTTCTTTTAAAGCCATTAGGTTTTTCTTAGCCTTCTTCCTACGTGCTAATTTAACCTATGTGTTTTTCCTTTGTGTGTTCTAGTTTTTATTGCTCTTTAGCATAACTTTATGATAAGTTAGACTAGAACATTAGGATTTGACGAATTGGAAAAATTCCCTTATCCTCCAAAACACACCCTCTGTGGGCGGTTCTTTATAGAGACCGCGACTCCATATCGATATGGAACCGCTGGTGGAGAAAAGGAACCGCGGACAGACACCTTCAAAAAACGGGTTTTCTAAAACTTCTCAATTGTTCCATCACCCTTTGGAATCCGTGTTTCAAACCTTTGGTCACTCCCAAAATTTCTTGTGCTTTCTCCTCTTAACCCAAAGCATTTTGAAATCTCTTTCACACCAAAGCAAAATGTAATTATCACAAATAAAAACCTTCATTATCCACTATTTTCTAAATTCTCTTTCAATCCAAACTCACCAAAGAACACACCAAATTAAATCTTTTCTCCTTCTAAGAAAAATGATTTTAGAAACTCTCTTTTTCACCACTTCCCTTTTGTGTTCTTACTCCATCACATGCATCATGGAACATATTATCATTGTTGTCAATATCAACATCTTGTCATGTCTTATATCTATGATGAGTTGAATTACAAGATTATCACCAAGCCTTATCCACCAAATTCTGCCACCACCTTGTCTTTCATTTAAGCATGTGGATTTCTTATTGCTAAGACATCTAATTTAAGCAAATCTTAGATTTCTAGTGTTACTAAGATTAAAATTATGATTAAGTTTTAGGCTTGTGTTTCATACATATTTGTATGATCTTTATTTTCTTGTATTTCCTTTCATGTTTTTCAACATGATTTGTCTTTGGGTCTTGGATCTCGTTTTCCTTGTGATCTTCCTTTCCTTATTTATTTTCTCACTTGATTGTCAAGGAAGGTTAGATCTTAATCTAATTCCTATCCTTGTAAGATTGACAACATATATATTTCATTCGAAATATTCAAGTAATTTTAACTTGCAATTGCAATTGTTAAAAGTCATATATGAAGCATTGACTCTCAAGCCATTTAGCAACTTTTGTTAAATTGTTTGACCAAGTGATTTTCTTTTGAGTCGATAATCGTTTTTGGACACCCACTATCCACGATTCCTCAAATAACCTAGCGGCTTCTTTTTATAATGAACCGCGGACTTATTTAACGAACCGCGGCCAGTGAGCCCCTT
This sequence comes from Glebionis coronaria, assembly GCA_025667525.1. Lineage (NCBI taxonomy): Eukaryota > Viridiplantae > Streptophyta > Magnoliopsida > Asterales > Asteraceae > Glebionis > Glebionis coronaria. The sequence goes on along the minus strand of CM046880.1, from coordinate 335,685,018 downwards.
TTGTTCGTTTTGGTCTTTTTCTCTTTTGTTGAGTTTTCTTGAAGATTCATTCCTTTCTTCTCTTTTGAGTTTCTTCTCTCGTTTTCTATCAACACATTATCACCTAATAAGGGATAGTATTCTTGAATTATTTTGTGAAGTTATCCTTAACTTCTTTGTTGAGTCTCTCTTGATTCCTTTTAATCATGCTCTTCTAAGTCGAGTCTCTTTCTTCTATCATTTCTAAACTAACTTGAGTCGAGCCTCACCCTTTCCTCATCATGTAATTGTTCTTTGAACATTCACAATGATTGAGAAGAGCTACGAAACTTTGAGCATGTAGTCTATCGTATGCTAAACACCATCCATCTTGGTTTTTCTTTTCTTTGGATCCTTTGATCTCTTTATCTATATCATTGAGTCATCTTTTTGGTATCGACATTCATAACATCCTTACCTATAATGTCTTATATCTAGTATTTCTCTTAAGCGTCTATTTATCCTCGCTTTTGGTTTTTTCTTTATTTTTACACCTTGATTCCCGACTTAAAGCTTTTGGAGCTTTCTAAAGGAATTATTTTTAAGGTCAACATATCTTTGGTTTGAGAATTTTTTTGTTTTCTCGTTGCTAAGAGTTGATCGCGGTTAAAAATTACAATTGGATTGGGTGGTTCCAACAATTCTAAGTTTTTAACCTTTTGAGAGGATCTTGGTTAAATCTTGAATTTTCTTGGGTGATTACAAAAATTCTAAGCTCTTAACCTTTTGACATATTATCATTACAATTGGTATGAATGTTTCTTCTCTACCTCTATTCCATCAATTGTGATTTGATCTTGTCAAAATCCTCTCCTTGGACTTTTTTTTTTGGATTGATAGCATCGCGTACACACTTCTTTCTTCAATGCTTGTCATTGTTTGTGCAAACGACTTGTTTATCATCCTCATTTTTATTTTCATCATAGTCCTTCTTTCTCTCTTTTCGACTATGTGGAATTGTTTTTATTGTCCATGTCATACTCTCTTTAATTTGGTATTTTTGCCATGATATTAAAGTAGAGTATGTCCTCTCAACAATATTTTCTCTTTTTATAAAATGGACATTTCTTTTCTCTCTAGTCCTTTTTATATTCTTTTTTGGTGAAATAAGTTGGGTTCTCTTTTCTATCTAAAAGCCCTCTTATTTTTCATAACTTGTCATATTTTGACACTTCTAAAAGTTAATATTGTTTTAGCTTTCTCTTGAGTCCCTCTCTTTGTACTTAAGATGTTTAAAGCTAGTTCCGCTTGGGTGACATTGCTATACATATATGCTCTAGTCCACTAACTTTGTTTTGTAGGACTTTTCCAACCCTTCTTTGTAGCTTGTCACTATCTTTGCTTCATTGGTGCCTCAAGCAAGGGGGAGCTCATATTAAGGGGAGCATTTGCAATATTTCTAGTCATTACATTTGCGATCGTTGACTCACTTAAATTGCATTCATCAAAATTCTTGCAAGTAATGAATTTTGGAATCTCAAAGATAAGCATTTTATTATGCATGGAGTTGGTTAACCTATGTTGATTGAAGACTCCACTAGGATAACGCAAGCTCAATATCTTTAGATGATGGGTCTACGGTTTGGATTCTCGCTTCTCAACTGACAACCACAATGGATTATTAGCTTTTTGGATGCATGTTCTCTCGAAGTCGATCCTCCTCTTCTACAAATGAAGACTACCTTTCAGATGCAAGCTATCATGACGTCAATTCTTCTCTTCTTCAAATGACGTGTTATCGATGATTACCACTTTGGATCTGTGCTATCTCAATGTTGATTCTTCTCTTCTTCAAAGACGTTGACTAAATTTTTGATTCGAAAAAAGGGGGAGAAGTAAGTGTAAACGAGTAACTTATACATTTTAATATGCGTTGCGGTTTACTTGTTTGTCATCATCAAAAAGGGGGAGATTGTTAGTGCAAAAATTACGATGTTTTATCGATATAATCTCTTTGTGTTTTGTTGATGACAAGCGTATAATTCGCAATACATTATGTAAATTGTTAAGGTACTCGCAATCACTCAAGAATACATTTGAATACTTCTCTTGACACCTCTAAGATCGCGTTCGGAATGAATCACTCAAAGTATGTACAAACAAGTCATTAACCTTACTAAGTGATCAATGATTAATATTTTCTTAAAACTCACTTTTATACAAAGTGACAGAGTAATTTTAGTTAAATTTATTTTTAAGAAAATGATTTATCAAATACAAAATGCAATTTTGAGTTTGGCATATTCCATAAGCCAAAAGAATATCCTTTGAAGGTATAAACTATCCAGATGGCATATCCCCACTAAAGGACAAAAATGCAAGGTCTCCAAGCAGGAGGTTCCTTATTGATAAGGAACCGCGGGCCGAGGTTCCTTATTGACAAGGAACCGCTGGTGTTTTTGACCGTTTCACTCTTGCCTTATAAATAGTGGATCATTTCTAGCTTTTCTTTCAACCCTTTTTGCACAGTTTCTTCAAAAACATCTTTAAAATCTATGATTAGCTAGTTTAGATTAATCTTGTTTAAGATGTGATTCTCTCCTTCAATCCTCTCATCCTCTTATGTGCAAAGAGAAGAACACTTTCATTACTATGAAATGTTGGGTTCATAACATGATGAAGATCTATCCTTCTAGATCAAGTAATTGTTCTCCTACAATGTAAACATGAAGATCCAAGTGATGTGTATATTTTTGGACTTGATGTATGTGTAGAAGATCCAAGTGTTGGGTTCACTTGGATGTGTTTGTAAGGGTAAAAGATCCAAGTGATGGGTATCCTTGGATTAGGTGTTAGTTGTGAGATCCAAGTTTGTTAATACTTGGATATAGTGTTAGAGTCATAGATCTAAGTGTTTTGTGCTTAGTTCTATATGGTTTATGTGTTTAGGCCATAAAACACAAGGTTTGTTATGTTGGGCCATAAAAAGTAACTAGTGTGAATATCGGTGTAGATGGGTGTAGATTGGTCCTACCTAAGATTAGGACTCGACATCTAGCCTTGTGTCGGAAAATGGTGAAGTAGGCCACGTGCGTAGATTGGTCCTACCTAAGATTAGGACTCTACTTTTAGCTTAGAGTCGGAAATTTGATAAGCGACATTGTGTATAGTTTCTCCACCTTAAGGAGTTTGTTGACTAGTGAAGTAACTCTTGAGTAAGGTGTACTCGAGGAGCGGAGTAGGGCGAAGAGGAGCTTCGTGACCGAACCACTATAAATCATCGGGTCGGTACTTTCCTTTACATTTATGTCTTTACTCTTATTGATGCTTTAATATGTTGTTGTATGTTGTGTGCATCTCATAATATAAGCATCTAAGTTGCGGAAAAGTAAAGGCTTAGTACGTGTGTGCTTCATGTTTAGATTATGGTCAAGTGTACATCACTTAGTCTAAACATCTTAGTTGCGAAAACGTTTATGCTTAGTACGTGTGTGCTTAGTGTTTAGACTATTGCTTGATGTACTCTTGATTTGATGTGTTTGTGTGTTTTCTTACTTGTAGTATTTATCTTTCAATCAAACACATCTCATATCTAGTCAAGCTTGATCAAGAATTTGATACCAAGGATTGTTTAAGATTAACATTCAATAAATGGTTTCGTCCACTGTCAGTGGTTCCCTAAATGGACCGGCGGTTCTTTATTGATAAAGAACCGCGGGTACAATAAAGAACCGTGCACAGTGGATTAAGCCAAAATGTTTTGAAAATGGACTAGAAAATTCAACCCTCTCCCCATTCTAGTTTCTACAATTGGTATCAGAGTGTGGTTATTCAAGATCTTTGAAGTATATTGTGCTATAAGCTTGGATCGATCTTTGCTCTCGTTTTCAAAACAAACGGTTTTTAAAAATGAAAACGGTTTTTAAAAATAGAGACGATCTTTGTATCAAATTGTTCATGAAGAGTGATTATTTATAAAATGTGTTTTGTTGTTTTATTCGCACAAGTTTTGATGTTAAATAAACTTCGTATAATAGCTTGATAAAAAATATTTTCATGTTCGGAAGTATAAAAATCTTTTGTGTCATAATTAACTTCAAAATACAAGTTCTATGTGTCTAAAATGATTTTTTAGAGTCCTAAGTCCTTCCAAAATGTTACCAAATTATTTTGTCCAAAAACTCCATTTTTTCCTACTGACCGCGTTTCTTTATCCGTTCCCCGAGGTTCCTTATCAATAAGGAACCGCAGTCAGTCTGACGCAGATTCTTGCAATCTTTGAAAAATTATATAAAATCAACCGTAAGTCCGTAGAAGTCGTGCCACCCGTCATTTCGATCGTATTTGGATTTCCTTTCTATTAAAAATGCTTCCAAACCTTAATTCAAACATTAATTTTGGATTTTTTCTAAGTTTTATACATTTGTTTTAAGTATTGAGTCTCGATTTGTCGTAAAACTTGTGTTTTACTCTTTTATATTAAGTTGGACATCTCTTGTTGATATATCTTTGTAAATTGATATATTTATAAACTGTTGAACTTAATTAAATTTTGAAATGGGTCGAAAACTATTTTAAAATAAAATCAAGCTATGTATACTTTGGTGTATCTAACACTCAAAACAAAGACGAATGCATTTGTGTTTTTTCTTTTGTCTTCGGACATTCTTAAGTGATCATTACTATTGATAGTAGTGTTACTTAGTTGTCTACTTATGTGTGCATTGAATATAGGATTAACATCTCTTGGTTTACAACTGTTACATAAACATTTTGTACACCTTGGCATGTTCTTTAACACTTTTAGGTTTGAAAGCTTTGGGAGATTGTCAAATCTATTGATGTGGGTCGTCTTACTAGATCATTGTGTTATTAGTTCAAGTAGATTAATGTCTCACTACACAACATTAAACACCCTTTGAAAATCTTAGCTATTTTCTCTTAAAGGAGTGTTTGTGGGAATCAAGAAAGATTTCGATTAAATATCAATTCATATTCAAACTATGATTGGTATCATTATCGAATTTAATTGACATGTTTTTTAGTGTGAAAATAAATGTGGTTTATCAATAATATACATCGGATCATAACTCACACTTGTGTTGATGATGGAATATTGAATCTACTTGTTCAAATTAAAAGACATATTTTGTTTAATAATTGCTACTAATGCACAATGGAGTCAGTTTAACAACTTGGATGTTTCATCTGAAATACTCAAGTAATTTACATTGCAATGCAATTTGTAAATGTGTCATCTCCGAAAGACCAATCATGAGTGTTCCTTTGTTTTGTGTAAATGTTGTTTATACACTTCAAAGTGTTTGGCCTCAAGTTCTACTAAGGTAATAACCTTAACTAGACTTGTTTGACAAGATATGCAATGGTGCATTCTTTACCCTCATTAGGTTGTGCATTATGTCGTCATACACTTTCATCCTTGCTACACTTTATTAACAAATGTAGGAATTACATTTTGTCTAACTTGAGAATGAATACTAGAGAATTTATGCACTAGAATCTTAATTTGATCTAACGGTTGAATTACTTCCATGTGAGAAGACGGGTTATTTTATAACTCGTAAAAATGGTCGTTCTTAGACTTAATTGAGCACCTCTAGTGATAGTCTCATATTCATTCTCTAAATTGGCTAAATGGCTCTTCCTAAATATGACTAATTATAGTTTACTTTGATGAACTTTGTATGTCATTATGAGTCTTTTTTTTATAGCCATTAGGTTTTTCTTAGCCTTCTTCCTACGTGCTAATTGAACCTATGTGATTTTCCTTTGTGTGTTCTAGTTTTATTGCTCTTTAGCATAACTTTATGATAAGTTAGACTAGAACATTCGGATTTGCCGAATTACAAAAATTCCCTTATCCTCCAAAACACACCCTCTGTGGGTGGTTCTTTATAGAGACCGCGGCTCCATATCGATATGCAACCGCCGGTGGAGAAAAGGAACCACGGACAGACACCTTCAAAAAACGAGTTTCTAAAACTTCCTAATTGTTCCATCACCCTTTGTAATCCTTGTTTCAAACCTTTGGTCACTCCCAAAATATCTTGTGCTTTCTCCTCTTAAACTAAAGCATTTTTAAATCTCTTTCACACCAAAGTAAAATGTATTTTTCACAAATAAAAGCCTTCATTGTCCACTATTTTCTAAATTCTCTTTCAATCCAAACTCACCAAAGAACACACCAAATTAAATCTTTTCTCCTTCTAAGAAAATTGATTTTGGAAACTCTCTTTTTCACCACTTCCCTTTTGTGTTCTTACTCCATCACATGATTATGTCATGCATCATGAAACCTATTGTCATTGTTGTCGATATCAAGATCTTGTCATGTCTTATATCTATAATGAGTTGAATTACAAGATTATCACCAAGCCTTATCCACCAAATTCCGCCACCGCCTTGTCTTTCATTTAAGCATGTGGATTGCTTATTGCTAAGACATCTAATTTAATCAAATCTTAGATTTCTAGTGTAATTAAGATTAAAATTATGCTTAAGTTTTAGGCTTGTGTTTCATACATCTTTGTATGATCTTTATTTTCTTGTATTTCCTTTCATGTTTTTCAACATGATTTGTCTTTGGGTCTTGGATCTCGTTTTCCTTGTGATCTTCCTTTTCTTCTTTATTTTCTCACTTGATTGTTAAGGAAGGTTAGATCTTAATCTTATTCCTATCCTAGTAAGATTGACAACATAAATATTTCATTCAAAATATTCAAGTAATTTTAACTTGCAATTGCAATTGTTAAAAGTCTTATCCGAAGCATTGACTCTCAAGCCATTTAGTAACTTTTATTAAATTGTTTAACCAAGAGATTTTCTTTTGAGTCGATAATCGTTTTTGGACATCCACTGTCCACAATTCCTCAAATAACCTAGCGGCTCATTTTTGATAATGAACCGCGGACCTATTTAACGAACCGCGACAAGTGAGTCCCTTTTGTTCGTTTTGGTCTTTTTCTCTTTTGTCGAGTTTTCTTGAAGATTCCTTCCTTTCTTCGCTTTTGAGTTTCTTCTCTTGTTTTCTTTCAAGACTTCACTATCACCTAATAAGGTATAGTATTCTTGAATTATTTTGTGAAGTTATCATTAACTTCTTTGTTGAGTCTCTCTCGATTCCTTTTAATCATGCTCTTGTAAGTAAAGTCTCTTTCTTCTATCATTTATAAACTATCTTGAGTCAAGCCTCACATGCAACCCTTTAAAAGCAACACTTTCAAAAATAGTCGCATTTCAGTTAACAATAAAATTAAAGCAGCATTTTTATAAAAAGTGTTGCATTTGATGAGCTAATGCAACATTTTAATTTAAGTGTTGCAAATTTTATAAGAAAATGCAACATGTTTAATAAGTGTTGCATTTTAGAGTGTATCATTTTGTTGAAGTCCTAAAAATTGACATGTATATGTAATTACTTGTTTAAGGAATTAAAAAAATGATACTACAAGAAAATAATTAACACTTTTATTTAATGAATAAAAGATGACGTACAATATATACTAACTAATTGTAATTTTTGTTAACTTCGTTGCAATGAGAATCGGTTTTTAAATCGACTCAATCATATCGAGTTATTGGTTATTCGAATGATTTGAGTCATATCGGTTTTCAAAAGAAAAAAAGATTTATATTTTCAATGATTAACAAAAATTATATTTAAAATTTATGACATTTTTCATATATTGAGCATATAAATTGTCTATAAACAAATATAATATATACTAACAAAATTATTTTGCAAATATTCATATTTACATACTTTATTTGCAAAGAAACACGAAAAAAATCAAAATTTAATCGAGTCTCAAGAACCGGCTTGACCTGAGCAACCCAAACCTGAGGTTCTAAAAATCCTATAGGAGTAATAACCTTATTTCGTCCAATTTTGTAAAAACTTTTATTTGTACTTCACGAATAAAAATCCAAAAAAGTTAAGCGCCATTTTTTTTCATAATCCCAAATCTCAGCAACCGCCTAATATCCCAAATCCTAAAAAGCTAAGCGCCATTTTTTTCATTAGCATCCCAATGAAATTTTTGAGTTCCCTCCTTTAGAGTTCTTTTTATCCCAATGGATTTCCTTCATAGCCAATTTGTTCTATTAGCCACTATCAAAACCCTCACCCCTTCATCCTTTGATTGAATGTGCTTCCACTCTTCAGAGGTAATTTTGATTTAATGTTTATATCAAAAGATTGAATTTGAGCTTCCAAATTATATGTTATGTAAGTCTTGTATGCTTAATAACTGTGCAATATTTCACTTGATGTTATTGTTTGATAATATGTGTAGACTATTTTTGTTGAACACTAAGTGTTTGATTAAAAGCACCACTAAGAGCATCAGCAGTTAGTACTTTTAATAGCACAAATATAAGATATTCATGATGCTCATTTTTTTTTATTGTATTACACTAGCATTAGATACCTCTTTTTTGTGAGATGGACATGTAAAAGGGTGTTTGTTTTGGCTTATATGTGGGATTACGAGCTTATTTGATTTAAACTTATTTTTCATAAGCCCTAGTTTTCTAGTTTATTTTGGGACTTTTGAATTTATAAAAGTTTATAGGATATAATAGACTTATATAACCAAATAAGTATCAAAATTAGCCACAAAATTTGCGCTTATGAAATATAAGCATATAAGCCGAATAAAACACCCCCGATAAGACCCGAAAGTCAAGATTAATTTTTCTTTTTTCTAGTAAAATAACACGGAAATTGGAACAAGTTGCTCTTTTATTAGCAACGAAATCTTCCGGTTCTTTAAGAACTGCACCGTGGCTTCACAATAAAGCTTATTATCAGAGTCTGAATGTGCATTTGGCACGTTTGGTTTGTTAGAAAAAAATGTCTTCAACTCTGTTATTTGATTACACGTAAGAGGCCAAATATTGTTATAGCGAAGTACCATCATTATTTATACACATACTCGTTAAGTATAATTTATATCAATATTGCCATGGCTCATTTATTTGAGTACTAGGAGACTTTTTTAAGTTGCATAAAGAATATAATAGCAATGTTTAGCAAATGAGTAAAAAAGACATTATGTTACGTACTAAACTTATTTTGATTTTCATTGTTATTAACATGGTCACATTTAACACACAAGTTAAATTTTTAATTTGTTTCTACAAATACACTTTTGCATTTTTTATAACAAGATATCAGATGTAAAAAATGTAAAAGATAGTATTATATTGTTCTTCACCCGATAACCCGATGCACCCGACCTGATATACCCTGACCCATAACATTCTGTGATTAAGTTTTCCATATATACATTATGTGATTAAGTTTGCCATGGATACATTTTGTGGTTAATTTTGCCATAACATTCTATGGGCTTATGGTAACTTGACAATTATCATAAATATATCAAGCGAACCTCAAAAATTCTATTGTACACAACATGTTATAAGAAGATAAATTTAAATCATTGTTTTGTTCATAATTTGTATCTCTAAATAGAAATAAATCAACCTTATTAGTACACATGTTAACCAATGATGATTTACCCCAAGCAGGTCACTGAGGGAAATAAACGCATGCTAGAACAAAGTGTACACGACAATATGATGATTATGAGCGTAGTAAAATGCTAAGGGTTCAGGAAAATCAAGAAAGATTACGACAGTTGGGAGTCAAAAATATTGCCAAGTCCATTACAAGTTTAGTAGAAGGCGACAAAACAAAGAAAAGAAAAAAGAAAACACTTGGTAATGACCAGAGTGTAGATTACTATCCAGATTCTTGCGGTGATGGAAAGAAAGATGACTATGCAGTAACTACACGCGCTAAACTACTCCAGAAGGTAACCACATTAACAATCTATCATTATTTCAGTTTATATAGTTGTCTTCTAAAATGAAATTTGTAATGTCATAGCAAAATCGCCCACAATATATTGCGCCAATGGCTATGAATAGATATGCAAATCTAACAAAGAAATGAGTGAGTGCTTCAAATGTCTCTTGTGTGTTACCATTTACTGAAGGTTGCCAGCCAAATGGAAAGTCTCTTGGTCAGAATGCATCAAAAAATAATCAATCAAGTGCAAAAGTTAGCATCGCTCGACTGCTTTTAAGTAAAAAAGGGGCATCAAGGCCAAAGGGGTATTTTAATTTTAATTCAAAGGAGATGGAATGTGTGACAAAAAGTATATCTAGTGGACCAAAGAGAAAATTATTGGACATGAGATCTGATGGTAAATATGTATAATCTTATAATATGTTTTGTTTAGTAAGTAAAAAAAAAGTCTCATGTTGACTTACTTTACATATATGTTCTTTCTTGATTGTAGACATAAATAGCATAGATATGGAACATGATGGTGCTGAAAATGTTGATGAAGACAACGGACATGTGATACTTGAAAGTAGTGAGGATGAGATAGAAGGGGATGACATTGGATTTCAAGGTACTATTACTGTGTAGATTTTAGACTATGATACTTGATAAGACATTAAAAGGGGTAGTAAGACATACTTTAGCTCTTAAATAATATATTTCTTTATAATACCTTGTTTATGATCACATAATTAAATGAATCTGAAAGAGAACAACATGATCTTGTAGATGATGAAAAGAAAGACCCTCGGCATATTATGTTTGGAAATAATCAAAACGAGATTGAATTAGGGTCTGATAGTGAAGATGAATCTGAAAACGAGATTGCTGAACAAGTTGAAGAACAAACTGATGACCCTGGATTACTAAATAAAGCAAGTTAACTTAATTGGCTTAACCAAATGATTATGTTTTTATTTTGTTTGTGTCCATATTCTAGTTTTATGTAATTGTGAATATTAAATAATAGTTATATCTACTACAAAGAGAAGAGGTCCAACAATAATGCATGACATTCATCTACGAGATTTTTATGCACGTGAGACTATAATATGCAATGCATTTGGACAACCGATTGGACCTGTAACTAAGGAGAAAGACACAGTGGGTCGGTTCTCTCGGTTTATAGGTACAATTGCTCGTAATGCCAGCTACGCACCATTGACATACACTTCATGGCCGAAAGTACCACATAAGGAGATGATGTGGAAGTATGTGCTGGTATACTTATAAGCCTGATTTGTGCCCTACTGTGAATAAAAGCTTCTTTTATAATATTAAGATATCACATTTTTTTATAGGAAAAATACATTGTACCTGATAGAGCTAAATCATGGGTGCTAATGACTATCGGAGCTTGTTGGAAGGGATACAAATGCCGGATCAAGAAAAAGCACTTCTATAAATTTAAGGATATGCAAACGCGATGGAAGAATCGACCAAAATCCATTCCACAAACTGATTTTTCACAGTTGCTAACTTTATGGAGCAAGAAAGATGTGATGGTAATTCCATGCCCGTATATCTTTACTAAAACTATCTATATACTTGTACTAGTTTTCCTTTATTGTACATGGGTTGATTTTAAATTTTTTTACCGCGTAGAAGCGTTGTTTGGCTGCAAGGGATTTGCGCTTGTCTCAAAAAAACATGCACACAGCTGGTCCAAAAAGTTTTGCTAGAATTCGTGAGGAAATGGTAATGTCTTTGCTACCATATTAGATGTTCATGCTATCTACATGAATGATATATCTTATTGATATTGATTAAAATTATAGAAAGAAGAAGATCCTAACAAGAAAGAACCAAGCTTAACTCAATTGTTTGAGCGCACACGCCAACGGACAGAAGGAAAAGTATATGCTGATACATATGATGATACGAAGAATAAAATCGTAAGATACTAAAACACCTATATCAATTATATTATGTATTCCTATTATGTTTAGTTAACTTATTATTTCTAACATAATATTGAAGGAAAAATGAGGAACTATAATCCTGAAGAGATGAAAGTGCTCATACAGATCCTTTCTTGGCTGTTATGAACAAAGAGTATGATGGGCATCGTAGACTTTTTGGTAGAGGTGTTATTAATACGTTAATAAAGAAGGTGAATGGAGATGGTAGTGCATCTACGGTCCCGAGGGAGATTGTGAAATCACCCATAGTTAGTTTAGAAGTTGAAAAGAGTCTATCTGCTGATATGCAAAGAGACCTTGAAGCAAACTATGAAAGGAGAATCATCGAGTTAAAAGAGGATCATGCAAGAGAACTAGAAGCTATGCAGAAAAAAAATGACGACGACCGTGAAAAATTAATTGAAGATACTGTGCGGAAGATATTAGGAAAACTACCTCCTGATGTTATCCGCGGGTTTTTATCATATGTGATCATTGAACTTTGTTACGAGGTATGTGAGGTCTGATTTTTATATAGTAATTAATAATTCTTTGTGTCACTTAATACAAGAAGATACTTACATGATTAGTTTGGATAATGTTTACCAGGCTACATCGTTTTTGGTGTTCGGATGCAAGCAAATTTGCAGTTGTGATGAGAGGAAGTAGTTATGTCGAAGAGAGGAAGTAGTTATGTCGAAGATACATGTGGATGAAGATTTAGTACTATAAGTGGGTGCAATTGATTTTCTTTTGTTTCATTAGGCCTTACGCTCTTTATTTTGATGTTGGTTAAACTTTTAGTTGAATTTGATATTATCATTTTTATGGTACTGGTGGAAGTTATGAACTAGCAGTCTGACATTTGTATTTGGCATATGATACTATTGATTATGATTTATGTATCAACATTTTGTTAAAACATGGCTTATTTTTGTAGTTTTGAATTTTGTAGAGTAAAAATACATAGCACCGAAAGTGTTGCCTTTTGTGGAAAAAAATATTGCACTAGTATTGTTAAAGAGAAAAAGAAGTGTTGTAATAGATGACGAAAGTGTTGCACTTGATGCATCAAAGTGTTGTGATTACTGGGTGTTGTATAGTAACAAGTGTTGCACATAAGTACTAAAAGAGTTGCCATATGAAATTGTTGCATTTGTTAACACAAGCAACACTTTGCCAAAATTGTTGCACATTGTGAAAAAAGTGTTGGTTTAGACCTAATGCAACGGAGCCTAAGGCAACATTTCAAAAAGTGTTGCACTAGGCATAATGCAACATTTTTTAGGCCAAATACAACACTTTTCAAGTGTTGCTATAGCCCCATTTTCTAGTAGTGATGTAATTATTATTTGAACATTCACAATGATTGAGAAGAGCTGCAAAACTTTGAGCATGTAGTCTATCGTATGCTAAACACCATCCATCTTGGTTTTTCGTTTCTTTGGCTCCTTTGATATCTTTCTCTATATCATTGAGTCATCTTTTGGGTATCGACATTCATAAGCATCCTTACCTATAATGTCTTATATCTAGTATTTCTCTTAAGCGTCGATTTATCCTCGCTTTTGGTTTTTTCTTTATTTTTGCACCTTGATTTCCGACTTAAAGCTTTTGGAGCTTTCTAAAGGAATTATTTTTAAGGTTAAAATATCTTTGGTTTGAGAAATTTTTTGTTTTCTCATTGATAATAGTTGATCGCGGTTAAAAATTACAATTGGATTGGGTGGTTCCAACAATTCTAAGTTTTTAACCTTTTGAGAGGATCTTGGTTAAATCTTGAATTTTCTTGGGTGATTCCAAAAATTCTAAGCTCTTAACCTTTTGACATATTATCATTACAATTGGTATTAATATTTCTTCTCTACCTCTATTCCATCAATTGTGATTTGATCTTGTCAAAATACTCTCCTTGGACTTTTTATTTTTTTTGGATTGATAGCATCGCGTGCACACTTATTTTTACAATGCTTGTCTTTTTTTGTGCAAACGACTTGTTTATCATCCTCATTTTTCTTTTCATCATAGTCCTTCTTTCTCTCTTTTTGACTATGTGGAATTGTTTTTATTGTCCATGTCATACTCTCTTTAGTTTGGTATTTTTTCCATGATATTAAAGTAGAGTAAGTCCTCTCGACAATATTTTCTCTTTTTATAAATTGGACATTTCTATTCTCTCTATAGTCCTTTTTATATTCCTTTTTGGTATCACCAAAATAAGTTGGATTCTCTTTTCTATCTAATAGCCCTCTTATTTTTCTTAACTTGTCATATTTTTTACACTTCTAAAAGTTAAGATTGTTTTAGCTTTCTCTTGAGTCCCTCTCTTTGTACTTAAGATGTTTAAAGCTAATTCCGCTTAGGTGACATTGAAATACATATATGTTCTTCTCCACTAACTTTGTTTTGTAGGACTTTTCTAACCCTTCTTTGTAGCTTGTCACTATCCTTGCTTCATTGGTGCCTCAATTAAGGGGGAGCTCATATCAAGGGGGAGCATTTTCAATATTTCTAGTCATTACATTTGCGATCGTTGACGCGCTTAAATTGCATTCATCAAACTTATTGCAAGTAATTAATTTTGGAATCTTAAAGATAAGCATTTTATTATGCATGGAGTTGGTTAACCTATGTTGATTGAAGAATTCACTAGGATGACGCAAGTACAATATCTTAAGATGATGGGTATACGGTTTGGATTCTCGCTTCTCAACCGACAACCACAATGGATGATTAGCTTTTTGAATGCATGTTCTCTCAAAGTCGATCCTCCTCTTCTACAAATGAAGACTACCTTTCGGATGCAAGCTCTCGTGACGTCAATTCTTCTCTTTTTCAAATGACGTGTTATAGAGGATTACCACTTTGGATGTGTGCTCTCTCGACGTTGATTCTTCTCTTCTTCAAAGACGTTGACTACCTTTTTGATTCGACAAAAGGGGGAGAAGTAAGTGTAAACGAGTAAATTATACATTTTAATATGCCTTGCGGTTTACTTGTTTGTTATCATCAAAAAGGGGGAGATTGTTAGTGAAAACATTACGATGTTTTGTCGATATAATATCTTTGTGTTTTGTTGATGACAAACGTATAATTCGCAATACATTATGTAAAATGCTAAGGTACTCGCAATCACTCAAGAATACATTTGTATACTTCTCTCGACACCTCCAAGATCGCGTTCGGCATGAATCACTCAAGGTATGTACAAACAAGTCATTAACTTTACTAAGTGATCAAGGATTAATATTTTCTTAAAACTCACCTTTACACAAAGTGACAAAGTAATTTTTAATTAACTCTATTTTTAAGAAACTGTTTTATTAAAAAGAAAATGGAAATTTGAATTTTTCATATTCCATATGCCAAAGGAATACCCTTTGAAGGTATAAACTACCAAGATGGCATATCCCCACTAAAGGACAAAAATGCACGGTCTCCAAGCAGGAGGTTCCTTATTGATAAGGAACCGCGGGCCGAGGTTCCTTATGGATAAGAACCACGGGTGTTTTTGACCGTTGCACTCTTATCCTATAAATAGTGGATCATTTCCAGCTTTTCTTTCAACCCTTTTTGCATAGTTCCTTCAAATACATCTTTAAACTCCTTGATTAGTTAGTTTAGATTAATCTTGTTTAAGATGTGAATCTCTCCTTCAATCCTCTCATCCTCTCAAGTGCAAAGAGAAGAACACTTTCATTACCATGAAGCGTTGGGTTCATAACATGATGAAGATCTCTCCTTCTAGATCAAGTCATTGTTTTCCTACAATGTAAACATGAAGATCCAAGTGATGTGTATATTTTTGGACTTGATGTATTTGTAGAAGATCCAAGTGTTGGGTTCACTTGGATGTGTTTGTAATGGTAGAAGATCCAAGTGATTGGTATCTTTAGATTAGGTGTTAGTTGTGTAGATTCAAGTTTGTTAATACTTGGATATAGTGTTAGAGTCATAGATCTAAGTGTTGTGTGCTTAGGATCTATATGGTTTATGTGTTTAGGCCATAAAACACAAGGTTTGTTATGTTGGGCCATAAAACATAACTAGTGTGAAGATCGGTGTAGATGGGTGTAGATTGGTCCTACCTAAGATTAGGACTTGACATCTAGCCTTGTGTCGGAAAAAGGTGAAGTAGGCGACGTGTGTAGATTGGTTCTACCTAAGATTAGGACTCGACTTTTAGCTTAGAGTTGAAAATTGGATAAGCGACGTTGTGTACGGTTTCTCCACCTTAAGGACTTTGTTGACTATTGAAGTAACTCTCGAGTAAGGTGTACTCGAGGAGTGGAGTAGGGCGAAGAGGAGCTTCGTGGAGGAACCACTATAAATCATCGTGTTGGTACTTTCCTGTACATTTATGTCTTTACTCTTATTGATGCTTTTATATGTTGTTGTGTGTTGTGTGCATCTCATAATCGAAACATCTAAGTTGCGGAAAAGTTAAGGCTTAGTATGTGTGTGCTTCATGTTTAGATTATGGTCAAGTGTACATCACTTAGTCTAAACATCTTAGTTGCGGAAAAGCTTATGCTTAGTTCGTGTGTGCTTAGTGTTTAGACTATTGCTTGATGTACTCTTGATTTGATGTGTTTGTGTGTTTTCTTACTTGTAGTTGTAGGATATTGTAAATCTTGCTTATGTTTAGAGAGAGAAAGAGATAGATATATGGATGATTTCACACACACTTCTTGAGAGAGAAAGTAAGAACTATGTGAAAATAATAATGAAACCACACCTTCTCCATCAAAGGAGAGGGCTTTCATACCAAGTCCATAAAGTGGGCTTGGTTTACACATTGGGTCGCCGGCCCATACAACATATGGGCTCGGTTTGGGCTATGTTTAATAAGTGTAAATAAACTAAACTACGAGCTAGTACTTAGACTATTGTTGGAGTGATCGATCCTTTTTAATACGTAAAACGTATTTCCAACAATCTCCCCCTAAGGGAGGTTACTCCAAACAAGGGCGTTACCCAAGTTACAATAATAAAATAAACCTAGCATACTATGCTTGTCTTGAGCTCGTAGTCTTCGTCTTTATTTTCTTTTCTTTTTCTGGTGAACATGCTGATGTGATCTTTGCTATCAATCTTTAGCATTAATCTCTTGCCTTGATCTTGTGCATCCATCACTTGTGATCTTTGCCTCTTCGTGACTTCACGTCCCACATACTTATACCTTTGTAATTCTTGAAAGCTTCAGAGTTCGATACAGCGGAAGACTTGACTTTTATGCTTTCTAGAACTAGATGAAGTATTGAGTGAAGAGAGTATAAGCATGCGGGGACGACTTCTTCTCAGATTCCGCAACGCCGCCGTCTTCAAATTCCACAACATGATTAGACACGAACTAAATGGCTTTGAACATTTCATTCTAATTCGGTAGCATTTTACCTCCGGTCGGTGAAGACCGTTGGACGATATAAAATATCGTACTTGTGGTAGGTAGATTTAATTAAAAACCTCCTTGACAAGATTTTGCGGGTAAACCCGTTCTCTTTACTCGACCGTCCAAAGCTGACTGCGAACGTAAAGAGTGAATCATTTGGATAAAATTATCCGCATGATTGAAGCCGTCCATTTCGATTCTTGGAACAAGTTTGATTCATTAAAGAATCACACCATTGTTGCTTTCCAGTTGTCACGAGCTCGATTCATATTGAATCTTGCAAGTTAACTACCAAGTGTTGTTTGAGCTTAATAGTAGAAGGATTTCCACACATCACTGTGAAAACTAAGGTATCACTTTGAGTGTTCTGTCAAGATCACTAAGATATTGCGTAGAGGCCTGGAACATGTTTAAGTTCAGTTAAGAATTAAACCACTGTTGCTTTCCAGTTATCACAAGTTTGATTCATAAAGAATCGCACAAGTCACCTACCATGAGCTTTTGAATGTTCGCTCAAGAAGTATTTCCATCTTCATTGTAAATACTTTCATATTACTCGGATGTTCAGGCAAGATCATGAAGATTTTGCGTATGACTCTTAAGATCTTTCTTACTTTTCACAGTGTGTGAAGAAGCAAGGAAATATGGAAATGTGTTCTAATGATATATTTGATGATCTCAAATGGCTCTAGACTCGATCGTGCATTTGGATTTTAGTGATCGGAGGCTGGAGAGGAGTGCCACCATTCCAATACCAATTTACTCGGAGGGAATAAATCGATAGATAATGCGTTGTCTCCGTGTGATTAAAACAAATACCTTTTGAGAGATATCTGAGTTAGCTGGGATGGGTTGTGCATTGCATCACTGGGTCCATGACGTCTTATCTTCAATATCAAGCATCATTAAAAATGATCTCAATAGCATATGTGTTGACCCGGTTTTTGCCTAAGATTGTAAGGAGGGCTTCTTTCTTTACACCCTTTATCTTTACAATTCTTTTTCATTCTTCAACCCCTTAAATGCTTACCAATACGTCATAACTAGCACCTTGTTGTGATTGTTCTAGTTCTAACTTAAGTACTTTTTTGGCATTCAACTACATTCACAATCTTTCTCTATCTTTCATAAGGACTACTATTTCTTGCTATGGAATGTCCTTGGGAAGATTCCTCCGGTTTAGGAAGAATCATTGGACTTAACCTATCCTACCATCCTTATGTCACCACAATCTTCATCATTGTGAAATAAATGGGTTATAGGTAAGTATATGTCACCATGAAAATCCATTTTAATATAGCAAATCCGTTTTGCTCCCCCTTAACATATGCCACGATATTCGAAAACATTTCGCACAAGTCGGGATGAGCTATCACGTTAAGTCAAACCATTTGTGATAATTTCCCATATTAAATCACATTTTCTCCCCCAAATTAAAAATATTAACCCAATCGGTGTTTTTAATATCAATTGATTTAATAAAATTTTAACAAAGGTTTTGGGAAGAAAAATGCAAGTCCGTTTAATCTTCATGATACCAAATGTTGAGAGATGATACCGATTTGTAAAATGATCACCTTTTCACCATATAAGAATGAATTGACAAGGTTGGACCTGAGTGATGAGAACATCATATGATAAGATCACATGGTTCTTGTCGGAAAATGTTGGTCGCCTCGTCACGTCTGAAGTCATCTCTTGACACCACATGTACGATTGGTATAGTTGTCTTGACACCAACTTGTGAACTTGGCACTTTCAGCATCGAAGATTCTGAATGCTTGACAGTTTCTCCCCCTCAATTGTTGACCCGTGTTCTATTGAAAGAGTTATAGTCGTCGTTTGAGTAGTCGCATCGTCGAGTATGTAGATACCAATTGTAGATAGCTATAGTTGTAGAGATGATAGCTTCATAAAAACAAGACTTCTCTTGTTTTAACAAATAAATACACTGATGCGTACATATATTCGTGTTAGATTGTGTTATAAAGTAAACACAATCCCTTACATGGTTTTAAAGTAAACCATGCCCGAGAAAATTAATTCCCGTTGTGAGCCAAAGCGTTCATAAGAAATACTTGACTTTAAGATGAAAAGCGGGTTACTATCTGAAATAATAGCAAACAATATGGGCATGTTTTATGAAATATATACAACTTTTGTAAGAACTCTGTTTATGGCGCCGTGTCAATATTAATCAACATTTCTAAGGCCGTAAATATTATCGAACCAAAAGACATGCCTTTGAAAAATAAAGTAAAAATATTTTTGGATTTTTCTAAATTTTTCAATTTTTATGGTTTTTATATGGTATTATATTTTTGTATTTTGCTTTTGTGGATAAAAATATAAAAAATATATACAGATGATCACCAAGGATACGGAGAATAGTTTACTACCACTATTCTTTCGCTTTATCTGCCAGTTCCTTTAGATTCTCGGGCGAAAAAGTTCTCAAACCTAGCTTGTCGGCCAAAAATTCCATTCGAGCGCAATCTAAAGCCTTTGTAAAAATATCCGCCAATTGATACTCAGATCGGACAAATTAAAGCTCTATTACTCCATTTTTCACTTGCTCCTTGATAAAGTGGTAGCGAATATCAATATGCTTCGACCGGGAGAATTGAACATTGTTGCAGCATAAGGCAATTGCACTCTTGTTGTCACAATACATCGGAATTTTGTTGAAACCTAGACCATAGTCAGCTAATTGCGATCTCATCCAAAGAATTTGAGCACAGCAACCGGACATAGCTATGTATTCTGCTTCCGTACTTGAAATTGCAGCGCTTTTCTTCCTTTTCGATGCCCAACTGATCAGTTGATCTCCTAGTAGTTGAAAAGTTCCACTCGTGTTATGCCTTGTATCTTGACAACCCGCGTGATACGCATCTGCATATGCCATTAGTGCGACCGAAGAGTCCTTCAAATACCAAAGTCCCCGATTAATGATTACTTTAAGATACCGAAAGATCCGCTTAACAGTAGCTAAGTGTAACTCAGTAGGCCGAGTTTGATACCGAGCACACATACATATAGCAAACTGAAGATCATGTCAACTAGCTGTGATATACAGAAGGGTACCAATCATTCCACGATAAAGTGTCGGATCAACGGCAATCCCATGTGGATCTGCATCTAGCTTAGTTCGTTCCACCATTGGAGTATCCACGGGGTTGAAAGATTCCATCTTATATTTCTTAAGTGATTCAAGGGCATACTTGGATTGATTGATAAACATGCCTTTGCGACTCTGAGATATCTAAATTCCTAGGAAATGATACCTTGCCCATCATTGACATCTTAAACTTGGAAGACATGAGTGTCCCAAACTCATCTGATAAAGTTTGGGTCGAGGCAGCAAATATAATATCATCAACATATATTTGTACCATAATCATATCTTTACCTCGTTTCTGAATGAACAGCGTGGGATCCACCTTGCCTTTAACGAATCCTTGAGTCATGAGTAATTGTGACAATAGATCATACCATGCGTGTGGAGCTTGCTTCAACCCATAGAGAGCCTTCTTAAGCTTGTACACATGATTAGGATATTTAGGATTCACAAAACCATCTGGCTGTTGAACATAGACCTCTTCCTTGATTTCACCATTAAGAAATGCCGTCTTCACATCCATCTGATAGACGATCATATTCATGTGGGCTGCATATGCAAGGAATAGTCTAATGGCTTCCAAACGGGACACAGGTGCAAAGGACTCCATAAAGTCGATGCCCAATAATTGCTTGTATCCACGAGCTACTAGTCGAGCTTTGTTCTTCAATATTCCGCCTAACTCGTCGAGTTTCACCTTGTACACCCATTTCAAAGTGAGTAACTGCACTTGATCCGGGCATGGGACAAGTTCCCATACTTCAAGACGTACAAATTCATTAAGTTCTGCGTGCATGGCTTCTATCCAACAAGATTGGGTAAATGCTTGTTGCCACGTCTTAGGTTCAACTTCACTGAGAAAAGCATCAAAATTACAAAACATTGCACTTTCTTGTAACTGACTTCGTGTGGATACCGGACGATTAGGGTCACCAATAATAGAGTCTATAGGATGATCCTTTGTCCACTTGCTGTAATGTTCACGAATCCGTGGATTGGAGTAGACCGTAGTATGATCTTCCTCTGAGGTGGATGACCCGACTTGATTTTGGTCGGGAATTGATACACCAAAGAATGGAAGTTCACACATTTGGGCGAATTCCAAATCGTGATCATCATCATCCTCTTCATCATCAATAGGCATGACATGGGTAGTTGATTCGGGTGTTGGTTGAGAATTACTTGTTGAAGGTATATCTTGACCAATTGTAGGTGCAGACGTATCTGATTGTGCTTCGGTTACTAGAGCTACAACTTCGGTAACCGGAGCTACTACCTCAGGTTCTGGAGCAACAATACTTGGAGGAGTAAAGAATTCATCAAAGAACGGTTGAAACAACGTATCCCATTCATTCCTAGAAGGTGGTGTAAATGATGATGAAGTAGGGTTGTTTGGGACAAGACAAGAACAAATGTTACTGGGTCCCATTTCATGAAGTGTGGGTTCAGAGCTGCTTTGCTCAGAAGCCATTGCTTTCAGCTCATCAAAATCAACATTCATAGTTTCGAGGATCTTACGATTGTAGATTCGGTATGCCTTCTTTCTGGATGCATAGCCAATGAAAATACCAATATCAGCCTTGGGTTGAAGTTTTCCCAAATTGTCACCATCATTATTTGGATAGCAAAGAGAACCAAATACATGAAGATATGATAAATCTGGTACTTTTCCATGTAGAAGCTCATAAGGTGTTTTACCATGGCGTTTACGAATTAGTGACCGGTTTTGGGTGAAAACTGCTATAGATACTGCTTCTGCCCATAAAAACAATGGAGCCTTTGCGTAAATTAACATCGTTCGAGCAGGTTCCATAAGTGTGCGATTTCGCCTTTCAACGACACCGTTTTGTTGTGGAGTGCGAGCAATGGATGTTTCATGAGATATGCCAACTTCTTCATAATAATTACGTAAGATTTGATTCACAAATTCAGTTCCATTATCTGTACGAATGCGTCGGACAGTAGTGTTGAGACGCACTTGAATCATCTTGAGAAATCCAATGATGAATTTAGGTGCCTCATTTTTTGTTGTAAGAACTTTCACCCATGTAAACCGAGAGTAATCATCGACAATGACGAGGATGTACCTTTTACCACTAAGACTTTCAACTCGCATTGGCCCAAAAAGATCCATATGCAACAAATAAAGTTTCTCTTGGTTGGTGTCTTCAGTCTTGGGTTTGTATGATTTCTTAGTGCTTTTCCCCATAGTACACGCGGAACACAAGTGATCCTTGTGCAATGTAAGTTTAGGAAGACCACGAACAAGTTCGTTTTTCGCCAAATGATTAATAGCGTCAAAGTTAAGATGAGATAACCGTCGATGCCATAACCATGACTTAGTCTTTGATGCTTTGGAGAGAAGACATACGGAAGAAGCGACCATCATATCTTGTAAAGACAAAGTGTACAAATTATTCCCTCGAGTACCTTTCATTAAATCAACCCCTTCCAAATTACGAATGAAGCCGGTATGCTCTCGAAAAGCAAATTCTAGGTTTGCATCACAAAATTGTCCCACAGAAAATAAGTTGTGACCGAGACCTTCCACATAATACACTCTTGAAATTATAACATTCCCAATATGATATTCACCGTAACCCATTATCTTTGCAATATGATCATTCCCAAATCGAACCGTACCAAAAAACTTGCTGACGAAATTTCTGAGCTGAGAGCGATCTCCGGTCATATGCTTGGAGCAACCAGAGTCAAAATATCAGAGAACAATTGGACCACCTGTTTTCAGCAACAGCAGTAGACAATGCATTGGAAACTATTGGTTCCGGAGTGTTAGCAGATACACATATGATATTATCAGAATTGCTAACATTTGTGTTATCCTTAGATTTCCTGCGTTTTCTAATGTGATTTTTAGCACTAACAGGTTTTATTGTTCCAACTTTCTGAGGTTTTGGAGTATTAGCGGGCACTACATTGGGAGTAGACCAATTTAAAGGGCACTTTGTTCCTACAATAGTGTCGGTGTTCCTAGTTAAAGGACACGCTTGTTTTTTTGGTAGCCTTGGTACTCCTAGTTAAAGGGCACGCTTACTTCGCTTTAGTGGGAGTGATCCTAGTTAAAGGGCATGCATTTCCTACTATAGTGAAAGTTCTACCAGTGGGGCGCCACAACCAACCAACTTGGGTTAACACTTTCCCAGTCGGTTTCCATTCTAATCCATTTTTCTAGGCATACATCTCATTCACATGGTCAATAAGGTAAGAATAATGACGACTAGAAAACATACATTCATTGCAATTCCAACATTTTAAATTAGAATTCACATTAGGCTTAGAACGCTGCACAACCGCAGAGCCTTTAGGTTTAGCTACATGGTTCTTTTTATTCAAAACAGAAATGACATTCCTAGGGTGTGCTTCTACTTTATTTTTCACTTACTACTAGATGGGGGCAAGATCCTATCATTCTTCTTGTTTCTTTTAAGCTTAGATTTTTGAGCCTTAGTAGTGGTGCTTACTCCTGTAGAAGGCAACATGGGAATATTAGAAGCTGGTTTTGATTTTGCCTTATCTTTTGTGACCAATGTTTGAGATGGTTTAGTCCTAGGGCCCTTGTTAAGTGGTGTGACGGTGATAAGGTTCATTTTGATTGTACTAGAGGACGATGCTGAGACAGTGGCTCCGTTATCCACAACATTCTTACCTTTTAGGGTAGGAATCAAAGCCAGAATTTTATCACAAATTCGTTCCCTCAAATCAGATATTTCCATCGACTTTCGATTCAATCGTTCATTCAAAGATTGATTTTGTACAGTGGTATTAGCACATGCGGGCTTTACTGAATCGAAGAGTTGTGTATTTTTCTGTTTTAAGTTATCAACTTTGGACAAAATCTTTGAAACTCGATTATCTAGATCAAGTTTAATATTCTCAGCGCCTCATGTACGTTCACACAGTTAAGCTCCTTAGACTTCTCTATGTCTATCGGCAATGATTTAGCAACCTTGTCACTGGGCTGACACTGTTTTGATTGTAAATCCAATCGAAAATTCTTTTGAAAAATTTGCATCATCTATATTAACACCTTCGAAAGACGTTTCAAAAATCTCTTGAATAAATTGTTGCTTACATTCAAGCGAAGTACAATGTTTTTGGATCTCATCAAAACGTTTTGAAAGCGAAAGTAAGAATCTTGAAGCTTTAAAAATTCAGCGTCATATTTGTGACAAGTACTATCTACCACATTATCCACAGATTCAACATTATGCACAATAGAATCATTATCAACATTTTTATTCACACAGGCGGAAACAATATCATGAGACATCACTTGCTTCAGAAGCTGATCATTTTGGCGTGAAATTTGTTCAATTTCAAGTAAACTGTTTTCATATGCATCATCCATTTCATTGAAAACACGTCTAACTTCTTCTATTTTCAAAAGCAAATCTTGATCAATAGTGCTAAGACAAACTTTAACATTGTTTACAAATGGAACAATTTCATCTCGAAACGCAGCTCTAGTGTGCTCAAAATTCCATTCACCTTCCGTTATGGCCGTAGCCGTCGTACGTTCCGTAATGACCTTGTCAAAATCGGCAAAGTGTTGGTGCACTACATTTAATCTATCTGACACCTTGCTTACCGGTGGAATTAACTTAGTTAAATCCTTTTTTACAAGTGTAGGAGACGTACTAGGAAGGTTTTCCGTTGTCAAACTTTGAGACACAAAAACTATTAATTGAGCTAATTCCTTTTGTAAACGAATACGGGTCTTTTTAGAAAATTGATCTTTATTATGCTTATCATAATCAATCTTATGGAATTTTGAAAGCATTTTAGATCGAGCTTCTTCCGCAAGTGACATAGTCTCCTCAGTACTACGAACATAAGGTGCTTCTTTCGATTTGCCAATTAGGGTCACATCATAAAGACAAGGAATATATTTTCGAGCTTGTTTTACATAACCAGGATTAGGTGGTAAATCTTGAAGACGCTTAAGTTTGAGTTCTTTAAACGATTATGTTAAAAGATGAACCTTTTCTGTGGAAGCGTATTGTTTTAAAAGCTGTTGTTCCTTGAATTTAAGAAGTTTGGTAGCATTAATTTCCGATTCAAACTTTTTAGACTCGAGAGTTTCAAAATCTATTTTAAGTTTCTGAAAATCATTTACAACCGACTCTTTTTCTTTTAACTCATTGGAAAGATTAGCTTTTAATGATTCTATTTCTTTTAAGTGTTCAATCTTTCCAAAACGAAATTGGTCAAATTCAGAATAAGTTGTTTTTTCTGCTTGAGGGACCATTTCAAAAGTTTTGACCTTTTCCTTATACATCGTAAGCTCAGCGGTTAGGTTGGCATTCATATCTACGGTTTGTCGGACAATCACATTCATGTTATCAATAATATGTTTAGGCATCGTTACCAAATCACGTTGATCATAAGATTTCATACCCGTCGTAGCATTTGGTTGGGGTTTAATCACATGTGTTGGATTGGATACCACATCATTTGAGTTACTAGTTCCCGAATGATGTTCGAGGTTGTCATTTTCATGCTCAACTTGATGTGGATTATCATGAACATTATTATATGTGGTTTGTACCTCACTTACGACATCAGAACCATAGTGAGAGAGATTAGCAACGAGAGTAACTTGGGCTGAGTGAATGTCATCACAATCCGAATCATATGCATCAAGATCATCAGCTTGATATGTTGCATTTGAAGTAGAGACGACTGCAATGCCTTCATTATCTGCAGCCACTGGGTCTGCAAGAAATGCTAATTCCTCTGAATCCAAGATCTTTCCCTTAGACTGAGCATCAACCAAATACATCTTCTCACGAAACCACGTGGCATCCCTTCTCCTTTTCGGCTAAGTGCATTCCCTAGTCATATGACCTTGTCCTCGGCAATTGTAGCAAGTCACAGACTTTTGAGGACCAATAGTGCTTCCATTACCACTAGCTTGAGAGTTCACAGCTTGAGCGTTCACGATTGTTGTAGAGGTCCATATGAATTTTTCCTTCCCTTAATGGTTTGCACCGTCACTTAACCATATTGAATAGTGGCTTGTTGTCGAGGATTTGAGGAGGTGCGGAGCTGATTGTTCGTTGGTGAAAAACCTCTAGTGGCAACAAGTTTTAACAAGTAGGTAGTGAGATGGTTTAGTACATCAGTTGGCGTATCATTTGGAGTGAAGACCGGTGCTTGAATTGGTGGAAGTTCATTAGAGTAGAAGGCTTGTGCTGGGTTGTGCTTCAATAGGGAAATATCCTTGTTGAGGAGTATAGCCCATTCGAGAAGTGTTAGCTTGTGAGGGTGATGCCTGATGTGCTGGTTGCTGTGGATAAGGCTGTTGATGAACACTTTGTTGAAATGCTTGTTGTGGTATCATTAGTGGTTTATAAGATGGTTGATGTGGTTGTTGATAGGTGTGTGGTGGTGGCTGCTGTAAGTATGATGGTTGTTGATAAGTGAAAGCCATGTTTTGTTGGGGATTCATTTGTTGAGAAGCATACATGACAAGTGGATCACGAACTTGTGGTGTAGACAACCGAGCCTCGATCACATGGCATTCGTGTTGTTGAAGAAAAGCTTGAAGTTGATCCACATTGGTTTGATGCAAATCCTTAGCCAATTTAACAGTTGTCACGTACTTGCTCCATTCTGAAGGAAGAGTGTTCAAATACTTGGTGTTCAATTGAAACGTAGGAATTGCCATGCCATAGATATTGAGCTCATTCAATAAAAGAGTGAATCTCAAATAGTAATCATTGAGAGTCTCCCCTGGAACATGGAAACTTATCAAATGTATCATAAAGCTTACACTCTCGTTCTTGTTTAGTTAACGAGGTGCCTTGCATTAGAACACGAATTATATCCCATAACTCTTTGGCAACTTTATGTTTGCTGACGAGTTTGTAGACATCTGGAGGAAGAGCTTGGAGAATGATGTTTATAGCTTGTTTATCACACTTGTCTTGAATCTTAGCATCTCCAGTTAGTTCACCCGTTGTGCGAGGACGAGTAACAGCACCTTCCGTCACTGTACCATATACCAATGGTCCATTGAGCACCGATGCCCAAATGAGATGCCCATTCTCTTTGTTCAACATATAAAGTTCCATTCGGGAAGCCCAATCCTCCTACATAGTCTTCACCAACATTGGTGGACGATTATCCGCACCCGAGAGGATGGACTTATCCGTAAGAGATGTGTACTCCTAATACACAGATTTTACTAAGTATCAAAGTTCGTTGTTCCAAGTCTTTTCGAATTGATTAATGGTAGAAAGTGAGACTCAATCGTTCTTGGTGGAAAATAAAATGGGTTGTTTGATGATCTATTTTAAACTAAAAGCAAATAAATGAAAATGTCGTTGAGTAAATAAGTAAAACTGAAAGTTTAAACTAAAAATGAAGACTTTAAAAATAATGAAAAAGTAAATGATTAGAACTTGTAAACTTTAAAATTTAAACTAAATAAAAAAATAAAAAAAAGTTAGAATAATTCTAAGTAAAAAGGCGGGAAAATAAAAATTCAAAAACTGAAAGTACAGAACCTTATCCGGAATGTTATTCGGATTGAAGACAGGAGGCTTATCTGGAATGAAATCCAGAATAGGGGACTGGAAGCTTATCCGGAATAATTGAAGTGCCGCTTATCCGAAAAAATACTCCCTGCGCTTATCCGGAATAATTACTCATAGCTTATCCGGAAAAATGAAATTGTAGTGCTTATCCGGAATCTTCTTCGGAGAAACTGCCTGACTGGATTATCTGGAATAAGTGCTCCGTAGCCTTATCCGGAATGTGCTGATGCCCACTATTCGGAATAAATCTCTTATCCAGAATAACTCAAAGTACCACTATCCGGAATAATCTGAAATACCAACTATTCGGAATGACTGAGGAGTGCTGCTTGTCCGAAATAATCTTAAGATGACTATCCGGAATACTTGAAACGTAAACTTGTCCGGAATAAGCTATTAAGAAGCTTATCCGGAAAGTGGTGGTGACTGATATCCGGAAAAAGAGGGTTTAGTACCTCTTATCCGGAATATAAGGGACTTGACAGATTTTGGAACAAGAAAAATTAGCAATAAGCAAAAATAAGCCAAAAATCAATAAGCACTTTACCAAAAGTTAAACCAAAATGATTTTAGAAAAAGATGAATAAGCTAGAATTTAAAAAACTTTCAAACACTAAATAAGCTAGAAATCAAAGAGCACTCTTTTTAAGTTATTAAACTTATCAAAAACAACTTATTTCTAAAAATTATTATGCATAAAGATTAAGAAAAATAAGCACTTTCACAAAGAAACTTTTAAGATCACCAATTTAATAAGCACAATCAAATAAGCTACACAATCAAATCATCAACAAGATTAAAATAAAACTACATGATTATCAAGATTAAGATAAAGATTAAGAAAGGTAGAATGAGAATTAAGAAAATAAGCTTGAGTGATTAAAGATTAATATCAAAAGATTACAAGATTAAAGTTGATAAACTTGAAAAACTAGAGAGAAGAAAATTAAACACACTTAAAAACTAGAAAAATAAAACTACAACTCTAAAAACTAACCACCTAACACCCTCCTAATGACATATTAGGAGGGTATTTATAGGAGGTGGGGAGATTACATGCTTAAGCTATCTTATTTCTTTCTTCTCGTCTCGACTCGACTTAATTTCTTTGTCTTTCTCGACGTCGTCTCGGGATTTGTCGATATAAGTTGAACTTGTCTTATAATTTTCTTCTATAATTAGACTTGAGTTCTTCGACTTTATTAAACTTCCGTCTTTATACTTTTTCTTCGATAAATCTTCAGAATTGGCCTTGGACTTCCGTTCTTTTTGCATTCTCGATCTTTCGACTTCGTCTTTAGTCTTTTTCTTCGATAAAAGCCCGTGATAGCCCATGTTTTCTTCCTTTTGCATCTTTTGGTCCTAAAACACAATAAAAACACAAACCACGCATAATTCCGACTTTTACGACATAAAATACACGTTTTGGTCTTGTTATTATTGGAAATAAGTGGTAAAAGGATAAGTGTTTTCACACTTATTAAATCCCCTACACTTGACCATTGCAATGTCCTCATGCAATGCACTAATTTCAAAGCACGATTTACATTTTTCATCATAGATAACCCACCTTGGCCTTTATTAAATACTAAACACTAAGAAAACTAAAAGAACAAAATAAGTAAGAAATCAAAGACTTACATTGGGGTTTTAGGTTGTCATGAATGTTCATCATTCTCAAGTTTCACGTTCCCCATACCAAGCTTAAAAACGTGATCATTGTTATTATAAGTTAGCAAACTAACACGAACTCATGTGGCCCAATTATTCACTTAGACTCCCTTATTCCTAGGTGTATCTCTTATATTTTATTTTTGTCTTGAATGATCACGAGGATGCATTGTTTGACTTATTTCGATAGTTATTTAGGCTGAAAATAAAGTGGGGCGATTTAATCAATAGTTAGCTAAAGGACAAAATCTTTTAAAACTGCTTCTCGGGACCTCATAAAGTTCATATCTTGGCATAACTCTCTTCACGATTTGAGACCTTTCTCGGACCGATATTTGGCAGCGACTTCATACTTCAAATCTTTTAGAGAAGTTCTTGAAATTATGGTCTTCTCTTAATAATAGGAATTTCTTCACTTGAAGTTTTCGAGAGATTCTTCATATTTGGACCACGACTTCTTCATTTTTCTCCTATCTTTATTTTGGACTTTGATATAAAACGATGCCTTCTTTTAGGACTTGGATCTATTTATCCTCATACCTTGTTAGGGCCTTTTTGGATAGACTTCTCCATGATCTTTTGGGGAGTATTTTCTTTTCGTCGTGTGTCTCGATCCTTCATATTGATTTTTGATAAATGATTCTTCACATCACTTTTGGATCTTTAGCAACAAAATGTAGCCCTCATGCCTTGTTAGGGCCTTTTCGGACTCGCCAATCTTCGCATCCCGCTTCAATAAGTTATGCCTTGGCTATGAACTCTAATTAATACCGAGCAACTTTTAAACGATCTTGTGCTAGAAGCTAAGTAACTTTTCAAATCGTACAACCTTATTTATTGCAGATAAATTTATTAACAAGTGATGGGAGAATAGGCTTATAATCAACTCACATAAATTCACGAAAGAATACCAAACTTACAATTGACTCTATCATCTCTCGTTCTCCACAATTTAAAATCTCAAGGAATGAGACTCGTGGATGCTTAGCCAATTAAATCAAAGTTTTGATTTTTCGAGTCATCTATAGGATCTTGCAAACTCTTAGACTTTTTCAAGTTTAGAAATCGCATTTTAAAGTTCCCTTGATAAACAACTCTCTAGGATCAATTATAGGAACTTGCGAAAAGTTCTTGTTCTTAACCCGTGAGAGTTAAGACTTTCGCGTTTTAAAGTTCCCTAAATAAAAGCCTAGCAAAACTTGACTTAAACACGTTAAGGATACTTGCTAGAGTAAACTTAGATAAGTAAACTCGGGTTGAGTCAAAATATTCACGACTTTGAAATTAAAACCACTTTATTAAACTTTTATTTTAGCAAAGAAAGTAAATAACGATAGCAAAGGAAAATTACAAGGCCAAAATAGATTAAATTTTTTGAAAAATGTCAAAAAAATCAAATTTTCCGACATGTGGGAGTAAACTCCCCTACACTTATGACATTGTGCACTTTATTTAAATTTTGCTAAGGAAAGGACAACTATAGTGATTTCAATGTGAACATATAAGATATGAAATATTGAATCACGACAGTTTAGGATAGAACAGGGAAGACGGGTACACGGGATCACGGTTCGTCAAAAGTCATCGAGAATGGAGCTTTGAAGCTTTAATCCCTGCACAGAAGAAGAAACAAGACAACAAACATATACGGGGCTCCCCCTACACTTATTATGAAAACGGTAAAGGATAGATCAACGGGTTGCCTCCCGAGAAGCGCTTGTTTTTGTTAACCGAGTCACGAGCCTGACTCGACCCAGAACTTAATTCAAGGGAAACGTGGTGAGGGATGGAATCATCTCATGAGAGATGTCCTCACCAAAGTACAACTTCACGCGCTGGCCATTCACCTTAAAATTGGGCCCATTTGGCTGAGAAAGCTCAATGGTGCCATATGGGAAGACTTTGGCGACGGTGAATGGACCAGACCAGTGGCTCTTCAACTTTCCCGAGAAGATCTTCAACCGAGAGTTAAAAAGTAAGACTTGATCACCAACGTGGAACTCTCGGTTCTTAATCCTTGCATCATGGATGATCTTGGTCTTCTCCTTGTAGATCAACGAGTTCTCATAAGCTTCATTCCTTAGTTCGTTGAGCTCGTTGAGTTGAATCTTCCGAAGATCGCCGACTTTGTTGATGTCGAAGTTAGTCCACTTCAAGGCCCAGTATGCCTTATGTTCCAGCTCGATAGGGAGGTGGCATGCTTTCCCGTACACAAGACGATAAGGTGTACAACCAATCGGGGTCTTATAAGCGGTACGGAAAGCCCACAAAGTAACATCTAATTTATCGGCCCAAGAGGCACGATGCTCTCCCACAGTACGCTCCAGAATTCGCTTCAATCCACGGTTAGATATCTCGGCTTGACCATTTGTTTGAGGATGATAAGCGGTGGAAAGACGGTGATTGACACCGTACTTAGCCATGACTCGAGCAAATTGATCATTGCAAAAATGCATCCCGCGGTCACTGATGATAGCACGAGGAACACCGAATCGAGCAAAAAGCTGCTTCAAAAAGTTCACAACCACCCTCGCATCGTTCGTAGGGAGAGCCTTAGCTTCAACCCATTTGGAAACGTAGTCAACGGCTACGAGGATGTACTTGTTCCCTTTAGATGATGGAAATGGACCCATAAAGTCGATACCCCATACATCAAAGATTTCACATTCTTGTATGAAATTTTGAGTCATCTCATCTTTATGTGTGATCTTGCCTTGTCTTTGGCAAGCATCACAATTTTTAACCATTTCGTGAGCGTCACAATAAATGGTGGGTCAATATAATCCAGAGTCGAATACTTTCTTCGCGGTGTAATTGGGACCAAAGTGACCACCGGTGGGTCCTTTATGGAAAGCGTCAAGGATTTGTACCGCTGCCGGTCCATCAACACGTCGACGAATGAAAAGATCCGCACATTGTTTGAAAACGTAAGGGTCGTCACAGAAATAATGTTCAATATCTTTAAAGAACTTTTTTTTTGTTGGGACGTTAACCCTTCCTTGAGAATTCCACCCGCTAAGTAGTTTGCAGTGTCCGCAAACCACGGGGTGTCATCAAGATTTGGAGTGATAGACATTAAGGCCTCAAGGGGGAAAGAGTCATTGATCTCTTGGTTTGGATGATCCCCTTGATAAGGATCCTCAAGTCTACTTAGATGATCCGCGGCTAGGTTTTCGGCTCCCTTCTTGTCACAAATTTCAATGTTGAATTCTTGAAGGAGAAAACCCAACGAAGAAGTCTTGGCTTAGAATCTTGTTTAGTTAACAAGTACTTCAACGCGGAATGATCGGTGTACACGATGGTGGTGGAAAGGACAAGATAGGGGCGGAATTTTTTAAAGGCATACACTACAGCTAAAAGCTCTTTTTTGGTAGTGGTATAATGCAATTGATCCCCTGTAATTGTCTTGCTAGCATAATGGATTGGTTGGAAGTGTTTGTTCACTCTTTGGCCCAAAACCGCTCCAATGGCAAAATCGCTAGCATCACACATCAATTCAAAAGGTAGCTCCCAATTAGGGGTAACCAAGACCGGTGTCTTAGTTAGCTTATCCTTAAGAAGATTGAAGGATTCAAGACACTCTTTGGAAAAGATGAAAGGAGTATCTTTTTACAATAGGTGGGTCATCGGGCGAGCGATTTTAGAAAAATCTTGAATGAATCGACGATAGAAGCCCGTATGACCAAGGAAACTTCTCACACCCTTAACGGTTGAAGGTGGAGGTAATTTGGCTATGACATCAACTTTAGCACGGTCCACTTCAAGACCGACTTTTGAAATTTTATGTCCAAGCACAATGCCTTCTTTAACCATGAAATGGCATTTTTCCCAATTTAGAACAAGGCGAGTGTCTTCACACCGCTTAAGCATGCGTTCTAATTTGACAAGGCAATGAGAGAATGAGTCACCATAGACCAAGAAATCATCAATGAAGACTTCCATAGTTTCTTCAACCATGTCATGGAAGATAGCCATCATACACCTTTGGAACGTCCCAGGAGCATTGCATAAGCCGAAAGGCATTCGTTTGTAAGCAAATGTTCCATAAGGACAAGTGAATGTCGTTTTCTCTTGGTCTTTGGGATCGATGGGAATCTGAAAATACCCGGAGAAACCGTCTAAGAAGCAGTAATAATCATTACCCGCTAGACGTTCAAGCATTTGGTCCATGAAAGGAAGGGGAAATGGTCCTTTCTCGAAGCATCATTGAGTTTGCGATAGTCTATACAAACTCTCCACCCTGTAACGAGACGAGTAGGAATCAACTCGTTTTCATTGGGAACAACGGTGATTCCGCCTTTCTTAGGCACTCAATGGACGGGACTAACCCATAGTGAATCCGAGATAGGATAGATCATGCCCGCATCAAGAAGTTTGATAACCTCTTTTTTGATAACGTCATGGATCTTGGGATTCACTCTTCTTTGGCTTTGAATAGTGGGTTTAAAGTTGTACTCCATGAGAATTTTATGTGTGCAAAAGTGAGGATCAATTCCACGAATATTGGAGATTTTCCAAGCAATCGCTTTCTTGTTATTCTTCAGCACGGCGATAAGTCGAGATTTTTCTTCCTCTTTCAAGTCCTTTGTGATAATGACGGGTGACTTCTTGTTGTCTTCAAGGAAAACGTACTCGAGATGAGACGGTAGGTCCTTAAGCTCTAAATCCGGAGGATTTTCGATGGAAGGCGTAGTCAAATTTGATTCATCGATAGAGATATCCTTAGGAGATGATGGAGAAATATGGTCCTCATTGAGAAGTTTCTCAATGGTACGAATGTCTTCATCCCAAATGGAGGGAGAATCGTCATATTGCAAGTCCACATCTCCCAAAGTTGCTTCAAATTCTTTCAAGAGGAAATCACTTTCTCCAAATGGAGTTAGTGATGGAGCAATAGAGGCAACGGTCTCAACAATGGGTAGAGAAGAAGAACCACTTTTACAAGCGTCTTTAAAATGTTCTTCACAAGCCTCATCAAGAATGTCAATGAAATTAACACTCTCGTTTTCTGAAGGCTGCTTAGAAAGTTTACCCATGTTGAAAACGATTTTATCGTCACCAACTCTCATGATTAATTCGCTCGCGGCTACATCAATGAGAGTGTGACCGGTCCTCAATAATGGACGTCCAACGATTAATGGAACACGGGGGTCCATCTCGTAGTCAACGACAACAAAATCCGCCGGAAAGGTGAATTTGTCAACACCAACGAAGACGTCTTCGGCTATCCCCACAGGATAAGCAACCGTACGGTTAGCTAATTCCAGTGTCATTCGGGTGGGGACTAGCTCGGGTAGAGATAATTGTTTCCAAACACTTAATGGCATTAAGTTTATACTAGCACCTAGATCGGCTAGGGCCATACTAATTATCTACCCCAGGGAAGTTGCAAGGAATCAAGAAACGACCCGGATCACCAAGTTTGGTTGGTAATTTCCTTAAGAGCACTGCGGAGCAATTCTCATTAAGTTGGGTCTGAGCGATGTCAAGAAGTTTCTCCTTATCACTGAGAAGATCTTTAAACATTTTAGCATATTTAGGCATGTGAGCGAGAGCCTCAGCAAATGAGATATTGAAATTCAGTTGTTTAAACATTTTGAGAAAGTTAGAAACCTGAATATCATCCTTGTTCTTCAATTTCTCTTTCCTCAACCTTGAGGGATAAGGTATATTGGGTTGAGATGAAGGCTTTAGTATGGAATTCTCACTCGCATCCCTGGGTGGTGGAGGAGTGGAAGTAGAAAGTAGTGGAATTGGAGAAGTATAAGTTGGAAGTGTTGGAGAAATAGAAGGTGGAGGAATTGGAGAAGGAGACTCGTTTTCCTTTGTCACAATCACCGGTGTAGGTGTAGGAAGCTCGGGTTCCTTTAAACCTTTTCCACTGCGAGTGGTGATTGCTTTCATCTCCCCTCTTGGATTAGCAACGGTGTTACTCGGAAGAGAACCCGAACCAAAGGCTTGATTACTTGGGAAGAAACTAGCCATCATTTTCCTTAAGTCATTCGTTTGACTTGCCAAAGTGTTGCGCATATCGGCTCGAAAATCATTCCCTTGTTTTACCATATCTGCTTTCATGTTGGCCATTTCCCACTGAAGATTTTGCACTATCGCATCATTAGTCCTCATGTAGGTTTCAACCTCGTGATCAAAATACGGTGGGTTGGTTGAGAGGAGGAGCATGGTAGGCAGGTGGTTGATAAGCGGGTTGTTGGTAAACTTGGTTGTTTCTTTGAGGTGGATATGGGGTTCTTTGGGTTTGATATTGATTTGGAGCACGAGGTTGGTTTTGATTGTTGCGATTGAGGTTGTTTGGGTTTTGTGGGGGAAAACCGGGTGGTGAAAGAAAGTTGTTTGAGCGATAGCTGAGCAAGTTGCGGTCCCCTTGAGGACGTGCTTGATAGCTTCCCGTAGCAAAGTTACCGTTGGCGGCATACACATTTTCCGGATTGTCGTGAGTCGAAGGACAATCAGTGTATGAGTGAGATCCCCCGCATATTTCACATGATTGACTCATAGCATTAACTTGGGCATTGATAACTTTGGTGTTGTTAGCGGTTTGGAGAGCAAGTGATTCAACAAGCGAAGTAAGCTTATCAATTCTCTTGTCGCTCTCATTAGTGCTAGCACTAGCCACATTAGTCCGAACACTCTTGGTTTGCACTCTAGACTTATTCTCAATTATATCCCAAGCGGCATTAGAAGACTTAACCAAAATGTTACCCCCTGGGGCACTATTTAGTGAATCTTGGTTATTCATGCTTAAACCATTGTAAAAAGTATTAATTTGATGTACTTTTGTGAAACCATGTTGTGGACACTTTCTTAGAAGTTTCTTAAAACGGTCCCAAGATTCACTAAATGTCTCACCGTACTTTTGGTCAAATGTAATGATTTCATTCCGCAAGGCGGTAGTACGTGAGCGTGGGAAAAAGTAGTTGATGAATTTGGTCTCTAAATCCGTCTACGTAAGAATACGTTGTGGCGGTTCCTTATCAAGCCAATTTCGGGCTTGTCCCTCTAAGGAGAAAGGAAATAGTTGTAAGTGAATCACTTCTTGTGAAACCCCATTATATTTTACCGTGTTAGTGAGTTGAAGGAACCTTTTTATATGGTCATAAGGATCATCAAGCGAACGCCCCAAGAAATATCTCGAGTATTACAATTGCATCGGTGTTGCCTTCTACATGCGATTGCAAAAGCTCGATCATTGGTTGATTGTCCATGGTGACAATAGGTGGAGTAATGACTTCGACTTGAGCTACTTTTTTCTTACGAGCACGAGTACGCATGCACACCTACAAAAGGAAAAGAAAAATAGACAAGAAATATTTTTGGGTTTTTTTTTTATGTTTTTCTATTTTTGTATTTTTGAAAATTTTATATTTTTTAGGATTATTGAAAATTTAAGCAAGAAAATAACGTTCAAAGATGAACGGATCCCAAAATCCAACGTGTCTCTCACTAAAAACCGTTAATCTTAACGAAAAGAGCCGGCAGCGGCGCCATTTAATACACAGATTTTACTAAGTATCAAAGTTCGTTGTTCCAAGTCTTTTCGAATTGATTAATGGTAGAAAGTGCTACTCAATCGTTCTTGGTGGAAAATAAAATGGGTTGTTTGATTATCTATTTTAAACTAATAGCAAATAAATGAAAATGTCGTTGAGTAAATAAGTAAAACTGAAAGTTTAAACTAAAAATGAAGACTTTAAAAATAATGAAAAAGTAAATTATTAGAACTTGTATACTTTAAAATTTAAACTAAATAAAAAAATAAAAAAAAGTTAGAATAATTCTAAGTAAAAAGGCGGGAAAAATAAAAATTCAAAAACTGAAAGTACAGAACCTTATCCGGAATGTTATTCGGATTGAAGACAGGAGGCTTATCCGGAATAATTGAAGTGGCGCTTATCCAAAAAAATACTCCCTGCGCTTATCCGGAATAATTACTCATAGCTTATCCGGAAAAATGAAATTGTAGTGCTTATCCGGAATCATCTTCGGGTTCTTAACCGGAATGAAGTTAAGATGCTTATCCGGAGAAACTGACTGACTGGCTTATCCGGAATAAGTGCTTCGTAGCCTTATCCGAAATGTTCTGATGCCCACTATTCGGAATAAATCTCTTATCCGGAATAACTCAAAGTACCACTATCCGGAATAATCTGAAATACCAGCTATTCGGAATGACTGAGGAGTGCTGCTTGTCCGGAATAATCTTAAGATTAGTATCTGGAATACTTGAAACGTAAACTTATCCGGAATAAGCTATTAAGAAGCTTATCCGGAAAGTGGTGGTGATTGATATCTGGAAAAAGAGGGTTTAGTACCTATTACCCGGAATATAAGGGACTTGACAGATTTCAGAACAAGAAAAATTAGCAATAAGCAAAAATAAGCCAAAAATCAATAAGCACTTTACCAAAAGTGAAACCAAAATGATTTTAGAAAAAGATGAATAAGCTAGAATTTAAAAAACTTTCAAACACTAAATAAGTTAGAAATCAAAGAGCACTCTTTTAAAGTTATTAAACTTATCAAAAACAACTTATTTCTAAAAATTATTAAGCATAAAGATTAAGAAAAATAAGCACTTTCACAAAGAAACTTTTAAGATCACCAATTTAATAAGCACAATCAAATAAGCTACACAATCAAATAATCAACAAGATTAAAATAAAACTACATGATTATCAAGATTAAGAAAAAGATTAAGAAAGGTAGAATGAGAATTAAGAAAATAAGCTTGATTGATTAAAGATTAATATCAAAAGATTACAAGATTAAAGTTGATAAACTTGAAAAACTAGAGAGAAGAAAATTAAACACACTTAAAAACTAGAAAAATAAAACTACAACTCTAAAAACTAACCACCTAACACCCTCCTAATGACATATTAGGAGGGTATTTATAGGAGGTGGGGAGATTACATGCTTAAGCTATCTTATTTCTTTCTTCTCGTCTCGACTCGACTTAATTTCTTTGTCTTTCTCGACGTCGTCTCGGGATTTGTCGATATAAGTTGAACTTGTCTTATAATTTTATTCTATAATTAGACTTGAGTTCTTCGACTTCATTAAACTTCCGTCTTTAGACTTTTTCTTCGATAAATCTTCATAATTGGCCTTGGACTTCCGTTCTTTTTGCATTCTCGATCTTTCGACTTCGTCTTTAGTCATTTTCTTTGATAAAAGCCCGTGATAGCCCATGTTTTCTTCCTTTTGCATCTTTTGGTCCTAAAACACAATAAAAACACAAACCACGCATAATTCCGACTTTTACGACATAAAATACACGTTTTGGTCTTGTTATTATTGGAAATAAGTGGTAAAAGGATAAGTGTTTTCACACTTATTAACTCCATTTCGATAAGTTAAGATTTACAAACGTTGATCGAACAATGAGAGAAAGTAAATGTATTTGTTGTTGCGTGTAGAAGCCGAGAACAAGTGTTAAAATCCCCTAATAATTGTTCTCGATAAACCAAAAATTCCAAGATAAAATAATACATGACGTTAAAAATTTCCAAAAACACGTTTTTGAAAAATCTTGGAATAGTTGTCACTGTATCGCAATGTATGATTGCAACTCTTGATCGCAGTGTGATCGCAACCCTGATCGTAACTCCTAATCGTAACACGTGATCGCAACCCTGATCGCAACTCTCGATCTAACACGTGATCGGAACCCTGATCACAACTCTCGATCGCAGCACGTGATCGCAAGTCTTGATCGTAACTTTGGATCACAACCTTGGATCACAACCTTGGATCGCAACCTTGGATCGCAACCTTGGATAGCAACCTTGGATCGCAACCTTGGATCGCAAGATATGATCGGAATATTCGATCGCCAGTAGAAACCCCATGTTTATGCGATCGGAATATTCAGATCGCAAGTTTAGATCGCAATATGTGATCGTAACTTTAGATCGCAATAAGCAGATCGCAAGTTTAGATCGCAATATGTGATCGTGACTTCAGATCGCAATATAAAACCCTTTCAAATGTTCCGATGGAGTCGATCGCAAAAAGGAATCAAAAGTACCACTTTTCTCGGATAGTACTAGTACACAACAAATTCGAGATTCTTAGCCTAAAAATGAATCAAACACCCAAAAAATTTGTGTTTCTAACCAAAGTAACAATACCAAATCACTACCACAAGTAAGTAGATGATGTATATCAAGATTAAACCATAAAAACACAAAAAAATGGTACGTATGAATTTGGATCAAACTAGGCGTATGAATCAAGAACACAAACACATAAACCAAACAATCATCCCATGGCTCTTGATACCATTTGTAGGATATTGTAAATCTTTCTTATGTTTAGAGAGAGAAACAGATAGATATATGGATGATTTCACACACACTTCTTGAGAGAGAAAGTAAGAACTATGTGAAAATAATAATGAAACCACACCCTCTCCATCAAAGGAGAGGGCTTTTATACCAAGTCCACAAAGTAGGCTTGGTTTACACATTGGGCCGCCGGCCCATACAACACATGGGCTTGGTTTGGGCTTTGTTTAATAAGTGTAAATAAACTAAACTACGAGGTATTACTTAGACTATTGTTGAAGTGACCGATCCTTTTTAATACGTAAAACGTATTGCCAACAGTAGTATTTATCTTTCAATCAAACACATCTTATATCTAGTCAAGTTTGATCGAGAATTTGATACCAAGGATTGTTTAAGATTAACATTCAATAAATGGTTTCGTCCACTGTCGACGGTTCCCTAAATGGACCGGCGGTTCTTTATTGATAAAGAACCGCGGGTAGAATAAAGAACCGCGCACAGTGGATTAAGCCGAAATGTTTTGAAAATGAACTAGAAACTATTCAACCCCCCCCCCCCTTCTAGTTTCTACACACCCAATGAGCTTTTCAAATTTACCCACGTCATTCACACGAAGTAGGTTTTCGTAAGCGCATCCAACCCACCATTGATGCAAACACAAACTTGTTATGCCCCGCCAAGATACAGGTCGGTTTACCCATTAACCCCTAATGAGCTTTTCAACTTTGTCCACATCATTCACACGAAGTAGGTTTCCAAAAGGGCATCCAAATCGTCATGGTTGTAAACACAAATCTGTGATGATCCGCCAAGATACATGTCGGTTTTACCCGTTCCACCAATGAGCTTTTCAACATTGTCCACATTGTTCACACGAAGTAGGTTTTCATAAGTCATCCAACCCGCCATGGCTACAAACACAAACCTTTGATGCCCTGCAAGATACATACTAGTTTCACCCATAACCCCCAAAAATAACAAACTGAACAAAAGGGGAAATCGACATTACCTATAGAAGCGATATAAATACGAATCATTTCAGTTGAGGCATAATACCATAACAAATCAAAATCAAAATTTTAAGTCATCAGTTTAAAATATCCTAAAAGCTAGTCACAAATCAGGTCCATCAAGCCATATAACCCTAAGAAAAAAGGATAAAAGCGAAAGGTAGTGACAAATCAGTTTAATGAAGCCATCAAGAGCATAAAGTGAACAGTACCCACTCTAACATCATGAACGTTCAGTCAATCCATAAAACAGGAAAAAATGAAAAAGAAAAATATTTAGATTACCAATTATACCTACCGTAAAAGCTTATCACAAATCAAATTAACCAAGCCATAAAACCATAAGAAGAGGCAGTGAACAATACCCACTCTAATATCTACAAACATCACGAATCCACAACTATGAAGGAGTACCAATTTGAATCACCAAACACAACAAATAATAACACAAACTACATATCATCCTAAAATATCAACCGATCCAAACGCCGCCATACACAATTAGTGGCAACAAAATAGGCTAGTGGCGTCGAAATAAGTGCGGGGATGTATCTAGATCAAGATATATCTTGCATCTAATTTGGGAATAAGAGATGGATGAGAGAATATAGAGGCATTCATTTTTCAGATCTGATTTTGGAATAAGAGATGTGGTATACATTGTGTGTATGATATGTGTATAATACGTGTATGGGACACGTGGCAAAAAAATCCCGCCACTTCTTCATAATAATCGTGTTATTGTAGACGCAAGAGTGCGTACTATTAACATGTGTGATAAAACTTTTAGCCTAAATTATAATATGTATAATAACATGTCTTTCATTTTTATATTAATTAGTTTTATATGTGAGAAATTTTTAAGTTGATTAATTAAAGAATTTTGCTAAAACTACAAAATGTTTATTAAATAATATTTATAAAATAAATCTGAAAATGATTATTCGAATTGCAAATAAAACGGGTTCAATATTGAAATGCTTTTAACGTACATTCGATTTTATGAAAAGTGTTAAAGATTAATATATACTTTTGAAATAAAAATAAACTTTCAGAACATACCTCTAAACAAACTAATAACTTTAAAATAAAACAAAGGTTAAAGATGTGCAATTCTATAAATGTGTGTTTGGTAGAAAGAAAAGAAGATAAATAAAAGAAGATAAAGAAATAAAAATGCCAACATTTCTCTTGTTTGGTAGGCCAAGGAAAAAAAGGCGGAGAATTAATTCTCTCACCCTATTCTCGCTAGTGCAGTTTTTTGTGATGTTATTTCCGTCACATATTGAATGAAATTTGTTTTCTTTTTACTTTTATTTGAAAAGGGACAAACATCATTAATTTACTAATGGATCTGGGCATATAATGAAGTGGGACTAGTTTACATTTTTCGTAAAAGAATTTTTAAAAATAATAAATAAATTTTATAGGTCAGTCGGGTTGATTCGAAACCTACTTAACCTACATTTTTAAAACGTCACTTAATCGGATTCGGTTCGGGTTGGCTTTTCTGACACCCGTGGTCTTAGTTTTAAGTCTATGTTGTTACCAAATAATAGAATCAACAAAATTCTCTACTAATTTCTATTCTCTGAATTTTTATTCCTTACTTCATTCTAATCTCTAAAATTCCCTCTACGAAACGTGTCCTAAATGTATATAAATAACTTTATAGTTCTTGCTATTTATGACTATTATATATAACTTTTTGTCAAATATCTAAGAAATATATGGCGACTCCTATGATAGAAAATATAATAACGGAAAGACATCTGGATTACGAACAAACCGAATCCAATGCTTATATGCTTTTGAGATACACACGATCTTACAAATATCAACTGACTTCATGTATATTAAAAAAAATCAAAACCACAAGATTTAAAAGAATGAATCCTCTTAGAACACGCAGAAAATACGTTACAAGCAAATGATAAGTATGCTAGTACATGTATGTATAAACCCCCATAGAATCATTTGAATCCGACCAACAAAACAAGAAACCCTTTGTTTTCTTTCTCTCGGTCGAGCCAAAAACAAGTTTGTTCGGTTTTCTAACCTCACAAAGTGAAAAACTCCAAGAGAAGTTTTATGTTTAGGGAAGCATTGAGTGAATAATGAAATCCCTATTTATAACTTCAGTTATTTGGAGCTCAAGGAACAAAGTCCAC
Organism: Glebionis coronaria; assembly: GCA_025667525.1. NCBI lineage: Eukaryota > Viridiplantae > Streptophyta > Magnoliopsida > Asterales > Asteraceae > Glebionis > Glebionis coronaria. The sequence goes on along the minus strand of CM046880.1, from coordinate 335,642,048 downwards.
TTCCTCAAAAGAGGAGGTTCGACCCAATTTACAAAACAAAGGATTTTCCTTTTTCTAATTTTTTGTAAGTCCTTTAGGTTTAATATATAATTAATATATCATTGTATATTATCGGGTTATGACTCTATGTATTACGTGTACATCTCCTTAGGTTCGAGACGAATTTCGAACATTTATTATTTTTATATTCATAATCCTACAGCTCCCACTTCGATATATACAACAATATAATATAATAACATTGCTTAGTGTCTAGCAACACGTCAATTTTTTCAGAAACGCTCGAACACGGTTTTTCATAAAATACATTAAATAATTAATCATTTACAATCCCTTTGTTTCTCAAAAATATTTTAGATAAAGTGAATATAGCAATGACAATGAGTTTTTTATTCTTAGTATGTTTGAATGGTTAGTTTAAATAAGTTAAGTAACATAACAAAGAGAATTAATATAATGCTAAAATAAATGGTAAATTTTTTAACCTTTCCCCCTTTAGCCTTAGGAATAAAAGCCTTTCACTCATTCTCATACTCTCAAACCAAACACACCAAAAATGAAAGACATAGAGATATGACTAGAGCAATCAATCAGTGGGGAATACCAATAGGTAAAGTAGGTTTACATTTTAAACAACACCACTCGAATGCTAATCCAAAAACCAATAAGGCTGAATTTATCAGTCGTAAGGGAGGAACATCGTGAGCCAAAAAATAATATGTCATGCGTGACATTACTACAACCAATTCCTCTCTCGCGTGAGTGACCAAAAATTGGGTCACTTGTGGCGAGGTTGTGAGATTTCTGCAGAAGTGTAAACTTGAGCCCCACACGCCAACAGTACAATATTATATTAAAAAAACTTTTTCAAAACCCATTTATCCCCTATAAGTACATTTCAAACCAAAGTAATTTTCACACAACAAAAAATAACACCAAAAACAATTTCAAACACAAATCAAATGGATTTAGATTTTCCAGAAATTGACGAAATATTTGACGAAAGAGAAGAAATAATACAAGGTGTCTTGAATTTTTTAAGCAAATCGTTTTTGTTTTTCTTTTGTTTGCCAACACCAAAACGTCAAAAGAGGACTAATGTGCCTCGTGATTACTATGCTACTCATGACCGTCTAGTCGTTGCCTGCTTTTATGACAATTCGATGTTTCCGGGAGACAAATTCGAGGAGAGGTTCCGAATGCCTCGATCTCTAATCACAAGAATAGTTGACGAACTCTCGCTTCACTGTGATTACTTTCGTGCTAAATAAAATTGTACCGGAACGCTAGGGATGTCGCTGTTGCTAAAATTCACCTCGGTGATTCGTTAATTGGCATACGGCACCATTCCAGACGCCCTTGATTAATATTTTCAAATGGGTCACGACACTTCTAGAGACTTGCTTGTTTATTTTTGTGATGTCGTAATGAAGGTATTTGGACCAGAGTATTTGCGCAAACCAACTATCACTGATATTGAAAAGTTATACGGGCATCATGAAGAAAAACATGGTTTGCCTAGAATGCTGGGTAGTCTTGATTGTATAGATTGGGCGTGGTTTGGTTGTCCAATCGGACACAAAACACAATATTGTAGACGTGATCATGGGTCGGATCCGTTCATTTTGTTGGAGGCTGTTGCATTAGAATATTTATGGATTTTGCACACTTTTTTTGGAGTAGCAGGATCGAAAAACGACATCAACATTATTCAGCGTTCCCCTTTACTCAATGATCTCAAACTTGGAAAAGCACCAGAGTTCCCTTTTGTTGCCAATGATGTAACTTACCCATGGGGATACTATCTTTGTGACAGGATATATCCAGAAAGGGGTTCCATTTGTTAAATTGGTTACAAATTTAGCCGATGATGACACAAAAGGTTACGCTATAAAGCATCCATGAAGTAGCAAAGAAAGATGTAGAACGTGCTTTTGGTGTACTTAAAAAGCAATGGGTTATAATATCCATGCCATCTAGGGCTCATATCAAAGACAAATTAGCACGTATAATGTATACATTCATCATATTACATGATATGGTTATCAAAGAGTGAAAGGCGGCAATAAGTCCTGTTGGAAATACGTTTTTACGTATTTAGGAAGAATCAGTCACTTCAACAATATATAGTTAATAGCTCGTAATTATTGTATCAAGTTAAGTTTAACTAAGCCAAGCCTTGTCCACAAAGACAAGGCCACAGCCCATTGTAAGTCCCAAGCCCGTCATGTGGACTTGGGTATATAACCTCTCTCCTTAGTTGGAGAGGGGTGGTTGCTCTCATAATTTCACACACATCTAATGTGTTTTTCTCTAGTTTTCTCTCTCTAAGTGTGTGTGTGTGTAACCCTTTCTCTCTTTACTTTCTTTCTCTAGATTTATAGATTTACATAACTTTAACAAATGGTATCAAGAGCCATGGGATGATTGTTTTGTTTATGTGTTTGTTTCATTGAAGTTTTCGAGAGTTTTTTATCAAAAACTCACGGCACCAAAAACAATTTTGTGTTTTTATGGTTTAAATCTTTCTAGAAATCATCTAATGCCTTTTATTAGTGATTTTGGTTTTTTGGCTAAAAACACAAAAAATTTGGGTGTTTGGATTGATTTTGGTGAAGAAAAGTTTGTATTTTTCAAATTTTTCGTCGTAAATTTGAAAAAGTTTATATTTTTCAAGTTCCTACATTTCTATAAACCTTGGAGGTACAATTCATTTCGCCGGAAACACTTGAAAGGGTTGCCTTTTCAAAGATCCAAAAAATTTGCATCATTTTCGGAAAAATTGGCAAAACCCTAATTATTCCGAAATTGCAAATTCTAAAACATTCTGAGTTCATGAAAAAGCTTGTTATTCCAAATTGGTAACATACAGTGTATTCTGAATTGGTAACATACATGGTATTCCAGATTGGTGCTTTCCAGTGTATTCCGAGTTGGTGATTCATACTTTATTCCGAATTGGTAACATAGCAGATTATTCCGAAATCAAGTTCAACAAATTATTCCTAAATTGTGAGTTGGCCATTATTCCAAAATCATGTGTTTCCAACATTCCGAAATAGTGACCTTTGGATTATTCCAAAATCATCTCATTTGGATTATTCCGAAATCCTAATTTTTTGAAGTATTCTGAAATTGTAAAAAATTTAAGGATTTGAAATGGTGTAAACTTGTATATTCCGAAATTATCAAAAGGGAAACATTCTGAAATCATACAACAGGACAATATTCCAAAATTTTAAAAAAGTGATTTAGAAAAACTCGTGAGAAATTTGGTCTAGGAGATTTTGGTTATTCAAGAAGACATTTTTAGGGGATTTCATCAAGTTTTCATAACCAATCAAGGACTCAAGAACTTTTACGGTTTATTTGGTGGTTTGTAAAATCCCGTGAATTTATTTTTCGGTTTCTCCACAAAGTGTAAAACTCCGTATTGTTCTTTCGACAACAAGCACATTTACTTTCTCTCATTATTCGATCATCGTTTGTAAATCTTAATTATGGCAATGGAGTATACATCTCTTACGGATAAGCCAATTCTCTCGGGTACGGATAATCGTCCACCAATGTTGGTGAAGGAAATGTACGAGGCATGGGCGTCTAGAATGGAACTTTATATGATGAATCGAGATAATGGATATCTCATTTTGGCATCGGTTCAAAATGGTACATGTGATTATGGTATCGTAACAGGGGGTACGGTTACTCGTGCTCGCACAATGGCCGACTTGTTCGGAGATGATAAAATTCAAGCTAAGTGTGATATTGAAGCTACCAACATCATTCTCCAAGGTCTTCCTCCAAATGTCTACAAACTCGTGAGTCATTACAAAGTTGCCAAAGAGTTAAGGGAGAGAATTCGCATTTTGATGCAAGGCACCTCGTTAACTCAACAAGAACAAGAGTGTAAGCTTTATGACACGTTTGATAAGTTTGCCTATGTTCCAAGGGAGACTCTTAATGATTACTATTTGAGATTCACTTTATTGATGCATGAGCTTAATATTTTTTTACATGAAGATACCGTCGTTTCACCCTCAAATCCAAGTATCTGAATACTCTTCCTCTCGAATGGAGCAAGTTTGTGACGGATGTAAAGTTGGTTAAGGATTTGCATCAAACCAAGGTGGATCAACTTCAAGCTTATCTTCAACAACACGAACACCACGTGTAAGAGATTTGGTTATCTAAATCTCAAGTTTAATTGATCCACTTGCCATGATTGCTTCTCAACAAACGACTCCTCAACACAACCTGGCGTAATCTTATCAATAACCATCATATATGCAACATCAACACACTTATCAGCAACCACAACAACCATCATATCAACCATCAATGATACCACAACAATCATTTCAAACAAGTGTTCTACAACAGCCTTATACACATCCACTCACTCATCAAGCATCTTTATCTCAAGCTATCAATCCTCCAATGGGCTATACTCCTCAGCAAGGATATTTTCCAATTAGAGCACCATAAGCACAAGCCCTGTATTTCAATGGACTTCCAACAATTCAAGTACTGGTCCTTAGTGCAAATGATTCTCCAACTGATGTGTTAAACCATCTCACTGCCTACTTGTCAAAACTTGTTGCAACTAGAGGATTTCCACCTACGAACAATCAGCTCCGCACTTCTTCAAATCCTCGTCAACAAGCCACTATTCAAGATGGTCACGTGATGGTGCAATCCATCCAAGGAAGGCAAAACTCATATGAACCAAGTACAAGAACCATGAATGCTCAAGCTGTGAATGCTCAAGCTAGTGGAAATGAAAGTTTCATTGGTCCTCAAAAGGTTGTAACTTGCTATAATTGCCGAGAATAAGGTCACATGGCTAAGGAATGTACTCCCCCAAAAAGGAGAAGGGATGCATCATGGTTTCAAGAGAAGATGTTCTTGGTCGATGCTCAATCAAAGGGAAAGATTTTAGATTCAGAGGAGTTAGCATTTCTTGTAGACCTAGGGGCAGCAGATAATGAAGGCATTACCGTCGTCTCTGCTTCAAATGCAGCATATCAATCGGATGATCTTGATGCATATCATTCGGATTGTGATGAGCTTCACTCAGCCCAAGCTGCTCTCGTTGCTAACATTTCTCACTACGGTTCAAATGTCGTCAGTGAGGTACCAACCACAACCAATATTGTTCATAATAATCCACATCAAGTTGGGCATGAAAATAACAACCCCGAACAGCCTTCGGTAAATAGTAATTCAAATGATGGGGTATCCAATCCTTCACATTTGAGTGAACCTCAACCAAATGCTACGACGGGTATGGTATCTTATGCTCAACAATATTTGGTGATGGTGCCTAAACATATTATTGATGACATGAATGTTGTCGTTCAACAAACCGTAGATATGAATGCCACCCTTACCGCTGAGCTTGCGCTGTATAAAGAAAAAGTCAAAACTTTTGAAATGGTCCCTCAAACAGAGAAAATAACTTATTCTGAATTTGACCAATTTCATTTTGAAAGCCTAGAACACTTAAAGGAGATAGAAACATTAAGAGCTAATCTTTCTAATGAATTAAAATAAAAAGAGTCGGTTGTCTCTAATTTTCATAAACTTAAAATGGATTTTGAAACTCTCGAGTCTAAAAAGGTTAAATTGGAAATTAATACTACCAAACTTCTTAAAATGAGAGATTGACAGCTTTTACAACAATATTCTTCCACAAGAACGGTTCATTTATTAACCAACTCATTTCAAGAACTAGAACTTAAGCGTCTTCAAGATCAATCACCTAATCCGGGTTATGCAAAACAAGCTCAGCAAGAAATTCCTAGTCTTTATGGTGCGACCCTATCTGGTAAATTTAAAGAGGCTCCATATGTTTGTGATGATGCGGAGACGATGTCACTTATGGAAGAAAGTCGATTAAAAATGCTTTTGAAAAATCTTAAAAAATTTAATTATAATAAGCATAATAAATTGGCTTTTGATTTTAAGACCTGCTTTAAAACACAAAAGGAAATAGACCACGTACCAGCATGTGTGCCTCAAAGTTTGTCAAACGCTAACCTTCCTAGTACGTCTCCTACACTTTTCAAAAAGGATTTAACTAAGTTAATTCCACCGGTAAGTAAGGTGTCTACAAGCTTGAATGAGCTGAACCAACACTTTGCCGAATTTGAGAAGGTCATTAAGGAACGTACGACGGCTACGGCTATAACCGAAGGTGAATGGAACTTTGAACACACTAGATCTGCGTTTCGTAATGAAATTATTCCATTTGTGAAAAATATTAAAGCGTGTTTTAGTAATCTTGATCAAAATTTGGTTTTGGAAATTCAAGAAGTTCAATGTGTTTTCTATGAGATGGATGATGCTCATGAAAACGGTTTAGTTGAAAAGAAACGAATTTTACGCCAAAATGATCAACTTTTGAAGTAAGTGATGTCGCATGATATTGTATCCGACTGTGTGAATAATTGTGTTGATAATGATTCTATTGTGCATAATGTCGAATCTGTGGATAATTTGGTAGATAGTAACTGTCACAAATCTGACGATGAATTTTTAAAGCTTCAAGATTCCTATAATTCGCTTTCAAAACGTTTTGATGAGATTCCAAAACATTGTATTTCGCTCGAATGTGAAAAACATTTTATTTAAGAGATTTTTGAAGTGTCACATGAAGGTGTTAATATAGATTATCCAAATTTTCAAAAGGTTTTTCGATTGAATATACAATCAAAACAGCGTCAGACAAGTGACAAGGTTGCTAAATTGTTGCCGATAGACATAAAGAAATCTAAGGATATGCACCGTGTGAACGTACTTGAGGCCGCTTAGAATTTTAAACTTGATCTAGATAATCGAGTTTCCAAGATTTTGTCCAAAGTTGATCAGTTAAAACAAAAAAATACACAACTCTTTGATTTACTAAAACCCGCATGTACTAATACCACTGCACATAATCAATCATTGATTGATCGATTGAATCAAAAGTCTGTAGAAATATCTGATTTGAGGGAACAAATTTGTGATAAGAATTTGGCTTTGGCTGAGTTAAAGGAAACACTTCGTACTCTTAAAGGTAAGAAAGTTGTTGATAACGCAGCCACCATCTCATCCTCGTCCTCTAGTGAAATCAAAAGGAACCTCATAGCCGTCACACCACTAAAAAAGGGCTCTAGGATTAATCCATCTCAAACATTGGTCACAAAAGATAATGCAAAGTCAAAACCAGCCTCTAATGTTCCCATGTTGCCTTTTATAGGAGTAAACCATACTACTAAGGCTCAAAGATCTAAGCTTAAAGGAAATACAAAGAAAGATAGGATCTTGCCTTCATCTAGTAGTCAAGTGAAGAAGAAAGTAGAAGCCCACCCTAGTAATGTTATTTTTATATTGAATAAAAAGAATCATGTAGTTAAAACTAAAGGCTATGCGTTTGTATAGAGTTCTAAGCCTATTATGAATTCTAATTTGAGATGTTGGAATTGTAATGAATACATGTTTTCTACTAGTCATGATTCTTGCCTTATTAACCATGTGAATGAGATGAATGCCCGAAAGCACAATTTAGAATAAAAACCAACTGGGAAAGTGTTAACCCAAGTTGAATGGATGTGGCATCCCACTGGTAGAACCTTCACTATAGTAGGAAATACGTGCACATTAACTATGATTACTCCCACTAAATCAAAGAAAGCGTGCCATTTAACTAGGAGTACCAAGGCTGCCAAAACACAAGCGTGTCCTTTAACTAGGAACACCAACACTACTGTAGGAACCAAGTGCCCTTTAAATAGGTCTATGCTACTATAGTGTCTGTCACTAATCCCAAACCTCAGGAAGTTGGAACTAATGTACATGTTGTTTGCGAACCAATTAAAAAATGCTGGAAATCTAAGGATGACATAAATGTTAGCATTCTAATAATATATTTGTATCTGCTAACACTACGGAACCCATAGTTTCCAATGGGTTGTCTACTTTTTGTTGAAAACAGGTTGTCCAAATCATCTAGTGGTAATTGGACTCCGGTTTCTCCAAGCATATGATCGGAGATCGCTCTTAGCTCAAAAATTTCGTCAGCAAGTTTCTTGGTACGGTTCAGTTCAGAAATGATCATATTGCAAAGATAATGGGTTACGGTGAATATCAAATTGGGAATGATACGATTTCAAGAGTGTGTTATGTGGAAGGACTCGGTTACAATTTATTTTATGTGGGACAATTTTGTGATGCAAATCTAGAAGTTACTTTTCGAGAGCATACTAACTTCATTCGCAATTTGGAAGGGGTAGATTTGTTTAAAGGTACTCGAGGAAATAATTTGTATATGTTGTCTCTACAACACATGATGGCCGCTTCTCTCGTATGTCTTCTCTCCAAAACATCGAAGACTAAGTTAAGGTTATGGCATCAACGGTTATCTCATCTTAAATTTGACGCTATCAATCATTTGGCAAAAGACGAACTTGTTCGTGGTCTTCCTAAACTTAAATTTCACAATGATCATTTATGTTCCGCGTGTAAAATGGGGAAGAGCACTAAGAAATCATACAAAATCAAGACTGAAGACACCAACCAAGAGAAACTTTATTTGTTGCAGATGGATCTTTGTGGGCCAATGCGTATTGAGAGTTTGAGTGGGAAAAAGTATATCCTCGTCATTGTGGATGATTACTCACGGTTTACATGGGTGAAATTTCTCGCAACTAAAGATGAGGCACCTAAGTTCATCATCGGATATCTCAAGATGATTCAAGTGCGTCTCAACACTACTGTCCGACGCATCCGTACAGATAATGGAACCGAATTTGTTAATCAAACTTTGTGTAATTATTATGAAGAAGTTGTCATTGTTGTTCCCATTCAATCCATAACACAAGATTTAGAAGAGATATTTAGAGAGAGAAAGAGAAGAAAAGTAGAGAGAGAAACAAGAGAGATTTGGAAGGTTTATGTTTACTAGAGAGAGAAAGTAAAATGAACCAACACCCTCTTTCACATATGAAAGAGGGTTATATACCCCACGGCTCTAAGGCCTTTGTGGGCTTCATCTTGGGCCGGGCTTGGCTTTGCTTTGGGCTTACGCCCCTAACTTATACAATATTAGCTTAAAGTCCAAGCCCAGTTTTCCCGACTAACCTATTACAATACAAGACCTTTTAACGACTAAGATGACCTATTACATTCTTGTTCGACTATATAAAATATAGGGCTAACAATCTCCCCCAATGTATCGGTCATCTTAAAAAGCTTAAAAAGCATAAGATGATTGAGTGAATACATTCTTGTAGAGGAGATCTTCCTGCTTTGGTCTTGTATCTTGGTCTTGATCTTGTTTGTAACAGCTTTGTTCCTTCATGCTTTCGTGATCTTTATCTTGAGCCTTTGTCATTTGACTTTGAGTGCTTGAGATCTTCATCTGTACTCCTTGTGATTAAGATGACCTATTTCATTCTTACGTTCTTAGGTATCTTGATTATCGCCATCTCGTGCTCTTGTGACTTCTGAATCGACATCGGTTGCATAGCTACGCCACCTTCTTGATATGCAGCAACATATATAGACACGGATGAAATGGCTTTGAACATTTCACCCTAACTCGGTAGCGTTTTACCTCCGGTCGATGAAGACCGTTAAACGGTATTAAATACCGTACCTGTGATCAGATAGATTCGATTAAGAACCTCCTTGACAGGGTTTCCCGGCGGTAGAAGCCAGTTCTCTTTACTCGACCGTCTCAAAGCAGACTGCGAACGTAAAGAGTGAATCATAAGGATAAATTATCCGTCTGATTAGAGTCGTCAATTCAGATTTCCTGGAACAAGTTTGATTCTAAAAGAATCGCATCATTGTTGCTTTCCAGTTTGTCACAAGCTTGATTCATAGAGAATCTTGCGAGTTACCTACCGCAGTGCTGTTTGATGTTGACACTGGAAGGATTTCTATTCCTCACTGTGAACACTAATGAGTGTCACTCTGAATGTTCTGGCAAGATCACATAGATTTTGCGAAGAAACCTGGAATCAAGTTTGAATCAATTAAGAATCGAAACTTAGTTGCTTTCCAGTTCTCACAAGTTTGATTCGTGTAGAATCGCACAAGTTACCTACCATGAGCTTGTTTGATGCTGGCTCAAGCAGGATTTCCATCTTCATTGTGAATCTTATCACTCAGATGTTCTGGCAATATCACAAGGATAATGCGTAGGACTTGATTGTGTCCTAATGGGATGATAGATAGATCTCGATTGGCTCTAGACTCAATAAGTGCATTTTGGTAATCGGAGGCTGGAGCAGACTGCCACCTTTTCAATATTAACTGACTCGGAGTGAGAAAGTCAATAGATACGTGTTGATCTCCGTGACAATGAGACTAGTTTCTTTTGAGAGAAACTCGAATGGCTGGGAAGGGTTGTGCATTGCATCACTGGGTCCATGATGACTTGTCTTCAATAGATGTATTGACCCGGTTTCTGCCTAAGTTGCATAGAATATTCAACTCATTCAATGCTTACCAATACGTCATCATTAGCGCCTTGTTGTGATTGTTCCAGTGCTAACTTAAGTACTTGGTCCGCATTCAGCTTCATTCCACTCCATCTTTCCTAAGGACAACTATTTCTAGCTATGGAATGTCCTTGGGTAGATCCCTCCGGTTCTGGTTGGATCATAGGACTTAGTTTCCTATCCTAAACCACCTTTTGACTCCATCGTTCCGTCGTGGATAGTAGGTTGTTTTGGGTATAGATCGTAACCATTAAACCATTAAAAACCATTCAAAGTGTTTGATAAAAATCAAAACTTTTAACACTTGAAAGTTTTACATTTCCGAAAAGCTCCCCCTACACACATGCATCGATATACGAAATAGTTTGGCATGTGAAGGAAAGAGTTGCACTTGAGTCTTTAAGATCACATGTTGCGATATATTACATTTTAATCACATTTTCTCCCCCTATCTCTAATATAAAAACATCATATTAGAGATACTAATTGATTAAAATATGACAATTTCTGAAAACCGATTGGGAGAGAAACATGTGTGCACGAATGAAGCATGGAACATTTTCAGTCGGGTCGCTCCCCCTCAACAATATATGTGTGTCTTGAGACAAAATTTGACAAAATTTTAGAAAAACGACACCACAAAATATGTTGAGGTACGGAGTTGAGATGCCTTTTCCGATATAATATATTACATTTGACAATTTCATATCATTTTCGGAATGTGTTGGATACATAAAATATGACAATTTTGGAGATGTACCCAACAACATTAAAGGCTTGATTTTAAAACGCTCCCCCTCAAAAATTGATCAAAATAACATATGACAATTTTGAGATATAAAAACCACTTATGAGGAAGGGAGTGTTGAACACACAATTTTGAAAGATTTAGAAAAACCTTTTGAGAAATTCTTGAAAAATTGTGTTCAACGGTTTTAAAATAATCAGGATAGAAGACTTCTCTTCTATTGATTAGGGAAAGCGCACTGAAACGTACACTCCCCTTTCGGGTCCGTTTTTCATGAGCTCAAAACTTTGATTGTTTTGTGACTAGCTCATGACCGAGAAAAATAAATTTCCCGTTGTGAAGGATAAGTTATCATCCGTTATGAACTTTCCTTAAGTTGAAGTTCGAGTTCTAAGCTGACATTTACTTAGAAATCGTTTTCATGAACTTAAAAACTTTGAATGCTTTTATGAGAAGCTCATGACCGAGAAATATGAATTTCTCGTTGAGAAGGATAAGTTATCGTCCGAGATAAACTTTCCTTAGTTGAGGTCCGAGTTCTAAGCTGTGATGCGCCTAGAAGTCATTGTGAGAGAATATCAAGCAGCTTCATTTGCCAAAACCTCCAAGTCTTCTGGAGTCATATACTTCATACCAAGACGGCCAACGAGATACGCAAACCTATCTTTCGATAGAGCTTTTGTAAACAAGTCTGCCAGCTGGTACTCAGTTCTGACAAAGTATAATTCCACGATGCCGCGTTCCACTTGTTCCTTGATGAAGTGATATCTGACATCGATGTGCTTGGTGCGGGAGTGCTGAACCGGATTGCAAGATATGGCTATGGCCGATTTTGAGTCACAATACATAGGTATTTTATCAAAGTGGAAGCCATAATCCGTGAGTTGAGTTCTCATCCAGAGGACTTGAGCACAACACGCGGATAGAGCCACATATTCTGCTTCAGCTGATGAGAGCGAAGTGCAATCCTGCTTCTTTGACGACCAGCTGACAAGCTTGTCTTCCCCTAGAAATTGTATGCTACCAGAAGTGCTTTTACGACTATCAAGACAACCTGCGTGATCAGAATCTGAAAAAGCCGTTAGATGAAAACCGGTTTCCCTCGGATACCAGAGTCCCATGTGAATGGTATTCTTAAGGTACCGAAAGATCCGTTTAACCTCTTTGAGGTGCTTTTGAGTAGGTCTGGCTTGATATCGTGCACAATAGCATGTGGCATGATGAATATCAGGCCTGCTGGCTGTAAGGTACATAAGTGACCCGATCATACTGCGATATCGCGTTTGATCTACGGGATATGAATACAAGTCAGCGTCTAGGGATGTGGTCGACAATGGTGTACCAACGCGAGCACATGAGGTCATACCATGCTTTTTAAGTATCTCTTGAGCATACTTAGCTTGGTTAATGAAGATACCACGTGGGGATTGATGAATCTGGAGGCCTAAAAAGAATTTTAGCTCCCCCATCATTGACATTTCAAATCTGCTGTGCATTAATTTTTCAAAACGTTTTGAAAGTTTTGGGTTCGTAGAACCAAAAATAATGTCATCAACATAAACTTGCACCAGCATTATGTCATCCCCATATTTATTAGTAAAGAGAGTAGGATCAATAGAACCTTTGGAGAATCCTTTGGACACCAAGAAGTTTGAAAGTTCTTCGTACCATGCCCTTGGAGCTTGTTTAAGTCCATATACAGCCTTCTTGAGACGATAGACTTTGTCAGGATGATGAGGATCGACGAATCCTTCCGGCTGATTCACATACACTTCTTCCTTCAAATGACCGTTGAGAAAAGCTGTTTTGACGTCCATCTGAAAAACCGTGAAGCCCTTATGTGCAGCATAAGCAAGGAATATCCTGACTGCTTCCAAACGAGCGACTGGAGCGAATGATTCATCGTAGTCTATGCCTTCTTGTTGACGGTATCCCTTAACCACAAGACGAGATTTGTTTTTGATGATGGTTTGTTCTTCATCCAGTTTGTTTTTCCAGATCCATTTGAAATCTAAAATTGACATTCCATAGGGTTGGTCAACAAGTTCCCAAACATTTAGGCGTTCAAACTGATGAATTTCGTCTTGCATTGATTCAATCCACGCATGATCAGTCATGGCTTGTTTGATGTTTGTAGGTACAGTTGAACTCACGGTGAGTGCATACATACACACATCGCCATCGGTTTCGAGTTGTCTGCGTGTTCGAACCGGTTGTGAAGGATTTCCAATGACTTGCTCCAATGGATGATCACGTGTCCAATGGTGAGTGGATGGATATGGTTGGTAGAATGTATGCATGTTGGACGGATCAACATGTTGAGTAGAAGACTCTCCGACTTCGTGTACCGGTGTACCGAACGGATTGATAAATTCTTCATCGTCAGGTTGTGCATCGACTGCTTGATTGTTGTTTCCTCCTTCAGCATTGACGGTTGGTGATGTTGGTTGTATGACAGTTTCTTGAGTTTGTTGAGTATCCACTGGAATTGTCTCTTGAGCAACGGTTGCTGAAGTAGATGTAGTTGTGTCTTGTTGACTTTGTGCGGGTGCATCAGTAGTATTGACAGCGGAAGGCTTTGACACAACTTGATTGTTTCCATAGTAATATTCATCAAACATTGGATCATATAAGTCAACCAACTCATTCATATGTGTCGTATCCGTCGAGTCTGCTGTAGGAGTACTTTGTTGACATTCTTGCACGGGACGTACACTGTTTTGTGTAGGTGCCATGGCTGGACATTGAGGTGCGGGACTTGAGCTGTTGTGATCAAGTACCATTTGTGGCAATTCGTCAAAGTTCACATGAATTGTGTCGACAATGATCTTTGTTCTCTTGTTATAGACCCGATATCCTTTCGACAATGTAGCATACCCCACAAAAATACATGCATCACCTTTTTCTTTCATCTTGTCGAGATTTTCACCGTCTTTAAGGATGTAGCATAAAGATCCAAATACGTGAAAGAATTTGACAGTAGGTTTCCTGTCATTGATGATGTGGTAAGGTGTCTTTTCATGTCTAGGGATGACGAGAGAACGATTCTGAGTATAACAGGCAGTTGCAATTGCTTCAGCCCAGAAGAATAGCGGTAATTTTGAAGCAGAAAGCATTGTTCGAGCAGCCTCAACCAAAGTACGGTTCCGTCTTTCGACAACGCAATTTTGTTCAGGAGTTCGAGCAATAGACGTTTGATGTTCGATGCCTTCTTCTTGAAAGTAAGATTGCAAGTTCTTGTTCAAAAATTCAGTACCCCTATCCGTTCTTACGGTTAAGACTTGAGCTTGAAGATTGCGTTGTATCATCTTGAGAAAGTTTTTGAGAACCTCTGGTGTTTCATCTTTGGACCTTAAGAAGAAAGTCCATGTGTATCTAGAGTAATCATCAACAATCACTAGAATATACTTTTTCCCGTTAATACTCTCTACACGCATGGGACCACATAAATCCATGTGTAGAAGTTCCAATCGTCCTTTTGAGCTAGGGGTGGTCTTTGTTTTGAAAGACTTCCGTTTTGCTTTCCCCAACTCACAAGAAGAACAAAGATGGTCTTTGACGAATTTTAACTTTGGAAGACCGGTCACAATATCATTCTTAGAAAGCAGGTTGATGGTGTCAAAGTTGAGATGTGACAATCGTTGATGCCATAACCATGCTTGAGATGATGAGGCTTTAGCCATTAAGCAAATCGGATTTGTTGAAGATGTGTCTTGAAGAGTTACTGTGTAGAGATCAGAACCACGAGAACCGGTAAGAAGGTCATTCCCATCGTAGTCTCTAACATAGCAAGTAGATTTCCGAAAAGCCACTTCCAAATCCGCATCACAAAATTGACCAACCGAGAATAAATTGTGATTCAGTCCCTCGACGTAATAAACCCGTTTTATAGTGATATTCCCTTGAACCAAGTCTCCATATCCGAGTATCGGTGCAAATTGATCATTTCCAAACCGTACCGTACCCAGAAACTTCTCCACGAAGTTAATGAGAAGCTTGAGATTGCCCGTCATGTGCTTTGTGCACCCGGAGTCCATTATGAATAGGATGAGTTCGACGAGCTGCAGAAGAATTAGAAGACAATGTAGCATTTGACAAATGGGAGCCCTTGATAGAAACGGGTTCCAAAATAGTAGTGGACCTAGATTCTAAAGGCAAGCTAACATTCATAGACCCAATTAGAATGGGGATTGTCTTAGGTACCCATTTGTATCCGGGTGGTGTAAATCTTGAATACCCCCGTGTACATGTCCTAATCATGTTCTCATAAAGCTTCTTTAACCTGCTTTGTTTACGTAGAGTAGTGGATTCTAACGCACTTAGTTTCTTAAGTGGTTGCTCAGTGGATTGGTTCAAAGTTCTTGTGGGTTTACTAGTACTAGTGGGCATACGAATAGGCTTCCTAGTTCTAGCATTCACGCCATTATGATTAAGAGCACAAGCATCATGATTGAAAGTACGAACACATTTGCCACATTCAACACAAACAAATTCAACATTCGAGGTCTTAGCAGTTAAACTGTCATTACATGCAGTTACAGACGTTTTATTCTTAGAAAACTTAAAATTCCTACGGTGATCTTCTACTTCATTCTTCTTCCCTTGACTATTGTTAGGCATGACTCTATCTTCAACTCTAGTGCTCTTAAGCTGTGGTCCGCTAACACTAGTAGTGGGATTTACTCCTGTAGAAGAAGACACACGTTGATTAGTTTTCCTAGTATTCTGAGGTAACTGCGTTGTTCCAGTTTGAGTGGACCTAGTGTTCATCTTATACATTCCAGGTGCTATCACATTAGTGCTCTTATCATTTCCTATCTTAGGAAAAGTCTGTGGGGATTGTCCCAAAATAGATGATTTAGGGCATTTAACCGCATTCGGTTGACGAACAGCGGATGGTTTACCCAAAACAGACTTTCCTTTCATTTTCTCAATGAGTTTCTGTAACTCACTTATGGCAATGTCCCTTTCTTTTAGCTGAGCTTTCAAATCATTTATTTCGAAATATTTTTCATTTAGTAGACGAAACGAAGAAGCTGACATTTCTTGACACTTTTTATGATTATGAGATTTTTCACCTTTTTGTAAAGCAAGTTCAAGAGAAATGGAGTGTTTCTCAAGCTGAGAAAAGCTTTTCGAAAGTTTGTTGTATGACTGAATTTGTTTTGAAAGCTCTGCTTCAAGATTGCGACATTTCGCGTCCGATTCTGACGCTAGACATGCTACATGACAATATTGATCAAGATCGGTATACACACCAAGTATAGCATTCATATGGTCAGCATAAAAATATTCCTTGGAAAGTCGATCAATTTCGTTAGAAAGTTGGTGTTCTTGTGTCTTTAATTTAATTTGAAGAAAATCAACTTCATCTTCAAGAGATTTGACATAGCTTAAATCAGTTAACATTTCCTCAGTGAGAGCATTATAAAACATTTCCACATTTTTTGAAAGATCATCAATAGTTGGAACAATGCATTGTTGAATGACGACTTCTACTTGTGGGTTAGGTTTAATATTCCAAATGGTATCCCTAGAAACCTTTTCATAGTCGACGACACCTTTGTACAAATTTAAAACCCCTTGTTTTATAAACTCAAATTGCTGAACACTTTTGCTTTTCTCATTCCATTTACGTTTTTCATCCAAAATTCGCTTTTCTAACAAAATTGATTGCTTTTTGAAACTCCTTTTTAAAGAAACTTTCTTTTGTGGTTCATCACTTGGTGGTGGAACACTATTATACATCTTTTGTTCTTTTGAAAGTTCTTTTTGAGGGACAAACTTAATATGATTGTTAGAATCAGAAAGGTTTATTAAATCACTTAAGTTTGATCGACTTTCTTCTTCTTGACGAATGATTTCGTCGCAGTCAGGGGAAAGCATAAGAGCAAGATTATCAACATAACAACCAATATCATAAAGAGCAGGCTTGGTACTTTGAGCTTTCTTGAGATATTCAGGCTTGACAAAACTCGTTTTCATATTTCTATTGAGCATATTCATAGTTTGAATAGACTGACCCGTTTTGTAAACAATGTTGTTTAACGTGTCGACTCTCTTTTCCAAAGCAAGAATTTTTTCAATATCCTTTTCTTCACGAGTTTTATAAAGCTCAGTTTGATCTTTGTTAACCGACTCTAATTCAGTAATTTGGAGTTTATGTAGCAGCAGTTGTTCTTCAAGTTCTGATATCTTCTGTTTTGACATATGAATTTCGTGTGCTACTTCAGAACAATATTGTTCGTTGAGCACTTTACGTTCATATACCAAACCATTAGCTATTGCAACCCGTCGATCAGCTTCTTTTACATAATCGCACTCTTTAAGCCTGTCTATCTCCTCGGCTAAGGATGTGTTTGCTTGCTTCAAACGTTTATTAGCATCTTTGTTTTCCTCAATTTCATGTTTTAAAGAATCAATTATAGACGCAAGCAAATCACGGTCCTCATCCGAGTCAGTATCCTGAGCAGCATTACCGTCATCATTACACATATGCTGTGAATCCGTAGAGATATTGCTATCCTCCGTGTCCATTACATATGTGTCATTGATGCTTTCGGGTTGCTCAGGATGCCGTCGTTCATTAGCAAACACATTATAGTTATCATTTGTTGGTACCTTTTCAATTGGCTCAGTATCAAAGATAGGTCCAGAAGTATCAGTAGTCTCTGGAAGCACTTCTTGAATCTTTGCCATGTACACATAATGTGCCTCTAGCTCTTGATCATCGGCTTCATCATCAGTGTCATCACGCCAGTCAACTTCATCTGCTGTGAGTGGAATTCTTGCTTCTTCTTTCTTACACAACAGCATCTTTTCCTTGTGATACCCTGAGTCCTTAACCTGTTTTGGCTTCTTGCATTCCCTAGCCATGTGCCCAAATCCCTTACAGTTGAAGCATTGAATCCCAGTCTTCTGCACAACCGGAGTGCCTACAGTATCTCTAGCCCCAACTTGATTCAGCATCCTCTGATTATCATACCTAGCATCACGATCATACCTAGGTGCATGATCAACTTCCTTATATCTAGCATTGGATGATGATCTGAGGTTGTTGTTGGTAGGTTTGTAGATCTTCTTATAAGTTGTGGTGAGTAAAGACATGAGTTCTTCAATCTTCTTGTCCCTTGAAGTTTGTTCATCATCACTGTCTCCATCTGACTCGGTGTCATACTTTGGAGGTTGAGTGGGGACAATTGCTTTGGCTTTGTGTTTAGCAGCAACTAGAGGTTTGGTGGATGAGCTTGATGACTTTGAGGAGTGAGTAGGTGGTTGTTGACGGGGAACGGGTTTTGTTGAAGTAGCAGCCACAAAAGCAATAGAATTAGCAGACCGTTCTGCCTTTTCAGCCCTTAGTTCATTCACTTCATTCTGATGTTGTTTCAAGATATCATAAAGTTTGTGGTAAGAGATAGTCTTGATATCCTCCCTTTGTTTGACCAAAGTCACAAACCTTTGCCATTCCGGCTTGAGTTGAAGTAAGAACTGAACATTGGCATGATGATTGGAGATGGTGCACTGATTTCTGACAAGCTCATTCATCATTTTGTAGAATCTCGAGTAATATGAGTCAATGGATTCACCATCTTCAGATGTGAATTTTCCAAACTCCCAAAGTAGATTAGTCTCGAGATCTTGAACATTGATCGACTCACCTTGCTTCAATCGATGAATTGCATTCCACATTTCCATAGCATTAGGACATGCATCGACTGTGGAATAGATATCGTTATCAATTCCAGTGAGTATGAAGTTTACAGCATCAGCTTCAGCTTGGAGGAGTTTCTTTTTCTCAGCAGAACATGTGTCAAAATCCTCCATAGCTCGTATAGTTGATGAAGTACCATCCTCTGCCTGTGTGGTAATTGGTCTGAATTCAAAAACTGGAGGTGGATTCTCAAGGCAGTGACGAAGAGCAGTTCGGTTTTCTTTTCCGTCGAGAAATCTGAGAAAACGAGATCTCCATTGAACGTAGCAACCGGCAGTGAGCACAGGTGGATTACCGTTGCCACCTTGTTCCAAACGAATTTGATTAGCAGTTGCAATGTTGATGTTGTTGTTAGACATGGTGAATACTTGTGAATGAATTGCAGATCTTAGTGGATTTGTTGTGATGATGTGTGGTTTAAAATTGAAATTCCGAAATTTCCAGAAAATTTTTTTTTCTCAGTCCGACAATAAATTCCTCAGTCTGACAAAACGGTAAGCCGAAAAATTTTGTATCGCCAAATTTTGAATTTGAGTTAGAAATAGCCAAAAACTAATAGGGAAAAAATTTGATTTTACTTGACCCATCGGAATAACCTTGTCGGAATGACCAATCGGAATGAGTGATCGGAATACCCAATCTGAATACCAATCGGAATGTACCAAATCTGAATACCACCCAATCGGAATGTCGATCTGAATGCCAATCGGAATACCCAATCTGAATACCAACCAATCGGAATGCCGATCTGAATGCCAATCGGAATGCCCAATCTGAATATCAACCGATCTGAATGCCGATCTGAATGCCAATCGGAATGCCCAATCTGAATATCAACCAATCGGAATGCCGATCTGAATAAGTAAACCCTTTTCAAACCAGACCAGATCGGAATATTTTCCACTTTTCTCGGACAAAACTCAACCAATTCGTGATTTTAAGCCAAAAAATGATCAAAACACCCAAAAATTTTGTGTTTTTAGCCAAAGTAACTATACCAAATCCCTACCACAACTATGTAGAAGATTTGTATCAAGAAAAAACCATAAAAAACACAAGAAAAATTTTGGGACGAGATATATAGATCAAAATGACCACGAAAAATCAAGAACACACCACACGAATCTTCAATCACCTATCCACTATAGGCTCTTGATACCAAATGTTGTTCCCATTCAATCCATAACACAAGATTTAGAAGAGATATTTAGAGAGAGAAAGAGAAGAAAAGTAGAGAGAGAAACAAGAGAGATTTGGAAGGTTTATGTTTACTAGAGAGAGAAAGTAAAATGAACCAACACCCTCTTTCACATATGAAAGAGGGTTATATACCCCACGGCTCTAAGGCCTTTGTGGGCTTCATCTTGGGCCGGGCTTGGCTTTGCTTTGGGCTTACGCCCCTAACTTATACAATATTAGCTTAAAGTCCAAGCCCAGTTTTCCCGACTAACCTATTACAATACAAGACCTTTTAACGACTAAGATGACCTATTACATTCTTGTTCGACTATATAAAATATAGGGCTAACAGTCATATCTCATGAAACATCCTTTACTCGTACTCTACAACAAAACGGTGTCGTTGAAAGGCGGAATCGAACACTTATGGAAGTTGCTCGAACGATGTTAATTTACGCAAAGGCACCATTGTTTTTATGGGCAGAAAAAGCAGTATCTACAGCAGTATACACCTAAAACTGTTCACTAATTCGCAAGCGCCTTGGTAAAACACCTTATGAGCTTCTACATGGAAAATTACCCGATTTATCATACCTTTACGTGTTTGGAGCACTTTGCTATCCGAACAACGATGGTGAGAATTTGGGGAAACTTTAACCAAAGGCTGATATTGGTATTTTTATTGGTTATGCACCCGTAAAGAAGGATTTCCGAATCTACAATCATAACTCTCGTAAGATCCTCGAAACTATGAATTTTGATTTTGACGAGCTGGCAACAATGGATTCTGATCAAAGTATCTCTGAACCCGCACTTCATGAAATGGGACCCAGTAACATTAGCTCTGGTCTTGTCCCAAATAACCCTACTTCATCATTATTTACACCACTTACAAGGACTTAGTGGGATACGTTGTTTCAACCGCTCTTTGATGAATTTTTTTCTCCTTCAAGTATTGATGCTCCAGAACCTGAAGTAGCTCCGGTCAACAAATTTGTCGCTCCAGCAAATGAAGCACAATCAGATGTGTCTAGAACAACAATTGGTCAAGATACACCTTCAACAAATAATTCTCAACCAACACCTGAATCAACTACTCATCTTATGCCTATTGATGATGAAGAGGATGATGATGATCACGATTTAGAATTCGCTCAAATGCATGAACTTTCATTCTTTGGTGTACCAATTCTCGACATTAATCAAGCGGGGTCGTCCACCTCAGAGGAAGATCCCATTACGGTCTACCCCAATCCAAGGATTCGTGTACATGACAGCAAATGGACAAAAGATCACCTTATGGATACTATTATTGGTGAACCTAATCGTCCGGATCCACGTGTATTCAGCTACAAGAAAGTGCAATGTTTTGCTACTTTGATGCTTTTCTCTCTGAAGGTGAACCTAAGACGTGGCACTTAGCTTTTACACAATCTTGTTAGATAGAAGCTATGCAAGAATAACTTAATGAATTTGAACATCTTGATGTATGGGAACTTGTCCAATGCCCAGATAAAGTAATGTTACTCACTCTGAAATGGGTTTACAAGGTGAAACTCGATGAGTTAGGCGGAATATTAAAGAACATAGCGCGATTAGTAGCTCGTGGATATCGACAATTATTAGGTATCAACTTTATGGAATCCTTTGCACCTGTTGCCCGTTTGGAAGCTATTAGACTATTCCTCGCTTATGTTGCTCATATGAATATGATCGTCTATCAGATGGATATTAAGACGACATTTCTTAATGGTGAAATCAAGGAACAGGTCTATGTTCAACAATCGCATGGTTTTGTGAATTCTAAATATCCTAATCTGGTATACAGGCTTAAGATGGCTCTCTATTGGTTGAAGCAAGCTCCACACGCGTGGTATGATCTATCGTCACTATTCCTCATTATGAAAGGTGTGACACCCTAGGAAAAGCCCACATCGGTGGTGGCTAGGAGAGATCTTGGTTCATAAGATAACATTCGCCTTACCATGACACAACGCGTTTTGTGATCTACTGCAAGTGGGGTTCTTAGGAACTAGAAGTTGAGCGTGCTCATGTGAGAGTAGTACTGGCTTGGGTAACCTGGCGTGAAGTACTCACATGAGGGCCACAAAGCAAAGTTGTGAGCCTGCGGGCAAAGCGGACAATATTGTAGTCTGAGTAGGCGGGATGTTACAGGTGGTATTAGAGCCACTCGTGAGCCGTTCGGGATGGTGGGACAAACCACATCGAGGACGATGAGTACCTAAGGGGGGGGGGGGTGATTGTGACACCCTAGACAAATCCCACATCGGTTGTGGCCAGGAGAGATCTTGGTTCATAAGATAACATTCGCCTTACCATGACACAACGTGTTTTGAAGTATACTACAAGTGGGGCTCTTAGGAACTGGCAGTTAAGCGTGCTCATGTGAGAGTAATACTGGCTTGAGTGACCTGACGGGTGGTACTCACATGAGGGACACAAAGCAAAGCCGTGAGCCTGCGGGTAAAGCGGACAATATTGTAGTCTGAATAGGCGGGATGTTACAGAAGGCTTTGCAAAAGGCGAGGTGGATCCAACGGTATTCATTCAAAAACGAGGGAAAGACATGAATGTGGTACAAATATATGTTGATGATATTATATTTGCAGCCTCGACCCAAACCTTATCGGATGAATTTAGGAGACTCATGCCTTCAAAATTTAAGATGTTAATGACGGGTAAGGTATCATTTTTCTTAGGACTTCAGATATCTCAAAGTCCCAGATTCATCTTTATCAACCAATCCAAATATGCCCTTGAATCGGTCAAGAAATATAAGATGGAATCTTGCGACCCCGTGGACACTCCAATGGTGGAAAGAACCAAGCTAGATGCATATCCAGATGGGATTCCTATTGATCCTACACTTTATCGTGGTATGATCGATACCCGTTTGTATATTACAGCTAGTAGACCTGACCTTCAATTTGCTATATGTATGTGTGCTCGGTATCAAACTAGGCCTACTGAGTTACACTTAGCTGCTGTTAAAAGGATCTTTTGATATCTCAAAGGAACCATTAATCGGGGAATTTGGCATTAGAAGGACTCCTTGATTGCACTAACGGCATATGCAGATGCAGATCACGTGGGTTGTCAAGATACAAGGCGTAGCACAAGTGGAAGCTTGAAACTACTAGGAGATCGACTTATCAGTTGGGCATCGAAAAGGCAGAAAAGTGTTGCAATCTCAAGTACGGAGGCAGATTACATAGCCATGTCCGGTTGTTGTGCTCAAATTCTTTGGATGAGATCGAAATTAACCGACTATGGTCTAGGTTTCAACAAAATTTTGCTGTACTGTGACAATCAAAGTGCCATTGCTCTCTGTTGCAATCATGTTCAACACTCCCGGTCGAAGCATGTTGACATTTGTTACCACTTTATCAAGGAGCAAGTGTAAAATAGAGTGATCGAACTTTACTTTGTCAAAATGGAGTATCAATTGGCGGATATCTTCACAAAGGCTTTAGATCGCGCTCGAATTGAATTTTTGGCCGACAAGCTAGGAATGAAAACCTTCTCGCCCGAGACTTTAAAGGCATTGGCAGATGAAGCGGAAGAATAGTGGTGTAAACTATTATTAGTATCCTTTGTGATCATTTGTATATATTGTTCATATTTTTATCCATAAAAGCAAAATATAAAAATATAAAATCATATAAAACCCATAAAAATTGAAAAATTTAGAAAAATCCAAAAATATTTTTACTTTATTTTTCAGAGGCATGTCTTTTGGTACGATAATATTTACGGCCTTAAAAATGTCGATTAATATTGACACGACGCCACAAATAGAGTTCGTACAAAAGTTGTAAATATTTCCTAAAACATGCCAAAATGACTTGCTATTATTTCAGATAGTAACCCGCCTTTCATACTAAAGTCAAGTATTTCTTTGAAAGCTTTGGCTCAATAACGGGAATTAATTTTCTCGGGCATGGTTTACTTTATAGCCATGTAAGGGGTTGTGTTTACGTTATAACACAATCCAACACGAAATTATGTACGCTTCAGTGCATTTATTTGTTAAAACGAGAGAAATCTTGTTTTTATGAAGTTATCATCTCTACAAATCGAAGTTCTTTACAATTGGTATCTACATACTCGATGATGTGACTACTCAAACGACAACTAAAACTCTTTCGATAGAACACGGGTCAACAATTGAGGGGGAGAAATTGTCTAGCATTCAGATTCTTCGATGTCGATTCTTTGTGAATTGCCGGTGTTAATTATTGGTGCCAAGACGAAGTATTCATCTTTCAATTGGTGTCAAGACATCATAACCAAGTTCACAATTGGTATCAAGACAACGATACCAATCGTACATGTGGAGTCAAGAGATAACTTCAGAAGTGACGATGAGACCAACATTTTTCGACAAGAACCACGTTATTCTATCATATGATGTTTTCATCACTCAGGTCCAACCTTGTCATTTTTTTCTAATATGGTGAATATGTCCTATATCTATACAAATATGGTATCACAAATGACTAAAATGTCATTGATATCCATCTTGCATATTAGTATCATTTTTTTACAAATTGGTATCATGGAGATAAAACTGACTTGTATTTTTTCCCAAAACGTTTGATAAAACTTCATTAAATCAACTGATATCAAAAATATCGGTTGGGTTAATATTTTTAATATGTGGGAGAAAATATGATTTAATATGAGAAACAGTTTATCACAAATGGTTTGACTTAACGTGATGGTTCTTCCTGACATATGCGATAATTTCAAATGTCGTGGCATATGTTAAGGGGGAGCAAAACGGATTTTGATATCATAATGGATTTCATGGTGACATATACTTACCCTCAACTCATTTATTTCACGACGATGACGATTGTGGTGAAATAAGGATGGTAGGATAGGTTAAGTCCATAGCTAGAAATAGTAATCCTTAGAAAAGATGGAGAAAGATTGTGAACATAGCTGAATGCCGACCAAGTACTTAAGTTAGCACTGGAACAATCACAACAAGGTGCTAGTTATGACGTATTGGTAAGCATTGAAGGGGTTGAAGAATGAAAAAGAATTGTAAAGATAAAGGGTCAAAAGAAAGAAGCCCTTCTTACAACCTTAGGCAGAAACCGGGTCAACTCATATGTTATTGAAGATACACATCATGGATCCAGTGATGTAATGCACAACCCATCCCAGCTAACTCATGTATCTCTCAAAAGGTATTTGTTTTAATCACACGTTATCTATCGATTTATTCACTCCGAATAAATTGGTATTGAAATGGTGGCACTCCTCTCCAGCCTCCGATCACTAAAATCCAAAATGTACGATCGCGTCTAGAGCCATTTGAGATCATCAAATATCTCATTAGGACACATTTCTATATTTCCTTGCTTCTTCACACACTGTGAAAAGTAAGAAAGATATTAAGAGTACTACGCAAAATCTTCATGATCTTGCCTGAACATCCGAGTAATACGCAAGTATTTACAATGAAGATGGAAATCCTTCTTGAGTGAACATCAAAAAGCTCATGGTAGGTGACTTGTGTGATTTTTGTAAATCAAACTTGTGATAACTGGAAAGAAACAAGGGTTTAATTCTTAACTGAATTTAAACAAACACGTTCCAAGCCTCTACGCAATATCTTAGTGATCTTGCCAGAAAACTCAGAGTGACACTCTATAGTGTTCACAGTGATGAGTGGAAATCCTTCTAGTGTTAACATCAAACAGCAATTGGTAGGTAACTTGCAAGATTCAATTTGAATCAAGCTCGTGACAACTGGAAAGCAACGATGGTGCAATTCTTAAATGAGTCAAACTTGTTCCAGGAATCGGAATTGACGACTTCAATCATGCGGATAATTTTATCCAAATGATTCACTCTTTACGTTCGTAGTCTACTTTGGGACGGTCGAGTAAACAGAACGGGTTTACCCACGAAATCTTGTAAAGGAGATTCTTAATTGAAGCTACCTGCCACAAGTACGATATTTTATATCGTCCAACGGTTTTCACCGACCGGAGGTAAAATGCTACCGAATTAGAATGAAATGTTCAAAGGCATTTTGTTCGTGTCTACTTATGTTGTTGCATTTGAAGACGATGGCATTGCGGAGTCCGAGAAGAAGAAGTCCCCACATGCTCATACTTCCAGTACTTAAGACTTCAACAAATTCAAGAAAGCCTAAAGTCAAGTCTTCCGTTGTATCAAACTCTGAAGCTTTCAAGAATTACAAAGGTATAAGTATGTGGGACATGAAGTCACGAGGAGGCGAATATCACAAGTGATGGATGCACAAGATCAGGGCAAGAGAAATGTGCTCAAGATTGATATCAAAGATCACATCAACATAGTCACCGGAAAAGAAAAAGAAAATAAAGACGAAGACTACGAGCTCAAGACAAGCATAGTATGCTAGGTTTAATTTATTATTGTAACTTGGGTAACCCCCTTGTTTGGAGTGACCTCCCTTAGGGGGAGATTGTTGGAAATACGTTTTTACGTATTTATGAAGAATCAGTCACTTCTACAATATATAGTTAATAGCTCGTAGTTATTGTATCAAGTTAAGTTTAACAAAGCCAAGTGTTGTTCACAAAGACAAGGTCATGGCCCATTGTAAGGCCCAAGCCCGTCATGTGGGCTTGGGTATATAACCCCTCTCCTTAGTTAGAGAGGGGTGGTTGCTCTCATAATTTCACACACATCCAATGTGTTTTTCTCTAGTTTTCTCTCTCTAAGTGTGTGTGTGTAATCCTTTCTTTCTCTACTTTATCTCTCTAGATTTATAGATTTACATAACTTTAACAAGTCCCATATGGTATAATGAGGAAAAACATCAACCCGATGATATCATTCGATCGGATGAACAAAGGTACTGAATTACCCGGTACATCAAATGCTCAAATCGGACTTAATCAAGCACGTTTCTCGTAATGATTAAATTTATTATGTAATCTTTTTAATTTTTAACGTTGTATTTTATTTTATGTTTTTTATTTTTATTGTAATGTCTTTTAAATTTTTAATGTAATGTTTTTTAATCTTTGATTTTTAATGTAATGGTTTTATTTTTAAAAAATATTAAAAGTATTATTTGGTGTGAGGGTGTTTTTTTTGTATGATAGATAAGAGTAAAGTATGAGTGAAGGTGAGAGTGAAAAGTAAGAGTGAGAAAGCAGATGTGACACTGACGTGAAAGATGTGAAGAGTGTTTTTAGTGTGACTGATAAATTCAGCCTAACAATCCTCCCTTGATCAATTAATTATGGGAAAAAAATCAAAAAAACTAAAATTCATTTGGTTTTTTTTATGTAGTCCAAATATGTTATGTTTCTCATATCTGTTCGGGTAAAAGCTATAAAATAGACACGTACTCTTTATTTTGTTCCATTGTGACAAACATACATTTTTTTGTACTCATTTGACCAACGTACATTCAAATTTGACTATCATATCACCAATATGACAATGAAATGACTAAAATGCCCTTTATCCCCTGGCCTTCTTGCTGCACAACAAGTTTTTCTAAGTCTGAACAACTTCAACCTTCCCATTACCAGATCTAAAAGAACATTTATCAATCTATCACAGATACATCGTTACCTGTAAAATATATATAAACTTCAGCAAATCATTTACCATGTTATCTCAACAACCCAATTATTGGTTGATTATAATACTCTGCATATCTTCCTTCGGTTGCGTACTTCATGTTCTCCTGTATGATATCCAATCATCCATTAGGTAACTAAACTCAAGCAAGTAAGCATCTGAACCAATCTTGGCCAAATGGAAATTACGAGTACCTTTTCTATATACGCAACTGAACGCCGAGCATCCATTTGGTAGTCATCTGGGCAAAAGGCGGACCTACCTTCTTCATCAATCACAAGTGCAGGTTCCACCACATACAGCCACCCACCCACATCTAATCTTAAAAAAAATGTAAAAAACACACTGATCATCAATCACATCCCCTAGGTTACCTCTTGTGTCTCAATCACATCCCACTGATCATCTTCAGACGATTAAAAAAAATCCTCGTATGATATGGATCACACATGTTACAAGGGCCCAAGAAAAGCCAATATCTATTATACCTACGATCGGATCCCAAGTATATTGATTGCATAGGATGTAAATCATCCACGCTTTGATAAATATTTGGGACATGTTGAACAAATATGATACATGTTCTGAATGTATTGTGTTGGGTGATTCGGGTGAGAGTGACGTCATTGGTGGTGGATCTGGAGATCGGAAAAGTTTGGAAAAAGGACAGGTTTAAAGTTGGAATGAAAATAAAAAGCTGGTAGATTTAATTGAAAAAGAAATGGAAGAATATAAAAGGGTATTTTAGTCATTTAAAAGGGTATTTTAGTCATTTAAAAGGGTATTTTAGTCATTTCATTGTCATATTGGTAATATGATAGTCAAATTTGAATGTACGTTGGTCAAATGAGTACAAAAAATGTATGTTTGTCACAATGGAACAAAATGAAGAGTACGTGTCTACTTTATAGCTTTTACCCTATCTGTTCATGGTAATCGAAAATTGAGACAACAAGTAAAAAAATGTGTCAAGTGTCCAAATAAATATAAGAGTAAACTATAAAATACATCCTTTTGGTTTGAACTTTTTCACACAATACATCCTTCGCTGAAAGTATTAGCATTATACATCACCCCTTAAGCAAAAGTTTGTCACAATACATCCTTCATGACTAACGATGCAATATTTTCGTTAACTTCTCACGAATGATGATTTTCGCAAAAAAAATTATTAAAAAGTTAAACGTTTTTTTAAAAAAATAAAAAAAATCAAATTTCTTTAAACATTTTTTTTGTTTTCTTAAGATAAAACTAAATTCCATTTAAGGATAAAAATGTAAAAATATTTGTTTGTTTTAAATCTTATATGTATTTTTTTAAAGCTAAATTCTTTACTTCTAATAAGAAAACATAAAAATGTTTAAAAAAATAACTAAAAAATTTATTCTTTTTGGATGAAAAAAGTTTAGCTTCTAAAAAAAATCAAAGAAAACCTTAGCACTTTTAACTTTTTTTTAAAATCTAATTGTTTTTCTTCCAAAAGGATTAAAAATTTTGCGAAGTTTTAACATTTTAATGTTTTCTTAAAATAAAAAGCACCCTTTTTTACCTTTTAAAAAATTTTAAAACTTAAAACTTATAAATACTTTTAAATTTTTATCTTTAAAATAAATATATTTAAGAAAAAATTAAAATGTTTATTTTTCTAAAACCTTTTTAAAAACAAAAACATTCGAAAAAATTTATTAAAAAAATTGCAAAAGAAATAAAACATTTTTAAAAAAACTAAAAAAATTAAACTTCTTTTTTGCAAAATACATATCTCATGAGAAAATAACAGAAATTTTTTTGCATCGTTAGTCCTAAGATGTATTGTGACAAATGCTTATCTAACGGATGGTGTATAGTGTCAATCCTTTCAGCGAAAGATTTATTGTGTGAGAAAGTTCAATACGGTTTACTCTAAATATAAAGAATGAGACAACAGGGTAACAAAAAAATATGAGACAACATTGGAAGAATTCGTCAAGTGTCACGTACTTTGATAGTTTACTCCGATTACCCTAAACCTTTATAGGACAGGCAAGAATTTTAAAGGCAAGAATTTTAAACTAAATAAACAAAGTCACTTGAGTCAAGAGACCTTTTAGGCTACCGCAATGGTTCTATATTGTATTGGTCGCGATCGAGTCGTGGGTCGGTCGCTCTGATGCTGCGATTTGATCGCACCTTGTTAGCCCTATATTTTATATAGTCGAACAAGAATGTAATAGGTCATCTTAGTCGTTAATGGTCTTGTATTGTAATAGGTTAGTCGAGAAAACCGGGCTTAGACTTTAAGCTAATATTGTCTAAGTTAGGGGCGTAAGCCCAAGACAAAGCCAAGCCCGGCCCAATTCACAAACCCACGGCCCATGGAAAGCCCATTGGTTCGTGGGTATATATACCCTCTTCCATATGTGGAAGAGGGTGTTGGTTACATTTACTTTCTCTCTCTAGTAAACATTAACCTTCCAAAATCTCTCTAGTTTCTCTTTCTACTTTTCTTCTCTTTCTCTCTCTA
The DNA here is from genome assembly GCA_025667525.1 of Glebionis coronaria. NCBI lineage: Eukaryota > Viridiplantae > Streptophyta > Magnoliopsida > Asterales > Asteraceae > Glebionis > Glebionis coronaria. The sequence goes on along the minus strand of CM046880.1, from coordinate 335,611,800 downwards.
AAATCTCTTCTAAATTTTGTATTATGGATTGATATGGGATAACATTTGGTATCAAGAGCCTATAGTGGATAGGTGATTGAAGATTCGTGTGTTGTGTTCTTGATTTTTCGTGGCTATTTTGATCTATATCTCACGTCCCAAAAAAAATTGTGTTTTTTATGGTCTATTCTTAATACAAATCATCTACATACTATTGGTAGTGATTTGCTATTGTTTCTTTGGTTAAAAACGCAAAAATTTTGGGTGTTTGGATCACTTTTTAGCTCAAAATCTCGAATTGGTTGTGTTTTATCCGAGATAGGGGCATATTCCGATCGCAATAACATTGGGGTTTTACATTGCGATACATCATTCAGACAGGTATTCCGATCGCAATAACCTTAGGGTTTTACTTTGCGATCATACAATGCGACAGTCCCTTATTCCGACCGTGAATTGCGATCGTACATTGCGATCGTGGATTCCGACGGAATTTAAGGCATATTGCGACGTTACTCTGCCAATATTGCGACAGCCATATTGCGATAGAAGCACATTCTGACAGAACATTCCGACAGAACATTCCACAAAACATTCCGATGGCCATTCCGACATGTATTGCGATGGGTGACATTCCGATGGACAGATAAATTTTGTTTGAGCAATTTTTAGACTTAGCCACTATCTAGACTAGTTTCGGAACATAGTTTACACGAAGATTAAAAAAAGAAAAAAAAAGAATTAAAAAATTTTAGGTCAAGTAAATTCAATTTTTTTCCCTACTAGTTTTTGGCTATTTCTAACTCAATTTCAAAATTTGGCGATACAAAATTTTTCGGCTTACCGTTTTTATTGTCGGACTGAGAATTTTTTTTTGAATTTTCTAAATTTTAACCACACCTCATCACAACAAATCCACTAAGATCCGTAATCCATTCACAAGTAATCACCATGTCAAATAACAACAACAACAATGCAACGGCCAATCAAATTCGTCTAGAACAAGGTGGCAATGGAAATCCACCTGTGCTCACTGCCGGTTGCTACGTTCAGTGGAGATCTCGCTTCCTTAGATTTCTCGACACTAAGGAGAACCGAACCGCTCTTCGTCATTGCCTTGAGAGACCCACCTCCAGTTTTTGAATTCAGACCCTTTACCACACAAGCAGAGGATTGTACTTCATCAACTACACGAGCTATGGAGAATTTCGACACATGTCCTGCAGAGAAAAAGAAACTCCTCCAAGCTGAAGCTGATGCCGTCAACTACATACTCACTGGGATTGATAACGATATCTATTCCACGGTTGATGCATGTCCTAATGCTATGGAAATGAGGAATGCAATTCATCGACTAAAGCAAGGTGAGTCGATCAATGTTCAAGATCTCGAGACTAATCTGCTTTGGGAGTTTGGAAAATTCACATCCGAAGATGGTGAATCCATTGACTCATATTACTCGAGATTCTACAAAATGATGAATGAGCTTGTCAGAAATCAGTGCACCATCTCCAATCATCATGCCAATGTTCAGTTTCTACTTCAACTCAAACCGGAATGGCAAAGGTTTGTGACTTTGGTCAAACAAAGGGAGGTTATCAAGACTATATCTTACCATAAACTTTATGATATATTGAAACAACATCAGAATGAAGTGAATGAACTTATGGCTGAAAAGGCAGAACGATCTGCGAACTCTATTGCTTTTGTGGCTGCTACTTCAACAAAACCCGTTCCCCGTCAACAACCAGCTTCACATTCCTCAAGGTCATCAAGCTCATCCACCAAACCTCTAGCTACTGCTAGAAACAAAGCAAAAGCAATTGTCCCCAATCCACCTCCAAAGTATGACACCGAGTCAGATGGAGACAGTGATGATGAACAAACTTCAAGGGACAAGAAGATTGAAGAATTCATGTCTTTACTCACCACAACTTATAAAAAGATCTACAAACCTACCAACAACAACCTCAGATCATCATCCAATGCTAGATATAAGGAAGTTGATCATGCACCTAGGTATGATCGTGATGCTAGGTATGATAATCAGAGGATGCCGAATCAAGTTGGGGCTAGAGATACTGTAGGCACTCCGGTTGTGCAAAAGACTGGGATTCAATGCTTCAACTACAAGGGATTTGGGCACATGTCTAGGGAATGTAAGAAGCCAAAACGGGTTAAGGATTCGGGATATCACAAGGAAAAGATGCTCCTGTGTAAGAAAGAAGAAGCAGGGATTCCACTCACAGCAGATGAAGTTGACTGGCATGATGACACTGATGATGAAGCCGATGATCAAGAGTTGGAGGCACATTATGTATACATGGCAAAGATTCAAGAAGTGATCCCAGCGACTGCTGATACTTCTGGACCCATCTATGATTCTGAGCCACTTGAAAAGGTACCATCACATGATAACTATAATTTGTTTGCTAATGAACGACGGCATCCTGAGCAACCCGAAAGCATCAATGACACATATGTAATGGACACGGAGGATAGAAATATCTCTACAGATTCACAACATATGTGTAATGATGACAGAAATGCTACTCAGGATACTGACTCGGAAGAGGACCGTGATTTGCTTGCGTCAATTATTGATTCTTTAAAACGTGAAATTGATGAAAACAAAGAGGCTAATAAACGTTTGAAGCAAGCAAACGCATCCTTAGCCGAGGAGATAGACAGGCTTAAAGAGTGTGATTATGTAAAAGAAGCTGATCGACGAGTTGCAATAGCTAATGGTTTGGTATATGAACGTAAGGTGCTCAACGAACAATATTGTTCTGAAGTAACACACAAAATTCATATGTCAAAACAAAAGATATCGGAACTTGAAGAACAACTGCTGCTACATAAACTCCAAATTACTGAGTTAGAGTCGGTTAACAAAGAACAAACTGAGCTTTATAAAACTCGTGAAGAAAAAGATATTGAAAAAATTCTTGTTTTGGAAAAGAGAGTCGAAACGTTAAACAACATTGTTTACAAAACGGGTTAGTCCATTCAAACCATGAATATGCTCAATAGAAATATGAAAACGAGTTTTGTCAAGCCTGAATATCTCAAGAAAATTCAAAGTACCAAGCCGCTCTTTATGATATCGGTTGTTATGTTGATAATCTTGCTCTTATGCTTTCACCGGACTGTGACGAAATCATTCGTCATCAAGAAGAAAGTCGATCAAACTTACATGATTTAATAAACCTTTCTGATTCTGATAATTATATTAAGTTTGTTCCTCAAAAAGAACTTTCCAAAGAACAAAAGATGTATAATAGTGTTCCACCACCAAGTGATGAATCCCAAAAGAAAGTTTCTTTAAAAAGGAGTTTCAAAAAGCAATCAATTTTGTTATAAAAACAAATTTCGGATGAAAAACGTAAACGGGATGAGAAAAGCAAAAGTGTTCAGCAATTTGAGTTTATAAAACAAGGGGTTTTAAATTTGTACAAAGGTGTCGTCGACTATGAAAAAGTTTCTAGGGATACCATTTGTAATATTAAACCTAACCACAAGTACAAGTCGTCATTTAACAATGCATTGTTCCAACAATTGATCTTTCAAAAAATGTGGAAATGTTTTATAATGCTCTCACTGAGGAAATGTTAACTGATTTAAGTTATGTTAAATCTATTGAAGATGAAGTTGATTTTCTTCAAACTAAATTAAAGACACAAGAACACCAACTTTCTAACGAAATTGATCGACTTTCTAAGGAATACTTTTATGCTGCTATACTTGGTGTGTATACCAATCTTGATCAATATTGTCATGTAGTATGTCTAGTGTCAGAATCGGACGAGAAATGTCGCAATATTGAAGTAGAGCTTTCGAAACAAATTCAGTCATATAACAAACTTTCGAAAAGTTTTTCCCAACTTGAGAAACACTCCATTTCTCTTGAACTTGCTTTACAAAAAGGTGAAAAATCTCATAATCATAAAAAGTGTCAAGAAATGTCAGCTTCTTCGTTTCGTCTACTAAATGAAAAAGATTTCGAAATAAATGATTTGAAAGCTCAGCTAAAAGAAAGGGACATTGCCATAAGTGAGTTACAGAAACTCATTGAGAAAATGAAAGGAAAGTCTGTTTTGGGTAAACCATCCGCTGTTCGTCAACCGAATGCGGTTAAATGCCCTAAATCGTCTATGGACAAATCCCCACAGACTTTGCCTATAATAGGAAATGATAAGAGCATAAATCTGATAGCACTAGGAATGTATAAGATGAACACTAAGCCCACTCAAACTGGAACATCGCGGTTACCTGAGAATATTAGGAAAACTAATCAACGTGTGTCTTCTTCTACAGGAGTAATCCCTACTACTAGTGTTAGCGGACCACAGCTTAAGAGCACTAGAATGCAAGATAAGGTTATGCCTAACAATAGTCAAGGAAAGAAGTTGGAAGTAGAAGACCACCGTAGGAATTTTAAACTTTCTAAGAATAAAACGTCTGTAACTGCATGTAATGACAGTTTGAATGTTAAGGCTTCGAATGTTGAATTTGTTTGTGTTAAATGTGGAAAATGTGTTCGTACTTTCAATCATGATGCTTGTGCTTTTAATCATAATGGAGTGAATGCTAGAACTAGGAAGCCTATTCTTGTGCCCATTAGTACTAGAGAACCCACAAGCACTTTGAACCAATCCACTGATCAACCACTTAAGAAACTAAGTGCATTAGAATCCATTACTCTGCATAAACAAAACATGTTAAAGAAGCTTTATGAGAACATGAGTAGGACATGTAAACAGGGGTACTCCAGATTTACACCACCCGGATACAAATGTGTACCTAAGACAACCACTTTAGTGATTGGGTCTAGGAATATCAGCTTGCCTGTAGACTTTGCATCTAGACCCACTACTATTTTGGAACCCGTTTCTATCAAGGGCTCCCATTTGTCAAATGCTACATTGTCTTCTAATTCTTCTACAGCTCGTCGAAATCATCCTATTCATAATGGACTCCGGGTGCACAAAGCACATGACGGGCAATCTCAAGCTTCTCATTAACTTCGTGGAGAAGTTTCTGGGTACGGTACGGTTTGGAAATGATCAGTTTGCACTGATACTTAGATATGGGGATTTGGTTCAAGGAAATCTCACTATCAAACGGGTTTATTACGTCGAGGGACTGAATCACAATTTATTCTCGGTTGGTCAATTTTGTGATGCGGATTTGGAAGTGGCTTTTCGGAAATCTACTTGCTATGTTAGAGACAACAATGGGAATGACCTTCTTACAGGTTCTTATGGTTCTTATCTCTACACAGTAACTCTTCAAGACACATCTTCAACAAATCCAATTTGCTTAATGGCTAAAGCTTCATCCTCTCAAGCATGGTTATGGCATCAACGATTGTCACATCTCAACTTTGACACCATCAACTTGCTTTCGAAGAATGATATTGTGACCGGTCTTCCTAAGTTAAAATTCGTCAAAGACCATCTTTGTTCTTCTTGCGAGTTGGGGAAAGCAAAACGGAAGTCTTTCAAAACAAAGACTACCCCACGCTCAAAAGGACGATTGGAACTTCTACACATGGATTTATGTGGTCCCATGCGTGTAGAGAGTATTAACGGGAAAAAGTATATTCTCGTGATTGTTGATGATTACTCTAGATACACATGGACTTTCTTCTTAAGGTCCAAAGATGAAACACCAGAGGTTCTCAAAAACTTTCTCAAGATGATACAACGCAATCTTCAAGCTCAAGTCTTAACCGTAAGAACGGATAGGGGTACTGAATTTTTGAACAAGAACTTGCAATCTTACTTTCAAGAAGAAGGCATCGAACATCAAACGTCTATTTCCCGAACTCCTGAACAAAACGGCTTTGTCAAAAGACGGAACCGTACTTTGGTTGAGGCAGCTCGAACAATGCTTTCTGGCTTAAAATTACCACTATTCTTCTGGGCTGAAGCAATTGCAACTGTTTTTTATACTCAGAATCGTTCTATCGTCATCCCTAGACATGAAAAGACACCTTACCACATCATCAATGGCAGGAAACCTACTGACAAATTCTTTCACGTATTTGGATCCTTATGCTACATTCTCAAAGACAGTGAGAATCTCGACAAGATGAAAGAAAAAGGTGATGCATGTATTTTTGTGGGGTATGCTACATTGTCGAAAGGATATCGGGTCTATAACAAGAGAACAAAGATTATTGTCGAAACAATTCATGTGAACTTTGGCGAATTGCCACAAATGGTACTTGATCACAACATCTCAAGTCCCGCACATCAATGTCCAGCAATGGCACCTACACACAACAGTGTACGTCCCGTGCAAGAACGTCAAGAAAGTACTCCTACAACAGACTCGACGAATACGATGAATATGAATGAGTTGGTTGATTTATATGATCCAATGTTTGATGAATATTACTATGGAAACAATCAAGTTGTGTCAAAGCCTTCCGCTGTCAATGCTGCTGATGCACCCGAACAAAATCAACAAGACACGACTGCATCTACTTCCGAAACCGTTGCTCAAGAGACAATTCCTTCCGATACTCAACAAACTCGGGAAACTTTCATACAACCAACATCACCAACCGTTAATGCTGAAGGAGGAAACAACAATCAAGCAGTCAATGCACAACCTCACGAAGAAGAATTTATCAATCCGTTCGGTACACCGGTACACGAAGTCGGAGAGTCTTCTACTCAACATGTTGATCCGTCCAACATGCATACATTCTACCAACGGTATCCATCCACTCACCATTGGACACGTGATCATCCATTGGAGCAAGTCATTGGAAATCCTTCACAACCGGTTCGAACACGCAGACAACTCGACACCGATGGCGATGTGTGTATGTTTGCACTCACCGTGAGTTCAACTGTACCTAAAAACATCAAACAAGCCATGACTGATCATGCGTGGATTGAATCAATGCAAGACGAAATTCATCAGTTTGAACGTCTAAATGTTTGGGAACTTGTTGACAGACCCTATGGAATGCCAATTTTATATTTCAAATGGATCTGGGAAAAAAAACTGGATGAAACAGACGCTGACACATCCATTCCTTGACTACCATTAATGCCTTCATTAGTGTTGTCCCGGTCGACAGCTTCTGTTATGCTGCTATTTTTACGAGCAAGAAAAGGGACATTGGTTAGTCTAGAGGTTACGCCTACGGCTGTAACAACTAGACGTGGGGGACATGATGACGTATAGTCCCTAACCGGGTCATGAACCCAGCCCACGGGTACTACCCATATCTGGCCCATCACGAATGGGTTGGAGTAATGTCATTTGAGCCTATGGGTCTCGGATGAACAGTGGTCGAATGCGTCATGTGCGGCCCACGGCCCAGTACGTCCGGGAAAGGGTTAGACAGAATCATAACCTAATTAGGATTGAGATTTGACCTAAAGAAGAAGATATACACTTAGAAGATAATAATCAAATAATTATGGTACTTATCTCTTACTTGGGGCCAAAGCTTCGGTAAAGCCCACTAGGGTTTTACCGCCTATATAAGGAACCCGGGTTCCATAAAGGTACCATCACATTCATTCTCACATATCACTAATTTTTAACCCTAAACCGATTACTTAGTCTCACGCCGGAGTCTAATTATGGGATACGTTCCCACGGTAAGCCTAACAGCGTGTTATTTTTAGTGTGCAGGATCCCAAACCGAAGTTTACTTTGTGCAAGAGCCGGAGCCCCAGAACCTGAATTAAGCCTAATATGGGTTAGAAAAGGGTCATCCAACTTTTGTATCAACAATAATGAAGTGCAATTTGGTGCCTTTTATGAAGCCAATGGTATTAACCATAACTTCTCGGCTCCTCACACTCCACAATCAAATGGGGTAGTTGAAAGGAAGAATAGGACTATCCAAGAGATGAGTAGGACAATGCTAAACGAGCAATATTTTCCTCAAAATTTTTGGTGCAATGCCATTGACACATCGACCTATATTCTCAAGCGAATTCCTATTCGACCTTTTCTAGGAAAGACACCCTATGAGATTCTTAAAGGTAAGAAGCCCTCATTAGAATAATTTAAGGTGTTTGGAAGCAAGTGCTTCGTTCTTAACAACAACGACTACCTTACTAAGTTCGACCCAAAGTCGTACAATGGTATCTTTTTAGGTTATTCTCAAACTAGTAAAGCTTACATAGTCCTCAATAGAACCTCAGGTGTAATCGAAGAATCACTCAACATGAAATTCGATGAAACTCCTCCTTCATCTAAGACACCACCTTTGGTAGATGATGACGTGGATGAAATAGACATAGTTAAAGCCAAAGAGGTTAGAAAAATAGCAGTTGAGGACCTTAACATTGAAAAGGGAGTAAACATTAGAGAGTCTAAGGATCATGCTCTCGAAAACGTCATAGACGACCTTAATAAAAGGACCCTTAGATCTAAAATCCAAGATCAAAGTAACTTCTTTTGTTTCATATCATTGATTGAACAAAAGAATGTTAAAGAAGCTTTGATGGATGAGAGTCGGGTCATCGCCATGTAAGAAGAATTGAATCAATTCATTGCTAATGATGTTTGGGAACTTTTTCCTCCACCTCGAAGTACTACCATCATAGGAACCAAGTGGGTGTATAGGAATAAGTTAGATGAGAACGGTGTTGTGTCTCGTAACAAAGCTAGACTTGTAGCTCAAGGCTATAATCAACAAGAAGGGATTGATTATAATGAGACATACGCAACGGTAGCAAGGTTAGAGTCCATTAGGATCCTTTTAGCTCATGCTTGTGCATTAGATTTTAAGCTTCAACAAATGGATGTAAAAAGTGCATTTCTTAACGGTTTGATCAATGAGGAGGTATATGTGACTCAACCTCTCGGCTTCATTAATTTTGAGAAACCGAATCATGTTTACAATCTTAAGAAAGCTCTTTATGGTCTTAAACAAGCACCCAAAGCTTGGTATGATAGACTTAAAGCATTTATTGTAAAAATTGAGTATACCATGAGAATGGTAGACAATCCACTTTTTATAAAGAAGAAAGATTCTCACCTCATAATCGTACAAATATATGTTGATGACATTATATTTGGTTCAACTTGTCAAAGTTTTTGTGATGAATTTGCCAAAATCATGCATGATGGGTTCGAAATGAGCATAATGGGAGAACTTAACTTCTTTTTAGGACTTCAAATTAGACAAACGGACGATGGCATTTTCTTTAATCAGTTTAAGTACGTTAAAGATATGCTAAAGAAATTTGGATTAGAGGACCTGATGAGACTGCTTTTATACATGGTCTCATCGTCCAAAACGGGCTTTAAATGCATTAAATATCATGAAATTGGCCAAATATATGCTTGTGTTTGTTGCTTGTGTATTTTAGGTACAGATATTGAGAAAATGACAAAAGATCACAAGAATCATACAAAAACGAACACGGGAAATGAAGTCGCACATTGAACCAAGCCCTAATGAAGAATTTTCCAAGACAAACCCTTGAAGATTTGAAGATTATGCAAGAAGGGTCCTCCAATATTGAAGAATTGACACTTTATACCCTTGTATCCTCATAATTACAAGATTGGTCCCTAAAGTTTGTCAATATTGCAAAAAGGGCCCTCCACTTTGAAGAATTGGCAATTTTAGTCCCTTAACAAAACTAAATTGTCAATATTAGTCCTCCTCAAAGACAAACATACCCTGAAGGACTTCAAGTTACAAGAAATTACAAATTTGGACCTTTAAAAATGTCAAAATTACCAAAAGGACCTTTAACTTTGAAGAAATGGCAAAAATGGTCCCCCATTAATCATGACTTGGCAAATTCAGTCCTCCAAAAAGTCAAACAAACAAGTCAAGACCATTATCAATCAAGAAAATGCCAAAACAGCCCTTCAAGAATCATGAAAAGGCAAGAAATACCCCTGAAAATACTTTGGAAAAGTATTTGGGGCAAAAGTGTGAAATAGAAAACTTGAGTTACAAAGGGAATCCGTGTTGATCCCAAACTTAGATCGATTAAGCTTTGTGTATACGAGATTAGATCAAGTACTACATGTAGAGAAACCTTTGCTTATGAATAAAGTAACAAAGTGTTATGCGGAATTAACACTTGATCTAAAACACAAAGATGTTAAACAAACTTTCACTTGTATTAGAATGATCGTACTTGATTACAATGAAAGAGGTTTAACTTGCGAATACTTATGAAAACTTATTATTAACTTTAACCTAAAAGATCTTCTTTTATAGAACAAGAAGTCTTGTACAATAAGCTACGAATCAACTATTCTAGGTAAAGATAATAATAGAAAATACAATGTCGTGCTTATCTTTACCATACATAAATAAAGAAACAAATAAACAAAAGATTCGCATGAAGATATTCCATCAGTGTCAATCTTCAAGGCTGTCAGCGTTGACTTCTTCAATGTCAACGCTTGGCTGTCAGCGTTCAATGTCATCCTATCAGCGTTGACATTCTTCTTATCAGCGTCTAGTGAACTGACCCATATTTTATTCCCAACAATCCTCCCCTAAACTTGATATCCATTCCAATGATCAAGTTTCTGAATAAATACTTAAGGCTTAGGAGGAATCTTGCAAAAACTTCTTATGTTGGTGATAAACATATCTAATCAAGTCCTTGGCCACGTCACTAGTATAATCAATCTCCAATGGTGTCTCTAGCATCTTCTCCAACACTTCTTTGGACAAGAAATAGTCAGCATCCACAAGTAAATACTCTGAAAACTTTGTAGAGCTCAAATGAAATACACCACAAGTAGAATAAAGCCTCCAATGAAGATTACTGAGATCATCTTCAAGATCCTTCCATATGGCAGGATCTGCTTCTTTTGGACCACACAAAGTCAAAAATGTGTTCCAAAGTCTTATTCCATTTGCTGAAGTAGGTGCTTCAGCTGTATACTTGGCCTCTATTAATCTCCATAGATGCACCAAGTCTTCCCTGTCTATGCTTGCAAATATAGAAATAACTGAAGTGAAAGTATGTACCTCCTTTCCAAACCTGCCAATCATCCAAAATCCACACTCATCTTCATCAAAACTGATGATTGGATTTCTGTCATCTAAAGGTACTACATTAACCAAATCTGAAGCTTCCAATGGAGAAAGCTTGAGATGCTTCCTTATGACTCCTTCAGTTGGAAAATACACATCCATATCTTTGGGAAATTGAAAAGGATCTCCTTTTTTTACTGGTCTTTGAGCAATCCTCATTTCCTTTTGAATCTGCATTTCCTCAGCAAGCTCTTGTTTCCTTTCTTCTAAAAGAAACTGATAGACATTATTTTCTTGCACACTCCTCCAAATAGGATGTGCCCTATACTCTAGCTCCTCAAAAGATAAAGCCAGCAACATCTTTGATGTCCAGTTAGGTTGATGACATCTAAGCAACTTGTAGTACAACTGCCTTCTATCTCTTTTGAGCCAAGTCTTGACCTCCTGTGCATTATACTTCAAAATCACCTTTATATCATCTTGTACCCTGAGAAGAACTTCCAACCCCCAAATTTGATCTGACAAACTCATCCCTGGGTTGTCCATAACCTTGTCTTCCCAAGCATGGTACATTCTGGTGATTTCAGGAAGGTCCCAATCAATCTGATTCTTCAAATCACTCAACCTTTCCTTTGCTAGCTCATCCCCATATTCAAGCCTTTCTGGATCTTCAATAATTTGAATACTTGAATCTGAGCTATCATCTTCTTTTCCATCACCACTTTCTTCCTCACTCTCATAAACAACAAATGGTGATCTACCACTCCTCTTCAAATCTCTTTCCAAAAGTTGTGCAACCAACTGTTCATCAAATGCAATTTGTGCTGCATCTTGCTTTGGAACATCTTCTTCAACCAATCTTCCTTTACCTTTGTCTTTTGGATCAATAGTAGGTAAAGTAGAAGAAGAAACCTGTGTGGACACATCTTTGATGATTGTTGATGGCTGGAATACATCAACACCACCTGCAACTTTGTCAGCGTTCAAGTTACCTCTATCAGCGCCACGATTACCTTTGTCAGCGCTGGATGTGTCAGCGTTCAAACCTGTATCAGCGCCCATTGTTTCTTTGAAAGATCCTTCCAAGTTTAATGGTGTCACCTTGGATGTATCAATAACTGGGTACTTCTTCAAGTTGGTGAGAGCTTCAGCAACCTGTAAAGATTCACTAAATTGTGAACTCTTCTCTGAACTCTTCTCACTAGCTGTATGAATCAGCTCATCCTCTTCATCCTCTTCATCCTCCCCTTTGGAAGATTCCTCCATTAGACTCCTGCTACTTGGATTCTCCAAAACAGTTACCCGCTCCCTCAATACCTGGAGTTCACGGCCCTGGTTGTTGACAATTTATACAAGGCTGACATTTTGCTTTTGCAAGCTAATGACAGCAGCCGTCAATTCAGTCAAAGTCATAGTTTCCAATCTGCCCTCAGCTAGAATGGGGATTTGACCTCCCAAAATAGAATCATAGGGCATGGATGAGGTCTTAATGATGTTGGGACTGTCTTGACCAGCATCTAAGCCTGTATCAATAGCCCCAGCCTCACCCATGTCACCAGCCACACTTGTGGAGGTGGTTCTCTCTGCTACAAGGCTAGGATCACTAGAGGAGAACACTCCAGTAACCCTTTGGCGTTTATTCAACCTAGATTGTAATGGGGTGGAAGATGAAGTAGATTGTGTGGGTGTTGGTTGGTTAAGGGGTGTTTGGGATTGGTCAGGGATGGTATCAGCGTTGGGATTGGCTGTGTCAGCGCCAACATTTTGAGTGTCAGCGCTGGGTTGGTCAATGTCCATGTTTTCTGGTGAAGGTAATGGTTCATGAATAGGCTCAAGTTGGGGTTCAGGGTCTGGTTGTGGTTGTGGTTGAGCAGCCTGAATTACTTCAAGCATGGGTTGGGTAAGAGGTATGGATCTGTTTGTGGAGCTCATTTTAGCAAAAATGGTTTTCTGTTGTTTAGGGATCTCATAAAAAGTGTCATGATCCCTAGAACAATATTCTTGTAAGTCAAAGACCATTTGCAAAAATCTAGGGTAAGCCAAAGTCATTTTACTTCCCTTATTTTTACACATCCCTTCAAAAATCATTTTTGAAAAATTATACTTAAGCCCACGTGTTATACAAACCAAAGCACTTGCAATTGACCTGTTTATTTCATTAAAAGAAGTACATTTTGGACTTAAGCATTGTAAAAGGACATGTATCAAATATTTCCAGTCAGAGGGAAATTCCTGCTTATGATATTTATTTAAAGTGACATCAGCAGGAATAGGATAACCCAATTCCCTAAGACCTTGTTCTATTGTTGCAATGGCAAGAGTAGTCACACCATCAGCGTCATCAAGACGCAAAGCTTGGCGAACCAAAGCTTCAGTGACCACCCATGTTCTTCCATGAACAGTAGATGTTAATGTGGTCACTCCATTAGTTGTTGTGGAACTAGCAGTGTTCCAAAACTGTCTAATGTGTGCGACAGGGACTAATGGTGTATGAGAAAGTGCATACCTTAATGAGGATGCATTTAAAAATGCCACCATCTGTGAATACTGAGGGAACAAATCATGATCAGCAGTCAAGTAAGCTACCATATTATGTTGGCTCTTGAACTCCAATGTTAAATTCTTTGAGTTGAATTTGGGTGCCATGGTGAAAGCTGTTTAGGTTATGTGATATGGAAAAATCTAGGAGAAAAATGTTAGACAAGAAAATATGAATACCCAGAATAAAAAGATTAGCCAAATTTATAGGAGAGATGCATGATTTTGATTGGTCAAAAATGAGGCAGTTATATTCAAAGAATAATGATGAAAATATTGAATCAAATATAACTTATCTCATGCATTAATTAAAAGTAACAACTCCCCAAAATTACGGCCAAAGATTAGTCAAAAATAACAACTGGGTAGGGCCCACTAGGCGTCAACGGTCAAAAATAGCCCATCAGCGCCCAACGGTAATATTTTCTTGTCAGCGTTTGCCTAAAGCCTTGTCAGCGTCACGATTGGACGTAACAGCGTTTGGAGAAAAACTTGTCAGCGTCTAAAAATAAAAATATTTAAAAAGAAAAAGACCTTAACAAAGTAATTTATCCTAAGGGAAATATCTTACAAGTTGATAATAATTACTGGGCGGCAAGCACTGTCCATTTATGCACACTTGCATAAGCAAGATAGACACAAATGTCCTCTAGAGTCCCTTGCTAACCAAAATACTTACCAACAAAGTTATTTCATAAAATTCTTTGTAACTCCCAGGTAAACCCATAACAAAACTATTCCCAAGTCTCCCATCAGACCACAACCAATTCTAGGCCAAAAATGTCTTGGCAGCATGCATAGTTTATCAACTTTGCATGCTACAGTGCCTCATGGTTTAGTAAAACTAACCCATACTCACCTGTGGACACAATCTAGAATTGTGATGAGAGTATTCTAAGAATACCCAAGAGTCCTAAAGGTTCCTTAAACCTCCCCTTAAACTATGATACATGAGTTCTCAAAATATATATGAACATTAAAAATTTATGTCAAGATAGGAATATAAATATTCCAACCATCATCCATAAACAAAAACATGTCCAAATAGCTCTTCAAAGATCCATAAGCAACTCTGTATCCAATGGCATAAAGCTACCACCTACCTACACATTTAGATGAAAACCACAAAACTAACATTTGTTGCTGACAGCGCCCCGACAACACGTGTCAGCGTTGAAGGAACTCTTGTCAGCGTTAGACAATAATATCTCTAACAATGGCAAAATAACACTTGACAGCGTTACATTTACCTTTGTCAGTGTTAGAAAAGTAAAGTGGAAAAATCTAAATCATCACAAAGACCAATAACAATGCATTATCCTGTACATACTTTTACAAAAAGGTTCCAAAACACATATTAAGTGAGATTAACCATTCCAATATTTGTTACCAAATATTGAAATCGTCCAGCATCAAAAGGTTTAGTTAATAAATCAGCCACATTATCCTCTGTGGCTACCCTATCTGGTTGTATTAAACCTTTCTCAAAGCAATCTCTTATAAAATGATGTCTAATTTCTATGTGTTTGGTTTTAGAATGATGGACAGGATTTTTAATAATGCATAAAGTACTGTTATTGTCTACAAAAATCTTGGTATGCATAAAATTATACCCATAATCCAACAGCTGGTTCTGAATCCATAAGACTTGTCCACAACAAGCAGCTGCAGCCACATATTCTGCTTCAGTTGTAGAGTTTGCCACCACTGTTTGTTTCTTGCATTGCCAAGATATCAATCTACTCCCAAGAAATTGGCATCCACCAGTTGTGGATTTCCTATCAAACTTGTCACCACCATAGTCACTGTCTGAATATGCAATAAGATCCAATGGAGAATCTTTTGGGTACCACAAGCCAAGATCTGGATAACATCTTAGGTACCTAAAAATTCTCTTCACAGCAAAAAGGTGACATTCTTTGGGAGTCACTTGATGGCGTGCACATGCACACACAGCAAACATGATGTCAGGTCTTGAGGCTGTAAGATACATCAATGAACCAATCATTGATCTATAGTGCCTAACATCCACATCCTTTCCAGCTCCAATTTTTCCCCAAGGGTGTTCCCTATCCATAGGAGTGGAAGCATCCTTCTCATGTGGAGAAAAACCATATTTCTTCAAGATTTCAGCTACATACTTGTCTTGGGAGATGAAGATACCATCTTCTTTCTGCTGAACTTGTAACCCTAGAAAGAAGTTCATCTCACCCATTGCACTCATCTTGAATTTATCTGTCATGAGCTTGGAAAAGTCCTCACTCATTTTTGGATCAGTAGACCCAAAAATGATATCATCCACATAGACCTGCACAAGCAACACATGTTTTCCTTTCTTCTTTGTAAATAGTGTCTGATCTATGGTGCCCCTTTTGAAACCATTTTCCACCAAGTAGGTGGACAATGTACCATACCATGCTCTTGGGGCTTGATGAAGTCCATACATTGCTTTCTTCACTCTATAAACCTTGTCTGGATTCTCAGGATCTTCAAAACCAGGAGGTTGCATGACATATACTTCCTCAACAATTGTCCCATAGAGGAAAGCACTCTTCACATCCATTTGATAAACAGTGAAGTTCATGCAAGAGGCATAAGCTAAGAAAATTCTGATAGCTTCAATTCTTGCAACTGGTGCAAAAACTTCTTCATAATCTATGCCTTCCTCTTGGGTATATCCCTGAGCTACCAAACGTGCCTTGTTTCTGACCACAATGCCCCTTTCATCTTTCTTGTTCCTTAGAACCCATCTTGTCCCAATTGGTCTCACATATCTAGGACAATCAACCAGCTCCCAAACATCTTGTATAGCAAATTGGTGAAGCTCATCCTGCATTGCTTCCACCCAACTAGGTTCTTTGAGAGCATCAAAAAATTTCTTGGGTTCTTCCTGTGACAGAAAACAGGCAAACAAACATGCTTGTACAAGAGGGGTATCAACCTTCTTGTGTATATTGGCAATAAATCCACCAAGACTTTGATGGGATCTTCTTGTCTGAACTGGAGCCATAACATCACCAATGATCTGAGATGTGGGGTGATCCTTTGCTGTGGAAGTGAGAACTCCTCCTTCAAAAAGTCTGGTGTCCTCAACTTCACGCTCCATGTTGCCAATATCTTCTTCATCAGACTCTCTTTGATCAACATGAATCTCTTCATGAACATTGGAAGGTCCACCTTGTTCAAAATGGGAAGAGAAAAGCTGTGTAAAGGTGTTACCAAAGTCTGATCCTTGTTTGTCAGCGCTTGGGCTAACAACGCTTGAACTGTTGTTGTCAGCGTCTAAGCCATCAGCGTCTGAATTGGTCTTGTCAGCGCTTGATTTCCCTTTGTCAGCGCCTGAAGAACCATGCATGTTTGTATTTGGTGGTATTTGAAAACCACCATTATCTTTCCTAGCAGCAGCAGCAGCAGCATAATACTCATCTGTCCATATAGGAAGTGTAACATATTCTTGTGTGGGAGATGATTTAACTGCTGGTGGTCCATCCTCCTTAGCAACCTGTATACCTGAAACATTACCAATTCTCTTTTCCAAAACACTTGAAGTTACCTTCACAATGTCTGGATCAGTAACAGGCATATAATTTAAAGCTCTAGATAAAGGTTCTAAGTCAAACAACCAATTTGGACCATTTTCAGGATCACTAGGTTTACTCTCTAAAAACCTGACATGTACTTTTTCAAGTATACGTTTTTCCTTTTTAATGTAAACCCTATATCCTTTGCTCTGCACTGAATAACCCATGAAGTAGCCTTCATCACCTTTTGAATCAAATTTACCTAGGGCCTCACTAGTTTCTAGAACAACTACATGACATCCAAAAGGCTTGAGAAAGCCAATATTGGGCTTCCTTCCCCAAAGTAATTCATAAGGTGTCTTATTATGTATCTTGTTGACCAATGCCCTATTTTGAACATAACAAGCTGTGTTAACAGCTTCAGCCCAAAAGGCTATAGGAAAGTGGGCATCAGCCAACATGGTTCTAGCTGCTTCAATAAGGGTCCTATTCTTCCTTTCAGCAACCCCATTTTGCTGTGGGGTTCTAGCTATGCTAAACTGCCTAGTAATCCCTTTCTTGGCACAAAAATCATCTAACAACTGATTTCTAAACTCACCCCCATTGTCACTTCTAATAATTTTGACCTCATTACCATTCTTCTTTTCAATCTGGGTAATGAAATTAATCAGACTTTGGGCAGTTTCACTTTTCTTGGCTAAAAAGAAAGTCCATGTAAACCTGGAATAATCATCAGTGATAACAAAACAATATGATTTACCCTTCAAACTTTCTATATTAGTTGGACCAAAGAGGTCCATATGCAATAAGTGAAGTGGTTTAGAACTAGAGTGCACCTGTTTAGACCTGAATGAGACCTTGTGCTGCTTGCCCTTAAGACATGCAACACAAGTGTGGTCATTGTGGAAAGCCTTTTCAGGCAAACCATCAACTAAACCAAGCCTCACAAGTCTATTGATATTCTTAAAGTTTATGTGCCCTAATCTCCTGTGCCAAAGATTACTTTCATCTACTGAGGCTTTAGCATACAGACATGACATTTTATTATTTATCTTAATTCCATTAAGATTCACATTATATATGTCTTTATGCCTTGGTGTTCTAAAATCTATGTATTTTTCCTCAGGGAGCTTATAATCTTTGCTTAACACCAAGCACTCAGTATCTGTGAAAAGAACCTTATTTTTGTTATCACAGACTTGTGATACACTAAACAAATTATAATCCAGTTCTTTTACCAGGAAGACATTCTCAAACCGTAGATTGTTGGTGACAAGGGTTCCTTTTCCAGTGATGGTGCCGTAGCCCCCTCCAAAGTATACCTTATCACCATCCTGAATAGGAGTGAAGTTTGTCAGATAGTCTTCCTTTCCTGTCATGTGCCTTGAGCATCCACTATCCCAGTATCCATAATCATTGATCTTCTTCTGAATGCCCTGCACATAAAGAAAACACATTAGTTTTCTTTGGGAACCCAAGCCTTGGAAGACTTGGATTCATTTGGTTGTTCAACAAGAACAGACTTAGTTCTCATAACAACCCCATTTTCATCCCTGTTTGAATGAAATTCCTAGTTAACCCCAATTGGTGTTGACAATGCCTTTGAAATATAATGAAACCTGTTGCATGTCATAGAAATACCAGTAGAATTAGGGTTTTGGTCTTGTTTTGGTCTCCATGTTAAGCTAGTAGAAGCTTTAGACCTATTTCCCTGTGGTTGCAAATACCTAGGTTTGGCAGTGTGTCTGTCAGCGCTTAAATTGCTCTTGTCAGCGCCCCGATTGCCTTTATCAGCGTTGTACCTAGGGTTTGCTACAGGAACCCATTGCCTATTGGACCAAGTGTCTGACTTTTGAAAAGGTCTTAGGCCTTGTGTGTTAGACCCTCTAGAAAAGAATGGGGCTGGTCTAACAACTTGTGAACTTTTGTTCACATAAGTATTGGGTCTGACAGTGTTTGACCTATGTTGACTTTTGTCAGCGCTGAAATGGTTCCTATCAGCGTTGACATTGGAAGCGTTGACACATTTGTATGCCAAATGTGAGAAGCTACCAGATGTGTAACAAGCTTTTCTAGACATAGTCTTAGGTCTAGAAGCAAAGAAGCCTGTTCCATGATTACTAACTTGGCTTTTTGGTGACCTAGTATTCCTATACATCTCTGCATACTTAACACTAGGTTTTCTAACAGTTTGTGGGCCAAGGTCAACAGCTTTGCCAGTGGTAGGGTGTGTGATTTTAATAGGTTTAGGATCATTGGACTCCACAATTGGTATCATGATAGGTGTGGGCTCATTTGGACTTTCACACAACAACCCTCCCTTAACAAACAAGGTGTGGTTAGCTTTCTTCCACTCATCTAGGTCAGTCAGTTTTTGCTTGTATTCCTCAACTGGGGAAGTCACTCTAGGTGGAGGAATGAATTCCTCCTCTTGGCATTCTGGCAAGCCAGTCCAAGATAAGTCCTTTGATTGGACACCATAGAAATCCCCAGCTGGTGGTGGAACACCAGTATAATTATTCATCCCAATCCCACTCATATCCTTAGAGTCTCTCTGTTTGCTAACACACTCTCCTAGGGATTGTGTGGCCTTATCAAATCTCTGGATTTTAAGACTCACATTATCTTTATTTTTGTTAGCCTCCTCTAACTGAGCTATCAAATCAAGATTAACCCTATTTACTATATCTTGAACATCTTTACTCTGATGTAACTCATGTTTTAAGATATTTATTTGATCCTTTAAATCAAACTCCATTTTCTTATACTCAGCTACTGTCTTTTCTGTTTGGGTAAGAGCTATTTGATAATTAGATACTTTGCATCTTTCAGTACTTGCCTCATCTAATAATTTTACTATCTCTTGATTTAGTTTTTCAGTATTTAAACGACAACCCTTAGAACAGAAAGCATCATCATATACCTCATTATCTGATGAAGAGGAGGAGTGTGCCATGAGAGCATATTCAACATGCTCTTCTTTAACTTCAGCAACCAAAGCTCTGTCCTCTTCCTCATTCTTGGCCATCCAGCTCCAGTCCCATTCTCCAACACCATCAATTTGATGAACATCAACCATGGCCTTGGGATCTTGGCTCTTAACCATTTGGCTTGAGGGCTTACCAGCATCAGATCTTCTTGGAGATCTACATTCCCTCATGAAGTGCCCCATCCTATGACAGTTGTAGCACTCAACCTTGGACTTGTCAAAGCCAGCAACATCCTTAGCATTAAAGGTCATCTTCTTCTTGAACCTTTTATTAAACCTGTTTGCTCTTAAGCTTACAAGAGCCATAGTCCACTTGATGTCCATCTCTTCCAATTGTTCATCACTTATCTGCTCAAGATCTTCATATGTAATCCTTGAATCACTGGGCAAAGAAGCAATGAATGCACACACGGTATCTAGATCTAAACCAGCAGGTTTAAGTCTATCAGCGCCAAAGTTGTGTGTGTCAGCGCTTGAGTATAAAGCGTTGACAGGATATGATCCAGCGCTGACAGACTGACATCCAGCGCTGACACCTTGAGATCCAGTGGCTGGATGTCCATAGAAGTTCATGGAATCAAATTGGCCTTCACTTTGTGAGAAGAAGGCCATGTTACTACTGGAAGATTTATTATCACCATCCAATTGCCATTCATTCTCCAACAGTCTTAGTTTGTTGAAGATGTCATCAAACCTGGAGGTCTTGTGGGTATTATTGACAAGAATGGATCTTGTCTCAATCTTCCATACATCACCAAGGCTTTTGAGAAAAGTAGCATTCAATTCAGGGTCATCAATCTGTGTTCCCATGAAGGAAAGTTGACTTGTGATGTCAAGAAGTCTACTTCTCACACTGCTGAGATTCTCATTGGGTTGAGCTTTAAAGACAGCATACTCATGCAAGAGTTGCTTCTTCTTTTCTTCTTTTGTGTCAGCATTGCCACCATGTGCTACTTCAAGAGCTTCCCAAAGCTCTTTTGCAGACTCAAAGCGTTTGTACTTGTGCTGATTCTCATGACCTAGGGCGTGTTTCATGATGTTCAAGATTTTCATGTCCACCCTCTTCTTGGCTATATCTTCAACAGCTACAGCTCTCCCATCTCCAGGCTTTTCCTTCTTATCAGCTTCAGGACAATTAGGAACAGCTGTCCTTGTGGCAATTGCAGCAGCAATCTTTGCTGCTTTGTCGAATGTGTTCCCATATTCGACAATCTCCCAAAGAGTGTAGTCATGAATAGCTATATATTGCTCAAAATTTGACTTCCAAAGCTCAAAGTTCCTGGCATCAAACATGGGAATTTTGATACTAGGATTTGAGGAGTTGTTTTGTAGCAAAGCAGCAGGTTGATCTGTGCCAGACATGGTGTTTTTAGGGTTTTGAGAATTTTAGGGTTTTTAGGGTTTTTGGTGTTTTAGGGTTCTTGCGTTTACTTAAAGATCAAAAGTTTCTCAACAAGCTCTGATACCACTTGTTGATCCCAAACTTAGATCGATTAAGCTTTGTGTATACGAGATTAGATCAAGTACTACACGTAGAGAAACCTTTGCTTATGAATAAAGTAACAAAGTGTTATGCGGAATTAACACTTGATCTAAAACACAAAGATGTTAAACAAACTTTCACTTGTATTAGAATGATCGTACTTGATTACAATGAAAGAGGTTTAACTTGCGAATACTTATGAAAACTTATTATTAACTTTAACCTAAAAGAACTTCTTTTATAGAACAAGAAGTCTTGTACAATAAGCTACGAATCAACTATTCTAGGTAAAGATAATAATAGAAAATACAATGTCGTGCTTATCTTTACCATACATAAATAAAGAAACAAATAAACAAAAGATTCGCATGAAGATATTCCATCAGTGTCAATCTTCAAGGCTGTCAGCGTTGACTTCTTCAATGTCAACGCTTGGCTGTCAGCGTTCAATGTCATCCTATCAGCGTTGACATTCTTCTTATCAGCGTCTAGTGAACTGACCCATATTTTATTCCCAACAATCCGGATTTGGTGTATTTATTTGCAAGTGAAAAGAGTTAAAGAGTTGAGGGGTAAAAGCTGGCAGACATCACAACTTACCTAGACTAATCCCCACTTGACACGTGCCCCACTACCACCCCTCATCCAATCAAATCCCACCATGGCTCCACATCACCATCCCACTCACCAGCTTAACTAACTAATTATTTAATTAGTTAAATGTGGCGCTAAACACCCCATTTAAACACAAAACCGGATCAAACACATGTTCTTCATGTTCATAACGCAAATTGGGTTTTTGTTAAATACTTAAAATTAAGCCATCAACTGCTCCAGATTAGTGATTAATGACCCCTTAATCATAACCCAACTCTCAAATGGCTTGCCACATCACCCATCAGTCCCACACAAGATTCCCATGCTGTAAAAAAGAAGAAGCTGCCAAAACTTGGCCTGTCATCCAACCTCCCATATCATTGCTTGGAAGTTAAGCTTAACCAAGGCCATTGGATGCAATTCTCACCTTGCCAGCTCCAGAACAATACAAAAATCAGTGACATGATCTTCAAAATGCCAAAACCCTCAAGGGCATTTCTGGGACTTCACTAAGCATTAGGGTTTCGTTTTTATGTTTTCTAGACATCATTGTAAGCATATAAAAGGCATAGGACTCAGTCACTTAGCCTTTGCTCTTAAATTTTCCTTTGTTCAAAGTTTTGTAAATCTCATTTTCTAAGTAATGAAATGTGTTTAAATCTTTAAAGAAAAGTCAAGTGTCATTGTTATTTCCTGCTTGTTTATGTTTATTGTTTGCTAAAACCTGAATCTCAAAACGTTTTCACAAGGAGTGTGAAAAAGTTTGCACATTGTCCTATAGCTTGATATTTTGCTAAGTTTCTTGGTACATCTTGGAGTTCTTGGGCTATAAAGCTGATCATAGCATCCTGATATTATGATATCAAGGTGTTGTGAAGCTTATAACTTGGGGATAATCAAGTGTGGGGTACAAGAGTTGCATTAATCAAGGCTTTGTCACTTTACTGTTTTTATATAATTGCTTCTAACCTTGTTGAATCTTAGCAGGAGTTTGTGTGGAAGCTTGTGCTTGTTCTTGCTAGCACATAAGCTCAAAGTTCGTGGGTGTGGATGTACATCCATGAGGTTTGTACCATTCTATCCAAAATCTGCTTAAAACCTTGATTTTTGGTGATATTGTGTGCTACTTGTGTTCTTGTAAAATTTGTGGCTTAATCTTGCTTAATACTGCATATTATACTTGTTAATGTGTTTGATTGGGCTTGGGTGGTCTTGAAATACACTTATACTTGTTTTAAATTGATTTGAAAAAGATAAGGGGTGTTTGGGATTATCTGTTTAAGATCATAAGTTGTTATTGTGTTATTGGATTTGTTTAAGTTGGTATCTGTTATTGGCTTGGTTGAGTACTAGTTTCTGCAAGTTATAGGCCTTAAACCTTTGAATCAAACATTGTGCTATATCTAATTGGATTTGACTGATTTTGACCTAAGATTTTGGTAATACTTAGAGTATATGCATGCTTAGGGCTATAAGTTGTTAAATCATTTTTAATATAACCTGGTTTGAAGGTTTGAGTGTTTGAATTTGTCTTGTTGGTCAAGTACATCAGCAAAGTAAAAATCTGCTTGTGTTAGTGTTCATCAGTAACCTTATTGTGCTTGAATCTTGATTTAGGCTTTGAATCATTGCATGAAACCTGTTTAAACTTGTTCATTTGAGTTTATTATAGCTTGTATATGCTTTTGGTGCAATTTGGTTGGCTGAAATTTGCTAAAACAGCTTATAATTGCTTAAGTGCTTATTGTTCAAGTCTAGTGCATGTCTGATGCTTAAATGAATTAACTGAATAAACTGGATGATTATGATTGTGTTTTTGTGATTGCTATTGACTCCTTATGATTAACTGATCATTTGGGTGCCTTTGTGAAACTTGAATCCACAAAAAAGTCATATAAGACAAAAAGTAAATTAAGTCAAGCAGTGGAAAAAGTTTCCACTACTCAGACACCAAAACTAGCCCCTGCTAGTGTAATTTTGCATTCAGCTTATTAATAAGCCATATTGGCTTATCCAGACCTACAACAACTTACTTTTTGTGATCAATCTTCATCATTTGACCCATTTGATTGAACTGGAGCTTATCAGACCTTGACTTTGACTTTTTGCTAGAAAACTCATAAAGTTGACATTTAATTAAGTGCTTATTTGCTTATTTCAGCTTATTGAGTGAACTTATTTGAAAACTTTTTGTTGATTAAGCTTAGCTAAGTCATTTAAAAGCTTTTGAAACTTGAATCAGCTGTTGGGGTGGCCTAGAACTCGAAAACGACTATTTTGTCGTTTTGTGAAGATAGCTTTTTGCTTTTTCAGGCTTATTCCTTGTGCTTATTTCAAATTTCTTTTTACAGAACTCTTAGGTAACTCAAAATAAGCTTGTGTGTCTAATTGGAGCTTATGGCATCAGCTTATAGCTTAATGGGCCAAAAAGCCCATTAAGAATAAGCTGCTTTGAAATAAGCTAGCTTATACTCATTTTCATCTTTTGGGCCTTCAAAGTTTTATGTTTAAAATCAAATTTTGAGCCAGATAGGAGTTTTTGGGCTTATTTGGACAACATTTTTCTTATTGGGCCTTAATAAGCCCATTAAGCTAACTGTTTGGACTTTTGGCCCATTCTAGGCTCGTTAGGGGTATTTAGGTATTTTTAACTTCATTTCTGAGTTTATTAGGTTAAAATAAGCTAGTCTGCAAGTTTTTAGAATTTTTTATAAATTTTGGATTTTTAATATTATTTTATTATTATTTTATTATTAAAAATTAAAATTTAGATTTTTCATGTTTTTATATTTTTCTTAGGTTAAATACATTAAGTTAGGAATTTTACAATTTTTAGAATATTTTTATTGTCCTTAGATTAATTTTTATAATTATTTTAAGTTTAAATAGTTTTTAATTGTTTTTAAATAGTTTTAATTAATTTAAAATTTTCAAAATAGTTTTAAACTAAGTTAAGTCATTTTAGAGGTTTACAATTGAAAAAAATCTTATTTTGGGCTTTTTGTTAATTAAATTGATTTTTTGGGCTTTAATTAGCATTACAAAATTATTATTTAATTAAATAAAAGGTTGAGTGATTTTTGATTTTTTGTAAACTCTAATTACATTATTTAGGATTTATTGCAATCTTCTAGGAATTTTTTGGATAAATTTTTAATTTTGTCACTTTTTCTGGTTTTACGTGTACGACATTTTGTCTTAGTTTAATTCGTCATCGTAACCGTCATTCTCTTCTTACCTCACCTCTATTTTCATTCCTTATAATCATAATCACATCATTAATCATCTCTTAACACACACACCAAGCCTCCTTGAGAACGATCCCCACTTAGGGTCATAACTTGTGGTTTTCCTAAATCACTTGTGTACTTACCATAATTACGCTTTGTTTTCCTAAAGAAGGTTGTAAAATACTTCAATATCATTTTGGCGCCGTTGCCGGGGAGGCGTGTTGTGTTTTGATTTGGCAATTGTTGTTTTTATATATAGCCATAATATCTATTTGTATTAGTAGCACTCTATTAATACGTATTATCGGTTTTTCGTTTTTTGTGTGAATATTATTAAATATATTGTATACGTAGAACAATAAATTCACAAGTACTCCAAAAGTGTGAAAACACAACCTTGACTTGGGAGGTCATTACCCAATCATTGTATTCAAATCTCAAACAAGAAAGAAAAGGCAAAAATAGATAAATACTTTCGTGAAGCTCGATTTTGAAAAATACAAACTATAAGGTGGGTATAAGACGGGTATTATAAAATATACCCTAAGGAAAAAGGCTCTTAAGTGCTTCGCGTCGCCTCATCTCCCCGCTTTCTTGTGAGTATTTTGAGATTGAAAGCTAATCAAGGGTTTTGCCGCCCAAAGTATTATTAAGTATCATATATACTTTCTTGGTTTCATTTGATTAAACCCTCTTGAACGTTTTTGTGTTCCACCAACGTTCTAAAGTCATCGAAGGCGTTCACTTCACGTGATCGTTTTCATTCCTTGAGGCTTCTTTAATCAAGAGATTTGAATAAGGAGGAGATTTTTAGATTTTGGTCTACTTAATACAATCACAAAAATCCAAAAAAAGTAAAAACAATCAAAAACCACAAAAAATTGAAAAAATACAAAACACCAAAAAGAATATTCTTTGCTCATCCCCACGTTGTACGTGACGTTTATGCTTACTCGTATACAAGCAAGACGTGCACGTAAACGAAAAAACCGAAAGGATTCAACACCTACTCCTAATCTTTCTAGTGAGGAGTCTCCTATTGACGAACCTATTGATAGGTGTGAAAACACCCATCCTTTTACCACTTATTTCTTGCTAAAACAAGACCAAAACGCGTATTTAATGTCATTTGTTTGGAATTATGCGTGGTTTGTGTGTTTGTTGTGTTTTTAGAGCCAACCGGATAAATATTGAAGAAAACATGGGATTGCACGGGTTTTATCGAAGAAAAAAGACTCAAGACGAAGTCTATTGTCCAAGAGATGCAAAAGATTTGAAGTTAATGGGCCTATTTGAAGATTTATCGAAGAAAAGGACCAAAGATGGAAGATTTACATATGTCGAAGAAACTCAAGTCTATTAAATGAAGAAATTAAAAGACGAGTTGAATTTATTCGTCTACAAATCCCGAATCGAAATCGAAAACGTCAACTTTTCTGAAAAGACGAGAAGACAAAAAGAAAGGGAGAAAGCCCACTCACCAAACCAAGCCAAGCCCTATAAATACCCTCCCATTTCACATTTTAGAGACCAACTTTTCTTTCTGTTATTTTTTTCCCTGTTTCGTAGGAACCATCTCCCTTAAGGAGATTGGTGGTTTTTCATTTTCTTTGATTCTTCCACAATCTTGTAAGTTTAATCTTTCCATTTTGTTTGTTTGAATCTTATTCATTAATACAAGTTTCTATTTAATCTTTCTTTCTTCTCTTGTTGATTCAAAGTTCTAAGTTTTTATTTTATTGGTTTGATCTTAAAAAGTAAGTGGGTTTTATGTTTTTGTTGTTTTGGATTGATGTTTATCATAGGTAAATGATTAGTGGTTAAATTGGTTTAAGTTTTGATTTAAAACTTTGTGGATTTTGGGTTTAATTCGTGGTATTAAACATCCCCTGTTCTTCGTTCTTATTACTGTTTCACAACCCAGATTCCGAATCAACTCCATATTCCGGATCAAGGGTTTTGTGATTATATTCCGGATCAAGCTCTTTGGTTCGGAATATCAATTGTTCCGGATCAATCTTCTCCATCCGGAATATCTATTATTCCGGATCAACCTTGTTTATTCGGAATATCCATTATTCCAGATCAAGGGATTTCATTCGGAATAACATTCCGAATCAGTCTTTTCTTTTTTATTCCGGATCAAGTTTTATATTCCGAATCAAGTTTTATTCCGAGTAAACCACTTATTCCGAATCAAGCTTCTTATCAATTTATTCCGGATAGAGTTTTATTCCGGATCAACTCGTTTATTCCGGATCAACTGTTATTCCGCATGAAGCAAACATTCCGAATCAACACATTTATTCTGAATCAAGAACATTCCGAATGAAGCAGTTTCTTAGGATATTCCGCATGAGTTGATTTATTCCGAATAAGCCAAATGCTCCAAATATTCCGGATCAAGCATAACATTCCGCATCAACTGTTTTTCCAAGTTTAGGTACTTTACTGTTTAATTTTAATTCCAGTTTTATTTTCAGTAATTGCTTTTAGTTTAATTTTATTACTTCTCGCATTTATCGTTTTAGTAGATATAGACCAAAGCTCCCCCTTTTTTAGTCACCAATTACAACAATTCTACTTTGAACCGTGATCGATTCGAGAAGATACCAATAACGAAACAACGACATATATCATTGGGTACGAGCAACACAAACAAAGATCTTGCAACAAACCTTTTTATTAACTAACTAAAAATTAGTTATTAAAATGGCGTCGTTGCCGGATCTTTTCGTAAGGATCAACGGTTTCTTGTGAGAAAAATTGGATTTTGGGATCCGTTCTTTCGGGAACGTTATTTTCAAGCACAAAAATTTTCAAAAAACCCATAAAAATATTAAAATTTCAAAAATACAAAAACATTAAAAAACCTATAAAAACCAAAAATATGTTCTCTTGCATTTTCTTTTTAGTGTATGCGTACTCGATCAACGTCTTATTCAGAGCCCGAGACTCTCGAAGATTTAGACATGGCCGATGTACACAACAACAACAATAATAATCCTCCCAACAACAACAATAATAATCCACCCTTACCCGACCTACGAACCATGGAGGAGCTATGCCAACCTACGATGAACGAACGTGGAGGCCCGATTGCACCGATGCATATCACGGCTCAGGAGTTTTCGTTGAAGCATCACATGATCCAACAAGTGCAAACTAACCCATTTCACGGAATTCCGGATGATGATGCCAACAAACACCTCGACAAATTCATTACCATCACCCAAAGCATGAAGCCCCCCGGTGTTTCTATGGATGACCTTCGACTTCAACTATTTCCCCACTCGCTTTCTCACCATGCCGAAAAATGGTTTGACCGTCTCCCAAAGAATTCTATTCATACTTGGGACGACATGACTCAACGCTTTTTGTCGCGCTACTTCCCACCATCCATGGTCACGAGCCTTCGTAACCAAATTAGTGGATTCATGCAAGACAGTGATGAATCGCTCTTTGATGCTTGGGAACGATACAATGATTTGATCGACCGTTGTCCAAATCACAACATGCTCCCCGTCACTCTCATTGATACTTTCTACAATGGTCTCACTTTTCGTGATCGTGACACGATCAACGCCGCCGCCGATGGTACTTTTATGAAAAGGAGACCGGAGGAGTGTAGAGAGTTGATTGAAAACATGACTACTCACCACAAGAATTGGGATTCATCCGCATCCTCAAGATCTAATCATAGAGTCAATGTTTCATCTACTTCTTCCACCACCGACATGTCCGTCATGGAACGTGCTATTCTTGATATTAACAAAAGTATCCAAATTTTGGCTTCTAACCAAACTCAACAAGCTAAAGCCGTTGCTACTTCTTTTGACACATGTGGTGGTACTCATTCTTACAATGATTGTCCTTCTACTCAAGGCAATTTTTCTGAAAACGTTAATGCGGCATACGGTACTTATCCCACGGGAGGCTATCAAGCTCGTCCTCAAGGAGACCGTAGCTTGCTAAGTTATCGTTCAAACAAATATCTTGCTCCACCCGGTTTTCCTTCTCCAAACTAAAACCAACAACAAAGCTATAACCAAAACAACCAATCCCAACCTCGTGCTAACAATCAATATCAATCCCAAAGAAACCCATACCCACCTCAAGGAAATTCTCAAGCTTACCAAGCTCCACCTCTCAATCCACCGATGGCATTGAATCCAGACGTCGAGACGTTCATGAGGACTAATAGTGAGATGGTGACGAATCTTCAGAGTCAATTCGTCAATTTGAAGGGAGAAATGGTGATAGGTGTGTAAACACCCATCCTTTTACCACTTAATTCTGGCTAAAACAAGACCAAAACACGTAATTAATATCATTTGTTTGGAATTATGCGTGGTTTTTGTGTTTATTGTGATTTCAGAGCTAACCGGATGAATATTAAAGAAAACATGGGATTGCACGGGTTTTATCAAGGAAAAAGACTGAAGACGAAGTCTATTGTCCAAGAGATGCAAAAGATTTGAAGTCACTAGGCCTATTCGAAGATTTATTGAAGAAAAGGACTAAAGACGGAAGATTTTCATAAGTCGAAGAAACTCGAGTCTATTTAACGAAGAAATTAAAAGACGAGTTGGATTTAATCGACAACAAATCCCGAATCAGAATCGAAAACGTCAACTTTTCTGAAAAGACGAGAAGACAAGAAGAAGAGGAGAAAGCCCACTCACCAACCAACCACTAGGACTATATATAGTTTTTCCCTTCACACATTAGGGAGTTAGTTTTCATTTTCCTTTTTCCCAGGCTTTGTAGTTCGTCCCATCACCAACTCCATTAGGGAGTTTGGTGATTTTCATCTTTTTCTTTCAATCTTGTAACCTTTAATCATTAACCTTGTTACTTTTTCATTAATCAATCCATTCCATCTTTCTATCTGTTTTGTTCTTCATCATCATCTATTACAAGTTCTTGAGTTTTTATTTGATTTTAGTTTGATCTTAAAAAGTTGTTGATTTAGTATTTTTATTGGTGGGATTTGTTCCTTATGGTATGTTAATGATTATTGGATAGTTTGGTAAAACCTTTTTGAGTATTTAGTTTGATTTGGAGTAAAATTCGTGTCCCCTGCTTACTTTCTGCTGTCACTGTTCTTCATCTCCCAGACTTTCCGAGTAGCCATTTTTGTGTTTCCCTTATTCGGAATATTGGATATTCCGAATAGGGGTGTTTTAGTTTCCTTATTCGGAACTTTTTCCGATTAGACTGGTTTTTCCGAGTAGCACCAATTTTCCGCATAGCTTTATTTTGTTTCCCTATTCGGAACATTTTTCCGAATAGGCATTATTTTCCGAACAGTATTATTTTTCCGAATAGCCTTGTTTTTATATTATTCCGAATAGCCATATTTCGGTTTCCCTATTCGGAACATTTTTCCGAATAGCCTTCTTTTTCCGAATAGCCTTCTTATTCCGAATAGCAATTTTTAATTTTCCTTATTCGGAACATTTTCCGAATAGTCAACATTTTCCGAATAAGCATAATATTCCGAGTAGGCTTTATTTTCCGCATAAGAGCACTTTTCCGCATAGATGTCAACTTTCCGAATGGCCATACATTCCGAATAGAGCAACATTCCGAATAGGGTATTTTTCCGAATAGGGTATTTTTCCATTATCAATTCAAGTTTTGCTTATTATTTGTTGCTTGTTTTAAGTTTACTTCATTACCATTTATTCACTTACCTGTTTAGTAGATTAGAAAACCAATTCCACTTTTTGTCACCAAGAACAAATCATTCCACTTTTAACTGAGATCAATTCGAGAGGATTCCGAGAAATCTGAACCTAGCAAAAACCCGTATATCAAATGGCGCCGCTGCCGGCTCCTCTCGTTAAGATCAAAAGTTTTTTGTGAGAATTTGGATTTTGGGATCCGTTCCCCGTGAACGTTACTTTTTCCTAAAAATTTTCAAAAACACTAAAAAAATATATAAAAATTTCAAAAATCCTAAAAAGTAAAAAACAATAAAAACCAAAAATATTTTTGCTTTGCTTTTCTTTGTTCGTTCTTTTGCAGGTGTATGCGCACTCGATCCACGTCTTATCAAGAGCCCGAGCCTCTCGATAACTTAGACATGGTTGGTGTACAAAACAACAATAACATACCACCTCCGAACAACAATAATAACAACAACAACCCGCCTTTCAACAACATGAATAACAACAATGAGCACCTTCCGGATAATCGCCCAATGATTGAATTGCTGCAAGCTCATGTTGATGGCAATACGGATCCAATTGTCATCCCTCCAATTGCCGCCAACAATTTCGAGCTCAAGTCAGGATTTATCCAGATGGTATCTGCTCAACCGTTCTTGGGACGCACCATTGATGACCCACACGACCATATCAAGAGATTTCTACAACTCACCAACACAGTCAAGTTCAATGGAGTTTCGCAAGAAGTGATAAGGTTACAACTTTTTCCCTTTTCTTTAGAGGGACAAGCCCGGCATTGGCTTGCTAAGGAACCGCCACAGAGTATTCTCTCGTGGACGGATTTGGAAACAAAGTTTATTAACTACTTTTTTCCACCCTCTCGTACTACCGCTTTGCGGAATGAGATTATAAACTTTGAACAAAAGTACGATGAGTCATTCAGTGAATCTTGGGATCGTTTTAAAGATCTTTTAAGAAAATGCCCACAACATGGTTTTACCAAAGTACATCAAATTAATACTTTTTACAATGGTTTAAGCATGAGTGACCAAGATTCACTGAATAGTGCCTCAGGGGGTAATTTATTGGCTAAGACTTCCAATGCTGCTTGGGATATCATTGAGAACAAGTCTCGTGTGCAAACCAAGAGCGTTAGGACCAATGTTGCTAGTGCTAGCACTAATGACAGCGACAAGCGATTAGACAAAATCACCACGCTTCTTGAATCGCTTGTCACACATACCGTCAGCAACAACAACAGCAACAACGCTAAAAACGCACAAGTCAACGCTGTCAGCCAACCTTGTGAGATATGCGGTGGTCCCCACTCCTACACAACTTGTACCGCCACCCAAGATTACCCTGCTGAGAATGTGAATGCGGCATATGGCACCTACCAACAACCCGCTTATCAAGCAAAACCTCAAGGTGACCGTAACTTGCTTAGCTATCGCAGCAACAACTATCTTTCACCACCTGGTTTCCCTCCTGCCAACCCAAACCAACCACAAAACCTTAACCGCCCTACTCAACAACAACAACCTCGACAACCATACATCCCACCTCACAAGCAGCAACAACCGCCTCAACGTAACAATCAAGTCTACCAACAACCTGCTTACCAACCACCTGCATACAATGCTCCTCCCAACCAACCCACCGCTCTTCACCAAGAAGTGGAAACTTATATGAGGACTAACGATGCGATAGTGGGAAATCTTCAGAGAGAAGTGCTCAACCTGAAAGCCGATTTGGTAAAGCAAGGAAATGATTTGAGAGCCGATATGCGAAACACGTTGGATAGTCAGACGAATGACTTGAGGAACATGATGGCTAGTTTCTTCCAAAGTAGTCAACCCTCTTCTTCGGGTACTCTTCCGAGTAACACCGTTGCAAACCCAAGAGGGGAGATGAAAGCAATCACCACTCGAAGTGGTAAAGGTACCAAGGAACCCGAGCTTCCTATACCCCCACCGGTGGTTGTGACTAAGGAGAACGAGTCGCCTGCTCCTATTCCTCCTCCTTCTCCTTCCCCAATTTCTCCACCTCTTCTTTCTACCCCTCCTCCACCCGTGGTTGTGAGTGACCCTATTCCCTTAAAGCCTTCCTCTTCTTCCAATATACCTTATCCTTCAAGGTTGAGGAAAGAGAAGCAAAAGAGCAAGGATGATATTCAGGTTTCGAATTTCCTTAAAATGTTCAAACAACTGAATTTCAATATCTCTTTCGCTGAGGCTCTCGCTCACATGCCCAAATACGCTAAAATGTTTAAAGACCTTCTGAGCGACAAGGAAAAGCTCCTCGACATTGCCAACACCCAACTTAATGAGAACTGCTCTGCAGTGCTCTTAAGGAAATTGCCAACCAAGCTTGGTGATCCGGGTCGTTTTCTTATCCCTTGCAATTTCCCGGGAGTAGAGAATTGCATGGCCCTAGCCGATCTAGGTGCCAGTATTAATCTCATGCCTCTAAGTGTTTGCAAGCAATTATCTCTCCCAGAGCTAGTCCCCACTAAAATGACTTTGGAATTGGCCAACCGTACGGTTGCTTATCCAGTGGGGATAGCCGAAGATGTTATTGTAGGAGTCGACAAATTCACCTTTCCTGCTGATTTTGTTGTCGTCGACTACGAGATGGACCCCCGTGTGCCACTTATTGTTGGTCGTCCATTCCTTAGGACCGGTCGCACTCTCATTGATGTTGAAGCCGGTGAGCTTATCATGAGAGTGGGTGACGACAAAGTAGTCTTCAACATGGGTAAGTTGTCTAAACAGCCTTATTCATATGAGAGCGTTAATTGTATTGACGTTCTTGATGAGGCTTGTGAAGAACACTTTAATGATGCTTGCAAAAGTATTCCTACCTCTCTTCCCACTGTTGAAACCGTGTCCTCTCTTGATTCATCGTTGTCTCTATTTGGAGATAGTGATTTATTCTGGAACAATCTTGAAGCTACCATGGGAGATGCGAATTTAGCTACTAATGATTCTCCCACCGAGGGGGATGAAGACATGAGTTTCTTTGACAATCTTCTTACCGAAGACAATCCTTCTCCTCCATCTCCCACGGTTATTGCAATCGATGCCACGACTTTGAAAACGCCTCCCGTCGAAAATCTTCCGGATTTGGAACTTAAGGAGTTGCCGCCACATCTCGAGTATGTGTTCCTGGACGACAACAAGAAGTCACCCGTCATTATTGCAACGGATTTGAAAGATGAAGAGAAGACTCGCCTCGTTGCTGTGTTGAAAGCTCATAAGAAAGCTATTGCGTGGAAAATCTCGGATATTCGTGGAATTGATCCTCACTTCTGCACGCACAAAATTCTCATGGAGGACGACTTCAAGCCCACTATTCAAAGCCAACGAAGGGTGAATCCAAAAATACATGAAGTCATCAAAACAGAGGTTATCAAACTTCTTGATGCGGGTATGATTTACCCTATTTCGGATTCACCGTGGGTTAGTCCAATCCATTGTGTGCCCAAGAAGGGCGGAATAACCGTTGTTCCCAATGAACACAACGAGTTGATTCCCACTCGTCTCGTTACTGGGTGGAGAGTTTGTATAGACTACCGCAAACTCAATGATGCCACGAGAAAGGATCATTTCCCTCTACCTTTTATGGACCAAATGCTTGAACGATTAGCCGGTAATGAATATTACTGCTTTTTGGATGGTTTCTCGGGTTATTTCCAAATACCCATCGATCCCCAAGATCAAGAGAAGACTACATTCACCTGTCCCTATGGCACTTTCGCTTACAAACGAATGCCTTTTGGCTTATGTAATGCGCCAGGGACTTTCCAAAGGTGTATGTTAGCCATCTTCCATGACATGGTTGAACAAACCATGGAAGTCTTCATGGATGATTTCTCGGTCTTCGGGGATTCCTTCTCTTCTTGCCTTGCCAATTTAGAACGTATGCTAAAGCGGTGCGAAGACACTCGCCTAGTTCTAAATTGGGAAAAATGCCATTTCATGGTAAAAGAAGGCGTCGTGCTTGGACATAAGATCTCGAAAGCCGGTCTTGAAGTTGACCGTGCTAAAGTCGATGTAATCGCTAAGTTGCCTCCACCTTCAACTGTGAAGGGTGTGAGAAGTTTTCTGGGTCATGCGGGCTTCTATCGTCGATTCATCAAAGATTTTTCTCAAATCGCTCGCCCGATGACCCACCTCTTGGAAAAAGATACTCCTTTTATCTTTTCCAACGAGTGCCTTGAAGCCTTTAACTCACTTAAGGTTAAGCTAACTAAGGCACCCGTCTTGGTTACCCCTAATTGGGAGCTGCCCTTTGAGTTGATGTGCGATGCTAGCGATTTTGCTATTGGAGCGGTTCTTGGACAAAGAGTGAACAAACACTTCCAACCGATCCATTATGCTAGCAAGACAATGACAGGGGCACAATTGCATTATACGACAACCGAAAAGGAGCTTTTAGCTGTTGTCTATGCTTTTGAAAAATTCCGCCCCTATCTTGTCCTTTCCACCACCATTGTGTATACCAATCATTCCACGCTGAAGTACTTGTTGACAAAGCAAGATTCCAAACCAAGACTTCTTCGCTGGGTTTTGCTGCTCCAGGAATTTAAAATCGACATCCGCGATAAAAAAGGAGCAGAAAACCTAGCCGCGGACCATCTTAGTAGACTTGAGGATCCATACCAAGGGGATCATCCGACCAAAGAAATCAATGATTCTTTTCCCTTGGAGACCTTAATGTCTATAAACTCGAAGCCGAATGAAACCCCGTGGTTTGCGGACTTTGCAAACTACTTGGCGGGTGGAATTCTCAAGGAAGGGTTGACGTCCCAGCAAAAGAAGAAGTTCTTTACCGACATCAAGACTTACTTTTGGGACGACCCTTACCTATTCAAACAATGTGCCGACCTGATTATCCGTCGATGTGTTGATGGACCGGCAGCGTCTGAAATCCTTGATGCTTGCCACAAAGGACCCACCGGTGGTCACTTTGGTCCCAACTACACCGCAAAGAAAGTGTTTGATTCGGGATTTTATTGGCCCTCCATATATCGTGATGCTCACAGTATGGTTAAGCGATGTGATGTTTGCCAAAAGCAAGGCAAAATCACACATAAAGACGAGATGCCTCAGAATTTCATTCAAGAGTGTGAAATTTTTGATGTTTGGGGTATCGACTTTATGGGGCCATTTCCTTCATCTAAAGGAAACAAATACATCCTTGTGGCAGTTGACTACGTTTCAAAGTGGGTTGAAGCCAAAGCTTTGCCTACTAATGACGCAAGGGTGGTTTGTAACTTTTTGAAAGCTCTTTTCGCTCGCTTTGGTGTGCCTCGTGCCATTATTAGTGATCGTGGGACTCATTTCTGCAATGACCAATTTGCTCGAGTCATGGCTAAGTACGGTGTAAACCATCGTCTTTCCACAGCTTACCACCCACAAACTAATGGCCAGGCTGAAATATCCAACCGAGGGCTGAAGCGAATTCTTGAAAGGACCGTGGGAGAGCATCGTGCCGCATGGGCTGATAAACTCGATGATGCTTTGTGGGCTTTTCGTACTGCTTACAAGACCCCGATCGGCTGTACGCCTTATCGTCTTGTGTACGGGAAAGCGTGCCACCTCCCCATTGAGTTGGAGCACAAGGCTTATTGGGCCTTGAAGTGGGCTAATTTTGATATAAACAAAGCCGGTGACCTACGCAAGATCCAACTCAATGAGCTGAATGAACTCCGTAATGAGGCTTATGAAAATTCTTTGATCTATAAGGAACGAACTAAGCTCATTCACGACTCCAAGATCAAAAACCGAGAGTTCCATGTTGGAGACAAAGTCTTACTTTTTAACTCTCGGTTGAAAATCTTTTCGGGCAAGCTCAAATCTCGTTGGTCCGGCCCATTCACCATCGCCCAAATTTTTCCATATGGTACTCTCGAGCTCGCTCAACCTAATGGACCTAATTTTAAGGTGAATGGCCAACGAGTGAAGTTGTACTTTGGTGAGGACACCTCTCAGGAGGTGATTCCATCCCTCACCACGTTCCCCATAAACTGAATTTGGGTCGAGTCAGGCTCGTGACTCGGTTATCAAAAACAAGCGCTCCTCGGGAGGCAGCCCGAGTATCTATCCCTTTAACCCCCTAAGTGTAGGGGAGGACCTATTTTGGTCATTTGTGTTTGTGTGGTGATGTGCTTACAGGGATAACTGCAATCTTGGACATCTTTGAAGAACCGTGTTCCCGTGTTATCCGAAATCCGGTTCTATCTCTCAACTATCGTGATTCAATTTTCTTCATACTCACATTTGAAATTGATCACTTTAGTCGTCTCTTCCTTAACTCGAGTTAACCAACGTGCACAATGTCATAAGTGTAGGGGAGACTTTTCCCACATGCTTAAACATTGAGGACAATGTTTATCTTAAGTGTAGGGGAGACTTCTATCGAAGTTTTAAGTGGACTTTTCCATGAAAATGCCTTCAATTAACCGGAAAATCATATTTTTCAACATTTTTCAAATTTTTAATTAACTTTGGCCATTTAGTCGTAATTTTTAAAATTTTTATCGTTGCTTTCATATGTATATATCCCGCAATAAAGTCAAAAATATTAATAAATTGGTGTAGCTAGTTTAGATATCTTTGACATATTAGGCCCGTTGCGTTTATTTTGACTCAACCCGAATAGACTTATCCAAGTTTATTCTAGCTAGTATCCTTAACCATGTAGACCTTAATTGGTTTATTAGGCTAAGTGTCCACGAGTCTCATTACTTGAGATTTTAAATTGTGGAGGACGAGAAATGATAGAGTCAATTATAAGTCGGTATTCTTGCGCAAGCTCACTTGGTGTAATTATTTGCCTATTCTCCCATCACTTGCTAATAATTTATCTGCAATAAGTTAGGTCTTACGATTTGAAAAGTTACTTAGCTTCTAGCCCAAGATCGTTTAAAAGTTGCTCGGTAATGATAAGAGTTCATAGCCAAGGCATAACTTATGAAGCGGGGCGCGAAGATTGGCGAGTCCGAAAAGGCCCTAACAAGGCATGAGGATTCAATTTTATTGCTGAAGATCCAAAGTGATGTGAAAAGCATTATTCCTAAAGTCAATATGAAGGATCAAGACTCACGACGAAAAGCAATCAACTCCCATAAAGATCATGGAGAAGTCTATCCGAAAAGACCCTAACAAGGTATGAGGATAAATAGATCCAAGTCCGAAAAGGAGGCGGATCGTTGTATCTCAAAATCCCAAATAGAGATTGAAGAAATAATCATGAAGTCGTGGTCAACAAAGTTGGAGTACCCCTCAAAAGTCTCCAAGTGAAGAAACTCTATTATGATGAGAAGACCATTATCTCAAGAACGTCTCTCGAAGATATGAAGTATGAAGTACATGCCAAATATCGGCCCGAGAAAGGTCTCAAATCGTGAACCAAGTTATGCCAAGATATGAACTTTTTGATATCCCGAGAAGCAGTTTTAAGAGATTTTGTCCTTTAGCTAACTATTGATCAAATCGTCCTACTTTGCTTTCAGCCTTAATAAACTATCGAAATAAGTCCAAAAATGCATCTTCATGATCATTCTAAGACAAAAATAAAATATAAGAGATACACCTAGGAATAAGGGAGTTTAAGCATTTAATTAAGCCATGTGTGTAAGTGTTTGATTTACTAACTTATAATAACAATGATCTCGTTTTTAAGCTTAGTTTGGGGAACGTGAAACTTGAGGGTGATAAATCTTCGCAACACCAAAGCCCTAATGTAAGTCTTTGATTTCTTTACAAGTTATTTCATTTCTTTTTGTTTATCTTAAAGTTTTTATTTCTCCTAGTTATTTGATTCTTAATTAGTAGTATTTGAATAAGGCCAAGGATGATTAATTATGAGAAAAATGTAAAATTGCTTTATCACTAAGCATTGCATGAGGGCATGGCAATGGTTAAGTGTAGGGGATTTGATAGGTGTGTAAACACCCATCCTTTTACCACTTAATTCTGGCTAAAACAAGACCAAAACACGTAATTAATATCATTTGTTTGGAATTATGCGTGGTTTTTGTGTTTATTGTGATTTCAGAGCTAACCGGATGAATATTAAAGAAAACATGGGATTGCACGGGTTTTATCAAGGAAAAAGACTGAAGACGAAGTCTATTGTCCAAGAGATGCAAAAGATTTGAAGTCACTAGGCCTATTCGAAGATTTATTGAAGAAAAGGACTAAAGACGGAAGATTTTCATAAGTCGAAGAAACTCGAGTCTATTTAACGAAGAAATTAAAAGACGAGTTGGATTTAATCGACAACAAATCCCGAATCAGAATCGAAAACGTCAACTTTTCTGAAAAGACGAGAAGACAAGAAGAAGAGGAGAAAGCCCACTCACCAACCAACCACTAGGACTATATATAGTTTTTCCCTTCACACATTAGGGAGTTAGTTTTCATTTTCCTTTTTCCCAGGCTTTGTAGTTCGTCCCATCACCAACTCCATTAGGGAGTTTGGTGATTTTCATCTTTTTCTTTCAATCTTGTAACCTTTAATCATTAACCTTGTTACTTTTTCATTAATCAATCCATTCCATCTTTCTATCTATTTTGTTCTTCATCATCATCTATTACAAGTTCTTGAGTTTTTATTTGATTTTAGTTTGATCTTAAAAAGTTGTTGATTTAGTATTTTTATTGGTGGGATTTGTTCCTTATGGTATGTTAATGATTATTGGATAGTTTGGTAAAACCTTTTTGAGTATTTAGTTTGATTTGGAGTAAAATTCGTGTCCCCTGCTTACTTTCTGCTGTCACTGTTCTTCATCTCCCAGACTTTCCGAGTAGCCATTTTTGTGTTTCCCTTATTCGGAATATTGGATATTCCGAATAGGGGTGTTTTAGTTTCCTTATTCAGAACTTTTTCCGATTAGACTGGTTTTTCCGAGTAGCACCAATTTTCCGCATAGCTTTATTTTGTTTCCCTATTCGGAACATTTTTCCGAATAGGCATTATTTTCCGAACAGTATTATTTTTCCGAATAGCCTTGTTTTTATATTATTCCGAATAGCCATATTTCTGTTTCCCTATTCGGAACATTTTTCCGAATAGCCTTCTTTTTCCGAATAGCCTTCTTATTCCGAATAGCAATTTTTAATTTTCCTTATTCGGAACATTTTCCGAATAGTCAACATTTTCCGAATAAGCATAATATTCCGAGTAGGCTTTATTTTCCGCATAAGAGCACTTTTCCGCATAGATGTCAACTTTCCGAATGGCCATACATTCCGAATAGAGCAACATTCCGAATAGGGTATTTTTCCGAATAGGGTATTTTTCCATTATCAATTCAAGTTTTGCTTATTATTTGTTGCTTGTTTTAAGTTTACTTCATTACCATTTATTCACTTACCTGTTTAGTAGATTAGAAAACCAATTCCACTTTTTGTCACCAAGAACAAATCATTCCACTTTTAACTGAGATCAATTCGAGAGGATTCCGAGAAATCTAAACCTAGCAAAAACCCGTATATCAAATGGCGAAACAAGGGAACGATATTCGAGCCGAGCTAAGGAATGACATGGCGAAACAAAGAAATGATATTTGTGCAGACATGAGAGACTCTTTCAGCACTCAAGCGAACAACATACGTGATATGCTCGGTTCGCTCTTCCAATGTAATCAACCCTCTTCTTCGGGTACTCTTCCGAGTAACACCGTTGCGAATCCAAGAGGGGAGATGAAAGCAATCACCACTCGTAGTGGAAAAGGTTATACGAAACCCGAGCTTCCTACACTTCCACCCGTGATTGTGAACAAGGAAAAAGAGCAACTTTCCTCACCTCCTTTGCCTTCTACCCCCATTCCCCCACCACCCGTGGTTGTGAGTGATCCTACCCCCCTAAAGCCTTCCTCTTCATCCGATATACCTTATCCTTTAAGGTTGAGGAAAGAGAAGCAAAAGAGCAAGGATGATATTCAAGTTTCAAACTTCCTTAAAATGTTTAAACAATTGAATTTTAACATCTCCTTTGCCAAGGCTCTCGCTCACATGCCTAAATACACGAAGATGTTTAAAGATCTTCTAAGTGACAAGGAGAAGCTTCTTGACATTGCTCAGACCCAACTTAATGAGAATTGCTCCGCCGTTCTCTTAAGGAAATTTCCCACCAAACTTTATGATCCGGGTCGCTTCTTAATTCCCTGCAACTTCCTGGGAGTAGAGAATTGCATGGCCCTAGCCGATCTAGGTGCCAATATAAACTTAATGCCTTTAAGTGTTTGGAAGCAATTATCTCTCCCCGAGCTAGTCCCCACCAAAATGACTTTGGAATTAGCCAACCGTACGGTTGCTTATCCAGTGGGGATAGCCGAAGACGTCTTCGTTGGCGTTGACAAATTCACCTTCCCGGCGGATTTTGTTGTCGTTGACTATGAGATGGATCCTCGTGTTCCATTAATCGTTGGACGTCCCTTCTTAAGGACCGGTCGCACTCTCATTGATGTAGTCGCGGGCGAGATAATCATGAGAGTTGGTGACGATAAAATTGTCTTCAACATGGGTAAGATTTCTAAGCAACCCTATTCATATGAGAGTGTTAATGCTATTGATGTTCTCGATGAGGCTTGTGAAGAACACTTTCAAGATGCTTGCAAAAGTACTCTCTCTTCTCTACCCAATGTTGAGACCGTTGCCTCAATTGCTCCGTCATTGACTCCTTTCGGAGAAAGTGACTTGGATGATTTCGAAGCTAGCTTGGGTCCTCTCGATCTTAAGTATGATGATTCTTCCACCGATTGGGATGAAGACATTCGTACAATTGAGAAACTTCTCAATGAAGACCCGTTTTCTCCTCCTTCTCCTAAAGAGGTGACTAATGATGATCCATCGTTAGTTACACCATCTATTGAGGATCCTCCTACTCTTGAGCTTAAGGAATTACCTCCTCATCTCGAGTATGTTTTCTTAGAAGGCATTGATCAACTTCCCGTTATCATTGCTAAGGACTTAAAAGGCAATGAGAAAACTCGTCTCATTGAAGTTCTTAAGAAACATAAAAGAGATATCGCTTGGAAAATCTCTGATATTCGCGGAATTGATCCTCACTTTTGCACACATAAAATTCTCATGGAGGACGACTTTAAGCCCACAATTCAAAGACAAAGAAGGGTGAATCCTAAAATCCATGACGTCATCAAAAAAGAGGTTATCAAACTTCTTGATGCGGGCATGATTTATCCTATCTCGGATTCACCATGGGTTAGTCCAATCCATTGTGTGCCTAATAAAGGCGGAATCACCGTTGTGCCCAATCAAAACAACGAGTTGATTCCTACACGTCTCGTTACTGGGTGGAGAGTTTGTATAGACTACCGCAAACTCAATGATGCCACGAGAAAGGATCATTTCCCTCTTCCTTTTATGGACCAAATGCTTGAACGTTTAGCGGGTAATGAATATTACTGCTTTCTAGATGGTTTCTCGGGTTATTTCCAAATACCCATCGATCCCCAAGATCAAGAGAAGACAACATTCACTTGTCCCTATGGCACATTTGCCTACAAAAGAATGCCTTTTGGCTTATGCAATTCCCCCGGGACTTTCCAAAGGTGCATGTTGGCTATCTTCCATGACATGGTTGAACAAACCATGGAAGTCTTCATGGATGATTTCTCGGTCTTTGGGGATTCATTCTCTTCTTGCCTTGCCAATTTAGAACGTATGCTTAAGCGATGCGAAGACACTCGCCTTGTTCTGAATTGAGAAAAATGCCATTTTATGGTAAAAGAAGGCATTGTGCTAGGACACAAAATCTCTAAAGCCGGTCTTGAAGTCGACCGTGCTAAAGTAGATGTCATATCCAAATTACCTCCACCTTCAACCGTGAAGGGTGTGAGAAGTTTTCTGGGTCATGCGGGCTTCTATCGTCGATTCATTCAGGATTTCTCTAAAATCGCTCGCCCGATGACCCACCTCTTGGAAAAAGATACTCCTTTTATATTTTCTAAAGAGTGTATCGAAGCCTTCAATCTTCTTAAGGATAAGCTAACTAAGGCACCGGTCTTGGTTACCCCTAATTGGGAGCTACCTTTTGAGTTTATGTGCGATGCTAGCGACTTTGCTATTGGAGCGGTTTTGGGTCAAAGAGTGAATAAACACTTCCAACCAATCCACTATGCTAGCAAGACAATGACGGGGGCTCAATTGCATTATACGACAATCGAAAAAGAGCTTTTAGCTGTTGTCTATGCTTTTGAAAAATTCCGCCCCTATCTTGTTTTATCCACCACCATCGTATACACGGACCATTCCGCGTTGAAGTACTTGATGACTAAGCACGACTCTAAGCCAAGACTTCTTCGCTGGGTTTTACTCCTTCAAGAATTCAACATTGAAATTCGTGACAAGAAGGGAGCCAAAAACCTAGCCGCGGATCATCTGAGTAGACTTGAGGATCCATATCAAGGGGATCATCCGAACAAAGAGAT
Source organism: Glebionis coronaria (assembly GCA_025667525.1). Taxonomy (NCBI): domain Eukaryota; kingdom Viridiplantae; phylum Streptophyta; class Magnoliopsida; order Asterales; family Asteraceae; genus Glebionis; species Glebionis coronaria. The sequence goes on along the minus strand of CM046880.1, from coordinate 335,568,332 downwards.
CAATGACTCTTTTCCCCTTGAGACCTTAATGTCTATAAATGTCAATCTGGATGACACCCCGTGGTTTGACGACATTGCAAACCACTTAGCGGGTGGTGTTCTCATCAAAGGGTTAACATCCCAACAAAAGAAAAAGTTCTTGAATGATGTCAAGACCTATTTTTGGGATGACCCTTTTCTATTCAAACAATGCGCTGACTTGATTATTCGCCGATGTGTTGACGGACCGGCCGCTTTGGACATTCTCAAGGCTTGCCATAAAGGACCCACCGGTGGTCACTTTGGTCCCAACTACACCGCCAAAAAAGTGTTTGACTCGGGATTTTATTGGCCCACCATTTATCGTGATGCTCACGAGATGGTTAAACATTGTGATGCTTGCCAAAAACAAGGCAAGATCACACATAAAGATGAGATGCCTCAAAATTTCATACAAGAATGTGAAATCTTTGATGTATGGGGCATCGACTTTATGGGGCCATTCCCTTCTTCTAAAGGAAACAAATACATCCTTGTCGCCGTTGACTACGTTTCTAAATGGGTTGAAGCCAAATCTTTACCCACTAACGACGCGAGGGTGGTTTGTAATTTCTTGAAACAACTGTTTGCTCGATTCGGTGTTCCTCGTGCTATAATCAGTGACCGCGAGACTCATTTTTGCAATGATCAATTTGCAAGAGTCATGGCTAAGTATGGTGTCAATCATCGTCTTTCCACCACTTATCATCCTCAAACCAACGGTCAAGCCGAGATATCCAACCGTGGATTGAAGCGAATTGTGGAACGTACTGTGGGAGAGCATCGTGCCTCGTGGGCCGATAAACTTGATGATGCTCTGTGGGCTTTCCGTACCGCCTATATGACACCGATTGGTTGTACACCTTACCGTCTTGTGTACGGGAAAGCATGCCACCTCCCCATCAAGCTGGAACATAAGGCATACTGGGCCTTGAAGTGGGCTAACTTCGACATCAACAAAGCCGGTGATCTTTGCAAGATTCAACTCAACGAGCTACATGAATTGAGGAATGAATCTTACGAGAACTCATTGATCTACAAGGAGAAGACCAAGATTATACACGATGCTAGAATTAAGAACCGAGAATTCCACGTTGGTGATCTAGTCTTACTTTTTAACTCTTGGTTGAAGATCTTCTAGGGCAAGTTGAAGAGCCGCTGGTCTGGTCCATTCACCATCGCCAATGTCTTTCCCTATGGCACCATTGAGCTTTCTCATCCAAATGGGCCCAATTTTAAGGTGAATGGCCAGCGTTTGAAGTTGTACTTCGGTGAGGACATTGAAATTGAGTATAATGCAGTTCGTTTTTTCTCAGTTCTTGCTAATAGAAAGTCCAACCAATATCGGGTTTTTAATTGTTCTTGGTTGTTAAGCTTGCTTGGTTAATCTATTTGCTAATTCAACAAATGCTTGCAAAACGGAAAAATATTACCTACGTATATGTAAAACAAATTGAAGATACCACGTTTTTATTCAAGTAAATCTCAAAATGTAAAATATGAAACTAAAAGGACTGAAAATGTAAATTCTATGAAAGATAAATGCTTGAAATGTAAAATCTAACAATTATAGGGACTAAAAGTGCAAAACAGTAAACTACAAGGATTAAAAATGCAAATTCTATAACAAACTAACCAAAAGTGTAACAAACTAACAACTAACTAACTGATTTTAACAACTTCTGAAACTATAGGGACTAAATACTTGCAAACCCTAAAAACATGGAAATTAAGCCAAGTTTAAACGCTGACAGAACTATAGGGACCAAAGTGCAATTACCAAATCTATTTAACCAAAAACGGGCAAAACAAGGAAATAAGCTCGTTTGAGCTTATTTCTCAACCAAATTTGATGAAACAAATTGCAAAATGTTTCAAATCTCAAATAAGCTATGTGTGTCCAAGGAAATTTGTTAAAAATGAGAAATAAGCAAATGAGTGCTTATCAATAAGCACAAAATAAGCTAAAGCCAAATCTAATCAGTCAAAACTTGATTTTTTGATTAAAACTGATTAAGCAACTGATTTAAGGAATGGGAAATCAAACTAGAACGTTTTTCATCCAGAAATAAGCTCTAAAACTGAATTAAGCTAAAAATGAGCTTATGTTGACCAAGCGTTGACCAGCTTTTTTTCAAAAAGCTAAAAATCTCAAAAATCATGTAACTCAACTACTTAAATGGATTTGTGAAGAAAAATTGCTAAGTTTATGAAGAGAATACTGAGATACAGATTTTCAGTTTACAAGTTACAGAAACTTGCATTAAGTATGCTTATCTGAAAATTGCTTATTGCTAAGTGCTTATTGAATACTGTGTAAAATCCTCTTGGAATCTAAAACTCTATGATACAAGCTACAAATGGAAACAAATTTGATCCCAATTCATCCAGTATTGAGTGAGTTCTAGCAAATTGAAAATGACAAGTTCTAGAAACCAAAACTGAATAAGGATGACCCAAACATTTTAAGAGCCATTTGCCTGTTTGACCTTGTTATTGACTTGTAAATGACTGAAAACTCTTTTATAACTCCTATTAACTACAAATGAACTCTAAAATTCCAAAACTCACAACTTGAAAACTCTTTTTAAGCTACACCCAAACACTCCTTTAACTGGTTATTCAAACTTTTTACAAATACTTTTTAAGTTCTGAATTAAGCTGACTCAAAAGCTATAGCAGTCTAAACTCAATGATCAAAATGAAAAGTAATAGAGCTCAATGCACTCAATTAACTCTACTAGAACTACAAACCAATTACAAGACCAATAGTGACTGAATCAAGGCAGTTAACTAGAATATAATCCAAATCAAAGAACAAGTAAACAGGATTACACTACTAACACTCTAAGATCTAACAAACATCAACTACAAGCAACTTTTATCAAGTAGCCATCAAGATTACTCTAGGAAAGAAAGCATGCAGTTAACTGTTGAGTGGAACAAAAATCAAGAAATTTAAAACCTATTGGAGTTATCCTTTGAGAAGAAGAGGAGCGCTGAGCTCTCTTACCCTAGTGATAACCACCACCTTATCACTAGGAATCAATCAAACAACAAGTACAGCTAACAATTCAACTAGAAATCATCAATCTTCTTGAAAACTTCATTGGAACTATGAAATGACTGAATTCTGATCAAACAGCTAGTAATCTTCTTCAATGTCAGTTATGATCAATGAATGATCATAACAAACACTTAACAGCAACAAAAGTATCCAATATCAGCAAGAATTGAACAGGAATGGTAAGAACAGTTTTGGCGGGAAAGCTTGAATTCAAAATTCATTAATGGAAAAACGGTTACAAGGTTGTTAGAAGCTAGTAACTAACTAACTAACTCAAGAGTTTGTCAGACTCTTGAGTAGCTAGGGTAAAATTGAGGGAAAAAGGAAAGGAAATTTGGAACTAGGTGTTTTTACAAATTTAAGCTACAAATGAAAATGAGGTCTAATCTAGCTATTTATAGACATGAAGGAAGAGTTTGTTGGGGTTGGTGACGTGTCAGAACCAATCCCAGCTTGCCACGTGTAGAATTCTGCATTTTGCTTTTGAAGGTATGAACAAGGAATTGGGCTTTTCTTCATTGATTGATTTCATGGTAATTGATTTGCACCATTGTGTTTATCTCTTCAAAACTATCAAGTTTGGTGTTGAAAACTTTCCATGAAATTGCTTGTAGCTAAAACGCGATCCTGGTAAATTTTTCCTTTGAAGAAGATGCCACGTGTCAGCGTTTTATTGGTTGAAAATCAGTCACACGGATTGAACTGTTTGGATTGGGTAATAAATGCCAAATGCTGAGTGGGTATTAATTGCTTGATCCGTGTGCTTCCTTTTCCCTTCTTCTCATTGGTTGATTTATTATCACATGGATTAAACTTTGCATAACTTTCCATTCTTGGCAGAATTGGTCCTTCAACTTGGTAGATTATTGTTTTAAGCTAGAATCTTCATTCTTTTGACATATTTGGTCCTTCAACTTTCATTCTTTGAACAAAATGGTCCTTTGACTGAGTTGACTTGAGAGTTGACCAAGTTTGACTTGAATCTTGACTTTTTACAATATTTTCACTTTTAGTCCTTCAACTTTGATAACTTGTCAAGATAGGTCCTTGTACTTTAAAGTCTTGTCACTTTTGATCCTTCTTTGTCTTTTTCATCCATTTGAGCTTGATTTTTCCTTGTTTGCTTGGAAATGTATCTTTTTACCTACACAAGTGTACACAAACACAAACATACCACATAACACTGTTTTTGCCAAATAAATTGGTATTTTGCTTCATGTTTTAGGGTTATTTGTTGATAAAAGGATATGAGTTTAAGCTCATATCAAATTCCCCTACACTTGAACATTGTCATGTCCTCATGCAATATTATATATTAAAGCTCAAATTTACATTTCCCTCATAATTAATCCACCTTGGCCATATGAGATGCATCTACACTACTCTAAACTAGATGATGCATGATTTTGACTTTTAATAATGCAATGAACAAAATTACAATTCTACTTATATCTTTTTGATTTTTCTTGAAATGGTTTTGATGGAAATAACTCATAAAGAATTCAATGACTTAGATTAGGGCTTGGGTACCATGGACATTTATCACCCTCAAGTTTCACTTTCCCCATACCAAGCTTAAAAATGGGATCATTGTATTCACAAGTAAAAAGTGCATCAACTTATTCATGACAATTAAATGTGGAACCGGTTATTATTTGAGCAAATTGCTTGTGGGCAAATTTGTCATTATTTCAAGTGTGAAGTATAAGAAGTGTAAAATCCAAAAATAAGGAAGCACGGTTTTAATCCTAAGTAATCTTCTCATCCATTACTTGAAAAACCGCTCACAATTAATACAAGTCCGTTTCAAGAGTAATAAGTCATTCGCCTTATGTGTAAAATCCTCATGTCATGCTTTCATAAGTAGCTACACACTCGCTAAGGAAAGAAAAATAAAACTCACGCAATAATTTACATCCGCCATCTTTTTGAGACTTTGGATCTTCAACCCCGCAACCCGTCAAGGTAATATTGGATTGGAGCAATCTATTGAATCCCCGCAACCCGTCAAGGTAATATTGGAACTCAATAGTCACTATAATTAACACCACACTGCCCCTCTTGGGAGTCTTGCATTATTTTTTTTTCTTTTTCTTTCTTTTTCTTTCTTTTTCTTTCTTTTTCTTTTCTTTTTTTTTTCTAGCCACTCATTTTTTTCATAAGCCGCTCTTATTTTTCTTTATTCCTCACAAAGAAATTTGAAAAGAAGAAAAGGAAAAACACCCGCTAAGTATGGAGCATGACATAAGTCTAGTACACATAAAACGTGCTAACTTAGAATCTTAAGACGTACTCATATCAACCATAAATGATTAGTCAAAAATGCATAAGAGATTACAAACCAATTAAAACCGTACTTGATTATTTATTAACAATTATATACATGCGAAGAAATAGAGGTAAAGAAGAGAAGGGTTTAGCCACAAGTAATTGCCATGAAGTCTATCTAGCCCTTTTACACTTGCTTCAACTCTATCATTTCCCATTCTCCACAAATTTAAAATTTCAAATAATGAAATTGGTGGATGCTTAGCCTAATAGACCAATGAAGGACTACATGGTTAAGGATACTAGCTAGAGAGTGCTAAGATAAGCAAACTCGGGTTGAGTCAAAATATCCATGGCGGACCTAATATGTCAAAGAAGTCTAAACTTGTTAAAACCATGTTTTATTATATTTCTTTTTTCCTTTTTATATATTTTGATGAAAAATAAAAGAATATATACAATGCAAATGTGTTATGCAAACTGAAAAATGATTGATGCAAAAATTATGAATGCATATTTTTGGTCGCCAAAGTAGATCAAAAATTTGAAAAATGATTGAAAAATTCAATTTTTCCATGTTATCATGCAAGACAATGACAAGTTCTAGGTAAGGTCACTTCGATAGAAGACCCCCTACACTTAAGCTAAACATTGTCCTCAATGTTTAAGAGCATGGAAGTATAAAAACTTCCCCTACACTTATGACAATGAATAGACTTTGCTTAACCCAAGTTAAGGAAAGGAAAACTATTAGTGAAATCATGTTTAAGCACAAGGTGTCAATGAAAATTCACTAAAGTAACGAAGTGAACCGGATACAAGGGCCTCCTCCATAAGCTCCAAAGCATGAAATGAGTGAGCAACCCTACAAACAATCATGAAGACAAAAGAAGGTCTCCCCTACACTTATCTCTAAGTCCATGCCTTTATTTCTAACCTACAACACTCTAAACCTAGTTATACGATGCTTGAGTTAATGAGTCTCTAGCTCGACTCGTCCCTCAATGAATTAATTCATGGGGAAAATGGGGACCTCTTGGACCATTTCAACGGAAATGTCCTCCCCAAAGTAATGTTTAACACGGTGACCATTCACTTTAAAATTTGGACCATCGGGTTGGGACAACTCAAGAGTTCCATATGGAAACACTTGAGCAATAGTGAATGGACTGGACCATCTCGACTTAAGCTTGCCCGCAAAAAGCTTCAATCTTGAGTTAAAGAGGAGAACCGACTCTCCAACTTTGAACTCACGATTCTTGATCTTAGCATCATGCAATTTCTTAGTCTTTTCCTTGTAAAGCAAAGAATTCTCATAGGCATTGGCTCTCAACTCATCCATCTCATTAAGTTGATCTTTCCTATGTGAACCGGCTTGGTTTAAATCAAAATTAGCCCACTTGAGAGCCCAAGATGCCTTATGTTCTAACTCAAATGGGAGGTGGCACGCTTTTCCATAGACAAGCCTATAAGGAGTACAACCAATTGGTGTTTTAAAAGCCGTCCTAAACTCCCACAAAGCATCATCAAGCTTATCCGACCAAGAAGCTCGATGTTCTCCCACCGTTCTCTCTAAAATCCTCTTTAAACCACGATTTGTGACCTCGGTTTGACCATTTGTTTGAGGGTGATACGCGGTAGAAAGTCTATGATTCACTCCATATTTCTTCATAACTCTCGTGAATTGATCATTACAAAAGTGCGTACCACGATCACTTATGATGGCCCGAGGTACACCAAATCTAGCAAACAATTGTTTCAAAAACTTTACAACCACTCTAGCATCATTAGTAGGTAAGGCTTTAGCCTCCACCCACTTGGACACATAATCCACCGCCACAAGTATATACTTGTTTCCCTTAGAGGATGGAAAAGGTCCCATGAAATCTATTCCCCATACATCAAATATCTCACACTCTTGGATAAAATTTTGTGGCATCTCATCACGTTGTGTAATTTTTCCTTGTCTTTGACAAACATCACAAAATTTCACCATCTCTTGGGCATCTTTGTAAATGGAAGGCCAATAGTAACCCGAATCAAAGACTTTCTTGGCGGTGTAGTTAGGCCCAAAATGTCCACCCGTAGGTCCTTTATGACACGCCTCTAAGATCTTAAATGCCTCAGGCCCATCTACACACCGTCTAATGATTTGGTCCGTACATTGCCTAAAAAGATATGGATCATCCCAAAAGTAATACTTAACTTCCTTAAGAAACTTTTTCTTTTGTTGATAAGTAAGACCCTCAATAAGCACATTGCCCACAAGATAGTTTGCTATATCCGCAAACCAAGGTGTGGCATCCTCTTGGGAAGAGATAGACATGAGCTCCTCTAATGGAAAAGATTCATTGATTTCTTGGTGTGGGAAATCTCCTTGAAAAGGATGCTCAAGTCTACTCAAATGATCCGCCGCTAAATTCTCGGCCCCTTTCTTATCACGAATCTCTATCTTAAACTCTTGAAGCAACAAAACCCATCTCAAAAGCCTAGGCTTAGCATCTTGTTTTGTCATAAGATACTTGAGAGCGGAATGATCCGTATACACTATGGTTTTGGAAAGCACAAGATATGGTCTAAACTTCTCAAAAGCATATACTATAGCAAGCAACTCTTTTTCCGTGGTAGTGTAATGAAGTTGTGCACCGGTCATGGTTTTACTCGCATAGTGTATAGGTTGAAAATGCTTATTAACTCTTTGTCCTAAGACGGCCCCACTGCATAATCACTAGCATCACACATAAGCTCAAAAGGTAATTCCCAATTTGGAGAAACCAAAACGGGAGCCTTAGTCAATTTTTCCTTAAGAGTCTCAAAAGAGTCTAAACAAGCTTGGTCAAAAATGACAGGAGCCTCTTTCTCCAAGAGGTGAGTCATCGGTCTAGCTATCTTAGAAAAATCTTGTATAAAGCGCCTATAAAATCCCGCATGACCTAAGAAACTCCTCACACCTTTAACCGAGGTGGGTGGGGGAAGCTTAGCAATCACATCAATTTTAGCTCGATCAACTTCTAATCCCTTATTGGATATCTTGTGTCCTAAAACAATTCCCTCTTTCACCATAAAGTGACATTTCTCCCAATTAAGCACCAAACGTGTTTCCTCACAACGCTTAAGCATTCTCTCAAGATTGGTGAGACATGAGCTAAAGGAGTTTCCAAATACGGAAAAGTCATCCATAAAAACCTCCATGGTTTGCTCTATCATGTCATGGAAAATCGCCATCATGCACCTTTGAAACGTCCCCGGTGCATTACATAGGCCAAAAGGCATTCTCTTGTAAGCAAATGTACCGTAGGGACAAGTGAATGTGGTCTTTTCTTGATCCTTAGGGTCAATGGGTATTTGGAAATAACCCGAAAAGCCATCAAGAAAACAATAGTACTCATTTCCCGCTAAGCGTTCAAGCATTTGATCCATAAAGGGAAGCGGGAAATGGTCTTTCCTAGTTGCCTCATTGAGTTTTCTATAATCAATGCAAACTCTCCAACCGGTCACAAGTCTCGTGGGAATAAGCTCATTATGCTCATTAGGAACCACGGTGATTCCACCCTTCTTTGGAACACAACGAACCGGGCTAACCCATGGAGAGTCGGAAATGGGGTAAATCATACCCGCATCTAAGAGTTTAATCACTTCTTTCTTAATAACCTCATGGATTTTTGGGTTAACTCTCCTTTGGTTTTGAATGGCGGGTTTATAGTCATCCTCCATAAGGATTTTGTGAGTACAAAAATGTGGATCAATTCCCCTAATGTCGGATATTTTCCATGCTAAAGCTTTCTTATGTTTCTTAAGAACTTCAATAAGTTGCTCTTTCTCATCCTCTTTCAATTCTTTAGCAATAATCACCGGTAATTGGTCTTTTCCTTCTAAGAAAGCATATTCTAAGTGGGATGGAAGTTCCTTAAGTTCAATGGGAGGTGGACTCTCTATGGAAGGTTTTACTATGGAAGGTTCCTCAATGGTAATCTCTTGTGGAATAGAAGAAGGAATAGGGTCCTCATTGAGCAACTTTTGGATTGTAAGAATATCTTCTTCCCAATTAATGGGAGAATCATCATCACCAAGAAAGTTGGACTCAAATTCCTCCAAGAGGAAATCACTCTCTCCAAAAGGTGTTAAAGAGGGAGCAATTGAGGCCACGGTTTCAACATGGGGTATCTCATCACTAGCACTCTTACAAGCATCATGAAAGTGTTCATTACACACTTCATCTAGCACATCCACAATGTTAATAGTCTCACAAGGTCTAGATTCCTTAACCTCTTTTCTATCACAAACTTTCCCTAACTTAAACACCACTCTCTCATCTTCTACTCTCATAATTAATTCTCCTTCCGCCACATCTATCAAGGTACGACCCGTTCTCAAAAACGGTCTACCAACAATCAAAGGCACTCTAGGATCCATGTCATAATCGACCACTACAAAGTCGGCCGGAAAGGTAAACTTATCCACACCTACAAACACATCTTCCGCTATACCTACGGGGTGAGCTATGGTTCGGTTGGCTAGTTCAAGAGTCATCCTAGTGGGAGTGAGCTCGGGAAGAGATAGTTGTTTCCAAACCGATAAAGGCATGAGGTTTATGCTCGCCCCTAAATCCGCCAAAGCCATGCAATTTTCAACACCGGGAAAATTACAAGGTATCAAGAAGCGCCCCGGATCTCCAAGTTTTGTTGGTAAGGTTTTAAGTAACACCGCGGAACAATTTTCATTAAGTGATGTGTTGGGCAAATCAACCAATTTTTCTTTGTTTGAGAGCAAATCCTTGAACATCTTAGCAAACTTTGGCATATAAGCAAGAGCTTCCGCAAAGGATATGTTGATGTTGAGTTGCTTGAACATCCTTAAGAAATTGGAGACTTGGATGTCATCCTTGTTCTTTAACTTGTCCTTTTTCAACCTTGAAGGGTATGGAAGAGTAGGTTTTGGTGTAGGTGGAATAGGTGTTGTGGTGGAAGATTTGTCTTTGTTAGCTTCTTCATTGGGAAGTGTGGAAGGTAAAGGAGACGTATGAGGTGGTTGAGAAGGTGTGCTTGAGTGAATAGGAGCATTTTGAGGAGGTGGAGTAGAAGTAGAAGGCTTGTCACAAGTAGGAGCACAAGTGGGTTGAACAATAGTAGGTTTAGGAGGTGAAGGATCCTTTGTTGTTGTTCCACTCCTTGTTGTAATAGCATTGACATTGGCCCTAGGGTTTGTTTGTGTGTTAGAAGGTAAAGCCCCTTGTGGTCTTTGAGTTACCGCCACTAAAACCCTATTGATTTGGTCACTCATTCTTTTCTCCATTTCACGCATTTTCTTGTCAACATACTCTTGAGTCTCTTGCATCCCATATCCTTGATTTGGACTTTGAGGGTAAGCTTGATTTGGTATTGGAGCATATGCTTGATTGGGAATAAATGGAAGTGGTTGATTAAATCCTTGTTGTGGTGGATAAAAGGTATTTGCTTGAGGTTGAAATTGATTGGGTGCCTTGTAGTTATTTCCTTGGTATGGTGGTCTTTGCCCTTGATTCCTTGCTAAAATTTGAGGAGGATTTTGTGGAATTTGGGTGGGTGGTTGGGGTGGGAAGCCGGGTGGAGTAAGGTAATTTTGGGATTTGTAAGAAAGGTTATTTGGGTTGATATTAGGCTTGAAGTGTTCACGGTGTTCCTCTTGGTAAGCATAGCATTCCCCTTGATACCCTTGCACCTTATCACATTGTTCATAAGAATGGGGACCTCCACAAGTAACACAAGAAATGGCAATGGCATTCACATTATTTGAAGAATTGTTCAATGAAACGGTCTTAAAAGCTTGAACTATCTCATGAGTCATTTCTTGTTGTCCTTGTTTGACTTGTTGAAGGATCTCTTTAAGAAATTGGGTGTCACAAGGAGTTTGAGAATTATTTTGGATAACATGAACCTTTTCTTCAAATGGATTGTTTGTTTGAACCATTGCCTTCGTCTCAATAATGTCCAAAGCCTCTTGATAAGTCTTAAGAAGAATACTCCCTCCCGCGGAAGCATTGAGTGAATCTTGGTGGTGAGCTTTAAGGCCATCATAAAAGAGACTTATTTGGTGAACTTGATCCAATCCATGATTAGGGCATCGCCTCAACAACTCACTATACTCTTCCCAAGCATCACTAAAGGATTGACTAGGTTTTTGTTGAAAGCTCATAATTAAAGTCCTCAAAGCCATAGTCTTATGTGGAGGAAAGAACTTGTTCAAAAACTTAGTGGTGAAACAATCCCATGTGGTGATACTATCGGGTGGTTGGGTGTCTAACCAATGCTTAGCACTCCCCTCTAAGGAAAATGACACTAACATCAACCTAATGACCTCATGTGGAACCCCATTATGCTTAATGGTATTGCAAAGTGAAAGGAATCTCTTAAGGTGAGCATGAGGATCCTCATTTTGTTTTCCCAAGAAAGGTGATAGTGCAACCATATTGATCATAGATGTATGTAGCTCAAATGTGTTAGCGGGAAAGTCGGGAATCTTAATGGCACTAGAATATCCATGAATGTTGGATTGCATACGTTCATACAAAGTGCGATTATCAATAGCCATGGCTTCTTGTGGTGGAGTCAAAGCACGATTCTCGTGATCGGCTTGGTGGACGGTGGTGGTCTTACTCTTTCTCTTTTTCTTCCTTTTCGGAGGAAGAGGTTGTACACCAATCGGTATTTGTGCACGCCCGCGAGTGAGCATGCAACTCAATACTAAGAATGAGAGAGAAGCTCTCGTGTGACTTTGAAGAGAAATGGATTATCCTCTTCGAGTTTCAATATTAAATATCCACAAGAAAATAACAATATATGTATATACTACTTTGGGTGCAAGACCCCCAATGAAGCCTTCCTTCTTAGAATACTCCCAAGTGAACGGGGGGTTAGGTGGCGCGAAGCACTTAAGTACCTATTGACCCTTAGATGGCATTTTATAGCACATCGCCTTTCTATTCACTTAAATGTTCGTATTCTTTGAATTGTTGCTTATTGAGAGTATTTATCTATTCTTGCTTTATTTTGTTTGATCGATACACGTGTCAAGGACCGGAACGCCCCTCAACACGGTGTATTGCCTCGGCAATACTTATGGAGAATATGTAGATTGATTGTTCTTATACGTATACGTATTTACTTATAATAATATATAGAAAATATTTTTGTATTTATGAGTTTTTTTAAAGGAAAATACTATATGTACATAAAAACCGAGAGAAACCAATAATATATATTTTGGGTGCAATCTCTTAGGAAAAAGATTGCTTTTTGGATTTTTTATTTTTTTGGTCAATTCTTTAAGAAAAGAATTGTTTTGTTAATTTTTTAGTTTTTATATATTTTTATATTTTTGATTTTTTATTTGTTTTTGATTTATGATACGTAAAAAGTAACGTTCACAAAATGAACGGATCCCAAAAGCCAATGAAAACAGTCAATCGATAGTCTCTCGTGTAGTCAAAGAACCGGCAGCGGCGCCATTTGAAATTGAGTATAATGCAGTTCGTTTTTTCTCAGTTCTTGCTAATAGAAAGTCCAACCAATATCGGGTTTTTAATTGTTCTTGGTTGTTAAGCTTGCTTGGTTAATCTATTTGCTAATTCAACAAATGCTTGCAAAACGGAAAAATATTACCTACGTATATGTAAAACAAATTGCAGATACCACGTTTTTATTCAAGTAAATCTCAAAATGTAAAATATGAAACTAAAAGGACTGAAAATGTAAATTCTATGAAAGATAAATGCTTGAAATGTAAAATCTAACAATTATAGGGACTAAAAGTGCAAAACAGTAAACTACAAGGATTAAAAATGCAAATTCTATAACAAACTAACCAAAAGTGTAACAAACTAACAACTAACTAACTGATTTTAACAACTTCTGAAACTATAGGGACTAAATACTTGCAAACCCTAAAAACATGGAAATTAAGCCAAGTTTAAACGCTGACAGAACTATAGGGACCAAAGTGCAATTACCAAATCTATTTAACCAAAAACGGGCAAAACAAGGAAATAAGCTCGTTTGAGCTTATTTCTCAACCAAATTTGATGAAACAAATTGCAAAACGTTTCAAATCTCAAATAAGCTATGTGTGTCCAAGGAAATTTGCTAAAAATGAGAAATAAGCAAATGAGTGCTTATCAATAAGCACAAAATAAGCTAAAGCCAAATCTAATCAGTCAAAACTTGATTTTTTGATTAAAACTGATTAAGCAACTGATTTAAGGAATGGGAAATCAAACTAGAACGTTTTTCATCCAGAAATAAGCTCTAAAACTGAATTAAGCTAAAAATGAGCTTATGTTGACCAAGCGTTGACCAGCTTTTTTTCAAAAAGCTAAAAATCTCAAAAATCATGTAACTCAACTACTTAAATGGATTTGTGAAGAAAAATTGCTAAGTTTATGAAGAGAATACTGAGATACAGATTTTCAGTTTACAAGTTACAGAAACTTGCATTAAGTATGCTTATCTGAAAATTGCTTATTGCTAAGTGCTTATTGAATACTGTGTAAAATCCTCTTGGAATCTAAAACTCTATGATACAAGCTACAAATGGAAACAAATTTGATCCCAATTCATCCAGTATTGAGTGAGTTCTAGCAAATTGAAAATGACAAGTTCTAGAAACCAAAACTGAATAAGGATGACCCAAACATTTTAAGAGCCATTTGCCTGTTTGACCTTGTTATTGACTTGTAAATGACTGAAAACTCTTTTATAACTCCTATTAACTACAAATGAACTCTAAAATTCCAAAACTCACAACTTGAAAACTCTTTTTAAGCTACACCCAAACACTCCTTTAACTGGTTATTCAAACTTTTTACAAATACTTTTTAAGTTCTGAATTAAGCTGACTCAAAAGCTATAGCAGTCTAAACTCAATGATCAAAATGAAAAGTAATAGAGCTCAATGCACTCAATTAACTCTACTAGAACTACAAACCAATTACAAGACCAATAGTGACTGAATCAAGTCAGTTAACTAGAATATAATCCAAATCAAAGAACAAGTAAACAGGATTACACTACTAACACTCTAAGATCTAACAAACAGCAACTACAAGCAACTTTTATCAAGTAGCCATCAAGATTACTCTAGGAAAGAAAGCATGCAGTTAACTGTTGAGTGGAACAAAAATCAAGAAATTTAAAACCTATTGGAGTTATCCTTTGAGAAGAAGAGGAGCGCTGAGCTCTCTTACCCTAGTGATAACCACCACCTTATCACTAGGAATCAATCAAACAACAAGTACAGCTAACAATTCAACTAGAAATCATCAATCTGCTTGAAAACTTCATTGGAACTATGAAATGACTGAATTCTGATCAAACAGCTAGTAATCTTCTTCAATGTCAGTTATGATCAATGAATGATCATAACAAACACTTAACAGCAACAAAAGTATCCAATATCAGCAAGAATTGAACAGGAATGGTAAGAACAGTTTTGGCGGGAAAGCTTGAATTCAAAATTCATTAATGGAAAAACGGTTACAAGGTTGTTAGAAGCTAGTAACTAACTAACTAACTCAAGAGTTTGTCAGACTCTTGAGTAGCTAGGGTAAAATTGAGGGGAAAAGGAAAGGAAATTTGGAACTAGGTGTTTTTACAAATTTAAGCTACAAATGAAAATGAGGTCTAATCTAGCTATTTATAGACATGAAGGAAGAGTTTGTTGGGGTTGGTGACGTGTCAGAACCAATCCCAGCTTGCCACGTGTAGAATTCTGCATTTTGCTTTTGAAGGTATGAACAAGGAATTGGGCTTTTCTTCATTGATTGATTTCATGGTAATTGATTTGCACCATTGTGTTTATCTCTTCAAAACGATCAAGTTTGGTGTTGAAAACTTTCCATGAAATTGCTTGTAGCTAAAACGCGATCCTGGTAAATTTTTCCTTTGAAGAAGATGCCACGTGTCAGCGTTTTATTGGTTGAAAATCAGTCACACGGATTGAACTGTTTGGATTGGGTAATAAATGCCAAATGCTGAGTGGGTATTAATTGCTTGATCCGTGTGCTTCCTTTTCCCTTCTTCTCATTGGTTGATTTATTATCACATGGATTAAACTTTGCATAACTTTCCATTCTTGGCAGAATTGGTCCTTCAACTTGGCAGATTATTGTTTTAAGCTAGAATCTTCATTCTTTTGACATATTTGGTCCTTCAACTTTCATTCTTTGAACAAAATGGTCCTTTGACTGAGTTGACTTGAGAGTTGACCAAGTTTGACTTGAATCTTGACTTTTTACAATATTTGCACTTTTAGTCCTTCAACTTTGATAACTTGTCAAGATAGGTCCTTGTACTTCAAAGTCTTGTCACTTTTGATCCTTCTTTGTCTTTTTCATCCATTTGAGCTTGATTTTTCCTTGTTTGCTTGGAAATGTATCTTTTTACCTACACAAGTGTACACAAACACAAACATACCACATAACACTGTTTTTGCCAAATAAATTGGTATTTTGCTTCATGTTTTAGGGTTATTTATTGATAAAAGGATATGAGTTTAAGCTCATATCAGACATCTCTCATGAGATGATTCCATCCCTCGCCACGTTTCTCTTGAATTAGTTCGGGACCAAGTCAGGCTCGTGACTCGGTTAACAAAAACAAGCGCTCCTCGGGAGGCAACCCGAGTATCTATCCCCCTTTCCCGTTTTTCACCCTAAGTGTAGGGGGAGCTATATAGGTTGCTTGTGTTTGTATGGTGATATGATTACAGGGATAAGTGCACTCTTGGAATCTTTGAAGAACCGTGCTCCATGTTATCCGCAAATCCGGTTCTATCTCTCAACTATCGTGATTCAATCTTCTTCATACTCACCTTTGAAATTGATCACTTCAGTTGTCTCCTCCTTAACTTGATTTAACCAACGTGCACAATGTCATAAGTGTAGGGGAGACTTTTCCCACATGCTTAAACATTGAGGACAATGTTTATCTTAAGTGTAGGGGAGACTTCTATCGAAGTTTTAAGTGGACTTTTCCATATAAGTGCCTTCATTTAACCGGAAAATTCGATTTTTTGACATTTTTAATCTATTTTGGCCTAGTTGTATAGTTGCATTTCCCTTTGTTATGTTTATTTTCTATCCTTGCTAGAATAAAATTTCAATAAAGTGGTTTTAAATTTTTCAAAGTCGTGAATATTTTGACTCAACCCGAGTTTACTTATCTAAGTTTACTCTAGCTAGTATCCTTAACGTGTTTAAGTCAAGTTTTGCTAGGCTTTTATATAGGGAGCTATAAAACGCGAAAGTCTTAACTCTCACGGGTTAAGAACAAGAACTTTTCGCAAGTTCCTATAAATGATCCTAGAGAGTCGTTTATCAGGGGAACTTTAAAACACAAATTCTAAACTTGAAAGAGTCTAAGAAGGTGCAAGATCCTATAGGCGACTCGAAAACCCAAAACTTTGATTTAATAGGCTAAGCATCCACGAGTCTCATTCCTTGAGATTTTAAATTGTGGAGAACGAGAGATGACAGAGTCAATTATAAGTTTGGTATTCTTTCGTGAATTTATGTGAGTTGATTATAAGCCTATTCTCCCATCGCTTGCTAATAAATTTATCTGCAATAAATAAGGTTGTATGATTTGAAAAGTTACTTAGCTTCTAGCCCAAGATCGTTTAAAAGTTGCTCGGTATTAATTAGAGTTCATAGTCAAGGCATAACTTATTGAAGCGGGATGCGAAGATTGGCGAGTCCGAAAAGGCCCTAACAAGGCATGACGGCTACATTTTGTTGCTAAAGATCCAAAAGTGATGTGAAGAATCATTTATCGAAAATCAATATGAAGGATCGAGACACACGATGAAAAGCAAGAACTCCCCAAAAGATCATGGAGAAATATATCCGAAAAGACCCTAGCAAGGTATGAGGATATATAGATCCAAGTCCTAAAAGGAGGCGGATCGTTGTATATCAAAGTCTAAAATAAAGATTGGAGAAAAATGAAAGAAGTCGTGGTCCAAAGATGAAGAATCTCTCAAAACTTCAAGTGAAAAATCCTAGTACGAAGAGAAGACCATAATTTCAAGAACGTCTCTCAAAGATTCGAAGTATGAAGTCGCTGCCAAATATCGGTCCGAGAAAGGTCTCAAATCGTGAAGCGAGTTATGCCAAGATATGAAATTTATGAGGTCCCGAGAAGCAGTTTTAAAAGATTTTATCCTTTAGCTAACTATTGATCAAATCGTCCCACTTTGTTTTCAGCCTAAATAACTATCGAAATAAGTCAAACAATGCATCCTTGTGATCATTCAAGACAAAAATAAAATATAAGAGATACACCTAGGAATAAGGGAGTCTAAGTGAATAATTGGGCCACATGAGTCGTGTTAGTTTGCTAACTTATAATAACAATGATCTTGTTTTTAAGCATGGTATGGGGAACGTGAAACTTGAGAATGATGAACATTCATGACAATCTAAAATCCCAATGTAAGTCTTTAAATACTTTACTTGTTTTGTTCTTTTGGTTTCCTTAGTGTTTAGAATTTAATAAAGGCCAAAGCGGGTTATTTATGATGAGAAATGTAAACCGTGCTTTAAAATTGTATCATTGCATGACGGCATGGCAATGGTTAAGTGAGGGGATTTGATAGGTGTGAAAACACCCATCCATTTACCACTTATTTCTTGCTAAAATAAGACCAAAACGCGTATTTAATGTCATTTGTTTGAATTTATGCGTGGTTTGTGTGTTTGTTGTAATTTCGGAGCCAACCGGATAAATATTGAATAAAACATGGGATTGCACGGGTTTTATCGAGGAAAAAGACGAAAAGACGAAGTCTATAGTCCAAGAGATGCAAAAGATTTGAAGTCAATGGGCCTATTTGAAGATTTATCGAAGAAAAGGATCAAAGATGGAAGATTTACATATGTCAAAGAAACTCAATTCTATTAGTGAAGAAATTAAAAGACGAGTTGAATTTATTCGTCGACAAATCCTGAATCGAAATCGAAAACGTCAACTTTTCTGAAAAGACGAGAAGATAAAAAGAAAGGGAGAAAGCCCACTCACCAAACCAAGCCAAGCCCTATAAATACCCTCCCATTTCACATTTTAGAGACCAGCTTTTCTTTCTGTTATGTTTTCCCTGTTTCGTAGGAACCATCTCCCTTAAGGAGATTGGTGGTTTTTCATTTTCTTTGATTCTTCCACAATCTTGTAAGTTTAATCTTTCCATTTTGTTTTTTTGAATCTTATTCATTAATACAAGTTTCCATTTAATCTTTCTTTCTTCTCTGGTTGATTCAAAGTTCTAAGTTTTTATTTTATTGGTTTGATCTTAAAAGTAAGTGGGTTTTATGTTTTTGTTGTTTTGGATTGATGTTTATCATAGGTAAATGATTAGTGGTTAAATTGGTTTAAGTTTTGATTTAAAACTTGGTGGATTTTGGGTTTAATTCGTGGTATTAAACATCCCCTGTTCTTCGTTCTTATTACTGTTTCACAACCTAGATTCCGAATCAACTCCATATTCCGGATCAAGGGTTTTGTGATTATATTCCGGATCAAGCTCTTTGGTTCGTAATATCAATTATTCCGGATCAATCTTCTCCATCCGGAATATCTATTATTCCGGATCAACCTTGTTTATTCGGAATATCCATTATTCCGGATCAAGGGATTTCATTCGGAATAACATTCCGAATCAGTCTTTTCTTTTTTATTCCGGATCAAGTTTTATATTCCGAATCAAGTTTTATTCCGAGTAAACCAATTATTCCGATTCAAGCTTCTTATCAATTTATTCCGGATCAACTCGTTTATTCCGGATCAACTGTTATTCCGCATGAAGCAAACATTCCGAATCAACACATTTATTCTGAATCAAGAACATTCCGAATGAAGCAGTTTCTTAGGATATTCCGCATGAGTTGATTTATTCCGAATAAGCCAAATGTTCCAAATATTTCGGATCAAGCATAACATTCCGCATCAACTGTTCTTCCAAGTTTAGGTACTTTACTGTTTAATTTTAATTCCAGTTTTATTTTCAGTAATTGCTTTTAGTTTATTTTTATTACTTCTCGCATTTATCGTTTTAGTAGATATAGACCAAAGCTCCCCCTTTTTTAGTCACCAATTACAACAATTCCACTTTGAACCGTGATCGATTCGAGAAGATACCGAGAACGAAACAACGACATATATCATTGGGTACGAGCAACACAAACAAAGATCTTACAACAAACCTTTTTATTAACTAACTAAAAATCAGTTATTACCTATCATAAGAGAGGAACCAACCATGGAGAATCGAACTATGATGGAGTTACTTCAAACACCCACCGAGGGTTATGGAGAGGCTATTGTAATTCCCGCTATCCTTGCGGAGAATTTTGAAGTGAAAACGGGTTTGTTGTCGATGATCCAAAACAACAAATTCCGTGGTGATGAAAAGGACAACCCGCACAACCATATCCACCAATTCAATCGTCTTACCGCCACTTGCAAATTTATGGATGTTGCTAATGACTCGATTAAGATGATGCTTTTTCCGTATTCCTTAGCGGGGCCCGTTAAAATTTGGTTAGAGAAAGAGCCACCCAATTCTATATTGACGTGGAAGGATCTCGTTTCAAAATTTGTGAACCAATTTTTCCCGCCCTCTAAGACTACGCATTTGAAAAACGAGATTTCAAAAATTTCACAAGAATTTAATGAGAGTTTTCAACGGCTTGGAATAGTTTTAAGGAAATGTTACATGAGTGTCCTCATCACGGTTTTTCTGACTTGCATCAAATTGAGGGTTTTACAATGGACTTAATGATCATGAAAGGGATTATCTAAATGCCGCCGCGGGTGGTAATTTTTTGTGTAAAACGGTTGAGGAAGCTTTGGTGATAATTGATAATAGATCTAAGGTGTATAGTCCTCGTAGCACGTCGAGTGTTCGTAAGGCTTCGTCTTTAGCTTCACCTTCTTTGTCTAATACCATTGATGCTTTCCAAATTGAGGCGAACTTGGAAAACAAAATCTTTGATAAGCTTAAAGGACTTTTGATTGAATTCAAAGTTGGAGAACAAAGTGCTCCCGCTACAGCTAAGCCGGTTGAGGCTTCATGTATGTATTGTGGTGGAGGTCATGATTTCTCCGAGTGCATTACCAACGGTGGTAACACTTCGAGTGCCTACGCGACCATGGAACTTAAAACCAAAACGGTCAAGTTACCCGCTCTAATCAATTGACTCCACCGGGTTTTGCTTCAATTTAAAATGCTAACAACAACTATCAAAACAATCAAGTTGGTTTCAAAAACAATTACAAAGGAAACTATGGGAATCAAGGGGAAAATAATCAAGTTTCAAACAAAAATCAAAGTGATTTTTAAAACAACAACAAAGGTTTGCAAACTTTGAAAGATCTTCCAAATGAATTTGTTGAATACGCTAATGGAAACGATGCTAGGTTTGACAACATTAAAAGATAAATCATTAGCCTAAGATCCGAGTTTAAGAACGACTTGAAGAAGGAGTTGAAAAATGAGTTAGAAAATGAGCTTAAAATCCATACAAACAAAATGGAAGTAAATGTAACTAGGTTACAGCAAAACCAACAAAAAATGGAACAAGGGCAACATGAAATTAAGCAAGAAATGATTAAGGCCGAGAAGAGGCAATCCATGTTTGAGGACAAAATTTCATATATGTTTGAGGCAATTATGTGCAAGCCGTCTTCGAGTAGTCTTCCTAGCAACACCATATCGAACCCTAAGGGAGAGATGAAAGTGATTACCACAAGTAGTGGTAAGACACTTAAGGAACCGACTCCTCAACCAATTGCTCTTACGGAGGATGCAATTGAGGAAGAACCCGAGGTGGTGGTCGAAAAGGAGCATGTCCAAATCCCACGAAGTACCGCTCATGCCACACCTACGGTTGACCCATTACCATATTTGGAACCCGAGATTCCAAAGTCTATGCCTATGCCTCAACCCACACCACCTTTGCCCTATCCATCGAGACTTTGAAAGGAGAAACGTCAAGAGCGCGATAATTACTAATTTGAGCTTTTTATGAAAATGTTTCGTGATTTGCACTTTAATGTGAGTTTCGCCGATGCTTTGGTCATGATGCCTCGATTTGCCGCTAACTTTAAGAGTATGTTGAACAACAAGGAGAAATTGCAACAATTATCTAGTTGTTCATCGGTTTATCTTAATCGAATACCTCAAAAAGTCGGTGATCCCGGTAAATTCTTGATCCCTTGTGCAATCTAAGATATGGAAGAATGCTATGCCTTGGCCGATCTTGGTGCTAGCATTAACTTGATGCCACATGCAATCTTCAAGTCGCTCAATCTTCCTAATCTTACTCCTTCACTAATGTCTATCGAGTTGGCCGACCATTCCACGATTCCCGCATGTGGATTAGCGTAAGACGTTTTTGTGAAAGTTGGAAAGTTCTATTATCCGGTAGACTTTATCGTTGTCGATATTCCCACGGATCCTCAAGTTCCTCTCATTTTAGGTCGTTCGTTTTTAGATACGTCTATGGCTTTAATCGATGTGCATGCTAGAAAGATCACCTTACGTTTCAACGACGAGGAACTTGTTATAAACGCAACTCAAAACTCTCAAATTTCTCATGTTTATTCCGTTGCAACCATAAACCTCGTTGATATGATCGACGTTGTTTACGAGGAATTTTCACAAGAAGTTCTAGGTTTTGGTGATGATGAAAATAGTGGCAACCCCACTAAGTTAGATCCCATTCTTGATAATTCGACACCAACCTTCACTCCATTTGAAGGTGGTGGTTTTACGTTGGAAGAATTCGATGTTCCACGTACTTGTGACGAAGACCTCGATAATGATGAGGACTTCTCGATTATCAAGGATTTTCTTAACGATTTCCCATTTCCTCCACCCGAGGAGGTTATGAGTATCGAGCCCAAATCTTCAATTGAGGAACCACATATCCTCGAGTTGAAAGATTTACCTCCTCATCTCGAATATGTCTGTTTGGAGGAGGGCGACAAGTTGCCGGTTATTATTGCGAAAGAACTTTCGGATGATGAAAAACCGCACTTGTCGATGTTCCAAAGGATCACAAAGGGGCAATTGGTGGAAGTTATCCGACATTAAGGGGATCGATCCCAAATTTTGTACCCACAAAATCTTAATGGAGGAGGATTACAAGCCCGCAATCCAATGTCAAAGGAGGGTGAACCCCAAAATTCACGACGTCATCAAAAAGGAAGTCCTAAAACTCCTTGACGCGGGAATTATTTACCCTATTTCCGATAGCCCTTGGGTGAGTCCTATTCATTGTGTCCCTAAGAAGGGAGGAATGACCGTTGTGCCAAACGATACCAACAAGTTAATTCCCACTAGACTCGTGACCGGATGGAGAGTGTGCATTGACTATCGTAAGTTGAATGAAGCCACTCGAAAAGACCATTTTCCCTTGCCCTTCATGGACCAAATGTTGGATCGTCTTGCGGGAAATGATTTCTATTGCTTTTTAGATGGTTTTTCCGGTTACTTCCAAATCCCCATCAATCCTCGTGATCAAGAAAAAACTATGTTTACGTGTCCATGTGGAACGTTTGCCTATCGTAGAATGCCATTCGGACTTTGCAATGCACCAGGAACCTTTCAAAGGTGCATGATGGCTATTTTTCATGATATGATCGAGAAGACGATGGAAGTCTTCATGGATGACTTTTCCGTGTCTGGTTGTTCGTCCACTTCGTGTTTGTCGAATCTTGAGAGAATGTTGATGCGTTGTGAGGAAACCAACCTTGTGCTTAATTGGGAAAAATGTCATTTTATGGTTAAAAGTGGAATCGTCTTAGGGCACAAGGTTTCGAAAGCGGGGATTGAGGTAGATCAAGCTAAGGTAGACGTCATCGCCGAATTACCTTACCCAAAACCGTTAAGGGAGTTAGGAGTTTCCTAGGCCACACGGGATTTTATCGTCAATTCATCAAGGATTTTTCAAAAATCTCTCGACCTATTACACATCTCCTTGAAAAAGATGCACGTTTTGTCTTTGACAAAGATTGTGTACGAGCCTTTGAAATCCTTAAGAGGAAACTTACCGAAGCTCCCATTCTTGTTGCTCCCTGTTGGAACCTCCCCTTTGAGCTCATGTGTGATGCTAGTGACTACGCTATTGGGGCCGTATTGGGGCAACGTCATAAAAATCACTTCTTGCCTATTCACTATGATAGCAAGACGATGACCGAGGCTCAACTAAAATACACTACAACGGAAAAGGAGTTTCTTGCCGTGGTGTATGCATTTAAGAAATTCCAACCTTATCTCGTCTTGACGAAATGCATAGTGTATACGGATCATTCGGCTATCAAGTATCTTATTGCTAAACAAGATGCTAAGCCGAGATTACTTCGTTGTATTCTCGTCTTTCAAGAATTTGATCACAAAATTGTTGACAAAAAGGAGCCGAGAATCTAACGGCCGATCATCTTTCTCGTTTGGAAGATCCTCACCAAAGTGTTTACTAGCCCAAGGAAATCACCGAAACATTTCCGCTCAAGACACTTGGTGTAGTGAATTCTAAGCTTGATTCTTCCACCCCATGGTTTGCGGACATCGCAAATTACCATGCGGGCAACTTCATCATCAAGGGTATGACGACTCAAGAAAAACGAAAATTCTTTCGTGACGTCAAGTTCTATTTTTGGAACGACCCTTACTTGTTTCGAACTTGTGCGGATCAAATTATTCGACGTTGTGTCTTTGGTACCGAAGCTTCTAACATCCTTAGAGCTTGTCACGAGGGACCCACGAGTGGTTACCACGGTGCTAATCTCACGGCTAAAAAGGTCTTTGATGCCGGTTTCTTTTGGCCTACTATTTACCGAGATGCACATGAGCTTGTGAAGTCGTGTGACTCATGCCAACGACAAGGAAAATCCTCACAAAAAGATGAAATGCCACAAAATATCATCCAAGTGTGTGAGATCTTTGACGTTTGGGGCATTGACTTTATGGGGTCGTTCCTATCATCTCGTGGTAATAAGTACATCCTTGTCGCCGTTGACTACCTATCTAAGTGGGTGGAAGCTAAGGCTTTGCCCACCAATGATGCTCGTGTGGTAGTCAAGTTTTTGAAAAGCTTGTTTTCTCGGTTTGGAACCCCTCGTGCGATCATAAGCGATCATGGAACCCATTTTTGTAACGACCAATTCGAAAGGGTCCTTAGGAAATATGGGGTTACACATCGTCTTTCTACGGCTTATCACCCACAAACGAGTGGGCAAGTCGAGGTTTCAAACCGAGCGTTGAAGAGGATCTTGGAGAGATCGATTGGGGAAAACCGACAATCTTGGTCGGATAAGTTGGACGATGCTTTATGGGCTTTTAGGACCACTCATATGACGCCCATCGGGTGTACTCCTTATAAGCTAGTGTACGGGAAGAATTGTCACTTGCCAATTGAACTCGAACACAAGGCTTATTGGGCCCTAAAGCATTGTAATGATGATATGGAGACCGCGGGAAAACACCAGAAAATGCAATTAAATGAATTGGATGAATTATGGGATATTGCTTATGAAAATTCATTGATTTATAAAGAAAAGACTAAAAAGTTGCATGATTCAAAAATTAAAAACCGGGTTTTTAACAGTGGGGATCAAGTTTTGCTTTTTAATTCTCGTTTGAAAATCTTTTTCGGTAAGTTGAAATCCCGTTGGTCCGGTCCATTCACCGTGACTCAAGTTTTTCCATATGGGACCATCGAGCTAGCTCAAAATGATGGCCCCAATTTCAAGGTGAATGGACATTGGTTGAAGCACTACTTTGGCGGGGAAGTTCCATCCTTGAACTACCTCGACCAAATCACCTTCCCCAATGATGATTAGTATTGAGGGGATCGAGTCGCGCTCATGACTCGGTAATAAAAAACGAGGTGCCTCGTGTGGGAGTCCCATGCTTATCCTATGTACATATTATCGCTTTCTAATGTAGTAACGTGTGGGGATTTGTGCTCTTCCAACCTTTGTTCCGTGGTTGTTTGTGAATTGTGGATTTTAGATGATCATTATCTTCACGATTGGAGCCTCTCGTGTTCGTTTTATGGGAGCACTCGATCGTTTGCTTTGAATACTTTCTCAATATCCATGATATATCCGTTGATGTTCTAACCTTAGGTTTATAACACACTTCATAAACGGCTTTAAATTTAACGGTTACACCCTTTCCATGCTAGATTAGGCATTCGACTACGTCTCTAGTATGGGGGTGTTTGCACCCCTAGACTCGAAACATTGAGGACAATGTTTAACTTTAGTATGGGGGGGGGTGAATAGATTCTTGCCTTGCCAAACCTTCACGCTTTCCAAAGTTTATCTTTTTGTTTATCGTTTTGTTGCAAAATGAGGCTAAAAATGGCCAAATTTTAAAAATTTTCTCATGTTTTATAAGTGTTTGAAGACACGAATGTAGGTTTTCCGATGGCGAGAATAAGAGTAATTTTTGACTCGACCGTGCGTGTTGAGCACTTAGCTTTGATTCCTTAACTTTACATTAGGCTAAGTCTCTTAAATGAGGACGAGAAATGATAGAGTTAATTATAAGTTACTATGCTAAACGTAGAGTACTCATATTCTTTCAAAAACTCATGTGTTCTCGTTGTTTGCTTATTCTCCCTTCGCTTGTAAATATTTATTGCTTAATAAATATTGACTTAGCGGTTTAGTCTTGATTGTTGGTTTCCAGTATTTTCTAGTAGCTTCCGTGTAATTAAATTGGGAAGACATTAAGATATCGCCAGCGTCACGGTTTTGAAGTATTGGCACCCGAATAATCGAAAGCTTCACCCAATAATAAGATTTCAAGTGCTCACCTAAATCAAGAAAACAATTTGAAGCTCACAAGGCCGAAAAATCTATGCAAAATTGAAAGTGAATCAAGCCTTAATCTTTGAAGCTTTAAAGATCCAAAATTCGCCTTAGCGTGAGGATATACGTCTTTGGCTAATAAAACCACCGATGAGGTGGATAATAAAAGGCAAGGCAAGACCGAAGTCATAATAAAAGCTTCATGTCGAAGTTGAATAAAAGATGGAGGTAAACCTATGATAATAAGGCCCTTCCGTTAGGGGGCGTATAAAAGTCTTGGTAATAAGTCTCATGTTCAAAACCGTTATAAAACCATGTTTATCGATCCTTCTTGTTGACTTAATTTTTTGACATCGTTGTCTATTAGGAGGGGTTATTAGGGTCTTGGTTACACCGTTAGGACTCTTATTTTAGACCTAAATCTCTATCATCGCATAAGTCAAACAATGTATCCTCGTGAAACATTCAAGACAAAATAAAATATAAGAGATACAACTTAGGATAATGGGAGGATAACTACGTGATTAGTGCATATGAGTAGTGTTAGCATTACTAACTTATAATGACAATGATCTTGTTGCACGCTTGGCATGGAATTGGGGTGAAAATCGAGGACGACGAAATTATTTCTAACGAAGCATTCACGTGTTCTTATTCTATGAACCTAAACGTCCCATTTTGCGATGAAAATCATACATTATGTCTAAAACACAAGTAGTAGTAGTAATAGTAGTAGTGTAGCTAGTTTATCATTCAATAAGTGTGAATAAAAATGAATTTTGGAGGTGCTACGATACTTTATTCTAGCATTGCGTGAGGGCACGACAATGGTTTAGTATGGGGAGTGATGAGACTGCTTTTATACATGGTCTCATCGTCCAATACGAGCTTTAAATGCATTAAATATCATGAAATTGGCCAAATATATGCTTGTGTTTGTTGCTTGTGTATTTTAGGTACGGATATTTAGAAAATGACAAAAGATCACAAGAATCATACAAAAACGAACACGGGAAATGAAGCCGCACATTGAACCAAGCTCTAATGAAGAATTTTCCAAGACAAACCCTTGAAGATTTGAAGATTATGAAAGAAGGGTCCTCCAATATTTAAGAATTGACACTTTATTCCCTTGTATCCTCATAATTACAAGATTGGTCCCTAAAGTTTGTCAATATTGCAAAAAGGGCCCTCCACTTTTAAGAATTGGCAGTTTTAGTCCCTCAACAAAACTAAATTGTCAATATTAGTCTTCCTCAAAGACAAACATACCATAAAGGACTTCAAGTTACAAGAAATTACAAATTTGGTCCTTTAAAAATGTCAAAATTACCAAAAGGACCCTTGACTTTGAAGAAATGGAAAAAATGGTCCCTCATTAATCATGACTTGGCAAATTCAGTCCTCCAAAAAGTCAAACAAACAAGTCAAGACCATTATCAATCAATAAAATGCCAAAACAGCCCTTCAAGAATCATGAAATGGCAAGAAATACCCCTGAAAATACTTTGGAAAAGTATTTGGGGCAAAAGTGTGAAAAAGAAAACTTGAGTTACAATGGGAATCCAGTTTTGGTGTATTCATTTGCAAGTGAAAAGAGTTAAAGAGTTGAGGGGTAAAAGCTGGCAGACATCACAACTTACCTAGACTAATCCCCACTTGACACGTGCCCCACTACCACCCCTCATCCAATCAAATCCCACCATGGCTCCACATCACCATCACACTCACCAGCTTAACTAACTAATTGTTTAATTAGTTAAATGTGGCGCTAAACACCCCATTTAAACACAAAACCGGATCAAACACATGTTCTTCATGTTCATAACACAAATTGGGTTTTTGTTAAATACTTAAAGTTAAGCTATCAACTGCTCCAGATTAGTGATTAATGACCCCTTAATCATAACCCAACTCTCAAATGGCTTGCCACATCACCATCAGTGATATCGCTCATTTATACGAGTTTTTCATAGCGATATTTGTTATGTTTTGTGTCCTAAACGTAATGGATAGACCCCGTATTGCTTATATTTTGTGTAAAGTGTGTTTTATAGGTTCTCAACTCACCATGTCTTACCGACAAGAAAGAGTTGATTCACCTTGAGGGTACGGCTCTTGGTGTGACACATCAAATCCGTTGATGGTTGCCAGGTTACCCAAAACTGGATGGTTTTCACTTGCCATGGTCCTAGACTGAAAAGTGGCTAATCCAAGGGGGTACGGCTTCTGGTAAAGACATATCAAATCCGTTGATAGCTGTAATAGCTTGCTTAAAGCTATAGGGTGTTCAACTCACCGATGCTTCATTGCTAAGAATTGGCGAGTCCAGAAGGGTACGGCTTCTGGTAAAGACATATCAAATCCGTTGACGGCTGTGATGGTTTGCCTAAAATCATCAGGGTACCCCCACTCACCATTGATTCACGTTCTAAGAGTTGGGCTGGGTTCTAGTCTCCCAGGGTGATGCTTATTCCACCAGAAAGACTGGCTAGCCCAAGAGCGAGCAGCTACTTGGTAAAGGCTCATCAAATCTGCTCATGTTGCTGTAAAGATTCAACACGATGCTGATTTGTTTCAAGCTTTGGAGAAGCTTCTAGTGTTCCTTGGTGCGGCGGTTCTATTGGTTCTTGTGCTGCTGTTGTTCTTTTTGCTGGATCAATCCTCAAGCTTTATTGCACTGTGTACCAGGAAACTTGAACTCAACAGGTCAAATTCAAGTTTAGGGGAGGATTGTTAGGACCATTGTAATAAATAGACTAGGAGTGTGTTTTATAGGTTTTAGTTATGTTTGGAGTTATTGGAGGCGATTTGGGACCAAAAGGAGCTAAGCAAACAAGTCAGGGATCAATTGGTCTAATGTTGCGCCGCAACTCCTACCTACTGCGGCGCAAGTGATTGACACCCAAATCAGTACCAGCCTCGGAAGCCGAGTTGCGGCGCAACTCCTACCTATTGCGGCGCAATTGAAGGGGCTACAGATCATGGTGCTTGCGGATCACTAGTTGCGGCGCAAGACACATGAGTTGCGGCGCAACAGATGCAGTTACGAAATTGTGTTTTTATTCCTAATTAAGGGGGAGCCCAAAGAGTTAGTGGGACATTATGGCTGAACGTTTTTTTTAAAACTACCAGGAGGAATATATAACAAAGGAGTGAGTGGAAGATCAGAGAACAAGCATTACCATCATACACAGAAGCATCATCTATCATAACACATCATCATAATCATAATTTTCTGTTGAACAATCGTTGTTTTCAATTTCTACTTTGTTAATTTGGGAGATCATTGGAACCTATTTCTCAGTTTGGTATTGAATCTTCTATCATTTTAATTGCAATTTGAAGTATGTCTTTTACATATTTAATTGTGTTTGTTACGATCATGAGTAGCTAATTTCTTAATACGTTTGCTAGGATTATGTGATGTTTATGTGTTAGGTTTTGGGTTTGAAATTCGATTGATGTGTTGAGATTAATTGGGGATCCGTTTGGGTTAATAACTTAATTATCTTGTTAAAATTGTTTATACTCTTGTTTGGTAATCTAAAAACGGGTATTCGAAAGGAATCCGTAATTTTTACTAAAATAGGAACGAATTAATCGGCCTGTCTTTAGTTGATTATAAGTGAATGATATTCGAAAGGAGTCATTAACAACAATTTTTACAAGTAGTTATTCACACAAACGCTAGCTACTAAATTAAGAGAAATCGGTTTAGGAGTTGGTAAGCTATTCGAAAGGAAGCTTATAAATTAATTCTCACACATCAGCTTGGAACTTTATGCACAATATCTTGAGGTGTTAACGGTATTCGAAAGGAATCGTTGCATGGTTAGGGAATTGGAGAAATCCGGTATTCGAAAGGAACTTAGGATTTTACATTAGAAGTTTATCGATATTTTCATACCTAAGAGATAACGCATATTCATTAACGGTCCAAGCAAGCGTTTCTTTTATTCATATTTGAAATCTTAAATATTTTTACTGTTATTATAAGCAAGTCTTCACTAAGACTAAAACCAACTTGTTACTCGTTACGCGTTTTTATAAACTAATACTTCCAACTATAAATAGTCCCTGTGTTCGAACCCGATATTTGCTAATACTATTTTACAACTGACAAGGGTACACTGCCCGTGTCATAATCTAGTAAAGGTTAATTTTGGGAAAACTAGATTTTTCGCATCAAGTTTTTGGCGCCGCTGCCGGGGACTTGATTTAGTTGAAGTTTTTAGTTTATTGTTTGATTACTTGTTTGAATATTTTTCACGGGTTTTTTTTTTTGTTTGTTTGTGTTGTGATTTTCAGGATTATTGATTGTGTATGTACTTGAGATCCCAAGGGAAACAAGTGCAAAGTCCTCTTTCGGATCCGGAAAAACTTTTGAGGAAACGGGGTTTAGGAGCAGCCGCTTCGGTAGTTTATAGTGAAAGCATATCCTCCGAGGAGGAAGTTGAACCAGTTTTTGAAGAAGAAATGTCAGAAAACGGAGATGATGATATACTAAGAAACAACCCACCCAATCCTTTTGACATACCGATGATCGATAGGAATAGGATAGTACCACAGACGAATGGGTCGGCCATTGTGGTACCGGATTTGGGGGATGACTTTTCCGTTAAAGGTCATCACTTAAAGATGATTCAAGATAGTACTTTTGACGGACATTTCAAGTCCGACCCGCACAAGCATGTGGCGAGTTTCATAGAGACATGTAGAATGTTTTGATATGGAGCGGGTCACGAGGAAAGCGTTATGCTAAGTTTGTTTCCATCGTCTCTCACGGGAGAGGCGAAAACGTGGTTTAATGAATTAGAGCCGGGTACGATTGCAACTTGGGAAGAAATGAGGGAGCTTTTTGTAACAAGATTTTTTCCACCCATCTTGCGCAGGAAGCTATTGAACCAAATCCGTTCTTTTCAACAATGGGACAACGAGACCATAACAAGTGCTTGGATTAGGCTTAAGGAATTGTTAAGGAACTGCCATGGGCACGAGTTAGATAAAGATGAAGTTATTGATATCTTCTACTACAGTTTGGATAGTCGTTCTCAACACGACTTGGATTTGGCGGGTGGTGGCAGTTTCCTATACAAGTCACCAAACGAGGCTCACCGAATGATGGAAGACCAAGTTCAAGCTCATATTGCTAGGGATCGGGTTAATAGGAATAGGAGAGTTAGAGGAACGGTGAACCAAGTTGAAGAAGGAGGTAGTAGTGGTAGCAACAAAGAAGTGGTGAACGAGATTAAAGCCTTGGGTAATGAAATGAAAAACCGAATGGGTCGTTTGGAAAAAGATGTACACTTAGTGAAGAACGGTTGCGGGAAATGCGGGGGACCTCACTACACGGATGATTGTGAGCCGAAATCTGAGGAGGCTAACTATGCCAACTATGGGTATCAAAACCGGGGAAATAGTGGGTATGGAAATAAGAATCAGGGAAACAGAAATGAGGCGAGATTTCAACCCAACCAATCGAAACAAAAGGAGGAGCATACCGAACAGAATTTTGAGGAAATGATGAAAGATTTTGTCTACTCCCAAAAGGCGGCAAATGATATTATGGCTAACTCCATGAAAGGATTCACCGCAAAATGGGAGCAAAACCAACGGAACACCCAAGCTAACATGCAAGACTTGGAGCGAAAATTTGAAAGATTAAGTGAAAAGTTCTCGAACCGACCAACGGGTCAAATGCCAAGTTCAACCCAACCAAATCCGAGGCAAAATCAAAACAACACCGGAGGATCATCGAACCAAGGGTCGAAGTATGTACCACCAAATAATCGTGATGAGCAAGTGAACGTTGTGGAGACTAGGTCTGGACCTAAGTATGGGGGGGACCGAAAAATGGTGCTGAACAAAGACAAAACGGAAATTTCAGCTGAAACAGACATCTTGCGCCGCAACAACAGGGACTTGCGCCGCAACTCGTACTCCGTGGGGAACCCGATTGTCATTGACCAACCAATTGCGCCGCAAGATAATGTAGTTGCGCCGCAACTCGAGATCCGAGACTTCGAAAAGAACCATGAACCCATCGATAGTGATTCGGACGACGAGGAAGAGATAGAAATGGAGTCGAAACCTGGGAAGGAACCAAAGGGTGATAATAAAGAAAAAGAACCGGAAATCGAACCAAAAGGGCCATACAAGCCACATATCCCATATCCGCATAGACTTCGAAAAGAAAAGAAAAAGGAACAATACGGGAAATTCATCGAGTTAATGAAAACTGTTAAGATTAATGTTCCTTTAGTTGATCTTATTGCGGGTATGCCAAATTATGCAAAATTCATGAAGGAACTCGTGAGCGGGAAAGGTGATTACATGGAGAAAATCACCGCGTTCTTAAATGCCGAATGTTCAGCAATTGTGAAGAGGTCTATTCCACCGAAACTTGAAGACCCCGGAAGTTTTCTTTTAACTTGCACTTTTAACGATACATTTACTTTTAGTGCATTAGCGGATTTAGGGGCAAGCATTAACTTAATGCCCTACTCTATTTACACTAAATTGTCTTCAAATGTTTTAACCCCAACACGTATGAGCATAAGATTGGCCGATCGATCTTATCAATATCCATTGGGTATTGCCGAAAATATGCTCATACGGGTTGGAGAATTTTTATATCCCGTGGATTTTGTTATTCTTGAAATGGAGGAGGATGAAAAAGTTCCTCTCATTTTGGGTAGACCATTTTTGAACACCGCGGATGCTATCATCCGGGTTCGGGATACCGAAATTTCTTTGGGTTTGGGTGATGAAAGGGCAACATTTTCTTTGAATCAAGCAATGAAACATTCATATTCTACTGATGAATCTTGTTTTAGAATTGATGTTATAGATGAAGCTTATGACCTCGATTGGGAAGGCATTTTGGAAGCAGAGGCGGAAATGGAAATGCTGAATTCCATTGTTAAAGAAGAGGCGAATGATGAGGAAAGCTCGAATGAAGTGAAGGAGTTGGTAGTTAACGACGGGGAGAGGATCAAAACTTCTATTGAGGATCCCCCGAAGGATTTGGAACTTAAGCAATTACCGGCACATCTAGAGTATGCATTCTTAGATGGTAATTCTAGTCTCCCAATTATTATTTCGTCCTCACTTTTGGAAGACGAGAAGGTTAAATTACTAACGGTCCTTAAAAGCCATAAAAAGGCTTTCGCTTGGCGTATTTCTGATATTCCGGGTATAATTTACCCGATAGCAGATAGCCCCTGGGTTAGTCCGGTCCATTGTGTGCCCAAGAAAGGTGGAATGACTGTGGTATTGAATGAAAAGAACGAATTGGTACCGACAAGAACAGTGACGGGCTGGAGGGTTTGTATCGATTATAGGAGGTTAAATGAGGCGACTCGAAAGGATCATTTTCCATTGCCATTTATGGATCAAATGATAGAAAGGTTGGCGGAAAACGAGTTTTATTGTTTTCTTGATGGTTTCTCGGGTTATTTTCAAATTCCAATTGACCCCGAGGACCAAGAGAAAACAACATTTACTTGTCCTTTCGGTACCTTTGCTTATAGACGGATGCCATTCGGGTTATGTAATGCACCGGGAACATTTCAGAGGTGTATGATGGCGATTTTTCAGAATATGGTTGAGAATTCTATGGAGGTTTTTATGGACGATTTTTCGGTTTATGGGAGTTCATTTGATGGTTGTTTAGAAAGTTTAGATAAGATGCTAGCACGGTGTGAAGAAACAAATTTGGTGCTTAATTGGGAAAAATGCCATTTCATGGTGAAGGAAGGAATAGTATTGGGGCACAAAATTTCTAAGGCGGGAATTGAGGTTGATAGAGCAAAGATTGAAGTTATAGCAAAGTTACCACCTCCAACGAACGAGAAATCAGTTAGAAGCTTTCTAGGACACGCGGGGTTTTATAGGCGGTTTATTAAGGATTTTTCAAAGATAACTAGGCCGATGACTCGTTTGTTAGAGAAGGATACAAAGTTCGAATTTTCGGAGGATTGTATGAAGGCATTTGAATTGTTGAAGGAAAGATTAACGAACACACCCATTCTAATCTCGCCAAATTGGGATCTACCCTTTGAGTTGATGTGTGACGCGAGCAATTTTGCGGTAGGGGCGGTATTGGGTCAAAGGATTGAGAAACATTTTAGGCCGATTTATTTTGCAAGCAAGACATTAAATGAAGCTCAGCAAAATTATACCACTACCGAGAAGGAATTACTAGCTGTTGTGTTCGCATTCGATAAATTTCGGTCTTATTTGGTATTGAGTAAAACGGTAGTGTTCACGGATCACTCGGCCTTGAAGTTTCTGTTTTCAAAGTTAGATGCGAAGCCGAGATTGATTAGGTGGATCTTACTTTTGCAAGAATTTGATGTGGAGATCCAAGATAAGCGGGGTAGAGAAAATGTGGCGGCGGATCATTTGAGCCGTTTGGAGAATCCGAGTCTTGGAGCTTTGAATGAGGAGGATATTCGAGACACCTTTCCGGATGAAAGATTGGCATTTGTTGGAAAAGCAGTTGGTGAACGGGGTCCTTGGTACGCCGACATAGCCAATTATTTAGCGGGTGGAGTCGTTAGTAGATTGCTTACTTATCAACAACGGAAAAAGCTATACTCGGATGCCAAGTATTACTTTTGGGAGGAGCCGTTTCTATTTAGAATGTGTGCCGATGGAATGGTGAGAAGGTGTGTTTATGGAGCCGATACAAGGCGAATTCTCGATGAATGTCACCATGGTCCAACGGGAGGGCATTATGGTCCAACCGTGACGGGAAAGAAGGTGTTTGATGCGGGTTTCTATTGGCCTACTATTTTTAAGGAAGCACACACCTTAGTGAGGACATGTGATTCGTGTCAAAGGCAAGGTACGGTTACAAAACGAGACGAGATGCCGCAACAAAGTATACAAGTGTGCGAAGTTTTTGATATTTGGGGAATTGATTTCATGGGGCCGTTTAAACCGTCGAACAAAAATGTCTACATCTTGGTGGCGGTGGATTATGTATCTAAATGGGTCGAGGCAAAGGCACTACCTACTAATAATGCTAACGTTGTTATTGATTTTTTACGAAGTTTGTTTTGTAGGTTTGGCATGCCAAAAGCTTTGATAAGTGATCGGGGAACCCATTTTGCAAACACCCAAATGGAAAAAGTTTTGAAGAAATATGGGGTACAACACCGGTTTTCGACTTCCTACCACCCTCAAACAAGTGGGCAAGTCGAAAACACCAATCGGGCGATTAAACGGATTTTGGAGAAGACGGTCAACAATAACCCGTCTTTATGGTCAAAGAAATTGGATGAAGCATTATGGGCATTTAGGACAGCTTACAAGACTCCGATTGGGACCACCCCGTTCAAGATGCTATATGGGAAAACGTGTCATTTACCCATGGAGATAGAGCATAAGGCGTATTGGGCGCTTAAAGAGTGTAGCATGGATTTACTAGCTAGTGGTGAAACCAGATTTCTACAACTCCATGAGTTAGACGAGTTAAGATGGAACGCATACGAGAATTCCGCTCTTTATAAGGCGAGAACTAAGATGGTCCATGATTTGAAAATTAGGCGGAAAGAGTTTAAGGAAGGGGACAAGGTGCTTTTGTTTCAATCGAAGTACAAATTTAAAGCACCTAAGTTGAGATCAAAGTGGACGGGTCCTTACTTGGTGAGACGGGTCTTTTCGGGTGGATATGTGGAGCTAGAAACGGATGAGGGCGGATCATTTATCGTTAATGGTCAAAGAGTCAAACTTTATCATGAGGAAGATGAGGAGAACGGTATGACGATGGAGGATGGGTTTTACCCGTTCTAGATTCTCGGCACAACGAGGAGTCAAGCTCATGACTCGAGGAAAAAACGAGCACTTCCGGATTAAACCCCGGTTTGTTGTATCATTTCTCTTTTAATTTCTCTTATTTTGGTTATTTTTGCTGATTCTAGTTATTTTAGTAACTTAGGAGTTTTAAAAGTATGGTTTTGTATAAGTGTTTAAGTAATTTAAAAAAAAAAAAAAAAAAAAAAAAAAAAAAAAAACAAACGGAATAAAACACCTCGGCTCCTCACTTGCGCCGCATCTTATTATCCTGCGCCGCAAGTCCGGATCCGAGGGTGGTTGTAATTTGGGTGTTTCTTTTTCTTGCGCCGCAACTCTTTTTCCTGCGCCGCAAGACCATCAGGTGTGGTTAAAAGTAGGGTCTCAGACCAGAAAAAAAAAAACAAAACAAAAAGAGAAAACAAAAAAAACACACACTCATCTCAATTCGATTTCTCATCACATCTTTTCTAAAAATCAATCAATTCATCCATGAGGAGATCGGTATGTTTGTTTATTCCTTTTAATTTCTCAATTTTAGTTTAATTAGGGTTCTTGATTTGCAATTGATTTGGGGGAAAGTTTAATTAGGGTTCTTTAGTAGTAACATTAGTTAATTAAGATAAGTTTTAGCCTAATATCGTTTAGCTTTAGGATTCTTAGGTTTTGATTTGGTCATGTTGGGGTTTCCTTTGTTGCTGCAGATCTCGCCCAGAAAATACCCACTTGCGCCGCAAGAGGAAGTAGTTGCGGCGCAAGAAGGGCCTCAGACCTGACATCTTAAAAAAAAATGTAGTCTAACAAATGTAGTTTGTTTTGTCTTTGTTTTTGTTTATTTTTGTAGGGCAAACGTCAAGCGGTTGGGGAGCCGGAAGTGGGAGAATCATCCACTGCGCATCGAGTGACCCGCCCACCGGTTCCATCCACTGAATCAATGCTTATGAAACAGGAATCGCACCCTTGGCTCAAATGTCCGGGATGCACGGCTGATGAAAAAATCAGATTTAATAACAACTTGGCCTTACTTCAGGATAAAGCGGTTCATCCCCCGAAGTTCTTGGATTGGAGTATGCTCGATAATTTGGGAATAACTGCAGAGTTGAACCCGTTCCTGACTACTCGGTTTGTAAAATGGGTAGGAGCGGCACCTTTTGAGGTGGAAGTTTGGAAGAAAGCATTCAGTGTCCGAGAGAATATTTATCGAGAACTTTGTCTCGAGTTTTACTCTACCTTGACAGTTGACCCGGTCCCGGATAATAGTTATGAGGTTTACGATGCAAAGATAATCCAGTTTCGGTTAGGGGGGAAAGCTCATGAGGTCACCCTGCCACATTTTGGGTATTTGACGGGTTTATTCACTGAAGCTGAATATATGGATAAACCCAATATGGCGAATTATATTGTTGAGGGAAGTTGGAACTGGAATGCAATCCGGAGTAAGAAAAATGAGGTGTGGTTTGATTTGTCCGGACATAGGCCTCACGCCTCCACCAATAAAGCGAACAATCTCACGGATCCAATAATTAGAGTGCTTGAAAAAGGAATCTCCAATTCATTCTTGCACCGGTTTCAGCATCAGGACAAAGTTTATCTCGATGATTTGTGGCTGTTGTATTTCTTCGCAAAAAGGGACCCGGCTGAGTATGTGAATGCCCCGTGGGCACTGGTTGAGTATATGAACGAGAAAGGGTCGGGACGACAAGCCGCAGGGCCTATGGTTTGTGGCCATTTTATTACGAGGATAGCAAAGAATTTGGGTGTTCTGACTCAGGCAGGGATTCAAAAGTGCAGTCCACCAGTGGGATGGAAGATGGTTACAATGAATGATTTGCTTCGGGCAAAAATTATAACCGCAAACAGAGTTTATGTTGGTCATGTGCAAGAGGAAGCGGGTGACGGTGCTGAGGAAGAGAATGAGGAGGAAGAGGGTAACGCGAACGCAGCGGGAGCGGTTCCCCCACAACCTGGCCCGTTTGATTTTAACCCCATGATGCAGGAACTGTATAGGATTGGGCGCCGAATGGACGAGACATATGCGGAGGTTCATCAGATCAGGACAGAGGTCGATAGGACCCGCTCGGATGTTCACCAGTTTGGGGATTATACGCAGTACCACATGGCGCGATACCAGCCCATGTGGGAATATATGACCACTTCCCAGTACCATGTGCATCATCCCGAGGCAGCGAGTGGGTGGACTGAATACAACCCACCTCCCATGTGGTACCAACCACCACCTACTGATGAGGAGTGAAGAAGTTGAAGCCGTTTGTGGGGCTTATTTGATTGTTGTTGTACTTTATGATGTCGAACTATTTACTTTTCAGTTGTGTCGGGTCGCGTTTGGAACTATTTTATCTTTCGTTGCTTAGGATATATGTTTATGCTCATTAACGTGTTTGTTTATGTGTTTGTACCTTACCAAGACTGGCATTAAGTTCAGCACGTGCGGAGTAGACTCGGAATTCATACCACATCAAACGGAACTAGCACGGTGTTATCTCTTTTTTTCCCTTTTATTTTTTTCTAATTTTATTTTAATTTCCCTTTTAGTTAGATTTTCTTTTGATGGAACACATTAGGGACAATGTGTTAGTCAAGTATGGGGGGTGAGTCGGGAAATTAGTTAGTTTTGTCCCCTATATCCATTACGGTTTGAGTCGGATTTGCTTAGGGACAAGCAAATGCTTAAGTATGGGGGGTTTGATATCGCTCATTTATACGAGTTTTTCATAGCGATATTTGTTATGTTTTGTGTCCTAAACGTAATGGATAGACCCCGTATTGCTTATATTTTGTGTAAAGTGTGTTTTATAGGTTCTCAACTCACCATGTCTTACCGACAAGAAAGAGTTGATTCACCTTGAGGGTACGGCTCTTGGTGTGACACATCAAATCCGTTGATGGTTGCCAGGTTACCCAAAACTGGATGGTTTTCACTTGCCATGGTCCTAGACTGAAAAGTGGCTAATCCAAGGGGGTACGGCTTCTGGTAAAGACATATCAAATCCGTTGATAGCTGTAATAGCTTGCTTAAAGCTATAGGGTGTTCAACTCACCGATGCTTCATTGCTAAGAATTGGCGAGTCCAGAAGGGTACGGCTTCTGGTAAAGACATATCAAATCCGTTGACGGCTGTGATGGTTTGCCTAAAATCATCAGGGTACCCCCACTCACCATTGATTCACGTTCTAAGAGTTGGGCTGGGTTCTAGTCTCCCAGGGTGATGCTTATTCCACCAGAAAGACTGGCTAGCCCAAGAGCGAGCAGCTACTTGGTAAAGGCTCATCAAATCTGCTCATGTTGCTGTAAAGATTCAACACGATGCTGATTTGTTTCAAGCTTTGGAGAAGCTTCTAGTGTTCCTTGGTGCGGCGGTTCTATTGGTTCTTGTGCTGCTGTTGTTCTTTTTGCTGGATCAATCCTCAAGCTTTATTGCACTGTGTACCAGGAAACTTGAACTCAACAGGTCAAATTCAAGTTTAGGGGAGGATTGTTAGGACCATTGTAATAAATAGACTAGGAGTGTGTTTTATAGGTTTTAGTTATGTTTGGAGTTATTGGAGGCGATTTGGGACCAAAAGGAGCTAAGCAAACAAGTCAGGGATCAATTGGTCTAATGTTGCGCCGCAACTCCTACCTACTGCGGCGCAAGTGATTGACACCCAAATCAGTACCAGCCTCGGAAGCCGAGTTGCGGCGCAACTCCTACCTATTGCGGCGCAATTGAAGGGGCTACAGATCATGGTGCTTGCGGATCACTAGTTGCGGCGCAAGACACATGAGTTGCGGCGCAACAGATGCAGTTACGAAATTGTGTTTTTATTCCTAATTAAGGGGGAGCCCAAAGAGTTAGTGGGACATTATGGCTGAACGTTTTTTTTAAAACTACCAGGAGGAATATATAACAAAGGAGTGAGTGGAAGATCAGAGAACAAGCATTACCATCATACACAGAAGCATCATCTATCATAACACATCATCATAATCATAATTTTCTGTTGAACAATCGTTGTTTTCAATTTCTACTTTGTTAATTTGGGAGATCATTGGAACCTATTTCTCAGTTTGGTATTGAATCTTCTATCATTTTAATTGCAATTTGAAGTATGTCTTTTACATATTTAATTGTGTTTGTTACGATCATGAGTAGCTAATTTCTTAATACGTTTGCTAGGATTATGTGATGTTTATGTGTTAGGTTTTGGGTTTGAAATTCGATTGATGTGTTGAGATTAATTGGGGATCCGTTTGGGTTAATAACTTAATTATCTTGTTAAAATTGTTTATACTCTTGTTTGGTAATCTAAAAACGGGTATTCGAAAGGAATCCGTAATTTTTACTAAAATAGGAACGAATTAATCGGCCTGTCTTTAGTTGATTATAAGTGAATGATATTCGAAAGGAGTCATTAACAACAATTTTTACAAGTAGTTATTCACACAAACGCTAGCTACTAAATTAAGAGAAATCGGTTTAGGAGTTGGTAAGCTATTCGAAAGGAAGCTTATAAATTAATTCTCACACATCAGCTTGGAACTTTATGCACAATATCTTGAGGTGTTAACGGTATTCGAAAGGAATCGTTGCATGGTTAGGGAATTGGAGAAATCCGGTATTCGAAAGGAACTTAGGATTTTACATTAGAAGTTTATCGATATTTTCATACCTAAGAGATAACGCATATTCATTAACGGTCCAAGCAAGCGTTTCTTTTATTCATATTTGAAATCTTAAATATTTTTACTGTTATTATAAGCAAGTCTTCACTAAGACTAAAACCAACTTGTTACTCGTTACGCGTTTTTATAAACTAATACTTCCAACTATAAATAGTCCCTGTGTTCGAACCCGATATTTGCTAATACTATTTTACAACTGACAAGGGTACACTGCCCGTGTCATAATCTAGTAAAGGTTAATTTTGGGAAAACTAGATTTTTCGCATCAATCAGTCCCACACAAGATTCCCCTGCTGCAAAAAAGAAGAAGCTGCCAAAACTTGGCCAGTCATCCAACGTCCCATATCATTGCTTAGAAGTTAAGCTTAACCAAGGCCATTGGATGCAATTTTCACCTTGCCAGCTCCAAAACAATACAAAAATCAGTCACATGATATTCAAAATGCCAAAACCCTCAAGGGCATTTCTGGGACTTCACCAAGCATTAGGGTTTCATTTTTTATGTTTTCTAGACATCATTGTAAGCCCATAAAAGGTATAGGACTCAGTCACTTAGCCTTTGCTCTTGAATTTTCCTTTGTTCAAAGTTCTGTAAATCTCATTTTCTAAGTAATGAAATGAGTTTGAATCTTTGAAGAAAAGTCAAGTGCCATTGTTATTTCCTGCTTGTTTATGTTTATTGTTTGCTAAAACCTGAATCTCAAAACGTTTTCACAAGGAGTGTGCAAAAGTTTGCACATTGTCCTATAGCTTGATATTTTGATGAGTTTCTTGGTACACCTTGGAGTTCTTGGGCTATAAAGCTGATCATAACATCCTGATATTGTGATATCAAGGTGTTGTGAAGCTTATAACTTGGGGATAATCAAGTGTGGGGTACAAGAGTTGCATTAATCAAGGCTTTGTGACTTTACTGTTTTTATATAATTGCTTCTAACCTTGTTGAATCTTAGTAGGAGTTTGTGTGGAAGCTTGTGCTTGTTCTTGGTAGAACATAAGCTCAAAATTCGTGGGTGTGGATGTACATCCATGAGGTTTGCACCATTCTATCCAAAATCTGCTTAAAACCTTGATTTTTGGTGATATTGTGTGCTACTTGTGTTCTTGTGGAATTTGTGGCTTAATCTTGCTTAATACTGCATATTATACTTGTTAATGTGTTTGATTGGGCTTGGGTGGTCTTGAAATACACTTATACTTGTTTTAAATTGATTTGAAAAAGATAAGGGGTGTTTGGGATTATCTGTTTAAGATCATAAGTTGTTATTGTGTTATTGGAAGTGCTTTGTTTAAGTTGGTATATGTTATTGGCTTGGTTGAGTACTAGTTTCTGCAAGTTATAGGCCTTAAACCTTTGAATCACAAATTGTGCTATATCTAATTGGATTTGACTGATTTTGACCTAAGATTTTGGTAATACTTAGAGTATATGCATGCTTAGGGCTATAAGTTGTTAAATCATTTTTAATATAATTTGGTTTGAAGATTTGAGTGTTTGAATTTGGCTTGTTGGTCAAGTACATCATCAAAGTAAAAATCTGCTTGTGTTAGTGTTCATCAGTAACCTTATTATGCTTGAATCTTGATTTAGGCTTTGAATCATTGCATGAAACATGTTTAAACTTGTTCATTTGAGTTTATTATAGCTTGTATATGCTTTTGGTGCAATTTGGTTGGCTGAAATTTGCTAAAACAGCTTATAAGTGCTTAACTGCTTATTGTTCAAGTCTGGTACATGTCTGATGCTTAAATGAACTAACTGTAAAAATTGGCTGACTGTGATTGTGTTTTTGTGATTGCTATTGACTCCTTATGATTAACTGATCATTTGGGTGCCTTTGTGAAACTTGAATCCACAAAAAGTCATATAAGACAAAAAGTCAATTAAGTCAAGCAGTAGAAAAAGTTTCCACTGCCCAGACACGAAAACTAGCCCCTGTTAGTGTAATTTTGCATTCAGCTTATTAATAAGCCATATTGGCTTATCCTGACCTATAACCACTTACTTTTTGTGATCAATCTTCATCATTTGACCCATTTGATTGAACTGGAGCTTATCTGACCTTGACTTTGACTTTTTGATAGAAAACTCATAAAGTTGACTTTTAATTAAGGGCTTATTTTCTTATTTCCGCTTATTGAGTGAACTTATTTGAAAACTTTTTGTTGATTAAGCTTATTTAAGTCATTTAAAAGCTTTTGAAACTTTAATCAGCTCTTGGGGTGGCCTAGAACTCGAAAACGACTATTTTGTCGTTTTGTGAAGATAGCTTTTTGCTTTTTCAGGCTTATTCCTTGTGCTTATTTCAAATTTCTTTTTACATAACTCTTAGGTAACTCAAAAGAAGCTTGTGTGTCTAATTTGAGCTTATGGCATCAGCTTATAGCTTAATTGGCCAAAAAGTCCATTAAGAATAAGCTACTTTGAAATAAGCTAGCTTATACTCTTTTTCAGCTTTTGGGCCTTCAGAGTTTTGTGTTTAAAATCAAATTTTGAGTCAGATAGGAGTTTTTGGGCTTATTTGGACAATATTTTTCTTATTGGGCCTTAATAAGCCCATTAAGCTAACTGTTTGGACTTTTGGCCCATTCTAGGCCCATTAGGGGTATTTAGGTAATTTTAACTTCATTTCTGAGTTTATTAGGTTAAAATAAGCTAGTTTGCAAGTTTTTAGAATTTTTTATAAATTTTGGATTTTTAATATTATTTTATTATTATTTTATTATTAAAAATTAAAATTTAGATTTTTCAAGTTTTTATATTTTTCTTAGGTTAAATACATTAAGTTAGGAATTTTAAAGTTTTTAGAATATTTTTATTGTCCTTAGATTAATTTTTATAATTATTTTAAGTTTAAATGGTTTTTAATTGTTTTTAAGTAGTTTTAATTAATTTTAAAATTTTCAAAAATAGTTTTAAATTAAGTTAAGTCATTTTAGAGGTTTACAATTGAAAAAATCTCATTTTGGGCTTTTTGTTAATTAAATTAATTTTTTAGGATTTAATTAGCATTAAAAAATAATTATTTAATTAAATAAAAAGTTTGAGTGATTTATGATTTTTTGTATACTCTAATTACATTTTTTAGGATTTATTGCAAATTTCTAGGAATTTTTAGGATAAATTTTGAATTTTGTCACTTTTTCCGGTTTTACGTGTACGACATTTCGTCTTAGTTTAATTCGTCATTGTAACCGTCATTCTCTTCTTACCTCGCCTCTATTTTCATTTCTCATAAT
The DNA here is from genome assembly GCA_025667525.1 of Glebionis coronaria. Classification (NCBI taxonomy): domain Eukaryota; kingdom Viridiplantae; phylum Streptophyta; class Magnoliopsida; order Asterales; family Asteraceae; genus Glebionis; species Glebionis coronaria. The sequence goes on along the minus strand of CM046880.1, from coordinate 335,524,406 downwards.
CATAATCACATCATTAATCATCTCTTAACACACACACCAAGCCTCCTTGAGAACGATCCCCACTTTGGGTCATAACTTGTGGTTTTCCTAAATCACTTGTGTACTTACCCTAATTACGCTTTGTTTTCCTAAAAAAGGTTGTAAAATACTTCAATATCAAGACCCTAAGCCTATGAAGCCCCCAAGGCTTCGAATAATAATGTGACACCCCAGGAAAATCCCACATCAGTTGTGGCCAGGAGAGATCCATGGTTCATAAGATAACAGTCACCTTCTCATGACACAACACGTTTTGTGGTCTACTGAAAGTGGGTTCTTAGGAACTGGCAGTTAAGCATGCTCATGTCAGAGTAGTACTTGGTTGGGTGACCAGCTGGGAAGTACTTACAAGAGAGCCACAAAGCAAAGCCGTGAGCCTGCGGGCAAAGCGGACAATATTGTAGTCTGAGTAGACGGGATGTTACAACTAAACTCACCATAGATGATGATTGTGAGTCGGTAGACGACACCATATATAAAGGTGTGATTGGTAGTTTTTTGTAGCTAACGAAAAGTCGACCAGATATCATGTTTAGTGTTTGCCTTTGTGCTCGCTTCCAAGAGGCTCCCAAAACCTCTCACCTTGAAGCGGTTAAGCGTATCTTCCGATACATTAAAGGCACTGTACATTTAGGATTATGGTATCCTAAAGGGACCGACATAGAACCATAGTATACGCGGACTCGGATCATGCGGGAATCTATGTGCACCGGAAAAGGACTAGTGGAGTTTGTACCTTCATGGGTTGTTGTTTAACTTCTTGGTTCTCTAAGAAACAAACCGCTCTTGCTATATCTACCACGAAAGCCAAGTATGTGAGTGCTGGAAAAGCGATGAAGCAAGCGCTTGTTGATTACGGGATTACACTCAATGATGTTCCTATCATGTGTGATAATAAGGGTGCAATAGACCTTAGTAAGAATCCCGTGCAACATTCGCGAACTAAGCAAATAGAGATTCACTACCATTTCCTTTGGGATAATGTTCAAAAGGGGAACATTTCGATTGAGAAGGTGTCGTCGGTATAAAACTTAGCCAACATCTTCACTAAGCCACTTAAGAGGGAACCTTTTAATTACTTACGTCTAGGTCTATGTTTAATGGAACATATACCTTAATTGCGCATTTTCATTAATCTAGTCTTCTTTTTTGAGTCTTTTCTTTATTTGAGCTATTGAGTCTCTTAAACTCTTTTTTAAAATTTCCTCTTCTCTTTTTCAAATATCTCAAAGTTCTTTTGAAAATGGTCGAGAAATGTTTTTGCATTGTTAATTCAATCTAAAAACGTTTTTCGTGGATTTTTGCTATTGATATTGAGCATACATAATTCATATGTATGAGTCTCTCAAATATAACAAGAACGCCATTGAATTATGGAGGATCATTGTGTCACGACTATGTGTCTAGATTAACACACTTCCAACATCGATTTTACTTTAAAATCCATGTATTTTGGTCAAAGTCGTGTTTGGTGAGTTCTTGTGTGTTTCTTAGTCCTTTATTGCTTTTAAGCATGTCTCTATGATTAGTTGGATAGAAAATTAGGATTTGCTGAATTGGAAAATTCTGGTTTTCCCACAAATCACACCTTTTGTGGGCGATTCCTTAATATCTTTATTGAACCATAGGCTGAAAGGAACCGTGAGCAGAAACTTTAGATTTCAAGTTTTCTGTAACTCCAAATTTACTCCAACACTTTTTGGAATCTTTGTTTCAAACCTTTGACCACCCCAAAATTATCTTGTGCTTTCTCTACTTAACCCTAAGCATTTTGCATCCTTTTCTCAAATCAAAATGTGTTATTCAGCAAATGAAAGCCTTGATTCTCCTCTATTTTCCCTAATTTCATTGAATCCAAATTCACCCAAGAACACATTCAATAAAATTTCTTCTCCTTCTAAGAAAATTGATTTTGGAAAATTCTTCTATTCCATCACTACCATTTTGTGTTCTTCCCCCTTCACATGATAATGTCATGCATCATGGAACATATTGTCGTTGTTGTCAATATCAACATCTTTCCATGTCTCATATCTATGAGGAATTGATTTACCTCAAAAGTCTCCTAGTCAAGCCTCCTCTTCACTATGACTATGAGACAATTGCCAAGCCACCACCACCTCCTTCCGCCACCACCTTGTCTTTTATTTAAGCATGTGGATTGCTTATTTCTAAGACATATAAATCAAGCAAATCTAAGAGTTCTAATTTAACTAGGATTAGGCTTATACTTTTCTTTTGGCTTGTTTTTCATACATCTTTGTATGACTTGTTTCCTTGTATCTTTTTCATGTTTTTAACATGACTTATTATGGATCTTTGTTATCTTTATCTTCTCTTCTTATTTCCCTTTTTGTGTGACCATTGATATATCTTGTTGGGTGTTTCTTTTCTTCTTCTAACCCTTTTATGTAGCTTGTCATCATAGCTTGATTCCTTGGTGCCCCAAGCAAGGGAGAGCATTTGTAAAGTCTGATTTTTCTCTTCTACAAAGACTTTTGCAACCTTTTTGCTTCGACAAAGGGGGAGAAATGAAATAAACTCGTCTTCAAAAATCTTTTTTTTACACTTGATTGAGTTTATGTATTGTTGAAATCAAAAAGGGGAGATTGTTAATACAATGATGCCTAAAAACGTTACTTGCATTTTTCGGTCTCGCTTTGTTTTGATTACGACGATATATAAAAAAAGCATTTACGAAAACAACGAAAATCGAATTCTTGAGCAAGTATTTTTCATTTCATCTATTATCACTTAATGTATGAACAAACAAGTTTTTTACCTTAACTAAGTGATCAAGGATTTAGTTTTTCTTAAAACTCACCTTTTATTAAATGTGACAAAAGTTTTTGTTAAACTTTATTTTTAAGAAAATGTTTTATTAAATTAGAAATTTGAAAATTTGAAAATTTGAAAATGGCATTATCCATATGGTTTAGGAATATCCTTTGAGGATAAATATTCCACCAGATGCGACTAACCCACTTTGTCTTATAAATAGTTGAGTTCTTGTGTATTTCAGACCACTCTCAAAAAGAGCCATTGGGACTTTGTCTTATAAATAGTTGACCATTTCCAGATTTTCTCTTCACCTCATTTCCAGATTTTCTCTTCTGTTTGCACTTGAGAGGATGAGATGGGAGGAGAAAGATTCACTTCTAAACAAGTAGTAATCAACCAAATAACCAAGTGTTGTGTCTACCTCAAGATCCATTGAATCAAACATTTATTTCATTCTTGTGTTGTTGTAGAGATCCAAATTATTATGTAAATTTGGAAGTTGTGTATGTACTGTGGTTAATACTTAGGCTTTAAAGTATATTGGTGTAGATTGGTCCGAGCTAAGATTAGGGCTCGACTTTTAGCTTAGAGTTGGAAATTGGTTAAGTGACGTGTACGGTTTCTCTACCTTAAGGAGCTTGTTGATTAGTGAACTCGCGAGTAAGGAGTACTCGAGGAGTGGAGTAGGAACGAGGAATGAGCTTCGTTGCCAAACCACTATAAATCCTTGGTGTTGGTTTGATCTTTCTTTTCCTTATCTCTTTACATTCATTATTCATTACTTGCATATACTTGTGATTATTAGTTTAGTTGCACTATCCATTGTCGATATTGTGCATAAGAAGATTTCACATAATCACTCAAGTCTAAGTTTTTTGAAAATAGATTTTTGAAAACCGATATTTAAACAAGTAAATTTAAGAAACTATTTAACCCCCTTCTAGTTTCTACATGTGGGCAGTCTGGTTTGAAATTGCTAGGCTTATTCAGCTTATTTTGCTAAAACAAGTTCACCAAAAAGTATATTTGAGGCCACTGCCTAATATCATTTTTCTGAGTATTGCTGGATATCTGACACAAAGCCAAAAGCTTTGTCAGATATGGATATTAGGGGATTTGTATCTGCTTATTGTTTGTATGAACTGTTGCTTATTTGGATTTTTTTGGCTTATTTGATCTTTGACTGTGCTTAATTCTGACTCCCTACTAGCAAAAAGCAAGTGGGGGTGCCTTGTGTACCAAAAACAAGTAATAATTTTTTTCTGCAAAAACTCCCCTAGCCCAGCTTCGAACCCCTGACCTCTTGTTGGAGGGCTCAGGGCTCTTACCAGTGTACTAGGATACATCTTGTGTTACGACTTGCAAGGCCCAATACTTATACACTTTTCCATTTTGCTTATATATATTAAGCCATAGCTTATAATCGACTTAACAGCTTATTTAGGCCACGTTTTTAGCATCGTTCATTTTTCTCTTGTTTCTTACATCAATTAGGACTTTTTGAGAAAATTTTAGATTTTTCACTTTAAAAATTATCTTCTAGGTATTTTTATATTTTGTTTTTATTAAAAAGTCAATAAAAAATAGATTTACGTGAATTAAAATTTTAAAAAAATATTTTTTAGTTTTAGGATAATATACTTGACTTTTCAAATAAAAATCTTACGTTGGACGTTTCTTGATTATTTTTTATTTTAAGGTTTTTAATTAATTTAAAATTAAATAATAATTAATTAAAAAGTGTAAAAAAGATTTTATTGATTTTTATACTTTACTTATATTATTTAGGAGCTTTTGGTAATTTTTATTAATTTTTAGGAGAAATTTTTATTTTTTTTACCGTTTTGCGTGAAAACGCATTTTTTATTTTAGCTTTGATTTAGCATTGCTAGCCTCAAAATATTGAGTCAAACAAGAATGTTCGATCATAGGTTTATATGTATCATTTCTTAGAACGTTGTAATAAGTAGTAAAATAGTCGGGAATCACATGCTTGACTTTAAGTTATAAAATTCATGTTTAAGGAACAAAAGCTTAAAAGGAAAGCCCGACCCATTAAGATGTAACACATAGAGCCCACTTGCGAGGGACTATATAAACATCCTCCTAGCATGTTAGGAGGGGGTGACTCATTTCATTTTCTCTCTCTTAATCTAATATCACCCAAGTTTCACACACTTTCTCTCTATAGATTTCATATATTTTCTTTACTTATTTCATAGATATATAATGGTGATGTGATTATTATGGGTACAACAATTGTTATCAGAGCCATGGGGTAGATTAGTGATTAGTTTTAGTTTTAGATTGTGTTCATGTGGTTTTTTATTGATCTTCATCTCGCGTCGCAAATTTTCTTTTGTTTTGTGTTTTTGTGGTCTAAATCTTGCTAGAAACCTTCTTCTACCTTTTCTTAGTGATGTGAGTTTTTTATTTTGGTCTGAAACACAAATTATTTTGGCGTTTGGCTCGTTTTACTGATAGTTCAGACGTGACAAACCTTGAGATGGAACGACTACAACAACGGATACGTTTCCTGAGAGAAAAATGCATGGATAGTTTTAGAGGACTTCAATCATCTTTTGAGTGCCTTTCAAAAGTCCTGCTAGACTTAGGTGAATCCACTGGCACGTTCATAAGAACATTCCCCCAAGCCTTGGAGAAACTTGCGGCACAACTTGTCAAAGAAAGACTTCTTAGGAGTGAATGCAAGATCACCTTCACTGAACTCAAGACGACATTTGAAATAACCTTTGATTCAAAATTCCTCATGTCCGCGCGTACAAAGGAGTGCTTCAAGAGACATCATAGAACTGCTCAAACATTCAAAGATGTGATCCTAAGTAACATCCAATCCATTGCACATTATTTCAACAAAACAATAATTCACGAACAAGAGATAAACAAAAGGTTCAAGGCAAGTTGTGGTACAATATCGGGTTATGTGAATGAACGTTGCACCCATCTGGGAACACAAAGCATGGTATGCAGATTGATCGTAGCATATATAGGAAAGAAAGCAGCAGCTTTGGCAAACAAGGCATCGAATCTAAGAATGTCATCATCAATACACCTTCCTACGATAATAGACCTGATTTTGACTATGATCCATTGGAAGATGTACACCATGATGAATTTAATGAGTTTGCCAATGCCAATACACATGAGCATAGTGATCAAACTAAAACCCTTACTGACACATGTATAACAGAAAAGGTTGATAGCTATACTATAACCGTTTCATCAGACATGTGCAATAATGAGTATGAGGATGATCAACATGCAAATGAGTATGATGATGAGGAGCGTGTTGCACTTGCTAATTTAATTGTTAATCTTCAAAAGGATGTTACTAAAACTAGAAAGAGTTAAAAGCAATTAAAAAAGGCTAATGCTACTCTCACTCAAAACTTTAAAGAAAGCAAAGTTGCTCTAATAAAATCCAGTGATACTATAAATAGTTATAGAGCTTAGCTTCTTCAAAAGACTAAAGAGATTGAGGGGTACAAATGGCGTTTAATTGATACTAAAAAGGATGATTTTGAAAATAAATACAACGAGACTCTTGCTTTGTTAGCAAACGAGAAACGTAAATATAATGTTTCCTTAATTGATGAATGTCAAAAAACGTATCTTGCAACAACCAAAGTTAACGAACTTGAACAAGGCTTTCAATGAATAACACTGATTCTGCTAAAATTCTTGATGATAAGAAACAAGAGGTTGAAAAGTTAAAACAAGATTTTAAAAGTAATGACAAAGATACTGAAAAAGTAATGGAACTTAAGGAATAAGTCAACTTTTTGAAGAAAATTATATATAAAACGAATCAATCTATTCAAACTATGATAATGATAGCACCACGGACGTTTTATAAGGGAAAACCAAGTTTTGCAAGTCCTAAGTACCTAGACCAAGCTCAAGCTGAGAACCCGCGCCTTTATCTAGATGAGTCCGAATGGACCTATCCTGATTGTCCTCTTGTTAGGCCTGATAATGAAAAGACATCCCTTTGGGATGCGGAGAGTAGATCACCGGTCAATAAAGATTTTGTGAAACCATACAATTATGCTTATGAAAACAGTCGTTATGGTATTTTCACTCTACAAACAAAGAAGTCTCGTGAGAAATTGGTTTTTGAAAGCAAACAAAGAAGAATTCAATGGAAGAAAATTTTTGCCACTAAGAAATATAACGTTTCTAAATATATTAACTACTTGCCTCTTGATGCTTCTAAAAGAAAAATTAGAAAAACTCTTGCTATTATTAAACATCACATTGATAATTTCCAATCAATTGTTGAAAGAGACTAGAAAAAACGTGAAAACGACAAGTGGAAAAATAAGATTCCTCAGGATATAACTGTGCTTGTGAAAGAACTTTTAATCCCAATTGCGACGACCATAAAAAAAATGTTCTTGAATTTGAAAACTTAATTCGGTCAGAAATGTTTGATGATTTGAAATATGTTGAGTCTATTGAAAAAGAAATTGATGAACTTCAAACTGAAAAATCAGAGTTTTCAAATGAATATGATCTACTCTTAGAAGAATGTATCTCCAAAGATATTTTGTGTGTTACTCTTAAATCTTGTGCTGATATCTCTAATATGTATAAAAGATGGTTTTGATAAAAATGATCTCCAGTCAAAATTATGAAAGAATGACATGTGTAAAATATAGAATAATCAATGGCTGGGAAGGAGAGTAGGTGGGGTACCAATTTTGGGGCATTTATTGACAACTCAAAAAAACCGCAGCTTCTCTTATCAATGTATTCAGATCAAAATCCCTAATTTTATCAACAAAACAAAACACCAATCCCAAAAATCGGATCAAAATCATATAACAAAAAATCAATCAAAATCATCGAACCATATCAGTCTGTTCCCATATCCTTTAATGAAATTCGAACCATATCCGATTCATATAACAAAAAAATCATCGAACCATATCCGATTTCTACAAAATCAATCAAAATAGTGTATGTTCTTAAAACCGTATTATCCCCAATTCAATTCACACATCATTACCAGATCCCAAAAAAAACATCTAACTAATTGACAACAAAATGGGTTGTTTGATTTTTTTTTAAAAGATGTTATGATTATCAACAAAGTCTCATCATCATACCTACAGGTTTTTTTAATTATATTCAACTTTTTAAAATTTTTTATTTTTATATGTTAATTTAATTCTTATTTTTCACCTGCTTATTTGATGATTAGTATTAGTATATTAAGGATTATACTGTTTTTTTGCTGAAAGTATGGTTTTCAAAATTTGAAAATAAATTATTAATGATTTGTGATAAGAACACATAACTAAAAACATCCCCTTAAAATTGTAACAGTTTATTTCCTGATTTCTTGGTCAATCACGTTATTAATATTTTGATTATTTCCTAAATTATGTTTCTAATATCTCAAATTTTTTGAAATTTAAAAACAAAAGTTTTAACCTAATTGAACCACTATAAATACATGCCAAGACCACCACTTTATTACTCACAGTTTTTTTATCATCTATTAGCTCTGGTAATAAATTTTATGTTTAGTTTCTTTTTTATTTATGTATAGCATGTATATGAAATAGTTTAAAACATGTTTTTTGTATACTTTGTAGAAAAAAACATGGATTCAGTTGAATATTCAAAATAAAAATAAAAATGATTTTGTTGTCTCTCATGTTTGTTGAATATTCAAAAGAGGTTTCAATGCTATAAGTGAAAGCACACTCGAGCCAAAGGAATTTAAGGCTGTAACTGAGGAAAGAGATACGTCTATAGGAAAGGTCAACGTCAGGGAGTGAATATGTTCTTTTGGTCACTTTGATCAATAAGCTGAGACAAGTATCAATGCTAACATGCTCAAGGTTCGTATATTTGAACCTTCCTTTTCGTTCAAAAGACTTTATATTTTCGCCCATTTTAATTTGTTGTGGCATAATGGGCCGCGTCAGGTAATCAGTCATCAAAATGAGTTATTTTAGTTTGGACCTGGCTGTTTAGTTCTGAACAGTTACCGTATAGAAAAATAGTTAATCTATCCAAATGATTACTGGATCATTTTCTCTTTTTGTAAATCGTAAGATTTGTTACTTGACAGAGTTGGAGTGAGATAGATAAATCTTGATGCTACTTTCACATGTTTCGTTAACTACATAAACATATATATGTATTATATATCAGTAAGATAGTAATCTCTCATAATCATATTTTATGCATCAGTTTTGCCAGACTTTATACAAATTATCCAAACATCATCCACCAATAATGGGGCTCTGATGAATAACCTGTTTTGAGTCTATCTTCCTTTTGTTTTTGGAATAATTGAACTCAGCTGTTTTAGTATAACAAAAAATACTTGGTGGCTATTGCTTGCATGTAGGTCTACACGATGCAAACTATTTATATCTATATTGTTTAAGAATTCTGATGTTAATGAAGTATAACACTTAAAATACCACATATCTTCATGATCATGTTAATGCATGCATGTTTGCTAAATTATAAAGCTTTTAAAAATTTGAAGTCATTCAACTCTAAGCATACACATATGCTTTAAAGAAAAAGTTAGTATAGCTCATTTATTTCCATCATGGCAAAACTTTAAGAAGCATTATCTACAATGCATTATTTTATTAATTTCTTCATTTAAAAGGTGAAAAATAGGATAGTTACAAACATTTTAGTTAAGTACTAAAGTGCCAAATTAGATTGGAGTTACTTAAAAATCTTTATATGTTGTTTTAGACAGAGTTATCAATAAAGTGTCGGTTATCGGGTGCAAGAGGTCAGACCGAATGTACTCGGTTTTTCTACAATAGGTTGTCTGTTTTCGATAAACGTACAATTATACATTTATCAAGTAATACATTTATGTGCTACAGTCATAAGTTCATTATGTGGATACACATGCTTCTACAATCAATTAATTTACCAACTTAAGCTAATAAGATCGAACACATGAAAAGTATTTTAGTTGCGGAATCACTTCTTCATAATAAAGGATCCTAGACATACAAGGTATGTATTTGCATTATGAAACTGTTTTTAAAATGGCTGTTTAGAGTGCATTATGACCTTTTATTGATGTTGCATATATAACATCAAACAAACAAAGGGTAAGATCATAATAATCAATTGTTTCTTCTACTGGCGTGTTTTAATATCCAATTTGGAACTAAATTGTGACACCCCCAAATCAGGTTTGCAGCGGAAAAGTAATTGGGTGTCACGTTGCGGATCACAGAGCAAATGGCATACAAAGCATTGACCATAATTACATGATTTTGAAATACAATTGATACAAATATTGTTTTACTACAATCAGTTGAAATCTTGAATATCCGTTAAAAGTATCCTAGTGAAAACAGATCCCCCAATTATTATGATGCTCCTAAATGATGCTCAGTCCATGCTCAAGAGAGATAGGTTTGTGTGGTGAGGTCTTGTACACGAGAGAAAGAGAGGGATGTAAATGTTGAGATTGTGTTTGTGGAGTGTGTTCATACACGACTAGCAAGCTAAATCTTGTAGGATCCTAGTCAAATCTTAGGTAAGTACAATCTTAAGATTGTATGGGATGTACACTTGGCCTTTCAAGCATTTGTTGGCCGTGTATGAGGCTTTTGGGGGCTTGCCTTAGCCGAATACCAAATGGCAAGATTGGAGTCCTAGGAGACATCATAGTACATGTCTTAATTAGGAGATCTAAGTACTAGATTGTGTAAGAGAATGTTGATGTTTTGAATTGTTGGAGGGTTCCTAGCCGTGAGTTTTATAACATGTGGGTAAAGGATGGTTACAAAATATCTAGTGAAGGTATAACGGAATACATGTTGTAGATATTAAGTTAGGAAAAGAAAAAGTAAGTGTTTGTGTGCTTATAGAGTGAAACGTGTGATCGTATGCTCAAAACGTATGTTTAAATACTTTAGATTGTTACTATTAATTATCAATATAATGAATAATAATTTATGCTCATAAAAAGTGTTTAAGGATACTAAAATAATTTTAAAAAGGTAGCTCTTCAGTTAAAATGTCAAGTTTTTAAGTATTATAAGTGAATATAATATATTTACTACATTGTGATCTCGTTTGTAAAAGTTGTTGATAAAAATATTATAGGATGAGTAGTAATGAGAATAAAGCCAGTGACGTGTTAAAAGCCCAAAATTTGGGGTTTTACATAAATAATGTGCATATAAATGTCACAGTGGAATTTTAAGTATATATGTTCTGATAAATTGGAAAATAGTAAATTTAAGCATGTTATCTTGAACTTACATATATAGTAGTGTTGGTGCATAATTGTTTCCTTTTACATTTACTTTAACGTGAAGATACTAGATATCAAGGTTCCTTCAACTCATGGACATATGTATTAGGATTCTTAGTATCAATATATCTTCTATAATATTATATTTTCTCAAAGCTTTCTTACAAAATTCTAAATGAGGCGTGCTTGGCATTGCATTTTGAACAATGTGATATGGAATAAGTAGAATCAGATAAAAATCTTATACTAAGGTTGATTTTCGACACTCTAACATTAATAAAAAGAGCGCCTAAACAAGCTATGTTCCCTCCATGATTTTCGACTAAGGTTGATATACAATAACTCATAATTGGTTTGCCAACGCGTGAGTCTTTTAAAAGAATTCATGTCTAACTTTGAATGTCAAGCATACTTTTGAAATTCAAATACACTTTTGAAACAAGATAAAAAAATCTTATACTACTGCTTGTAAATGATACTGAAAAAAATAATTGAGAATCAATAAGGTGAATGAAAAATTTGTCTTATGTGTTTGTTGTTGTACAAGATAAAATAAAGGAATGATAGAAAAACTACTCGGTAGAGAGAACGTATGTTTGAGCTCCGATTCTGTTTCAGATGTAGATATTGATTTCAACTTCAACGAGTCTCTTTACACAACTGAATTTCTAAAGACGATCAAGATGTCTGGTATTCCACACCACAAATTTGTCTTGAAGGTTGGGGCTCCAATTATGTGTTTGCGTAATATAGATGAACGTGGTGGACTTTGTAATGGTACGAGGTTACATTTTTTTGAACGAGCAATATAAACATACAGGCTAAAATTATATCTGGTGGAAGAGTAGGCACAGTGCTGTAATCTATGTAGTCTTTATACAGTCGGATAAACATTTACTTTTGATTTAGTTAAATTCTGTCAGTTCTAATTTTATTTTGTTCAACTTTTTATTTCAATCTAACAGCATGTTAAGTTTATGCTACAATGGTACAACATGGTATGAATTTTAGTGTGTAGAAACAAATAATTGTGTTTACGCCAAAATTTATCATATATTATCTTCAAAAAAACTATATACTTGAAGCCTGCCACCCAACGGGCGGGCCTTGTAGCTAGTAGATGAATATTCTGATGTTGCATGCAAATATCTTGATAAGGTAAAAGAGTGTGAACGTTTTGAAATTGAGGTTTTGAAACACAAAGAAAATGTTGATAAAAAGGCGTTTACGTTAATTCAACACCGATGTGATTTCCTTAAAAAACATTGTCATTCTCTTGAACTTGCTTTGCAAGACAAAATCGGAAAATTTTCACATGATAATAACTTGCAAGTAAAAATTTCCGCATCGTGTCGAGAAATAAATGAAAAGAGTTTGGTTTTTATGGATTTGAAAGCTCAGTTACACGATGGGGACATAGTGATAGAAGAGTTGAAGAAACTCGTTGCTAAGATGGGTGGGAAAACCGTGGAAACTAAAGTTGAGAAACTTGTTATTCGACAACCCAATGCATACAAGGTTCCAAAGCCATCTATCTTAGGAAAACCGACTCCTTTCTCAAATTATTCTCATGTGAAATCTAGGTTACCTCCTAAGTCTGATGTGCAACCCAGTGTTCCAAAACCAACCATTTCATCCTATGTTCCACCGTTTAGAAAACACACTCCTGATACTCCCAACCATGTGAATGCACCTAGCACTTCTAGGAATACTCCCAAACGTATGACATTTGCGTCCACAAAGGAATCTGTATGTTCAAATGACTTAGTTCATACCAACAACCTGGAGGATGCTAAGCAAAAAGGGAATATTCAGACAGAAAACACCGTGTGTTCAAAACCTAGTACACCAACAACCGCTAGAGTTCAACACACCCTAATGGTAGTGAACCAAAGCCTAGGATCCCTTACCAGCAACCAAGCAATTGGAAACCTTCAATGAGTAGTCGTATACCGAACACTGCGATTGAACGATCAGCAAAACCTAGGTACACACGGACTTTCGTGAATTTCGAATACCCCGTATGCCCCACGTGAAAAAAGGGCATTCACAATGGAAATCATGATCATTGCATTTTGAAATACCTCTATGAGGTTAAATCTCGTGCATGCATAGAAAAAGAATGCAGAATCCTATAAGAAAACAAGGAGATACAAACCCGTCGCTAAGAAAAGCAATGATAACAAATCTGAAACGCAGATTAATATAGGACATAGTTTCTCTCCAAATAGTTCTTCCGTTGTGCAAGAAAAAACTACTCCTAGATCTCGTCTTCAGTGGAAACCAAAGGGTCGAATCTTCAAGGAAGTTGGTCTTAAGTGGATTCCAATATAGAAGAGTGTTGAAACCTGCTCTAGCACTAATGCGAGTGTTCTGAATGTAGAAAAGGAATTTGTTACTCCTAACACTAGTATTTGTGCAAACTCTGCTGCTGTCATTGCAGGTACTTCAGCGGATTCTGAACCCACTTCTTCCTCAACGGGTCCCAATTATTTACATTCTATAACACCTTCTTCTCTTGTACAAAAGTCTATTTTTGATTATTTTCGAAAAACTTGAAAATGTACATACAAAAACAAAATAAAATGTAAATATCAATGGAAAAACAAAATGGAAAAATGGAAAAATGGAAAAATCTTTCACAATACCAAAAATATTCTTCTCGACATGTCTTTCAGTATCGATAATATGGACGTACCTAGAAATATCGCTCAATAACGACACGAGTGTGTACATAAAGCTCGAATGGAAGTTGTGAATATTTTTCATAACATGTCATTTCTATTTTTAATAAAGGAAAATGTCTATTTTGGACAATTTTTCCAACAACGGGTAGAGCAATCTATCTTGGGTTGAGCTTGTCACAAAACATTCAGAGTTTTGAGCTCAACACAATGTCTTGTAATCACTTTCAGATTGGAACCCGGACCTATATTCACTGGGGAGTGTACGATTTAGTGCGCTTACCCTCAGCAAAAGAAGAGCAATCTTCTTACACTTGAGTGAATTCGTCAAGACATTCAAAGTTTATGAACTCAAGTGTATGATTTTGAAAAACCATTTCTTAAAAAGTTTTGGAATGTTGTTAATTTTCAAAATGCATTGAACACAATTTTTTCAAGAGTTTTTCAATGATTATTCAAAATCTTTCAAAAATTATGTGTTCAACAACTCCTATCCTTAAAAGTTGAATGTGGATCATATCCTAATAATGACAATTCAATTGGATCAATTTTTTAGGGGGAGCGTTCCAACCAATTGATGCAAGTAAGACACATTTTTCTCCTGAAAGTTTTCAAGACTATTTTTCGCAATATATTTTAATCAAATTTGGTATCTCTAATATCAAACGATTTGATATATTAGAGATAGGGGAGAAAATATGATTAAAATATGATCTAAATATATGAAACGAACATATATGACTCAAGCACTTTAACTCCTACCCACATGTACGAAACACTTTCGATTATCGATGCACATGTGAACGGGGAGCTAATCTAAAACGACAAAACTATCAAGGTGTTAAATGTTTTTCAAACACTTTGGTATACTTTCACGTAGTTTTATATGGTTACGATCTAATACCCATAACCTCTGTAATTCACGACGTTATTGGTGTCAATAGGTGTGTAGAATATTGATAATCAATGAATCTATGAAGGGGTTTGTTGATTTCTAGAGAGAGAAAGTTAGAGAGAGAAAGTGAGAGAAACTATGTGAATTTTATTAAATGAAAACAAAGAAATGACAACAACCAACCCCTTTCCATGGTGGAAAGGGGTATTTATAGTTCCAAGCATAACATGGGCTTGGGCCGGTCCATGACAAGCCCATGGACCGGTTCTTACTTAAGTTAATAAGTAACTAATGACTATTTTCTAACTACGAGCTATTACAACATAAACATTATTGTGGAGTGACCGATACTTCTAATATACGTAAAACGTATTTCTAACAATCTCCCCCTAAGGGAGGTCACTCCACGTTACAAAATTCTAAACCTAGCATACTATACTAAGTCTTCGTTCTTTAGCTCGTAGTCTTTTCTTCTTTTCTTTCTTTTGTTGTGAATATGTTGGTTTGATCTTTTTAGCTTTGGCTTGAGAGCATTGTTCTTTGGCCTTTCACGTGCGATCTTTGCCTTTCTTGTGAACTTTGCCTCCTCGTGACTTCATGTTCCACACACTTACGTCTTTTTGTTGAATTCTTGAAAGCTTCAGAGTTTGGTACAGCGGAAGACTTCATCTTGTACTTTCTTGAATTTTTGCTGAACTTTGTTGCAAAAGACATAATCATGTGGGAACGACTTTTACAGGTACACCGCAACACCACCGTCTTCACTGGTACACAGCAACGCCACCGTCTTCAACAGGTACACAGCAACGCCACCGTCTTTAACAGGTACACAGCAACGACACGAATAAAATGGCTTTGAACATTTTATTCTAATTCGGTAGCATTTTACCTCCGGTCGGTGAAGACCGTTGGACGATATTAGATATCGTACCCGTGACGGATAGTTTCAATTAAGTAACTTCCTGACAGGATTTCGCGGGTAAACCCGTTCTCTTTATTCGACCGTCCAAAGCTGACTGCGAACATAAAGAGTGAATCACTTGGATAAATTATCCTTGTGATTAAAAGCCGTCAATTCATGAAACCTGGAACAAGTGAATTTCAATTAAGATTTTCACCATCGTTGCTTTCCAGTTGTCACGAGCTCAATTCATAAAGAATCTTGCACGTCACCTACCAAGTGCTGTTTGATGTTAACACTAGAAGGATTTCCACTCGTCACTGTGGTCAATAAAGAGTCACTCTGAGTGTTCTGGCAAGATCATATGATAATGCGAAGAGGCCTGGAACGAGTTTAAGTTCAATTAAGAATTAAACCACTGTTACCTTCCAGTTTTTCACAAGATTGGTTCTAAAAGAACCGTACGTGTAACCTACCATGAGCTTGTTTGATGTTGGCTCAAGAAGGATTTCCATCTTCATTGTAATACTTGCGTATTACTCGGATGTTCTGGCAATATTACAGGAATACTGCGTAGGACTCATAAAAATCTCTTACTTTTCACAGTGTGTGAGAAAGCAAGGAATAAATGAAAAGTGTCCTAATGAGACTTTTGATGATCTCTTGGCTCTAGACTCGATTGTGCGTTTTGATTTAGTGAGCGATGGCTGGAGAGGAGTGCCACCTTTTCAATACCAGTCTATTCGGAGTGAATAAACCAATAGATAACGTGTTGATCTCCGTATGATTAAAACAAATACCTTTTGAGAGATATTTGAGTTAGCTGGAAAGGGTCGTGCATTGCATCACTGGGTCCATGATGTCTTTCTTCAATACCAAGAATCATTAGCAAAAATGACCTCAATAGCATATGTATTGACCCGGTTTCTGCCTAAAGTTGTAAGGAGGGCTTCTTTCTTTACACCCTTTATCTTTACATTTCTTTTTCATTCTTCAACCCCTTCAATGCTTACCAATACGTCATCACTAGCACCTTGTTGTGATTGTTCCAGTGCTAGCTTAAGTACTTGGTCGGCATTCAGCTACGTTCACGTTCTTTCTCCATCTTTCCTAGGACTTCTAATTCTATCTAGGGAATTGTCCTTGGGAAGATTCCATCGGCTCTGATGAATCACTGGACTAAACCTATTCCTACCACCCTTTTGTCACCACATCCGTCGTGAATTGAGCGTGTTTTGGGAAGGAATTGCCACCATGAAAAATCATTGAAAATCACCTAAAGTACTTGTGATATTGAAATCAAAAGTTTTGTACCTTAGGTGTTTTGTTCATCAAAAACGCTCCCCCTTAATACGTGCTTTACACATATTAAGTTGGATAATCGTTAAGTCTTTTTCATCTTTTAGCCAAGTATCACTTACGTCTCCTTAATCCCATTTTCTCCCCTTATCCAAAATGTTAACCATTAATATTTGGGATATTGAATGGATTAACCGGTCTTTGGGTAAAAATGAAATCGATGTTTGGCCATAGAACAAGTTATTGCTCCCCCTTAATTCAATAAGGGATAGTTGTAGTGCTTTAGTATGATATATTTTGAAAGATTTAGAATCTCGTGAGAAATTCTTGAAAAATTATCATACCTTAACACTACATCAAGCCATTAAAGCACATTATTCACAAATATACATATTCACAATTGAAAACCAATATAAAGTGGACCTGAAATGTACGACCCATTAGATGGATCGTTGCAGTAGCTTGTGGTGCACTAGATATGGTCTTCCACCCACGAATCTTTCCAAGCTCCTCATCAATCTACGTTCCCGGAGCTTTTGATCGATCTTTTTGATCACATACTTCGCCATCTGCCGGTAACCCGGATGCCAATCCTCCGTCATCTCTGGCAAAGTCCCACCCGATTTCAGATGCTCCAACTTTCCTCTGACTTGTATAAGAGTTCCATCACTATACTTGTGGAGCTCCCCCACCCTCATAAACTTCATCAAACCTCGACTGTTCAAGTAGAAAATGTCGTAATTCGGGACAGAAATGCCGGTATAGGGACATCTTTCTACATGTTGAGGTAGCACTTGATTAACAGGACGGGTTAAATTGAGCTTCCTCTGATAGCTTTCGACTCCCAACTGAAGATCTTCAACTCGTGACTTGATGACAACGCTTCGTGTGAACATACGAAGTGCTGTATTCAAAGCAATCAGGTCTTCACGAGGAATATGTGTGAGTTGATCTCGGGTCATCAGAAGCAGCATGTCTTCGATATCCTCAAGGCGAATGATGGAAAAATCTCCCTGCTGGATTTTGTATTCCCTGTCATCCTCCCTTTTCAAACGAATCTCCGTCACATGATAATAGCCATTCTTGGCTTCAGTTTTCATTCCTAAGATGCTGGAGATGCGGATGTCGGATCTAACATTGCTTCCAGAATTGACCAAGCAGCAACCCCTGTACGCCCTTCGGACTCGTTCGTCCCAATGAGATGCACCTATGACAGCATACATATCATAATTACGATTCATTTTTGGGACCCAGAGTCGATTTACCTTTTCCTCGATAAAGGGTATTGTCCCCCAGTTGGCAGCTTTCAGTAAGGTCAGGGAGGTTGCGTACTTTGATGACCCCTTCAGTAGATACACAAGATCATTGGTGATGAAGAAGTCAAGAGCAATCTGATTATCTTGAGCAGGATCCATTGGAGGTGGAGCTCTTTCTGATTCATGAAGACCTGGACGTTGAACGGTTTTCAGAGCCTTCAGGATCTCATCGGCATAATACTCGAACTCCATTCGGGTCAACCGGGTTTTGGCGCGAAGCCTCTTATCATTCAGCGCTTTCTTCACCAAGGATGGAGTAACCGAAGTCTTATACTCATGAGCAAGAAATGCACATAAGTCAATAGGACTGCGGATACGGAGATACAGCACATCTTTGTCAGCATCTGTGATCGGATCATATTGTGCTGCTGCCGTGATCCAAGCCTGTGGTGGTGCAGTTTCGTCTATCTCCAACGTGTCTTCCCAAACTCGTGTGCTTGGTTCAGGAACCGTAGATTGTTGTGCTTGTTGTAGAGGAGTTGAAGTGCGAACATCTGTTGGTTCAGTTTCAGGCATTTCGGCAGTGTCGTGAACTGGAGAGTGTTGTGCAGCTTCGGGTTCTGTCACTGATTCTGCAATCACAGGAGGAACAACAACAGAACTAATGGGGTTAGTGGTAATAGGTAAAGATACAGCGATAGAGATACCAGGAACCGATGACGCTGTAGTGGCATTCACATCGTGGCGCCACTTAGTTCGTCTTGATTCCGATGATGTAGATTTGTCCTTCTGCGCTGCATCTTTCTTGGACTTGGTTCCAGTCTTAGCAGTTTTCTTGGAGCTGGTAACCTTGTCTCCCTCTTTCGGCTGTTCACCCCCATCATCATCCTGATTGTCATCCCCGTTACTACCCCTAGCACTCTCCTGATTCTCATCACCACCATCATCGCCATCATCATCATCCTCATCATCCTCATCATCCTCATCATCCTCATCATCATCACCACCCTCGTCATAGTCTTTATCCTTTTCTCCTTCTTCTTCTTCTTCTTCCTCTTCTTCACCCGTACCCTCTTCTTCACTTTCTTCCCTTTCTTCCTCAGGTAAGATGTGATATGGTACCACACTTCCAAACGTTTTGAATAATCTATCATCCTCCATGATAGCATCATTCAGGGATTTGTATAGAGCCCATTGAATTCTAGACTTATCAAATGATCCAAGTTCCACCATACGAGCCTTAAGGATCTTCTTCAATTCAAAATCCGTCAAGTCATAAGCAATCTTGTAGGCGGCTTCTGAAGGATTGGAAGATTTGATCATCAAGTTGTCAGCAGCAAGTGTCTTCAACTCATCACGCAGTTTAGGCATTAGGGATTCAACGGATTCTTGCACTCTTTCTTTCACAGAGGCTTCAAGTGCTTCTTTTTGCTCTTTGTATTTATCCCTCATCGCTTGAAGTCTGGTGATACGTGCAGCATGCTTATCAGCCTCAGCCTGCTTAACCCGAGCTAGTTCTTCTGCATGTGCTTTTCGAGTCAACTCCATATCTGAAGCGAACCTTGCAATCATCTCCTCTTGGGCTTTCCTAGATGCTTCTTCACTTTGAGCTCGTCTTTGCAACTCTTGGCGAAGTTCATCCATTTCGCGTTTGTGAGTATCCACATGTTTGTCAAACATTTCGGCCATCACTAATGCAGCCATTGCAGATGTTGCAGAGCTGCTCTGGGTTGATTGAAGAGGCTCGGTTGTTACTGCGGTGCTAAGGATGGGAATTGTAGGTGGTGGAAGAAATGCTGTTGGAGCCGGTCTGGTTGGTAAGGGTTGTATGGGTGGAGGTTGAGTTGCTAAGGGTTGAGTTGACACCATGATCGTAGGAGCAACAGACTCCTTTTCCACACTTGCTGAAATAGGGATTGATGGCTCCTTCGAAGTGGAATAATGTTCAGGTGACCCAAATTCATCAACATCATCTGGTTCCACGTACTCATCCTCAATATCTACCCTTGCACCTGAACCACTACCGCCAGTATCTTTCCTACTCCTTTGAATAGCAATCTTCATCATTTGTTTCTCGGTTTTATCAAGAGTAGGATCAACAATGTTTTCTTCGTCACGTAGACGCATCTCATCAGCCTTACCCTTTCCCTTCTTACCCTCTGTTTTCTTCTTCTTGGTTTCGGGTTCAGGTAACGCAGCTGGTTGTTTGCGTTTACCTTTACTCTTAACCGTTGTCGATGAGTCTTCTCCAGTCTGAAGGTTTTCTTTCAGCCTTTTGATTTCTATCTGCAGTAGCTTGTAATCAGCAGAACCTTTGATTTTCTCAGACAGAAGGTAATCAGGAATAGGACCCGGAATCACACCAATAGACGGTCCTTCATGCCTCAGATCCACAGTATCATCAGCTTCTTCAGTGTGATAGCGACTTCCTGCACGCCTATCAATAGTGGTATCATTTTTCATAAAGTAATTAATGATGAGCTTGATGAACCTTGGATAAGGAAAGAAATTTGTCTTCAGCTTCTTGTTCTGGAAGAGTTGAAAGGTGAATTCTTCCCATATCAACAAAGCATAATCTGAATTTGCAGCTTTGTACATGCCATAGAAGAGGTTTATTATCGGACTGCGCAAAGCATCATGGCCACTCGTTTTTGGTGCAAGACATTTACTGAGAATACCCATCAATGCTCTCCATGGTTGTCCTACCTTAGCAGTGGTAAACTCAGACGCAACTCGTATTTCCGGACATCCAAGTGCGTCAAATAACTCCACGAGTTCATCTTTAGTAGGATCCCTCGAGAATGACATGCCTTTGGGTGTATTCCGTATACCAAGAATCTTACGGAAGTCTGAAACTGTGAGTGTCTGCTGCTTGTTGTCGATGGTGAAGGTGATCTTGTTTGAAGTGATTTCCTTGGTAGCCCAAAATTCAAACATATACTCATAAGGCA
Source organism: Glebionis coronaria (assembly GCA_025667525.1). Lineage (NCBI taxonomy): Eukaryota > Viridiplantae > Streptophyta > Magnoliopsida > Asterales > Asteraceae > Glebionis > Glebionis coronaria. The sequence continues at coordinate 335,503,319 of CM046880.1, read as the reverse complement.
CCGAGGCAGTACTCCTAAGGGCGTTCTTAAAGTGAGAGTTATCGAGGATGGCTATGGCGACCTTAAAACCATGGTGAGTGGATTTTGAGACTTGCTTCAGCCGGTAATTGTTGGGAATAAACTTAAGGGTTCGTGCTTTAGCAATATCGGCTTCTCTAGATGCTTGTATTGCTTGTACTGTTGGATTAGTCATTGTATCTGCTGAAGATAAGACATGAAAGGTTGATGCACAAAAACATATAGATAGATATCATTCTTACTTCTAAGCATAACACATTTCATAATATAATACAACAAGTACATATATAGCATGCAAACAATGATAATCAAACTCTTCATCCGGAACTTTTCCTCATTCGAAACTTCTTCATCCGGAACATTCTTTCATTCGGAACTTCTTCATCCGGAAGTTCTTCATTCGGAACTTCCTTCATCCGGAAGTTCTTCATTCGGAACTTCCTTCATCCGGAAGTTCTTCATTCGGAACTTCTTCATCCGGAAGTTCTTCATTCGGAACTTCCTTCATCCGGAAGTTCTTCATTCGGAACTTCTTCATCCGGAAGTTCTTCATTCGGAACTTCCTTCATCCGGAAGTTCTTCATTCGGAACTTCCTTCATCCGGAAGTTCTTCATTCGGAACCTCCTTCATTCGGAAGTTCTTCATTCGGAACTTCCTTCATTCGGAACTTCCTTCATTCGGAAGTTCTTCATTCGGTACTTCCTTCATTCGGAAGTTTTTCATTCGGAACTTCCTTCATTCGGAAGTCCTTCATTCGGAACTTCCATATTCGGAAGTCCTTCATTCGGAACTTCCTCATTCGGAAGTTTTTTTTTCAGAAGAAATCCTTCATTCGGAAGTTTTAATCCCTGTTCATCCGGAACTTTTACAAACGAAACTCAGATGATTATTCTAGCGCGTTTGTGAGTTTCTAAGGCAATCTAAGGCATTCAAACATTATATCATGCTAATCCGCACAAAACCCACCAATAATCCTTAGTTAATTAACCCTAAATTAATCATAAACCCTAAATTGATTTAAACTGATTATTTGAGTAATTTTAACAGAATTACAGGATGAATGATATGAATTAGAAGTTTAAATGTTGATGTATATACCTTATTTAGTCGAATGAACAGGAGCTAGATGGATTAAACGAGAGATTTGTAGAGCTTGTGTGAGTTTATTAACAATGGCGGCAAAGTGATGAAATAGAAACAGTGAATGAAGAATAGTGAGGGGCGGGGGGTGTGTTGTTTGACTTAGGTCAAAAAATTTTGACAAGTTTCAACTAATATCACTTTTAGTCCCTACATTTTCACTCCTTTTTCTTTTTGTTTCTTACTTTTTCATTTCACTTATCCCTTGTTTAACTTACACACAATTTAGCAAACGCATCTATTAGCATATCTCCAATATCTAAAAGCAATGCCTATCACTTAGAACGAACACAAGTCGTTTTCTAAAGCAAAACCACTCAATTACCATGTAGCCCTTAATTTTCACAATCACTTTTGAAGATCAATTTTAATGACGAAGATGATTTTAATATTTTCTCCCCCTTAAACGATGACCCGTTTTCTATTTAAAGAGCTGTAGTCATTGTTTAAAGAGTCAAATATTGATGAAAGCATTTCCAATTTATCTCTTGAAAAAAATTTGATTCGTGGTGACAATAAGATTTCTCTTATTTTAACAAATTAATGCACTGAGACGTACACAAATTCGTGTTAGACCAAGTTATAAAGTAAACTTGATCCCTTTGCATGATTTGGCTTGTAAATCACGCCCGAGAAAATTAATTCCCGTTCTGAGCCAACGTTTTCCAAGGAAATACGTGACTTTAATATGAAAACCGGGTTGCAGTCAGAAATAACTACAAGCCATAATGGGCATGTTTTAAAAATGTACAACTTTTATACGGACTCTATTTATGGCACCGTGTCAATATTGATCGACATTTCTAAGGCCGTAAATATTACCGTACTAAAAGACATGCCCGATTTAAAACGAAAAATATTTTTAGTTTTTCTTGATTTTATAATTTTTATGGTTTTTCTAGGTTTTATATTTTTTATGGTTTTTGTTGGTTTTATATTTTTGTATTTTCTTTTTGTGGTTTATATATTTACGATAATATACATGATCACAACCAAAGGATACTCTGAATAGTTTACCATGACTATTCAGCTGATTCTTCTGCCAACTCTTTGAGAGTCGCTGGAGTGAATGATTTCATGCCAAGCTTGTCGATCAAAAACTCAATTCGTCCTCGATCTAATGCTTTGGTGAACATGTCCGCCAGCTGGTACTCAGTAGTGACAAAATACAGCTCGATCACTCTGTTCTCCACCTGCTCCTTAATGAAATGGTAGCGAATGTCTATGTGCTTGGCCCGGGAGTGTTGAACGTAGTTGCAGCAAAGGGCAATGGCGCTCTTGTTGTCACAATACATCGGGATTTTGTTGAATCCCAAACCGTAGTCAGTTAATTGTGATCTCATCCAAAGGACTTGAGCACAACAACCGGACATGGCGATGTATTCAGCCTCCGTGCTTGATATTGCAGCGCTTTTCTGCCTTTTTGAAGACCAACTGATCAATCTATCTCCAAGGAGTTGCACAGATCCAGAAGTGCTACGCCTCGTGTCTTGACATCCAACATGATCGGCATCTGCGTATGATATTAAAGCAATAGAGGAATCTTTCGGATACCATAGACCACGATGAAGTGTTCCTTTTAGATACCGAAAGATCCTTTTCACAACATGTAGGTGCTTTTCGGTAGGCCGAGCCTGATACCGGGCACACATGCATACAGCAAATTGCAAATCAGGCCTGCTAGCAGTCAGATATAGAAGGGTGCCGATCATCCCACGGTAAAGTTTTGGATCGACAATAGTCCCATTCCTATCTTCATCTAACTTGGATTTCTCCACCATTGGAGTGTCTACGGGGTCACAATTCTCAAAGTTATATTTCTTAAGAGATTCTAGAGCATATTTGGATTGATTTATAAAGATGCCTCTGGGATTCTGAGAAATCTGTAATCCTAAGAAAAATGAAATTTTTCCCATCATCGACATCTGAAAGCGTGTGGACATTATCTTCTCAAATTGTTTAGACAATTCTATGTTAGTGGCAGCAAATATTATATCATCAACATAAATTTGTACCAGAAGCATGTCGTTGCCGTCCTTGAGAGTGAATAGAGTGGGGTCCACTTTGCCTTTGGAGAAGCCTTCCGACATGAGATATGTTGACAGGAGATCATACCACGCGCGTGGAGCTTGTTTCAACCCATAGAGAGCCTTCTTAAGCTTGTACACATGATTAGGAGACTCCGTACTGACGAACCCATCCGGTTGACTAACATAAACTTCTTCCCTTAGTTCACCGTTCAAAAATGCCGTCTTCACATCCATTTGATAGACGATCATGTTCATATGAGCAGCAAACGCAAGGAATAGTCTAATCGCCTCCAATCTAGCCACAGGAGCAAAAGATTCCTCAAAGTCTATACCCAAGGCTTGTTTATATCCTCTAGCGACCAATCTTGCTTTATTCTTCAATACCGCACCCATCTCATCAAGTTTAACCTTATAAACCCATAACAAAGTAAGGATGTTAACCTTGTCAGGGCGAGGAACCAATTCCCATACTTCAAGTCGTTTGAATTCGTTTAGTTCCTCCTGCATAGCTTCAATCCAAGATGATTGGGTCATAGCCTGCTGCCAATTTTTGGGTTCAACTTCAGAGAGAAATGCATCAAAATAACAATATAGTGCACTCTCTTGTAATTGATGGCGTGTAGAGACTGGTCGATCTAGATCTCCAATAACATTCCTAATTGGGTGATCTTTTGTCCATTTAGTGCTATGGTTTTCAATCCTAGGTGGTCTGGAGTGAACAATAGAAGGAGCTTCTTCTGAGGTAGACGCGGCTGAAGGGTTTTCAGGGATCACTACACCAAAGAAAGGAAGCTCTTGCAAGTGAGCATATTCCAAGTCGTGATCAGTAGAATCCTCTTCCACATCATTAGGCACAAGTAGGGTGATGATTCAGGTGTAGTTTGAGAATCACTTGGTGAAGGTGCATCCGGTTCAATGTGAATTGTAGATGCATTAGATAAAGGTTCATTAGCTTGAGCAACCACTTCAGGTATTGGAGCAATTACTACAGGTGCTGGAACTTCATCAGTCGGGGGATCGAAGAATTCATCAAACAACGGTTGAAACAGTTTATCCCACTCGGGCCTTGATGGTGGTAAAAATGATGTAGAAGTAGGATTGTTGGGAACTAATCCGGAACTTATAGCACCGGTTCCCATCTCATGAAGCGCGGGTTCAGAGCTGTGTTGCTCAGAAGCCATCGCTGTCAGCTCGTCGAAATCTGCGTCCATAGTTTCTACAATCTTGCCAAGACGACGGTTACAGATTCGGTATGCTCTTTTGGACGGTGAGTAACCAATGAAAATACCTATATCGGCTTTCGGTTGAAGCTTACCCAAGTTCTCACTATTGATGTTTGGATAACACAGAGCACCAAACACATGGAAAAATGAAACATCGGGTTTGCGGTCATGTAGAAGCTCATAAGGTGTTTTTCCATGGCGTTTCCGAATGATAGAACGGTTTTGGGTGAAACATGCAGTAGAAATAGCCTCTGCCCACAAGAACAATGGAGCGTTCGCATAAATAAGCATGGTCCTAGCAGCTTCCATAAGTGTACGATTCCGTCTTTCAACGACACCGTTTTGTTGTGGAGTGCGTGCAGCGGATGTTTCATGTGATATACCAACTCCTTCATAATAATCACGAAGAGTCTGGTTGACGAACTCTGTACCATTGTCTGTACGAATACGGCGGACAGTGGTATTCAAACGTACTTGAATGAATTTCAGAAAAGTAATGATAGCCTTCGGAGCTTCATCCTTTGTACGTAGAAATCTAACCCATGTAAACCTTGAGAAATCATCCACAATTACCAGAATGAATTTCTTACCGCTCACACTTTCAGTTCTCATCGGCCCACAAAGATCCATATGCAAAAGATGAAGTTTTTCTTGATTAGTGTCTTCAGCTTTGGGTTTGTAAGATTTCTTGGTGCTCTTCCCCCTTGAACACGCGGAACATAAATGGTCCTTGTGAAATTTAAGCTTTGGAAGACCACGAACTAACTCGTTTTTAGCCAAATGATTAATAGCATCAAAATTAAGATGAGATAATCTGCGATGCCATAACCATGACTTGGTCTTAGATGCCTTAGAGAGAAGACATACTGGAGAAGCGGCCATCATGTCTTGTAAGGACAAGGTATATAGATTTGCACCACGAGATCCCTTCAACAAATCTTTTCCTTCCAAGTTGCGGATGAAACAAGTGTGTTGTCGAAAAGCAACCTCAAGGTTGGAATCACAAAACTGTCCTACTGAGAATAAGTTATGACCAAGACCTTCTACATAGTATACCCTAGAAATCGTCACGTTTCCAATCTGATATTCACCATACCCCATAATCTTTGCTATATGATCATTCCCGAATTTAACCGTACCAAGAAACTTGCTGACGAAATTTCGGAGCATCGAGCGATTTCCGGTCATATGTTTTGAACAACCGGAGTCCAAATACCACAGGATGATTTGGACCACCTGAAAATATCACCACACAAAGACAATGTAGAGGTATCGGAATCTGAGTGTTCCTTGTTATTAGCAGGTACAGATTTAATAATCTTAGATTTGCTAACTCTAGGTTTCTTAGATTTCCTAGCCTTCTTCTTCTTAATTGGTGGTGTAGATTCTAGTTGGCTTAAGTCCTGAGGTATTTCTTCACTGATAGGCACTATAGAGGGGGCTGACCTAATTAAAGGGCGCTGTTTCCATACTTGAGTGCGAGTGTTCCTAACTAAAGGACGCTCAAACCTAACCTCAATGGATGCATTCCTAGTTAAAGGGCACATTTTTCCATCTAATGTAAAGGTCCTACCAGTGGGACGCCATTGCCAGCCAACTTGGGCACGAGTTCTACCCGTTGGCTTCCATTCAAGACCATTCTTAATAGCATTCATTTCATTAACGTGATCAATCAGACACAAATCATGACGCTGGGAAAACATACATTCATTACAATTCCAACACTTTAAATCAGAATTCACGAATGGTTTAGGCTGCTGCACAGGCGCAGAGCTTTTAGTCTTAACATGATTCTTTTTATTTAAAACTGAACTAGCATTCCTATTGTGGACTTCTACTTTCTTCTTTGTGGCACTACTAGTGGAGGGCTTGATCTTAGCTTTCTTGAGTGGCGATCCTTTAGCCTTAGTAGTCTCTTTTAATCCTGTAGAAGGCAAAGTGGGAACATTAGCAACAGATTTTAAAGGTGTCTTACTTGATTGTGCCAATGACGGTTTCGCTCCTGGAGTCTTATTAAATGGAGTGACAGCAATGGGCCTATTATTAAGTAGTGCCGAACCTGGTGTACCTATGTATTGCAAATAAGCCAAGCAATATTGAACTCGCTTAACATATTCATGAGCCGAATAATAGTCGCTACTTGAGGGATCTAAGGCATAAAGATCGTCTAAAATATCCCTAAGAAGATCGACATGCTTAATGGCATTCCTCATATAATCATCATAGGTAACCTGGTTTCTCTTATGAAGCGGATTCTTATAAAGCACTACTGACTTGGTTGTTGGAGCACTAGTGGACGGTGCAGAATCGATAGCTAAGTTATCAACAACTTCTTGTCGGGTGAGAAGAAGTGTCTCCTTTAACTCAGCCAAAACCATATTTTTGTCTATGAGCAGGATGTTCAGGTCAGAGATTTCCTCGCACCTTTGGTTCAGTTGTTCAACATAATATTGTTGCTGTGCCGCATTAAAAGCGAAGCGTTCTTCTAGTGAACCATAAAGAGCGGATAGTCCATGCCTTGTCCGATCCATCTCCCCTAGAACAGTTGATAGTCTAATTTCTAAGACCTGGTTTTTAGACTCTGCAGCCTCTAGTTCCATTTTTAATGTTTCCTTTGATGATACCTCTCTCTTCAATCTCATGATTTCTTCCTCTAATGTCTTAACAATTGCAATCATCTTGTCACTAGTCTCAACACCGTTTTCACAACCATTTGATATCAAAAGATCCTCATTTGGAGTTTGTTGTTTTAATTCTAAAGATATACAGTGTTGTTCTAGTTGATTAAAGCGTTTTGAAAGTAAATTGTAAGAATCTTGTAGCTTTAAAAACTCAGCGTTAGATTCGTGACAAGAATGATTATCTACCTCATTTACAGTTTCAGCAACATTTACAGAAAGAACACAGACATCATCACAAATATGCACAGCATCACAATTCATCATAGCGGATGTAAGCTCATTCGAATAATTAACATTTACAGTAGTAAGCACATCACACGAGATTACTTCGGACAAGAATCGGTCATATTCGGTTAAAATCTTTTCTTTTTCAATTAGTTGTAGTTCGTAAGCGGTGTCCATTTCATAAAACACTTTTTGAACTTCCCCAATTTCAAACTGAAGATTTTCCTTAAGAGATGCAAAACTTCCTTTTAGACTTTCGACAAACGGATTGATCTCAGTTTTAAACACCTCGTTCATGTGTTCGAAAGCCCATTCTCCGGTGTTTAAGCCATTTGAAGTCGTACATTCCAAAATGACCTTGTCAAAGTTAGTAAAGTATCGGTTAATCTCTTGCAAGTTTAACCATACAGTGCTAACAGGTGGAAGATTCTTTGGAATTTCCTTAGGACCTTCCATGTTGACAAGTGTAGGAAATGTACTAGGGCTTTCTTCCTCTATCATGTAGGTTGGTGCTGTGATGAGATCCTTATCCATATGGAAGCGAACTCTAAAATCAGTTTTTGCAAGCTCCTTATTCATTTTAAAATAATCACAATCGGGATATTTTGCTGAATTGTATGACCGATCCTCATCAACTAGATCCTTATTTGTTCGATCATCGGGAAAAACAATCGGGTCTAAGGCCAATCCTAATTGAGTTGCATTATACAATCTTGGACTATGTCTAAAAGCTTGTTTTGCATACTTTGGGTTAGGGGGAAGGCCTTTTTGACGTGATAAGTTAAACTCTCTAAACGAAGCATCAAATAAGTGCACTAGTTGAGAAGCAGCGTATTGTCTTAAAAGCAAGTAGTCTAGACTTCTAATCTTATTAGCAGCATTAATCTCCATTTCATTCTTCTTAGATTCGAGTAATTCAAAATCAGTTTGAAGTTTTTGAAAATTAGTGACGACTAACTCCTTTTCTTTAAGTTCATTAGACAGATTTGCTCTTAAGTTTTCGATCTCTTGCAAGTGACCCATTTGTTTGTTTCTAAAATGATCATATTCGAGATTTGTGAGAACACTTGACGAAGGCACTAATTCCAAAGTTTGTACTTTCTCATTGCTTAAGGCAAGCTCATCAGACAAATTCTTATTCTTAGCTAAGGTTTCTAAGAGTGCAGCATTCATTTGGCTAAGTAATGTAGCAGGAACCATTACCAAATCTTGTTGAGCAGGAGTAGGCGTATGCGAACTGGGTCCCGGTTGTGATTCACTCAAAGTCTGGGGACTCACATTGATATTGCTATCATTGTTTGTCTCCTCGTTTGAAGGACTCACCACCGAAGATTCAGTCGAGTCAGCACTCTCTTGCACAACTTGATGTGGTTGAATACTAGCATCAGTGGTATTATCGGTGGTATTAATAAGTACCTCAGATCTCTTTTCTGGCCCTAAGCTGGAGATAGTTGCCATGAGAGCAGCCTTTGCAGATTGAAAGTCATCACAGTCGGAGTCATACGCATCAAGATCATCGGCTTGGTAAGCTGCATTCTGCGTAGTGACAACGTCTTGTTCAGCAATCCCTGGGTCAGCAAGAAATGCAAGCTCCTCTTCATCAAGTTCCCTTCCTTGCGCCTGAGCATTTACCAGATAGATCTTTTCTGCAAACCACTGTCCATCCCTTCTCCTCTTGGGTTTCTTACAATCCCTGGACATATGACCCTCTTCCTTGCAGTTGTAGCATATAATCATTCTCAACTTGCCTGTATTAGCCCGTGGAGGATTGTTGACCATTGGAGCAGGAGCAGGATTGATCGTGCGAGCATTGGTTGATGTGGAAGGTCTCCCCTGATATGGTTGAATTGGCTGAACCATTACCCTGCCATTCTTAATTGTAGCTTGTTGGCGAGAATTGGATGAATTCCTCAACTGATTGTTGGTAGGAGCTGATCCTCTGTATCCTCGTTTGCTTAAAGTTCGTGTGAGATAAGCAGACATAGTAGTTAGCACTTCAACTGGGTCAGCTCCTTGTTGGAAAACAGGAACGGGGACTTCTTCATCATCACAATACAGTGCTTGATCTGGATGAGCTGCATAATCAGTAGAAGGAATACTCATTTGATCAGGATAGCTTGTTGGATATGCTGCATTCTCTTGATAAGAAGAATATGAAGGCTGAGCATAAGGTGCAACATTTGCTGGATGAAGTTGTGAAGCATACTGTGGTGAAGGTGCATTGAACCGATATTGTTGCTGATGTGAGGTGGGTGGTTGTGGTAGAATCGAGTATTGGGGAAAGGCTGGTGTCATGTAAGGTGATTGATGATAGGCTTGATGTCCCAAGATATAAGGTGTGTTGTGAGACAAGCTTGGTTGATTCGCCATCAAAGCTAAGGAATCTGGGTACATACCGCGAGGAGAACGGTGCATAATCACATGCTTCTCATGCTGCTGAAGGAAGGCATATATTTGATCCAAATTGCACTTATGCAGATCCCTGGTTAACTTGACATCGGTAATGTACTCACCCCATTCAGCTTGAGGTAGAGTATTCAAGAATTTGGTGTTAACCTGGAATGGTGCAATCACAAGATTGTATACATTCAGATCATTCATGAGTGTGGTGAATCTGAAGTAATAATCGTGAAGCGTTTCCCCTGGGTTGTACGTGAATCTATCAAACAGGTCATACAACTGACATTCCCTTTCCTGTTTGGTGAGAGACGTTCCTTGTAGCAACACCTTAAGACGTTCCCATAAATCCTTTGCCACCGTATACTGACTCACCATCCTATAGATGTCATGGGGAAGAGCTTGGAGAATTGTTTGAAGAGCTTTTTCATCTGCATCTGCAACAAGTTGTTGAGCTGGAGTGAGTTCTTCAAATTCTCGTGGTCTAGTCACGTTGTCAACCACAATGGTACCATAGTCGAGTGGACCATTCAAAATCGATTTGACCATAAGCCTTCCGTATGTTGGTTTGCCCTTTAGATATTGCATCATTCGACCTTGCCATGCCTCAAACACCTCTTTAATAAGCATCGGTGGACGGCTATCAGTTCCCGTTATGATTGATATATCCGTAAGATATGTCATCTGAGGCATTACTGAATTAGGATTCATTTTGTTTTCTTCAAAGAAACAGAGATTATCGGTTGATCGAGCAGTGAAGTAAAGCTTGTGAATTGTGTTAAGTTTTTGTTGTAGGAAACCAAGATTAAATCCTCTAAAAAATCGTCGAAAAAACAAACAAAATCACCCTTGATTCGGAACTTCTTGAGTCGGAACTTCTTGAGTCGGAACTTCTTGAGTCGGAACTTCTTGAGTCGGAACTTCTTGAGTCGGAACTTCTTGAGTCGGAACTTCTTGAATCGGAACTTCTTGATTCGGAAGTTGTTGATTCGGAAGTTGTTGATTCGGAAGTTGTTGATTCGGAAGTTGTTGATTCGGAAGTTGTTGATTCGGAAGTTGTTGATTCGGAAGTTGTTGATTCGGAAGTTTGTTGATTCGGAAGTTTGTTGATTCGGAAGTTTGTTGATTCGGAAGTTCTTGGTTCGGAACTTTGTGGCTTGATTCGGAAGTGTTTGGTTCGGAACTTTTTGGCTTGATTCGGAAGTGTTTGGTTCGGAACTTTTTGGCTTGATTCGGAACTATTGGCTTGATCCGGAACTTCTTGGTTCGGAAGTTCTTGATCTGGAACTTCTTGATCCGGAACTTCTTGATCCGGAAGTCCTTGATCCGGAACTTTTGCTGAATGAACAGAACCTTGTTCCGATGAACAGTCGAACAGTAAAGATGAAGATTAAGCCCAGATTTTGACCAAATAACCCAAAAAGTTTTGTGCTTTCGACTAAAATAAGTAACAACTAATACTTATCCACTAATCCCAATCACAAAAACACCAAAAACACCAAGAATCAAGATGGTTTTTCTTAAAGAACACTAATACAATCAAAAACTAAAAAACCACACAAATCACTACCTTAAATCACCCATAGCTCTGATACCAAATGTAGAATATTGATAATCAATGAATCTATGAAGGGGTTTGTTGATTTCTAGAGAGAGAAAGTTAGAGAGAGAAAGTGAGAGAAACTATGTGAATTTTATTAAATGAAAACAAAGAAATGACAACAACCAACCCCTTTCCATGGTGGAAAGGGGTATTTATAGTTCCAAGCATAACATGGGCTTGGGCCGGTCCATGACAAGCCCATGGACCGGTTCTTACTTAAGTTAATAAGTAACTAATGACTATTTTCTAACTACGAGCTATTACAACATAAACATTATTGTGGAGTGACCGATACTTCTAATATACGTAAAACGTATTTCTAACAAGGTGGTTAGGTATATGTCCTATGATCCAACCAGAACCGGAAGGATCTTCCTAGGGACAATCCAATATATTATTAGAAGTCCTTAGGAAAGATGGAGTATAATGTGAACGTAGTTGAATGCCGACTAAGTACTTAAGCTAGCACTAAAACAATCACAACAAGGTACTAGTGATGACATCTTGGTAAGCATTAAAGGGGTTGAATAATGAAAAATAAATGTAAGGATAAAGGGTGAAAATAAAATATCCCTCCATACAACTTAGGCAGAAATCGGGTCAACACATCATGAAGAGAACACATCATGGACCCAGTGATGTAATGCACAACCCTTCCCCAGCTGACTCGGGCTTCTCTCAAAAGAAGTTTGTTTTATTGTCACAGAGATCAACACGACTTCTATTAACTTTCTCACTCCGAGAATGTTGATATTGAATAGGTGGCATCTGCTCCAGCCTCCGACCACTAAAAGTGCACAAATCGAGTTTAGAGCCTAGAAATCAATCAAATCTCGTTAGGAAACACTACATGACAAAGAAGAGAGTCCTACACTATATCCTTACGATATTGCTAGAACACTTAGAGTGATACTACTTAGTATTCACAATGATGAGTGGAAATCCTTCCAGTGTTAACATCAAACAACACTGTGGTAGGTCATGTGTAATATTCTTTATGAATTAAACGTGTATAAAACTAAAAAGCAACAGTGGTTTGTTTCTTAAAAGATTCAAACTCGTTTCAAGTTTCTACGCAATATCTTTATGGTCTTGTCAGAACATTCAGAGTGATACTCATTAGTATTCACAGTGACGAATGAAAATCCTTCTAGAATCAACATCAAACAGCGCTACGATAGATGACTTGCGAGATTCCTATGAATCAAACTTGTGTCAGCTGGAAAGCAACAATGGTAAGATTCTTTATGAATCAAACTCGTTCCAGGAATTTGAATTGACGACTTTAATCAAGCTAATATTTATCCAATTGATTCACTCTTTATGTTCGCAGTCTTGCTTTGAGACGGTCGAGTAAAGAGAACAGCTAGTACATCCGCGAAACCCTGTCAAGGAGATTCTTAATTAAATCTACCTAATCACAAGTATGGTATTAATACCGTCTAACGGTCTTCACCGACCGGAAGTAAAACGCTACCGATTTAGGACAAATGTCAAAGCCATTTAGTCCATGTATATGTTTTGTCTCGAGAAGGTGACGTTACAGTGTACTTAACAAAGTCGAAGATTCAAAACCACATACTCATGCCCAAAGACATATCCAACAATCAAGAAAACAAAAGTCTTTTGCAACTCTGATATTCAGAATCTTCCTTAACAATTAATGTAGAGGAATGACCTCTCTTCAAAAGAGATTGTCAGCAAGCTTTCAAGATGGTGCATAGCGTGATCATGTGGATGAAGACACAAGAATGCAATATAGCAAAGACAAGTCAAGGATGGTGACCAACAAGAATGATGCAGTCATTTTGAAGATCTCAATACTAAAGATTAATTATCTCTATAAATACTCGCATGTCGTAGAGGAATGACCTCTCAGTGAGTGAGATGTTAGTCTCAAAATATTGTATCGTCAAGAATGATTTGGTCACAGATTTGAAGATCTCAAGATTAAAGACAAAGTCAAAAGACAACGAAAAAGGCTCAAAGATCACAACATGAAGGAACAAGACTACGATTACACGTCACCGACTCATTTATGGCGAAATTAGTAATCTCTATAAATCTCCAAATGTCGTAGAGGAATGACCTCTCATTGGGGGAGATTGTTAGCCTCAAAATATTGAGTCAAACAAGAATGTTCGGTCATAGGTTTATTATGTATCATTTTTTAGAACGTTGTAATAAGTAGTAAAATAGTCGGGAATCACGGGCTTGACTTTAAGGTATAAAGTTCATGTTTAAGGAACAAAAGCCTAAAAAGAAAGCCCGACCCATTAAGATATAACCTATAAAATCCCACATGCGAGTGGACTATTTACACACCCTCCTACCATGTTAGGAGGGGGTGGCTCATTTCATTTTCTCTCTCTTAATCTAATATCACCCAAGTTTAACACACTTTCTCTCTCTAGATTTCATCTATTTTCTTTACTTATTTCATAGATCTACAATGGTGAAGTGATTATTATGGATACAACAAGCGTAATCCATAAATTTCTTTATTCACTTTTTTTTTCTAATATTAATCAAGAACAATCACACGTTTGACACACTATTTTCCTCCTTGGTGAACGAACTTATTGTCAAATACTTACGTTTCCTAACGTCTTATTTAATACTTACCATATATACGTTTTTTTCCTAAAGTGTATTTTTACCACAATCATAGGATCAATCTACACCCGTCACCTACTTCCCATTGATCAACACAAGGCTAGATGTCAAGTTCTAATCTTAGTTAGAACCAATCTACACCCATCACACCACTAGTTATGTTTTATGGTCCAACATAACAAACCTTGTGTTTTATGGCCTAAACACATATACCATCTAATCTAGATCCAAGTATACATACCACTTAAATCTAGAACACTAACACTGTATCCAAGTATATACATAACTTGGATCTATACTCCTAACACCTAATCCAATGATACCTATCACTTGGATCTACTACCCTTACAACACATCTAAGTGCACCCATCACTTGGATCTATTACACATACGTCAAGTCCAAGTTTATACATCACTTGGATCTTCATGATTTACATTATAGTAAAAATATAATTTTGACTTGATCTTAGAAGGAGAGATCTCATCATGTTATGACCCTAACACTTCATAGTGATGAAAGTGTTATTTTCTTTGCACTTTGGAGGATGAGAGGATTGAGGAAAGAATCACATCTTAAATAAGATTAATCAAACAAATAATCAAGGATTAAGAAGTGTGAAAGGTGACAGAGAATGTGAAAAAAGGGTTGGATGAAAAGTTGGAAATGATCACTATTTATAGGAAAATGGAGCAACGACTATATCTGCCCGCGGTTCCTTACATTCCTCCGCAGTTCCATATATATAAGGAACTGCGGATACCTATAAGGAACCTCGGGCTCTAGACTCCGCTCCCTTTTGTCTTTTAGAGGGGAAAGTCCATATGGTGCAGAATTTACCCAAAGGGAATAATCTTTTATCCATTTGGAATATCTAAATTCAAATTTCCATTTTCTTTTTAATAAAAATTTTTCTTAAAAATAAAGTTATTTTAAAAATACTTTGTCACTTTAATTAAAAGTGAGTTTTAAGAAAATAATTAATTCCTTGATCACTTGATTAAGTTAATGACTTGTTTATTCATACCTTAAGTGATTCATGACGAATGTGAGTTTGGAGGTGTTGAGAGAAGTATACATATAGATGCATAAGTGATTGCGAGTAACTTACACATTTTACATAATGTATTGTGTGTTATACTTTTGTCATCAACAAAACATAAAGAGATTATATCGATTAAGCATCATAATGTTTGCATTAACAACTTGTAATAAGAGTATTATACTCTTGGGTCGTTGGAACGTTGTTACTTCGTGACACTTGTGTAATCATCATTCCAATTTAATCTAAGTATGATTTCTGTAACACCCCATTTTGTTAAATGGAATGTCACGCGTAATTATGGCGTGTCATCAAAGCATGCAAGGTAAATGTCTAAAAACATTAAATGACCATGAATGGGAATATCAGAAACAAACATCGGTAATATAAGTATAAGCTCAACACACATGAATATAAGTACTAAAATGGAAAAGTACTAAACAATGTCCAAAGAAATAAAGTAGCATAATGTATGGAAAATGCATAAAGTAGTGAAGGCTAGATAGCTTCTAATCCGTATGCACATACTCTTAAAGTCTACGAGCGCCCTTGAGTACCTGTCGTTTCGGAACATGAAAGGAAACGACTGAGCTTAACGCCCCGTGAATGGATATACAAGTATAGCATGAAATGACATAAGCATAAAAGACTAATAGCAGCGGAAACGTATAAGTCCTAGATAACCTGGGACATGTTCATAAAACTGGTTTTATAGTTTGAAAAGACTTATGTTTTTATATGAAAATCTGTAATAATTATCCAATAGCCCATATAGGTCATGAGGTTCCACCGTGCATGAATACTTGTAGGGGAGACCTCATCATGTAATTAGAGGGGTTGCCTCTAATTAATTAGTTTGGGTAGGAGGGATCAACTCCTTGAGAAGGATGCAAGGCACACATCGCATTCACAATGAAAATCCTGTAAAACATGTAACTAGGATTCACCCACACGCCCCACATGATAATATAAATATATGGCCAAAATTGAAATGGGACGCCACGAGCAATCACTCCGTCGTGGGGAAGTCATAACACTGGTGTAAAACCCGCATGCTTTTACCATGAATAGTACTGATAGTCGTAGAAATACGTCTTTTAGGAAAAAGAACGTAAATAGGGCAAGTGAGCACGACGATTTAGGAAAACCGTGTGTAAATGACCCTTAAGAAAAGTGAGTTCGTTCTCGAGGAGGCTAGTGCGTTGTGTAATGAATGATTGATTAATGTTTTTGATTATTAACAAGAAGAGAAAATGACGAAGACGAAAAAATAAAAATTTAACAAAAACTACTACTAGAAAGTTAAGACGTAGAAACGTAAAAAAAAACACAAAAATTAAAATTTTAACCTAAAAATTCCTAAAAATTACTAAAAATCCACAATAAAGTTCTAAGAGTTTACAAAAAATCCAAACTTGCTAAAACCTTTTAATTAATTAGATAATGACTTTTTAATGCTAGTTAAAGCCCTAAAAATCACTTTTAAATATTAAAAATCCCTAAACAAGATTTTATAGTTTGTAAACCTCAAAAATGACCTAATTAAGCTAAAAACTATTTTTAAAAATTTTAAAACCAAATTAAACTATTTTTAAACTCCTAAAAACTATTAAAATCTATTAAATCTTAAATTAAATCTAGAAAATAAATGAAAAGCCTAAAAAATATATGGAAAGTGACAAAGTTCCTAATTTAATGTCTATAACCTAGGAAAAATGAAAAAGAAAGAAAAATAAAAATTTCTATTTTGGGAATAAAATAATATTAAAATATTATAAAAAATAAAAAAGTTTAAAAATAAATTCTAAAAAATTATCAAAAATCCTAAATATTCTAACTAAGACAAAAATGTAAATTAAAGCTCCTAAAACCTTTTAATTAATTTTATATTAATTATTAAAGTTTATAAAAAACCCTAAAATAAGATAAAATTAAAAATTAAAGTTTTTGAAAACCTTAAGGGATGTAAACCTCAAAATACTTAAATAAAACTTAAAAATTATTTTTCCTAAAATTAAAATTACTTTTTACTATTTTTAATCTATTTAATAATATACGACAAATAAAAAATGGATAAAAAATAAATAAAGAAAAGGAAAAATCAACTTTTGTGCCAGAAAAATCCTAAATGATAACACAAACCTAAGAAAAATGAATTGGTGCAAATTGGCTTAATGAATAAGCTAAAAATGGCCAAATAAGCTACGGCTTATTTAAGATAAGCCAAAACCAAAACTGCTTAAGTATTATTTGAATTGAAACATAAACGTAAAAAGGTCATCTAGATCACTGGTTAACACGTACACTCCCCCAACGAGGGGTCCCGTGTTCGAGTCCAGGCAGGGTGCACCTTTTTTATTTTTATTTTCGTTTTTTTTTTTACTTTTAAAACACAAACAGTAACACTTATAATCCCCAAATCACAAACACAATTCAATATAATCAAGATTAATGCAAGATTGACCAAAAAACGTGCCCAGGTCTAATTTTTTAGAACACAAGGGACTTTTTGCTTTCTTCACTTGTGCTATTTTCCAAGAGGGCTTGGACTGTGATGATTTTGGTAGTGTTTGTTGATGGACAAAGGCACCCCTATACTCTTTGGAGTATAGGGAGTCAAAGGCAAGCAGAAAACAAGCAGTTCACTTACACAAAATCACACAAACAAAGCAAATCAGGTTGCTGGCACAAGTTTATGGGTCTGTGGGTGTTTGATGCTTCCTACAAGCTCAAAACTGAACTTCAAACTCCCAAATTTTGCATACAATTACACCAGCTAGCAAACAGACCAACACCAATCCTATAACTACCTATAATCTAACAACCTTCCAATTTTAAAGCACAATTTCACCAAGAATAAGCATCAAAAGGCAGTTTACTGATTTTATTCACTTGAACCAATTTTTAAGCATGCATTGTATGCAAATCAAGTCCAAATTGTGAACTAAACTAACAAATAACCTTATGCTACCCTAGGGAATATATCTAACACGTTTTAATGCACAGTCTAATTCAACTAGACCCTTTTAAACCTTGATCCAAACACTCCTTAAAGTTTCTGATTATGATTTTTAACAAACCAAATGCCTTCAAATCACAATCAAACTGATTATATCCTTCTATAACATGCACATAACATCTAAACCACTTCACTCAAACCACATAAACACACTTTACATGCAGTTTTCACCAAATTCATACAAAACACTCAATAGACTGAAAAATGAAAAAGGTAAAAGATTTTTACCTTGAGGGACTTACAGCCAAGTCCCTCAGTGACAGCTTGGTCACCTCCTATAGGCTGGGGCCTATGCTGGGCCTTTAACAGCAACAAGCTCCAACAATCCTGCTAAGAAAATGAAACAAAAACAAACAATTCTTTCTGATTTTTTTTTTTTTTTTGAAACTTTCAAAACCTTGAAACCTACAAACCTTTGAAACTCGTTTTAAAAACACTTTATAAATCACAAATCAAAGGGTGTTATTCCACTTTCACTTCATAACAACCTTTGATTCCTGAAATTATAAAATCTTTTCAAAACCTTGAAACCTAAAATATCAAACACACAAATGTTTATAAAAGATTATATTGGAACTCAGAACTTTAGCTAAATCAACACCAAACTTTTTAATAAAACTAAAAGGAATTACTTTTACTTCTTAAAATACCAAACTTTAATTTAATAAAAGGGAATTACATGCATTTGCTTAAAATTCTGGAACAAAGGAATAGAGACACAGGTCGTCTCTATTTATACAACTAGAAAGACTATTCTAGAATACTGGAATTAAAAATTACAAATGCTAAACCCTAGTATGGAAATGCCCTAAATTGCCCTTTGAAAAGTCTTGGATTCTTGGTCAATAGCGTCCCATGTGATGCCAGGCTGTGGAAGGATGATCTTGGCCGTTTAAATAAACTTGGGGACAAAGGAGTTGAGCTAAATCGCTCATTTGGTCGGTTTTTAGTTTTGGTGTGAAAAAGACGGGGCAGGGGAAGGTCCCACAAGACATGTGAGTTTGTTTTGTGGTGAGGTGGAAGGTGGGATTTGGTGAGGTGAACGTTAATTAGCAATCTGGATGCTATTGGGATTTAACCCTTTGATTTTGATCTAATTGAATCTAGGTAGTAATTAGGGTTTAAGGGAATTAAGAGGGGTTTTTAATCTGATTTGGGTTAAAAAGGATTTTAAAATCGTGTTATGGTGGGAAATAGAAAAGGGTTTTGACCAGTTGACCATTTATTTAAGTTAAAACCGGTTTGGACTTGGGTGGTGGGTACGGGTTTGGGTAGGGTAGTGGGTAAATGGGTGGATATTGCTGAGGTGTCACAATGTGACTGGTGGTGGGTATTTGGCTATTTGGCAGTTTAGGTCCCCAAGTTTACTTGTTCTTTCCACTTTGTAAATAAAAGCCATCAACTCCTAATTTGCACTTATCAACTTTTGCAAACTTGTCAAATTTGGCACAAAAGCTTTCAAAACTTTATCCAAGGGTTTTTAATGTACATTCTTCAAATTTCAAGGACTGGTCTTGTAATATCTTCAAACATCAAGGACCATAATTGTGCAATTGACATTTAGAGGGTCAATTGTGACAAGTTCTTCAAAGATGAGGGACCAAAATTGCCAATCTTCAATTCTTCAAGGGTATTTTTGCAAAATTCCAAACTTGGGCTTGGTTTATTGTGCGTCTTCGTTTCCCGTGTTCGTTTTTGATTGATTCTTGTGATCTTTTGCCATTTCCTCAATATCCGTACCTAAAAATACACAAGTAACAAACACGAGCATATATTTGGCATATTTGATGATATTTAATTGATTTTAAGCCCGATTTGGACGATGAGACCATGTATAAAAGCAGTCTCATCACTCCCCCATACTAAACCATTGCCGTGCCCTCACGCAATGCTAGAATAAAGTATCGTAGCATCTCCAAAATTCAATTTTATTCACTTTTATTGAAATGATAAACTAGCTACACTACTATTATTACTACTACTTGCGTTTTAGACATAATGTATGATTTTCATCGCAAAATGAGACGTTTAGGTTCATAGAATAAGAACACGTGAATGCTTCGTTAGAAATAATTTCATCGTCCTCGATTTTCACTCCAATTCCATGCCAAGCGTGCAACGAGATCATTGTCATTATAAGTTAGTAATGCTAACACTACTCATATGCCCTAATCACGTACTTATCCTCCCATTATTCCTAAGTTGTATCTCTTATATTTTATTATGTCTTAATGATCACGAGGATACATTGTTGACTTATGCGATAATAGAGATTTAGGTCTAAAAATAGAGTCCTAACGGTGTAACTAAGACCATCAAATCAATAACCCCTCCTAATAGACAACGATGTTAAAAAATTAAGTTGACAAGAAGAATCGATAAACACGGTTTTATAACGGTTTTGAACATGAGACTTATTAACAAGACTTTTATACGCCCCCTAACGGAAGGGCCTTATTATCTTTGGTTTACCTCCATCTTTTATTCAACTTCGCCATGAAGCTTTTATTATGACTTCGGTCTTGCCTTGCCTTTTATTATCCGCCTCATCGGTGGTTTTATTAGCCAAAGACGTATATCCTCACGCTAAAGCGAATTTTGGATCTTTAAAGCTTCGAAGATTAAGGCTTGATTCACTTTCAATTTTGCATAGATTTTAGGCCTTGTGGGGCTTCAAATTGTTTGCTAGATTTAGGTGAGCACTTGAAATCTTATTATTAGGTGAAGCTTTCGATTATTCGGGTGCCAATACTTCAAAACCGTGACGCTGGCGATACCTTAATGTCTTCCCAATTTAATTACACGGAAGCTACTAGAAAAGACTAGAAACCCAACAATCCTAACTAAACCGCTAAGTCAATATTTATTAAGCAAAAAATATTTACAAGCGAAGGGAGAATAAGCAAACAACGAGAACACATGAGTTTTTGAAAGAATACGAGTACTCTACGTTTAGCATAGTAACTTATAATTAACTCTATCATTTCTCGTCCTCATTTAAGAGACTTAGCCTAATGTATAGTTAAGGAATCAAAGCTAAGTGCTCAACACGCACGGTCGAGTCAAAAATTACTCTTATTCTCGCCATCGGAAAACCTACATTCGTGTCTTCAAACACTTATAAAACATGAGAAAATTTTTAAAATTTGGCCATTTTTAGCCTTATTTTGCATAGAAACGATAAACAAAAGGATAAACTTTAGAAAGCGTGAAGGTTTGGCAAGGCAAGTATCTATTCACCCCCCATACTAAAGTTAAACATTGTCCTCAATGTTTCGAGTCTAGGGGTGCAAACACCCCCATACTAGAGACGTAGTCGAATGCCTAATCTAGCATGGAAAGGGTGTAACCAATAAATTAATAGCCGTTTATGAAGTGTGCTAAAAACCTAAGGTTAGAACATAAAAGGATATATCATATGGATATTGGGAAAGGCCTCCAAAGCAAACGATCGAGTGCTCCCATAAAACGAACACGAGAGGCTCCAATCGTGAAGATCATGATCTAAAAACCACAATGCACAAACAACCACGGAACAAAGGTTGGAAGGGCACAAATCCCCTCACATTAAGTTAACAAAAAAAAGCAATAATATGTACATGGATAAGCATGGGTCTCCCCCACGAGGCACCTTGTTTTTGATAACCGAGTCAAAAGCTCGATTCGAATCCCCATAAATGTGATCATTTAGGGATAATCATGGTATGGTCAATTTTTAGTGGGGCTTACATGATAAACAAGGCCCAAAAGCACGTGGAGTACTTTAAAAATCCGATAAACGTATACCGGGGTCAAAGATAGCGTCCTCGTTTTCGGATGAAAGACGAAACAACGCCACTCCAACACAAACCCCAATGGGGTAGAAGAAAATAGGAGAGAAGAAATAGAAGGGTGGGACAATGGGTAAGTCTCTAAAAACATGAGCTACTCGAGGTAGACTCGCACCAATCAAATGAAAAGATTTTCCATTTATTGCATCGGTGGAAGACCGAGATTTCCCTATACAAGCAATTCCAGGATCAAATATCTCGTCCTCGGTGGAGAAAGGGGAGGGAACATAAGGGGCTTCCCCCACACTAAGTCCACACAAAGCATCGTCAAAAGGAGAAGACGAGCTTGTAGTACTCAATAAACGCGGTGATGACGGAGTTAGATTTGTAGAAAAATCTTTTAAATTAAATTCAAAATCTTTTCCTTTTTCATCTTTTACACTCTCCTTGTGAAAACCCGATTTAATTATGTCAAAAATATTTGGTGTATCTAAAGCAATGTTAGTCACACTAAAAATTCTCACATTTTGAAATCTTTTTGGTTTAGGTGGTGGTAAGTTTTCAAATCTTTTGTCAACAAAGAAAACCTCCCCATCGGGATCAACGTATTCATCATCCGAAGAATCACTCGAGATTGGAATCGTAGGCTTAACACTCTTAACCTCCACCGGCGGAGGGGACGGAACTTCATTTTTCTCAACAACTCCTAAAACTCTATTGGAAATCTTTTTGCAAATGTTTTTGATGGGATTGACATTGTACAAAGATGTGATAGAATACACATGAGAAAGAGTGGAGTTTTGGGTTGCATTAATGACGAGTTCTTCCTCATTGAAACGAGGAGTGATTTTTCTTGCATGCACATCGATAAGTGCTCTCGAGGTATCCAAAAAAGATCGACCTAAAATTAACGGAACTTTAGGATCGATGGGAATATCAACAACAATAAAGTCTACAGGATAGTAGAACTTTCCAACTTTCACAAAGACGTCCTCGGCAACTCCACAAGCTAGAATCGTAGAATGATCGGCCATTTCGATTGACATTCTTGAAGGAGTGAGATTAGGAAGATTGAGCGATTTAAAAATCTCAAGAGGCATCAAATTAATACTAGCACCAAGATCGGCCAAGGCGTAGCATTCTTCCATGTCTTGTATAGCACATGGGATTAAAAACTTTCCAGGATCACCGACTTTTTGAGGTATGCGGCTTAGAAAAACCGAAGAACAACTAGACGATTTTTGCAATTTCTCTTTGTTATTCAACATACTTTTAAAGTTCGCGGCAAATCGAGGCATCATGACTAAGGCGTCGGCAAAACTTATATTAAAATGCAAGTCACGAAACATTTTCATAAAGAGTTAAAATTGATAATTATTTCGTTCTTGTGCCTTTTCCTTGTCTCGTCTTGAAGGGTAGGGTAAAGGTGGTGTGGGTTGGGGCAAAGTAGGCATAGGCAAAGGCCTTGGAATCTCGGGTTCCATGATTGGTGTAGGTTCAACCGTAGGTGTGGTTTGAGCGGTACTTCGTGGGCTTTGAATGTGCTCCTTTTCGACCACAACCTCGGGTTCTTTCTCTTTTTCCTTCTCCATAGAAGTACTTGGACGAGAAATGGGTTCTTTGAAAGTTTTACCACTACGAGTAGTAATAACCTTCAATTCTCCTTTCGGGTTCACGATGGTATCACTAGGAAGACCACCCGAAGAAGAGGGCTTACACATGATAGCTTCAAACATTTTAGCCATACGGTCTTCAAACTTAGATTGCCTAGCATCCGCTTTTAACAACTCTTGATTAATCTCATGTTGTCCTTGCTCCATTTTTTGTTGATTTTGTTGGAGTCGTGTGACATTTCCTTCCATTTTATTAGCATGAGTTTTAAGTTCATTAGCAAGTTCGTTTTTAGCTCGTGTTTCAACTCGGACCTTAAGCTAACCATTTCACGTTGCATATTATCAAACTTAGCATCATTAGCCTTAGCATAATTCAAAAACTCTCCTTGAAGATTTTTGGTGTGATCGTTTTGAAAACCTTGGGCATTGTTTTGAAAATCACGGTTTTGGTTTTGGTTTGAAACTTGCCCATTTCCACTTTGATAATTACCCTTATTACAGTTACGTTGATTTCCTTGGTAACCACCACTTTGATTGTTGTTGCGATAATTATTAGCATTTTGATTTGGTGGAGCTTGATTTGAACGAGAACCTTGACCGATTTGGTTATAAGTTCCCGTGGCTACAAAAGCATTCGAAGTGTTACCATCCACGGTAATGCACTCGGAAAGATCATGAGCTCCACCACACGACAAACAACTCTTAGAAATCGCTTTGACCGAAGCAGAATTGGAAGCTTCTTGAGCCTTCCAATGGGACATGAGAGTCGAAAACTTATCGAAAAACCGATTCTCCTCATTTGCTTCATCTTGCAAGGCATTAATGGAACGAGACGATGACGAGCCCAAATTGGCAACACTCGGTGTGTTACGAGGGCTATAGACCTTAGACCTATTTTCTATAATTTTCAAAGCCTCATTGGTCGTTTTGCACAAAAAATTACCACCCGCGGCGGCATTTAAATAATCTCGTTCATGATCATTAAGCCCATTATAAAACGTGTCTATTTGATGCAATTCGGAAAAATCATGGTGTGGACATTCATGTAACATTTCTTTAAACCTTTCCCAAGCCATTGAAAAACTTTCATTAGGTCTTTGTGTAAAACGTGAAATCTCGTTTTTCAAATGTGTTGTCTTAGATGGTGGAAAAAATTGATTCACAAATTTAGACACGAGATCGGCCCATGTCAAAATCGAATTTTGCGGTTCTTTCTCAAGCCATATCTTGGCGGGTCCATCTAACGAGTAAGGAAACAACATCATCTTAATGGCATCGTGTGGTACATCCTTAAACTTGCTTGTCGCGGTGAGACGATTAAATTGCCTAATGTGATAATGTGGGTTGTCTTTTTCGTGACCGCGAAACTTGTTTGCTTGAAGCATAGACATTAAACCCGTCTTGATCTCAAAGTTCTTCGCAAGGATGGCGGGAATCACAATGGCCTCTCCAAAACCCTCGGTGGGTGCTTGAAGCAACTCCATCATAGTACGATTAGCCATGATAGCTTCTTGTTCTACAATAGGTTCCTCACTTGGAGACTCCTCACTAGAATGAGTTTTAGTAGGAGTTTTGTTCTTTCGTCTACGTGCACGTTTTGCTTGATTACGAGTGAGCATAAACGTCACGTACAACGTGGAGACGAGCAAAGAAGATTCTTTTTGGTATTTTGTGTTTTTCAATTTTTTTTTGTGGTTTTTGATTGTATTAACTTTTTGGAAATTGGTGAAATGTATTAAGTAGACAAAAAGTCCACAAATCTCCTCCTTAATCAAATCTCTTGATTAAAGAAGGCCTCAAGGAATGAAAACGATCACGTGGAGTGAACGCCTTCGATGACTTTAGAACGATGGTGGAACACCAAATCGTTCAAGAGGGTTTAATCAATAGAAACCAAGAAAATATATATGATATGTAATAATACTTTGGGCGGCAAAACCCTCGATTCACTCTCAAAATCAAATACGCACAAGCAAGCGGAGGAAACGAGGCGACACGAAGCACTTAAGAGCCTTTTTCCTTTAGGTTGTGAAATACAACCGCCTTATACCCACCTTATAGTTTGTATTATCAAGATTAAGCTTCACGAAAGTATTTATCTATTTTTGCCTTTTTTTTTTCTTTGAGATTCGAATACAATGATTGGGTAATGACCTCCCAAGTCAAGGTTGTGATTGCTCACGTATTTGGAGTACTTGTGAATTTATTGTTCTACGTATACAATATATTAATAATATTCACACAAAAACCGAAAAACGATAATACGTATTAGTAGAGTGCTACTAATACAAATACTATTTATGGCTAATATAAAAACCAACAATGGTTCAATCAAAACACAACACGCCTCCCCGGCAGCGGCGCCAAAATGATAGTCGTAGAAATACGTCTTTTAGGAAAAAGAACATAAATAGGGCAAGTGAGCACGACGATTTAGGAAAACCGTGTGTAAATGACCCTTAAGAAAAGTGAGTTCGTTCTCGAGGAGGCTAGTGCGTTGTGTAATGAATGATTGATTAATGTTTTTGATTATTAACAAGAAGAGAAAATGACGAAGACGAAAAAATAAAAATTTAACAAAAACTACTACTAGAAAGTTAAGACGTAGAAACGTAAAAAAAAACACAAAAATTAAAATTTTAACCTAAAAATTCCTAAAAATTACTAAAAATCCACAATAAAGTTCTAAGAGTTTACAAAAAATCCAAACTTGCTAAAACCTTTTAATTAATTAGATAATGACTTTTTAATGCTAGTTAAAGCCCTAAAAATCACTTTTAAATATTAAAAAGCCCTAAACAAGATTTTATAGTTTGTAAACCTCAAAAATGACCTAATTAAGCTAAAAACTATTTTTAAAAATTTTAAAACCAAATTAAACTATTTATAAACTCCTAAAAACTATTAAAATCTATTAAATCTTAAATTAAATCTAGAAAATAAATGAAAAGCCTAAAAAATATATGGAAAGTGACAAAGTTACTAATTTAATGTCTATAACCTATGAAAAATGAAAAAGAAAGAAAAATAAAACTTTCTATTTTGGGAATAAAATAATATTAAAATATTATAAAAAATAAAAAAGTTTAAAAATAAATTCTAAAAAATTATCAAAAATCCTAAATATTCTAACTAAGACAAAAATGTAAATTAAAGCTCCTAAAACCTTTTAACTAATTTTATATTAATTATTAAAGTTTATAAAAAACCCTAAAATAAGATAAAATTAAAAATTAAAGTTTTTGAAAACCTTAAGGGATGTAAACCTCAAAATACTTAAATAAAACTTAAAAATTATTTTTCCTAAAATTAAAATTACGTTTTACTATTTTTAATCTATTTAATAATATACGGCAAATAAAAAATGGATAAAAAATAAATAAAGAAAAGGAAAAATCAACTTTTGTGCCAGAAAAATCCTAAATGATAACACAAACCTAAGAAAAATGAATTGGTGCAAATTGGCTTAATGAATAAGCTGAAAATGGCCAAATAAGCTACGGCTTGTTTAAGATAAGCCAAAACCAAAACTGCTTAAGTATTATTTGAATTGAAACATAAACGTAAAAAGGTCATCTAGATCACTGGTTAACACGTACACTCCCCCAACGAGGGGTCCCGTGTTCGAGTCCAGGCAGGGTGCACCTTTTTGATTTTTTTTTTTTTTACTTTTAAAACACAAACAGTAACACTTATAATCCCCAAATCACAAACACAATTCAATATAATCAAGATCAATGCAAGATTGACCAAAAAACGTGCCCAGGTCTAATTTTTAAGAACACAAGGGACTTTTTGCTTTCTTCACTTGTGCTATTTTCCAAGAGGGCTTGGACTGTGATGATTTTGGTAGTGTTTGTTGATGGACAAAGGCACCCCTATACTCTTTGGAGTATAGGGAGTCAAAGGCAAGCAGAAAACAAGCAGTTCACTTACACAAAATCACACAAACAAAGCAAATCAGGTTGCTGGCACAAGTTTATGGGTCTGTGGGTGTTTGATGCTTCCTACAAGCTCAAAACTGAACTTCAAACTCCCAAATTTTGCATACAATTACACCAGCTAGCAAACAGACCAACACCAATCCTATAACTACCTATAATCTAACAACCTTCCAATTTTAAAGCACAATTTCACCAAGAATAAGCATCAAAAGGCAGTTTACTGATTTTATTCACTTGAACCAATTTTTAAGCATGCATTGTATGCAAATCAAGTCCAAATTGTGAACTAAACTAACAAATAACCTTATGCTACCCTAGGGAATATATCTAACACGTTTTAATGCACAGTCTAATTCAACTAGAGCCTTTTAAACCTTGATCCAAACACTCCTTAAAGTTTCTGATTATGATTTTTAACAAACCAAATGCCTTCAAATCACAATCAAACTGATTATATCCTTCTATAACATGCACATAACATCTAAACCACTTCACTCAAACCACATAAACACACTTTACATGCAGTTTTCACCATATTCATACAAAACACTCAATAGACTGAAAAATGAAAAAGGTAAAAGATTTTTACCTTGAGGGACTTACATCCAAGTCCCTCAGTGACAGCTTGGTCACCTCCTATAGGCTGGGGCCTATGCTGGGCCTTTAACAGCAACAAGCTCCAACAATCCTGCTAAGAAAATGAAACAAAAACAAACAATTCTTTCTGATTTTTTTTTTTTTTTGAAACTTTCAAAACCTTGAAACCTACAAACCTTTGAAACTCGCTTTAAAAACACTTTATAAATCACAAATCAAAGGGTGTTATTCCACTTTCACTTCATAACAACCTTTGATTCCTGAAATTATAAAATCTTTTCAAAACCTTGAAACCTAAAATATCAAACACACAAATGTTTATAAAAGATTATATTGGAACTCAGAACTTTAGCTAAATCAACACCAAACTTTTTAATAAAACTAAAAGGAATTACTTTTACTTCTTAAAATACCAAACTTTAATTTAATAAAAGGGAATTACATGCATTTGCTAAAAATCCTGGAATAAATTAATAGAGACACAGGTCGTCTCTATTTATACAACTAGAAAGACTATTCTAGAATACTGGAATTAAAAATTACAAATGCTAAACCCTAGTATGGAAATGCCCTAAATTGCCCTTTGAAAAGTCTTGGATTCTTGGTCAATAGCGTCCCATGTGATGCCAGGCTGTGGAAGGATGATCTTGGCCGTTTAAATAAACTTGGGGACAAAGGAGTTGAGCTAAATCCCTCATTTGGTCGGTTTTTAGTTTTGGTGTGAAAAAGACGGGGCAGGGGAAGGTCCCACAAGATATGTGAGTTTGTTTTGTGGTGAGGTGGAAGGTGGGATTTGGTGAGGTGAACGTTAATTAGCAATCTGGATGCTATTGGGATTTAACCCTTTGATTTTGATCTAATTGAATCTGGGTAGTAATTAGGGTTTAAGGGAATTAAGAGGGGTTTTTAATCTGATTTGGGTTAAAAAGGATTTTAAAATCGTGTTATGGTGGGAAATAGAAAAGGGTTTTGACCAGTTGACCATTTATTTAAGTTAAAACCGGTTTGGACTTGGGTGGTGGGTACGTGTTTGGGTAGGGTAGTGGGTAAATGGGTGGATATTGCTGAGGTGTCACAATGTGACTGGTGGTGGGTATTTGGCTATTTGGCAGTTTAGGTCCCCAAGTTTACTTGTTCTTTCCACTTTGTAAATAAAAGCCATCAACTCCTAATCTGCACTTATCAACTTTTGCAAACTTGTCAAATTTGGCACAAAAGCTTTCAAAACTTTATCCAAGGGTTTTTAATGTACATTCTTCAAATTTCAAGGACTGGTCTTGTAATATCTTCAAACATCAAGGACCATACTTGTGCAATTGACATTTGGAGGGTCAATTGTGACAAGTTCTTCAAAGATGAGGGACCAAAATTGCCAATCTTTAATTCTTCAAGGGTCTTTTTGCAAAATTACAAACTTGGGCTTGGTTCATTGTGCGTCTTCGTTTCCCGTGTTCGTTTTTGATTGATTCTTGTGATCTTTTGCCATTTCCTCAATATCCGTACCTAAAAATACACAAGTAACAAACACGAGCATATATTTGGCATATTTGATGATATTTAATTGATTTTAAGCCCGATTTGGACGATGAGACCATGTATAAAAGCAGTCTCATCAAGTACCCTTAAGATCGTACGTACTAGATTAAAACTTTCCTTTTATAGCATGTTTACGTTCACGTATAAGAATTTTAAGTATTACGTACGTGTTAGAACACGATAAGTATTTATTACGTATGAACACACGATAATTATTCAAATAATAATTATTATCCCGAACATGCGATCATGAAATCATGAACGTAAATTAATCACGAGCTAATATTAATTACGCACATATATTTATTACGAACATGAATAACTATATTAGGTCACGATCAATAATTAATTAGAACACATAAAAACACGAACACGATAAAACACGAACACACCACAATAATTAGACTCGGAAAAAGGTACGGGTTACCCCAAGTGGGGCCCCCTACCCGTGGCTACACCAAGGAAATGGGCCAAGCCCATTTAATTTTTACTAAAACAAGGAATTAGGAAAACATGTTTTATTATTTTACAGAACAAGAAAATAGTTAAAACCCTAAAATCTTTTTCCTTCTTCCTTCTCTCTTTTGGCTGCCGGATTCAAGACACCGAAGGGGGTGTTCGATTGATTTTTGATCTTGAATATTTTGCAAGGATACGTGTGTGTTCATCCTCATTTGTTTCACGTAAACGGTATAACCTTTTTAACCTTTTTCTTTTATGTTTTGATTTAATAAATCACATAAAGTCATGATGTTTTTAAAAACTAATTAAAAATAATTATTAAAACATATCTATGATTATGGGGTAAATCAAAACAAGGGTTTTTAGGGGTGTTTGTTCTAGCCGACGCCTAAACCGAGCCCTAAGGGGTCTCGGCTTGGCTTATTAACCACCACTGAGACCTCATGGTCTCGGTATGGTGGTGATCCCACAGCAGCAGCAAACAAGGGGGAACCCCGACTTGGTTCGGGGTATGGTGTTAATTACGGGTCCGGTTCATGGTTTCTAGTCACGATTCGGTTCATATATTATTTTAAGGTTTATGATTTTAATAGTTATGTGTTAAAAATTAAATTAATAAATATGACATGTTTAATTTAATTAACATGACTTAGGTTATAAATTTAATTATTAGATCATGAATTTTAACCTAAGTATTTATATTAACTAGACTTTATAATTAATTAATTATTAAAAACCATGACTA
Organism: Glebionis coronaria; assembly: GCA_025667525.1. Classification (NCBI taxonomy): domain Eukaryota; kingdom Viridiplantae; phylum Streptophyta; class Magnoliopsida; order Asterales; family Asteraceae; genus Glebionis; species Glebionis coronaria. Next base: position 335,472,659 of record CM046880.1, on the reverse strand, counting down.
TAATTAATTAATTAACATGACTTAGGTTATATTATTAATAATTAATAATACATGTTTTAACCTCATTATTTTACCTTATTTAATTAAAAACATGATATATTTAATTAAATATTTTTAACCTATAGTTTATTTAAATTACATGTAATAATTAATAAACTATACTTTATACACACATGACTTAGAATAATAATCAGAAAACACTTAAGCTTATATAATTAGCTTATTTAACCAGCTTATATCTATTTATGGAAACTTTCTATTTTTAGAAACTTATCTATTTTAAGCAGTAATTCTATTTTTGGAAACTTTCTATTTTTGGAAACTTTCTATTTTTGTAAACTTTCTATTTTTGGAAACTTTCTATTTTTGGTAACTTTCTATTTTTGGAAACTATCTATTTTAGGAAACCTGCTATTTTTAAAAAGTTACTTATTATTACACAACAAGTATAATAATACATGAAATACAAGTAATACTTAATAAGAATAGACAGAATATAAGATAAATACAGTATAAAGCTTAAAACAGTAAAACATGACATGAACGTATAAAATAAGCTAAGACATGACATAAAATCAGTTAGGTATTTAGTAATCAGATACTTATACACGTATGTATTTATGTAGCATTAGTGATATCGAAGTAGGACTCTCTTCCGTTCGTCTTCTTCGTTCACTGGACATAAGGTACGGATTCCCGTCCTTTCAGTATGGACATTCTTTCCTTATTAGGATTCCCCGTATGCAGCCAACTGTTTTCCCATAGTATAAGTTTATATGTTTGATTGCTTATGTTTAATTAGAATACCTATAGCCATATACATGCATGACCAGTTTCACCTAGTTATGGAGGTACCATAACCATAACACTAGAGGCATTGGTGTTATGACTTCCCCACGGCGGAGTGATTGCTCGTGGAGTCCCTTCAGCTTTTGGCCATATTATTATATTTATCATGTGGGGCGTATGGTGCATCCTAGTTACATGTTTTTCAGCAGATTACTCAGTGTGAATGTGGTGTGTGCCTTGCATCCTTCACAAAGAGCTGATACCTCCTACCCAAAACTAGTATATTAAATTAGAGGCAGCCCCTCTAATTTGCATGATGATGTCACCCCTCCAATTATTCATGCACGGTGGATTTTCATGACCTATATTGGCTAATGGTAAAATATGTTAAACAATTTTTATAAGATAAACATAAGGCTTTTCAAACTATAAAACCAGTTTTACTAAGACTTAACCAGGTTATTCGGGACTTAGTTTCTTACGCTGTTATATGCTTATATGCTTATATTATTCATGCTTTATTGTACATCCGTGCACTGAGCGTATTGCTCAGCCGTTTTCCTTTTCATCTTCCCAAAACGGCAGATACTCATGGACGCTCGTAGACTTTAAGCGTACGTGCATATGGACTGGAAGCTTTCTAGCCTTTCTTTACTTTATGCATTATCTATACTTTGATACTCTTTCCATGGACATTGTTTAGTCCTTTCATTTACAGTACTTATGTTTGTCTGTGATGAGCTTTAATTTTGGACTACCGATGTTTGATTCCGGTATTTCCTTTTTATGGTCATGTAATGTTTTAGACATTTATCCTTGTATGCTTTGATGACACGCCATAATAACGTACGACATTCCACTTGTTGATCCCAAACTTAGATCGATTTAGCTTTATGTATATGAGATTAGATAAAGTAATACACTTAGAGAAACCTTTGTATATGCTTATGATAATCTAAGTGTTATGCGGAATTAACACTTAAACAAGAACACAAAATGATATAAACAAACTTTCACTTTGATTAATGATATCAAACTTGCTTACAATGAAAGTAGTTTATGAAATAAAAACTTATATGAAACATTAACCTAAAGGTCTTCTTTTATAGACATAAGAAGCCTTGTACAATAATCTACGTATCAGCTATTCTAGGTAAAGATAAATATAGAAAATACATTGTTGTTCCTATCTTTACTAGAAGTAATCTAGAATACAATAAACGCGTAGAGTATATCTTCCCATCAGTGCTTGTCTTCAATGTGTCAACGCTTGACTTTATCTTGTCAACGCTTGAGCTGTCAGCGCTTGTTTTGTTCTTGTCAACACTTGTTTTACTCTTGTCAGCGCTCATGTGATTTGGCCTTAATTTATTCCCAAATATCCTCCCCTAAACTTGATATCCACTCTTATTATCAAGTTTCTGAATAAGCATTAAGGACTAGGAGGAATATTACAAACCTTATCATATTGGTAATGAATAAATCTGATCAAATCTTTTGCCACGTCACTTGAATAATCAATCTCCAGCTGAGTGTCCTTCATCTTCTCCAAAATAGCCTTGGATATGAAATACTGACCATCCACAAGTAGATACTCAGCAAACTTTGTAGAACTCAAATGATAAACACCAGCAGCTGAATATAATCTCCATTGAAGACCACTGAGGTCATCTTCAAGATCCTTCCAAATAGCAGGATCTTCATCTCTTGGTCCACACATTCTTTTGAATGTGGACCACTGTTTTATTCCATTAGCTGAAGTTGGTGCTTCAGCCTCATACTTGGTCTCTAGCAACCTCCATAGATCAACCAAGTCTTCTCTATCACAACTTGCAAACAAAGATATGAGAGTGGTAAAAGTGTGTACCTATTTACCATATCTGCCAATCTTCCAAAACCCACATTCATCTTGTTCATAGCTCACAATTGGGTTCCTGGAATCTAATGGTAACACTTGCACCATATTTGAAGCTTCTAATGGTGAGAGCTTGAGGCTCTTTCTTATAACAGCTTCACTTGGATATAGTGGATCCATATCTTTGGGAAACTCAAGAGAAATTCCCTTCTTCACTGGTCTGGGAACAAACATAGCTTTCTTGAGCTCCATTTCTTCTACAAGTTCTTCCTTTCTTTCATCAGAAAGAAGTCTGAGAGTGTTTGCTTCCTGCACTCTCACCCAAATGGGATAAGCCTTGCATTCCAACTCATCAAATGTCAATGCCCTCAATTTCTGATAAGTCCATCCAACTCCATGACATCTGAGAAACATGCAGTATAGCTCCCTTCTATCCCTTTTCAATTCTGAGAGAATATTGCTTGCCTTGTGTTTCATAATTACCTGGCAATCCTTCTGAACTCTGAGAAGAATCTCCAAACCCCATATTTGATCTGAAATGGTCAAGTCTAGATTCTCCATACATCTTTCTTCCCAAGCATTGTACATTTGAACCACCTCTGGCATGTCAAAGTCAACCTACAATTTCAACTCTCTCAACTTCTCCTTAGCCAACTCATCTCCATACTCAAGTCTTTCTGGTTCTATAATCATCACACTTGAGTCTGAGCTAGCTCCATCACTGGTTCTATAATCATCACACTTGAGTCTGAGCTAGCTCCATCACTTCCTTCTTCTGAAGTCACAACAAATGGTGACTCTTTCACCTCCTTTTTATCTTGTTCCATGATTTGTGCAGCCAATCTTCTATCAAATTCAACTTGAGCTGCATCCTTTGGAAAAATCTCTTCTACCATTATACCCTTACACTTATCTGATGGTGCAATGGTTGATAAGGTAGATGGTGATACCTGTGAAGAAACCTCCTTGATGATGGATGATGACTGGGATACATCACCCTCATGTACAGATCTGTCAACGCCTAATTTTGTTCTATCAGCGCCCAAAATATTTCTGTCAGCGTCCAAATTCTCCTTGTCAACGCCCAAATATCCTGCCTTAGCGCCTTTTGTAACTTCTTCCAACATGGCTGTAAATGATAAATTCAAGTTGGTAGGAGAAACTAAGGACGTATCAAAACCTGTTTGTTTCTTCAAAGTTGTAAGGGCCTCAGCAACATCCAAGGATTGACCATCATGGTTGCCCTTATCACTCAGATTTATTGGATCTTCCTCCCCTTTGGAAGATTCCTCCATACCCCTCCTTGCACTAGCACTCTCCAAAACAACAGTCCTCTCCCTCAATTGCTTGAGTTCAAGGCCTTGTGAGCTGACAACTTGTATTAAGTCTGCATTTTGATTTTGCAAGCTCATGCAGACTGGCGTTAATTCCATAAGAGTCATTGGTTCCCGTCTGCCCTCTTCTAAAATAGGGATTTGACCTCCCAAGTCAGATTCATTGGGCAAGGATGAGGACTTAATGATGGTGGGACTGCCTTGGCCAGCTTCTAAGCCAGAACCAATAGTCCCAGCCTCATCCAGGGCACCAGCCACACTTGTGGTGGTGGTTCTCTCTGCTACATGGCTAGGACCACCAGAGGAGAACACTCCAGTAGTCCTTTGGCGTTTCATCAACCTATATTCAGGGGGTGTGGAAGATGGTGTGGAAGAATGGGTAGATGTGGGTTGGTTAAGGGGTGTTTGGGTTTGTGAAGGTTGTGTGTCAACGTTGGAAATAGGCACATCAACGCCAACATTTAATGTGTCAGCGTTGAAGGGATCTTGGTCAAGTTGCATATGTTCAGGTGAAGGTAATGGTTCATGTATTGGGTCAATTTGTGGTTGGGGGTCAATTTGGGGTTGGAGGTCTGGTTGGGGTTGTGCTGCTGCAATAACAGCAAGCATAGCTTGGGTTAAAGGTAGGTCACGATGGGGTGGTGAGTTCATCTTCATAAAAATAGCTTTCTTTTGCTCAGGGATCTTATAAAAATCATTATGATCCCTTGTGCAGTATCCTTGGACATCAAAAACCATTTGTAAAAAACGGGGATAAGCTAAAGTCATTTTGTTCCCCTTATTTTTATACATGCCCTCAAAAATCATTTTAGAATAATTAAATTTTGCCCTGTTGCAATGCACACAATAGCACTAGCAATAGATCTATTGATCTCATTGTGTGCAGTGCATTTGGGACTCAAACATTGAAGGAGGACATGTATGAGGTACTTCCAGGCTGGGGGAATTCCTGCTTATGATACTTGTTTAAGGTACCTTCATCAGGAAAAAGATATCCCAAAGCCCTAAGCCCTTGTTCTATTTCATTAATGGGAAGGGTGGCTATACCATCAGCATCATCAAGATGCAAGGCTTGGCGTACCAAAGCCTCGGTAACCACCCAAGGTCTCCCATGAACAATAGAAGTCAATGTAGTCACTCTATTAACTGTTGAGGAACTAACAGTGTTCCAAAACTGTTAAATATGTGTGACTGGAATGAATGGTGCATGAGAAAGAGCATACCTTAAGGGGGATGCGTTCAAATACGCCACCATTTGTGTGTATTGGGGGAACAGAGTATCATTAGCTTCAAGATACGCGATCATGTTATGTTGACTTCTGAACCCCAATTCCAAATCTGATGGTCTAAACTTTGGTGCCATTGTTGAAAGCTGTTAAATTTAAGTGATGAAGATGAAGTTGATAAGAGAAAATTGTGTTAGACAAGAATTATGGATACCCTGTTTAAAAATAGGAGCCAAATTTATAGGAGAAGAAAAAGCATGTGATAGGCCCAAAAATAGGCAAGTATTTTCAAAAAGTAATCATGAAAATATTGAAAAATTATAAGTTTATCTCATGCATTAAATGAAAAGTAACAACTCCCAAAATTACGGCCTAAAAATATGTCAAAAAGTAACAACTGGGTAGGTCCCATTGAGTGTCAACAGTCAAAAATAACCTATCAACGCCCAACGGCTATAATCTTGTCAACGTTTGCCTATAGCCATGTCAGCGTCTAAATTGGTCACAACAACGCTTGGAAATATACTTGTCAGCGTCCAAAAATTAAAATGTTTAAAAATGAAAAATGACCTTAACAAAGTAATTTATCCTAGAGAAGATAACCAAAAAGCTGATGATTATTATAGGGCGGCAAGCACTGTCCAGTTATGCACACTTGCTTAAGCAAGATAGACATAACAGTCATCTAGTGTCCCTTGCTAACCAAAACTCTTAACAACCAAGTTACCTTACAAAATTCCTTGTTACTCCCAGGTAAATCCCATAAAAAAATTATTCCCAAGTCTCCCAACAGACCACAACCAATTCTAGGCCAAAAATGTCTTGGCAGCATGCATAGTATATCAACTTTGCATGCTACAGTGCCTCATGATTTAGTAAAACTAACATACTCACCTGTGGACACAATCTAGAATTGTGATAAGAGTATCATATGGATACCCAAACATCCTAAAGGTTCCTAAAACCTCCCCTTAAACTATGATACATAAGTTTGCTAAAATCATGCATGAACATAAAAATTTATGTCAAGATAGGAATTAAAAATTCCAACCATCATCCATAAATAAAAACTTGTCCAAATGCTTCTCCATTGATCCATAAGCAACTCTGTATCCAATGGTATACTGCTAACACCATCTGCACATTTAGATTAAAAACCACAAAACTAACATTGTTGCTGACAACGCCCCGATAACACATGACAACGTTGAGGGAAGCTTTGTCAGCGTTAGACAATTATATTGCTGACAACGTTACAAAAACACTTATCAGCGTTCAAGCAACCTTTGTCAGTGTTAGAAAAATATAGTGGAAAATCTAAATCATCAATAAGACCAATAACAATGCATCATCCTGTACATACTTTTACAAAAGGACTCCAAAACACATACTATGTGAGATTGACCATTCCAATACTTGTTACCAAGTATTGAAATCTCCCAGCATCAAAAGGTTTAGTTAGTAAATCTGACACATTTTCCTCAGTGTCAACCCTATCTGGTTGTATTAAACCTATCTCAAAGCAATCTCTTATAAAATGGTGTCTTATTTCTATGTGTTTAGTTTTAGAATGATGTACAGGATTCTTAATGATGCATAAAGTGCTGTTATTGTCAACAAATATCTTGGTCTGCATGAAATTATACCCATAGTCCAACAGCTGGTTCTGAATCTACAAAACTTGTCCACAACAAGCAGCTGCAGCAACATACTCTGCTTCAGTTGTAGAATTAGCCACCACTGTTTGTTTCTTGCATTGCCAAGATATCAACTTGCTCCTAAGAAACTGACATCCACCAGTTGTGGATTTCCTATCAAATTTATCACCTCCATAATCACTATCTGAATATGCAATCAGCTCCAATGGTGAATCCTTTGGGTACCACAAACCAAGACCATGATAGCATCTTAGGTACCTAAAGATCCTCTTCACAGCATAAAGGCGACATTCTTTGGGAGTCACTTGATGGCATGCACAAGCACACACAGCAAACATGATGTCAGGTCTAGAGGCAGTAAGATACATCAAGGATCCAATCATGGATCTATAGTGCCAGACATCAACATCTTTCCCATCTCCAATATTTCCCCAAGGGTGTTCTCTATCCATAGGAGTAGTAGCCCTCTTTTCATGTGGAGAAAAGCCAAATTTCTTCAAGATCTCAGCAACATATTTATCTTGGGAGATGAAGATACCATCTTCTTTCTGCTGAATATGTAAACCAAGAAAGAAGTTCATCTCCCCCATAGCACTCATCTTGAATTTTTCTGTCATAAGCTTGGAGAAATCCTCACTCATCTTTGGATCAGTAGACCCAAAAATGATATCATCAACATAGACCTGGACAAGCAACACATCTTTGCCTTTCTTCTTTGTAAATAGTGTCTGATCTATGGTGCCCCTTTTGAATCCATTGTCCACCAAATAGGTAGACAAAGTACCATATCATGCTCTAGGGGCTTGATGAAGGCCATACATAGCCTTTTTGACTCTATAAACTTTATCTGGATTCTCTGGATCCTCAAAACCAGGAGGCTGCATCACATATACTTCCTCAACAATAGTTCCATAGAGGAAGGCACTCTTGAAATCCATTTGATAGACTGTGAAGCCCATACAGGATGCATAGGCTAGAAAAATCCTTATAGCTTCAATCCTTGCAACTGGTGCAAAGACTTCCTCATAGTCTATCCCCTCATCTTATGTATATCCCTGAGCCACTAACCTTGCCTTGTTTCTGACCACAATGCCTCTTTCATCTCTCTTGTTCCTTAGAACCCATCTTGTCCCTATAGGTCTGACATATCTGGGACAATCAACCAGCTCCCAAACATCCTGAATTGCAAATTGGTGAAGCTCATCCTGCATTGCTTCCACCCAACTTGGTTCTTTGAGAGCATCAAATATTTTCTTGGGTTCCTGTTGTGACAGAAAACAGGCAAACAAACATGCTTGCACAAGAGGGGTATCAACCTTCTTGTGTATATTGGCAATAAACCCACCAAGACCTTGATGAGATCTTCTAGTCTGAACTGGAGTCATAATATCACCAATGATCTGGGAAGTGGGGTGATTCTTCATTGTGGAAGTGAGAACCCCTCCTTCAAAAAGTCTGGTGTCCTCAACCTCATGCTCCATATTGCCAATATCTTCTTCATCAGGTTCTCTTTCATCAACATGAGGATGAACCTCTTCATATATATTGGAAGGTTCACCTTGTTCAAAAATGGAAGAGAAAAGATGTGCAGAATTGTTGTCAACGCCTGAACCTTGTTTGTCAGCGCTTGGGCTAACAACGCTTGAACTGTTGTTGTCAACGTCTGAACCATCAACGTCTAAATTGGTCTTGTCAGTGCTAGATTTGCCTTTGTCAGCGCCTGAAGGACCATGCATGTTCGTATCTGGTGGTGCTTGGAGACCACCATTATCTTTACCACCAGCAGCAGCAACAGCAAAAGCATCTGTCCAAATGGGAATGGTAACATATTCTTGGATAGGAGATGTCTTTTCTGCTTATGATCCAACCTTTTCATGAACCTGAGTACCTGAAACATCAACAACTTGTTCCTCCATAACATTTGAAGTTAGCTTCACAATGTCTGGATTAGTGACAGGCATATAACTTAAAGTTCTAGATAAAGGTTCCAAGTCAAACAACCAATTAGGACCACTTTCAGGATCACTAGGCTTATTTTCTAAAAACCTAACATGTACTCTTTCAAGTATACGTGTTTCTTCTTTAAGATAAACCCTATATCCCTTTCTCTTCACTGAATACCCCATAAAGTAACCCTCATCACCTTTTGCACTAAATTTCCCTAAGGCATCACTAGTATCTAAAACTACTACATGACAACCAAAAGGTCTAAGAAAACCAATATTAGGTTTTCTTCCCCAAAGTAACTCATAAGGTGTTTTGTTCTGAATTTTGTTAACTAATGCTCTATTTTGAACATAACAAGCTGTATTAATAGCCTCAGCCCAAAAGGCTATAGGAAAATGAGCATCAGCCAACATTGTTCTGGCTGCTTCAATTAGGGTTCTATTTTTCCTCTCAGCAACCCCATTTTGCTGTGGGGTTCTAGCAATACTAAATTGCCTAGTAATTCCTTTCCTGGCACAGAAATCATCTAGCTTCTTATTCCTAAATTCTCCACCATTATCACTCCTAAGCATTTTAACCTCATTGCCAGACCTCTTCTCAATCTGAGTGATAAAATCAATTAGAATATCAGTTGTGTCACTCTTCATAGCTAGAAAGAATGTCCAAGTAAACCTAGAAAAGTCATCTGTGATGACAAAGCAATATGACTTACCATTCAAACTTTCTATATTGGTTGGACCAAAGAGGTCCATGTGTAGCATATGAAGAGGTCTAGAACTAGTATGCACCTGTTTGGACTTGAATGAGACCTTGTGCTGCTTGCCTTTAAGACATGCAACACAAGAGTGGTCATTGTGGAAGGCCTTCTCAGGCAAACCATCAACTAAACCAAGTCTCACAAGCCTATTTATATTTTTAAAATTTATGTGCCCTAGTCTCCTGTGCCACAAATTACTCTCATCTACTGAGGCTTTAGCATAAAAACAAGACATAGTATTATTCATTTTAATCCCATTCAAATTCACATTATATATGTCCTTATGCCTAGGTGTTCTATACTCAATATATTTCTCTTCGGGGATCTTATAATCCTTGCTTAACACCAAACACTCAGTATCAGTAAATAGAACTTTATTTTTGTTATCACAAACTTGTGATACACTAAAAAGGTTGTAATCAAGTTCTTTTACCAGAAAGACGTTCTCAAAACGCAAATTCTTGGTGAGAAGGGTTCCTTTGCCTGTGATAGTACCATATCCGCCTCCAAAGTATACCTTATCACCATCCTTAATGGGAGTGAAGTTGGTCAAGTAGTCTTCCTTCCCTGTCATGTGCCTTGAGCATCCACTATCCCAATATCCATAATCATTGACCTGTATTTGAATGCCCTGCACATAAAGAAAACAAATTAGTTTTCTTTGGGAACCCAAGTCTTAAAAGACTTGGATTCATCTGGTTGTTCAATAAGAACAGACTTAGTTCTCACAACAACCCCATTCTCATCCTTCTTAGGATGAAATACCCAGTTAACCCCAATAGGTTTGGTAATGACCTTTGAAATGTAATTAAATCTGTTGCAGGTCATTGAAATCCCATTATCATTAAGGTTTTGATCTTTCTTGGGTCTCCATGTTAAGCTTGAAGAAGCTTTAGACCCCTTACCCTGTGGTTGCAAATATTTAGGTCTGGTCACGTTTCTGTCAGCGTTGGAATTAGTCTTGTCAACGTTGAGATTACCCTTGTCAGCGTTGAACCTAGGGTTTGCTACAGAAACCCATTGCCTATTTGACCAGGTGTTTGTCTTTTGAAATGGTCTTTGTCCATGAGTGTTAGACCCTCTAGTAAAGAATGGGGCAGGTCTAATCACTTGTGGACTTTGCTACACACAAGGTTTGGGTCTGACAACGTTTGACTTCCTAACAACGTTGACTTTATTCCTGTCAGCGCTGAAATTGTTCCTGTCAGCGTTGGCTTTGGGAGCGTTGACACACTTGTATGCCAAGTGTGAAAAGCTACCACAAGTGTAACAAGCTTTTCTAGACACAACCTTAGGTCTAGAAGAGAAGAAGCCTGTTCCATTATTGCTAACTTGGCTCTTGGGTGACCTAGTATTCCTATACATCTCTGCATATTTAATGCTATGTTTTCTATCAGTGTTTGAGCCTAGGTCAACAGCTTTACCAGTGACTGGGTTTGTAACCTTAATGGGAGTTGACTCATTGGGACTTTCACATAGCAAGCCACCCTTAACAAACAAAGTAGGGTTAGCTTTCTTCCATTCATTCAGGTCAGTCAACTTTTGTTGGTACTCTTCAACTGGAGTGACAACTCTTGGTGGAGGAATGAATTCCTCCTCTTGGAATTCTGGCAAACCAGTCCAAGATAGGTCCTTTTGTTGGACACCATAGAAGTCACCAGCTGGTGGTGGAACCAAAGAGTAATCATTCATCCCAATCCCAGTCATGTCCTTAGGATCCCTTTGTTTACCCACACAGTCTCCTAGGGTTTGAGTGGCTCTATCAAATCTTTGAATTTAAAGGCCAACATTGTCTTTATTCTTAATGGCCTCATCTAATTTAGCCTGTAGCTCACTATTAACCCTTTCCATGATGTTTCTAATATCCATACTAGCCTCTAACTCATGTTTTAAGATATTTATTTTATCTTTTAAGTCAAATTCCATTTTCTTGTATTCAGAAACGGTTTTCTCAGTTTGAGTGAGGGCTACTTGGTAATTAGAAAATTTGCACTTTTCAGTACTCACATCACTCATTAATCTTAATACTTCTTTGTTAAGTTTCTCAGTGTTTAGCCTACAACCTTTACTACAAAAAGCATCATTGTATACCTCATTATCAGATGAAGAGGAGGAGTGTGCCATGAGAGCATATTCAACATGCTCTTCTTCTTCAACCTCAGCAATCAAAGCTTTATCCTCTTCACATTCTTAGCTAGATAGCTCCAATCCCATCCCATACCATCAATTCCTTGAACTGCAACCATGGCTTTGGAATCCTGAGCTTTAACAACCTGACTTGAGGGTTTACCAGCATCAGATCTTCTAGGAGATCTGCATTCCCTCATGAAGTACCCTATACGATGATAGTTGTAGCATTCAACTTTGGATTTGTCAAATCTAGCTGTGTCTTTAGCATTGAAGGTCATCTTCTTCTTAAATCTTCTGTTCCACCTATTTGCTCTTATACTAGCAAGAGCCATGTGCCACTTAATGTCCATCTCTTCCAAGTGCTCATCACTTATCTGCTCAAGGTCCTCATATGTAATCACTAAACCATTGGGCAAAGAAGCAATATAAGCACATACAATATCCAAATCTAAACCAGCAGGTTTAACTCTTGGGGAGTCACTCTTGAATGTGTCAGCGTCTGAATAGGAGACGTTGATAGGACTTGTTCCAGCGCTGACATATGATGATCCAGTAACTGGATTCATGTAAGAGTCCTTCTGATTAAATTGACCTTCACTATGAGAGAAGAAGGCCATGTTACTGGTGGTAGACTTGCTTCCATGCTCTAAAAGATTTTCATCTTCCAGCAGCCTTAGTTTGTTGTAGATGTCATCAAACGAGGAACTCTTATAAGTATTGTTGGCAAAAATATATCTTGCCTCAATCTTCCATGCCTCACCAAGACTTTTAAGAAAGGTAGCATTAATGTCGACATCACCAAGTTGTGTCCCCATGAAGGACAATTTGCTTGTAATGTCAAGCAATCTGCTTCTCACACTACTCAGTTTCTCATTGGGTTGAGCTTTGAAGACAGCATAATCTTGCATGAGTTGCTTTTTCTTCTCTTCCTTAGTGTCTGCATTGCCACCACATGCAACTTCAAGAGCTTCCCAAAGGTTTTTAGCAGATTCATAGCTTCTATATTTATGCTGGTTCTCTTGTCCCAAAGAGACTTTCAGAATATTTAGGGCTTTCATGTCGACCCTTTTCTTTGCTATGTCTTCAGCAGCCACAGCTCTACCATCTCCAGGTTTTTCTTTCTTATCCTCTTCAGAACATCCAGCAACAGCTGATCTTTGAGCAATAACATTAGCAATCTTTTGGGCTTTATCGAATGTGTTTCCATATTCAATAACCTCCCAGAGTTTGTAGTCATAGATTCCCATATATTGCTCAAAGTTGAATTTCCACAAATCAAAGTTGGTTGCATCAAGCATGGGAATCTTGATGTTTGGTAAAGATGAGGAGGAGGAGGTTATTGCTTCAAACATGATGTTGTTAGGGTTTTTGAGAAAATTAGGGTTTTGGTGATTTTTAGGGTTCTTGTGTTCTTTAAGATCAAAAGTTCCTCAACAAGCTCTGATACCACTTGTTGATCCCAAACTTAGATCGATTTAGCTTTATGTATACGAGATTAGATCAAGTAATACACTTAGAGAAACCTTTGTATATGCTTATGATAATCTAAGTGTTATGCGGAATTAACACTTAAACAAGAACACACAATGATGTAAACAAACTTTCACTTTGATTAATGATATCAAACTTGCTTACAATGAAAGTAGTTTACGAAATAAAAACTTATATGAAACATTAACCTAAAGGTCTTCTTTTATAGACATAAGAAGCCTTGTACAATAATCTACGCATCAGCTATTCTAGGTAAAGATAAATATAGAAAATACATTGTTGTTCCTATCTTTACTAGAAGTAATCTAGAATACAATAAACGCGTAGAGTATATCTTCCCATCAGTGCTTGTCTTCAATGTGTCAACGCTTGACTTTATCTTGTCAACGCTTGAGCTGTCAGCGCTTGTTTTGTTCTTGTCAACGCTTGTTTTACTCTTGTCAGCGCTCAAGTGATTTGGCCTTAATTTATTCCCAACAATTCCATTATCAAAATAGGGTGTTACAATTATGGTATCAGAGCCCAAGGCTTCGACATGTAGGCTCTCAAAATATGGCATGTGATTAGTGGGTAGTCACTATGGTCTTCCTAGAACTGACAGCCGTTTTTCATGCATTCATCATTTTTATGCATACAGATATATGTCATTATCACAGGTTTATGACTAAGTAATGGTTTGTACAGGACTGGCCCTATTTAGTCGCATGTGTTTTATCGAAACTTTTAAATTTGGGACCGACCCATAGGCGTCCCCTCGCCATGTCTTTTATTTTGGGTGAACTGGCCATAGGCGTTCACTCTCGAGCATAAAAAAGTTTTCATAAAACTGCATCATGCATTCATATACAAATTTTCTTGCATAAAATTTGTCTCTTGATTTACTGGTATAAATTTTTTTCATGTATATATATATTTATTGTTTCGATCTGTTTAACCATATGTTTTATGTTATACTGTCAGATGGTTCTCACACGCGAGCAGGAACAACTCAATGCAGCATTCCAAGCTGCAATGCAAGCTTTGCTTCCTCAACTGAGGAATGACATCAGGGCTGAGGTTCAGGGTGCCAACAATCAGCAGCAAAACCAAGCACCTCCTCCTCCTCCTCCAGTGAAATTGGCAATATGGCTGGAGAGATTCAACAAGCTCCGTACTCGAGCTTTCGAGAGAATAGATAGCCCCAGTGAAGCTGAAAGATGGTTGGCTCACATCGAGAAGATCTTCGATGCTATGGGTTATGACCCCGTGTTCAAGGCGTGGTTGGCATGCTACCGGTTCGAAGGCGATGTGTTAAATTGGTGGTTAGCATTGAAGCAGTCTGAGGGAGGTGATAATTGGGTGGCTGGTTTGACATGGGCTTAGTTCTGAGATAGGGTGATGGAGCAGTTCTTTCCCAAGGCTGAGCAAGACAAGCTTAAGAGGGAGTACCACGGGATCCGACAAAGAGCTGGGGAGAATAGCAATGAGTTTATGCAGCGCTTTCTTCGCTTAGTTGGTTTCCTTGGTGCAGCGGCAGGTACTCCTGAAGAGCAGGCACACCATTTTAGGTGGGCTCTTCGCACATCGGTCGCAAACAATCTGGTGTGTGCTACGTTCAACACAGTAGCACAAGTGACCGATGCGGCACGTAAGCTGGAGATGCTTCATGAGAGAGATGAGTTCAGGGAAGCTGAGAAACCCGACAAGAGGTAAAAATTCGTATTCAAGCGGTGACCAATCCGTATTCTTTCCATATATGTCAATTATTCATCTCTTTAAATTGTATCTTCCAAGCAGAAAACTAGGGACCGGTCTCAGCCGGCTACTCAGCAGCAGCCTAATCAGCCCAAGGGAAACGGTCAGACTAACGATCGTTCTGCTACGGATAGGCGTGGCGGTAATGATAATTACCGTAACAACGCTGGACACTCCAACGGCAGCAGGTCCTAATACTTACGCATTTTCTTATGATTTCATGTTATAACTCATAATTCTGAAACTCTAGCAAATCTTCTACCTGGAACCATGGAAACGGTAGGGACCAGAACCAGAGAGGTTTATAGCCTAGCCGTCCAGCTATCACTGGTATTCAATCTTACGAATATTCGCATTGTCCTTTGTACCCTATTATCATGTCTCATGTAAAATGTTTTATCAGGTCCTCAGCCAGCCAGAGCACCTGCTGGAGGATATACTCATTCTCTTTGGTCTGCTTGCCACCGTAGGCACCCAGGGCCATGTCGTCGTAACACAAATGCATGCTTCAAGTGTGGTCTTCCTGGCCATCTCATGAAGGACTGCTGTAAGGGCGAGATGGAGGGCACATCGGGACATGCTGATACCAAGCCGCCTCCTACCACTAGACGTGTCTACACGACATCTAGAGACTAGACCAACAAGTCTACAGGTACCATCACTGGAATCTTGTATATGTATGGTCAGGCTGCGTGTGTTCTATTTGATACGGGTGCTACTCACTCGGTCATTTCTACTGCTTATGCTAAGAACATTAGGATGCTTCCCATGCCACTAGATAATATACTGAGTATTTCCACGCCTTTGAGAGACTCTGCACGCATAACCCATGTATACAAGAGTCTTCTCCTAGAATTTGACGATAAGGTTCATCCTGTTGACGCACTTCCGCTGGACATGAATGACTTTGACATGATTTTGGGCATGGATTGGCTATCCAAGCATCATGCTACCATAGACTGCCATTCATATAGAGTTATCTTCGGTGATGTGAATGCAGCAGAGTACATTCACAACGGGTTCGTACCCGGAAGGTCTGTGCAAATCATATCTACCCTGCAAGTGCGTGCACTACTGTCACATGGCTGCGAGGGTTATCTAGCTACGGTTCACGACATGGATGCTGAATCTCCATCAATTCAGGATCAACCAATAGTGTCGGAATTCCAGGATGTATTTCCAGAAGAACTTCCGGGCATACCACCTGCACGGGAAGTGGAATTCAATATCGAGCTTATTCCAGGAGCTGAGCCAATTTCCAAGGCTCCTTATCGCATGGCTCCCAAAGAGTTAAAGGAGCTGAAGGATCGACTGCAAGAACTTCTAGAACCAGGTTTTATTCGACCGAGCGCATCTCCATGGGGCGCACCGGTCTTATTTGTTAAGAAGAAGGACGGCAGTATGCGTCTTTGCATAGACTATCGAGAGCTCAACAAGATTACTATCCGGAATAGGTATCCACTGCCGCGTATAGACGATATGTTTGACCAACTCCAAGGGGCCAAACACTTCTCCAAGATTGATCTTAGGTCAGGCTATCATCAACTACAGGTTAAGGAGCAGGACATCGCCAAGACTGCTTTTCGTACCCGCTATGGCCACTACGAATTCGTAGTCATGCCATTTGGCCTGACCAATGCTCCAACAGTGTTCATGGATTTAATGAACAGAATCTTCCATGAATTTCTGGACAAGTTCGTCAATTTCTTCATCGATGACATCCTGATTTTCTCAAAGTCCAAGGAGGAACACGAAGACCATCTTCGTACAGTACTATAGATTCTTCGCCAGAAGAAGCTGTATGCTAAATTCTCCAAGTGTGAGTTCTGGTTAGACAAGGTGGCTTTCTTAGGTCACACTGTATCAGCAGAAGGAATCACTATGGATCCAGCGAAGGTTGAGGCTATTACTAAGTGGCTGAGGCCGACATCAGCGACGGAAGTCCGCAGTTTCTTGGGCTTAGCTGGCTATTACCGTAGGTTCGTAGAGAACTTTTCCCGCTTAGCACTACCATTGACCAAACTGATGCGGAAAGGGGAGAAATTCGTCTGGACTGAAGAACGAGAGAAGAGCTTTGAAAACCTGAAGCAGAAGCTAGTATCTGCACCTATTCTTACTCTCCCATCTGGTACGGGTGGATTTCAAATCTACAGTGATGCATCGGGAAAGGTACTTGGCTGTGTTCTCATGCGACATGGGAAAGTGATCGCGTATGCTTCACGGCAGCTTAAGCCTTATGAAGAAAATTACCCTACGCATGACTTGGAACTTGCTGCTGTCGTGTTTGCATTGAAGATATGGAGGCACTACTTATATGGAGAATCATGTGACATTTTCACGGACCACAAGAGCTTGAAGTATATCTTCACTCAACGTGAATTGAACATGAGGCAGAGGAGATGGTTAGAGCTGTTGAAGGATTATGACATTAATCTACAGTATCATCCCGGAAAGGCGAATGTAGTAGCAGATGCACTTAGCAGGAAGTCCGGAATGATCAACGGCATTAAAATTGAGGAGGAAATCATAAGAGACTTGGAGCGACTAGACATCGAGATCATGGTACGTGGACAACACGGTTACTGGGCTAATCTTAGAGTAGAACCCGAGTTTCTCTCTAAGATCAAGGAAGCTCAGAAAGATGATGGAGAAATCTGGGCGATAGTTCAGAATTTGGAGAAACAGACGGAATTCAAAGTAGATGCATATGGTATCGTATGGCAGGGCACGAGACTTTGTGTTCCTGATGATCAAGAACTCCAGGAAGCCTTGTTAGCTGAAGCTCATAGCTCCCAATTCTCTATACATCCTGGTTCGACTAAGATGTACCATGACATCAAGCAGTACTTTTGGTGGAGTGGTACGAAACAGGATGTGGCCACTTACTTTTCCAAATGTCTTACCTGCCAGCAGGTTAAGATCGAGCATCAGCGATCTGGTGTCCTCCTTCAACCGTTAGATATTCTAGAATGGAAGTGGGACAAAATCACCATGGACTTTGTTACTAGTCTTCCGCCAACCAAGAGGAAGCACGATGCAATTTGGGTTATCGTAGATCGACTTACCAAATTAGCTCATTTCTTACCGATCCGCAAGGAAGATTCGGTCAGTAAACTCACCGATACATATAGAAGAGAGATCATGAGACTCCACGGTGTACACAACTTAAGCTTAGCACGGCTTTTCATCCTCAAACAGACGGGCAGTCGGCGCGAACGATTCAGACATTGGAAGACATGTTGAGGTCATGTGCGTTGGAATGGACGGGTGATTGAGACGATTACATATGTTTGGTGGAGTTTGCATACAACAACAGTTGGCACGCAACTATCAAGTGTGCTCCTTTCGAGATGTTGTATGGCAGAAAGTGTCGCGCCCCAATCTGCTGGGATCAGGTTGGCGAGCGAACACTTGAAGGACCAGAAATCATAGAGATGACTAATGAGAGGGTCGCAGTAGCTAAGCAGAAACATCAGGAAGCACGGTCACGTCAGAAGAGTTACGCTGATAAGCATCGTAGGGACATACATTTTAACGTAGGAGATCACGTCTTTCTTAAGGTTTCGCCGGCACGTGGTGTTAGACGCTTCGGGATTAAAGTGAAGCTCAGTCCTCGTTAGATCGGACTGTTTGATATCATTGAACGAGTCGGTGAAGTATCTTATCGGTTAGCGTTACCTCTGCAGCTTTTGCAAGTACATAATGTGTTTCATGTTTCCTTACTCAGAGGGTACCAGTATCATCCCCTTCACATGGTTCAGTATCTACTGGAACAGATACGTGAAGATCTCGCTTTCATAGAAGAATCCGAACGAGTTCTTGACAGACAAGAACGAGTCATGAGAAGGAAGACGATTCCATTCGTCTAAATCCTTTGGAGGGATCATACCGAGCGGGAAGCCACTTGGGAAACAGAGAAGTCTATCCGGGCTTCTTACCCTTATTTTATATTTTGAATTCGGGTATGTTCTTCTTTTCTAGTTTACTTTATGTATAATTCGGGGACGAATTATTCATTTTAGGGGGGAAGAGTTGTAAAATCCGCATGCTTTTACCATGAATAGTATCCTTAAGATCATACGTACTAGATTAAAACTTTCCTTTTATAGCATGTTTACGTTCACGTATAAGAAATTTAAGTATTACGTACGTGTTAGAACACGATAAGTATTTATTACGTATGAACACACGATAATTATTCAAATAATAATTATAATCCCGAACATGCGATCATGAAATCATGAACGTAAATTAATCACGAGCTAATATTAATTACGTATATATATTTATTACGAACACGAATAAATATATTAGGTCACGATCAATAATTAATTAGAACACATAAAAACACGAACACGATAAAACACGAACACACTACAATAATTAGACTCGGAAAAAGGTACGGGTTACCTCAAGTGGGGCCCCCTACCCGCGGCTACACCAAGGAAATGGGCCAAGCCCATTTAATTTTTACTAAAACAAGGATTTAGGAAAACATGTTTTATTATTTTATAGAACAAGAAAATAGTTAAAACCCTAAAATCTTTTTCCTTCTTCCTTCTCTATTTTGGCCGCCGGATTCAAGACACCAAAGGGGGTGTTCGGTTGATTTTTGATCTTGAATATTTTGCAAGGATACGTGTGTGTTCATCCTCATTTGTTTCACGTAAATGGTATAACCTTTTTAACCTTTTTGTTTTATGTTTTTATTTAATAAATCTCATAAAATCATGATGTTTTTAAAAACTAATTAAAAACAATTATTAGAACATGTCTATGATTATGGGGTAAATCAAAACAAGGGTTTTTAGGGGTGTTTGTTCTAGCCGACGCCTAAACCGAGCCCTAAGGGGTCTCGGCTTGGCTTATTAACCACCACCGAGACCTCATGGTCTCGGTGTGGTGGTGGTGATCCCACGGCAGCAGCTAACAAGGGGGAACCCCGACTTGGTTCGGGGTATGGTGTTGATTACAGGTCCGGTTCATGGTTTCTAGTCACGATCCAGTTCATATATTATTTTAAGGTTTATGATTTTAATAGTTATGTGTTAAAAATTAAATTAATAAATATGACATGTTTAATTTAATTAACATGACTTAGGTTATAAATTTAATTATTAGATCATGAATTTTAACATAAGTATTTATATTAACTAGACTTTATAATTTATTAATTATTAAAAACCATGACTATAATTAATTAATTAACATGACTTAGGTTATATTATTAATAATTAATAATACATGTTTTAACCTAAGTATTTTACCTTATTTAATTAAAAACATGATATATTTAATTAAATACTTTTAACCTATAGTTTATTTAAATTACATGTAATAATTAATAAACTATACTTTATACACACATGACTTAGAATAATAATCAGAAAACACTTAAGCTTATATAATTAGCTTATTTAACCAGCTTATATCTATTTATGGAAACTTTCTATTTTTAGAAACTTATCTATTTTAAGCAGTAATTCTATTTTTGAAAACTTTCTATTTTTGGAAACTTTCTATTTTTGGAAACTTTCTATTTTTGGAAACTTTCTATTTTTGGAAACTTTCTATTTTTGGTAACTTTCTATTTTTGGAAACTTTCTATTTTAGGAAACCTGCTATTTTTAGAAACTTACTTACTATTACACGACAAGTATAATGATACATGAAATACAAGTAATACTTAATTAGAATAGACAGAATATAAGATAAATACAGTATAAAGCTTAAAACAGTAAAACATGACATGAACGTATAAAATAAGCTAAGACATGACATAAAATCAATTACGTATTTAGTAATTAGATACTTATACACGTATGTATTTATGTAGCATTAGTGATATCGAAGTAGGACTCTCTTCCGTTCGTCTTCTTCGTTCACTGGACATAAGGTACGGATTCCCGTCATTTCAGTATGGACATTCTTTCCTTATTAGGATTCCCCGTATGCAGCCAACTGTTTTCCCATAGTATAAGTTTATATGTTTGGTTGCTTATGTTTAATTAGAATACCTATAGCCACATACATGCATGACAAGTTTCACCTACTTATGGAGGTACCATAACCATAACACTAGAGGCACTGGTGTTATGACTTCCCCACGGCGGAGTGATTGCTCGTGGCGCCCCTTCAGCTTTTGGCCATATTATTATATTTATCATGTGGGGCGTATGGGTGCATACTAGTTGCATGTTTTTCAGCAGATTACTCAGTGTGAATGTGGTGTGTGCCTTGCATCCTTCACAAGGAGCTGATCCCTCCTACCTAAAACCAGTATATTAAATTAGAGGCAGCCCCTCTAATTTGCATGATGAGGTCACCCCTCCAATTATTCATGCACGGTGGATTTTCATGACCTGTATTGGCTAATGGTAAAATATGTTAAACAGTTTTTATAAGATAAACATAAGGCTTTTCGAACTATAAAACCAGTTTTACTAAGACTTAACCGGGTTATTCGGGACTTAGTTTCTTCCGCTGTTATATGTTTATATGCTTATATTATTCATGCTTTATTGTACATCCGTGCACTAAGAGTATTGCTCAGCCGTTTTCCTTTTCATGTTCCCAAAACGGCAGGTACTCAGGGACGCTCGTAGACTTTAAGCGTACGTGCATATGGATTGGAAGCTTTCTAGCCTTTCTTTACTTTATGCATTATCTATACTTTGATACTCTTTCCATGGACATTGTTTAGTCCTTTCATTTACAATACTTATGTTTGTGTGTGATGAGCTTTACTTTTGGACTACTGATGTTTGATTCCGGTATTTCCTTTTTATGGTCATGTAATGTTTTAGATATTTATCCTTGTATGCTTTGATGACACGCCATAATTATGCGTGACATTCCATTAT
Organism: Glebionis coronaria; assembly: GCA_025667525.1. Lineage (NCBI taxonomy): Eukaryota > Viridiplantae > Streptophyta > Magnoliopsida > Asterales > Asteraceae > Glebionis > Glebionis coronaria. The sequence continues at coordinate 335,450,875 of CM046880.1, read as the reverse complement.
CAAAATGGGGTGTTACAACTGGTGCCTCTAGTGTTATGGTTATAGTACCTCCATAACTAGGTGACACTGGTCATGCATGTATATGGCTTAGGCATTTAAACTAACATAAGTAATCAAACATTTAAAACATATACTCGGGAAAACAGTTGGCTGTAAACAGGGAATCCTAATAAGGAAAGAATGTACATACTGAAGGGCGGAAAATCCGTACCTTGTGTCCAGTGAACGAGGAAAGACGAAAGGATGAATTGTCCTACTCCGACCTCACTAATGCTACATAAATAAGGGACATGCATAAGTCTTCTGATTATTGAGTACGTAACTGATTATAGCATGTTCTTAGCCTGTTTTATATGTTCTTGTCTTGTTTACTGTTTTAAATGTTATATTGTGTTAATCTTGTATTTCATGTATTCTAATGAAGTATTATCTTTTATTCTTGTATTATTATACATGTTGTGTAATAATAAGTAACTATCTAAAAATAGCAGATTTACTAAAATAAAAAGTTTCCAAAAATAGAAATTTCCAAAAATAGAAAGTTTCCAAAAATAGATCAGTTTCTAAAAATAGATTAGTTTCAAAAAATAGAATGTTTCCAAAATTAGTAAGTTTCCTGAAATAGAAAGTTTTCATATTTAGAAATAAGCTTAATTAATAAGCTAATAATATAAGCTTAAGTTTACTGGTTAAAAATCATAAGTCATGTAGTCAATAGTATAGTTTATTAATTAATTTCATGATAATTTAATAAACTATATGTTATATGATTTAATTAAATAAAGACATGATTTTATTAAATTAAAATATATAAAAGGTTAATCATGTATTAATAATTTATTAATTGTAACCTAAGTCATGATTTATTAACTAATTATAATCTATGTATTAATAATTAATTAATAACTATAGTATAAATTAAATGGTAATATAGTTAGGTTAAAAACATGTATTATCTGTTAAAATAATATAACCTAAGTCTTGATTAAACTAAATTAATTATAGTCATGATTAGTTAATTTAATTAGCCTTGTAAAAATGTACTTGAACTAAAATAATCCCGTGCCCGTGTTTTAATTTAGACCGAACCCTGAACCGGACCGAACCAGCCCGACAGTGGCTAAACCGGTCTAGCCAGATGCCACTGTCGTGGCCTGGCTAGCCACCGCAGGACCAAAAACACCACCGGCTGAAACCGGTGGTTCCCCCTTGTTCGGTTGCGGTTCCCACTATTAAAGCAAAACAGCCACCAGCGGTTGCCTGTGGTGCGGTTGTTGCTGCCGAGACCCAACTCAAACCAAAAGGCCACCCTGACGTGAGTCGGGATCCTTTGTTCCCTGCGACCGAGCCACACGAAACCACATCGAGACCCTAGGTCTCGGCTGTTGGTTAATCGGAAGACCACCGACAGCCTAGTGCTCTTGGTTTGACTCTCATCCGAACCAAACCCTACCAAAACCAAACCTTTTTATGTTTTCTTGATTAATCTAACAAGTATAACATGTTTAATTATCTTTTTAATATATCATGAACATAATTGAATAAAAAAATAATAAAATATTAAGGTTTTGATGTTTACCTAATACGTGATTTAATGAGAACTAAGAACACTAACACGAATGACCCGAATTCAACAATCAAAATCAAACCAAACACCCCTTGGTGTCTCTTGAAGCCGGTGGCAAGGAGAGAGTAAAAGAAAGGCTAGGGTTTTTCTTTTTGTAAAATCTTATGTGTTATGTTTTCCTGTGATTTTCCTTTTCCCTAAATTTAGTCAAAAGTCAAATGGGCTTGGCCCTTTCATCCCTCTTGTCTGCGGCTACCATGGCCCACAAGGGCAAACCCGAATAATTTTCATGTTTAACTATTTACGTGTTCATTAGTTAATATATTCGTGTTAGTTCGTGGTTAAATGTTCGTGTTATAAATAATACTTTAACGTAATCAATATTTATCGTGTAATAATAAATATATACGTAGTTCATGTGTTCATGTTTTAATATTCGTGATCATATGCTCATGATTATAATTATTATGATTAATAATTATCGTGTATTACCACGTATTTAATGATTATTGTGCACTAACACGTACGTAATTTCTGAATTTAATATTCGTGACACGTGTTCATGACATAAAAAGAAAGTTTTAATTGGTTCGTATGTTTACATAGTGTACTTTTCATGGCATTTAGATGCGGTTTTTACAACTCTTCCCCCCTAAAAGAATAATTCATCCCCGGATTATAGATAAAGTAAACTGAAAGAGGAACATACCCGAATCAAAACTTAAAATGAGGGTAAGAAGTCTGGATAGACTCCTCTGTCTCCCAAGTGGCTTCCCGCTCGGTATGACCCCTCCAAAGGATTTTGACGAATGGAATCATCTTCTTCCTCATGACTCGTTCCTATCTATCAAGAACTCGTTCGGGTTCCTCGATGAAGGTAAGATCTTCACAAATCTGTTGAAGTGGATACTGAACCATGTGAAGGGGATGATACTTGTAGCCTCTGAGTAAGGACACATGGAAAACATCATGAACGTGGGAAAGCTGCGGAGGTAACGCTAAACGATACCATACTTCACCGACTCGCTCGATGATATCAAACGGTCCGATGAATCGAGGACTGAGTTTTCCTTTGATTCCAAAACGTCTAACACCACGTACCAGTGATACCTTAAGAAAGACATGATCTCCCATGTTGAAATGAAACTCCCTACGATGCATGTCGGCATAACTCTTCTGACGTGCACGAGCTTCTTGTAACTTCACCTTAGCTACAACGACTTTCTCGTTGGTCAAATTTATCATCTCCGGTCTTACAAGTGTTCGCTCACAAACCTGATCCTAGCAGATTGGGGTGCGACACTTCCTGCCATACAACATCTCAAACGGTGCACACTTGATGCTGTTGTGCCAACTGTTGTTGTATGCAAACTCTACCAAGAAAATATAATCGTCCCAATAACCTGTCCATTCTAAAGCACACGCTCGAAGCATGTCTTCTAATGTCTGAATGGTTCGCTCCGACTGCCCGTCTGTTTGAGGTTGAAAAGCCGTGCTTAGCTTAAGTTTGGTACCCCAAGCTTTCTGCAGACTCCTCCAAAATCGCGAAGTAAACCGAGGATCTCTGTCCGAGATGATACTCGATAGAGCCCCATGAAGTCTCATGATCTCCTTCTTATAAGAGTCAGCGAGTTTGCTAACTGGACCGTCTTTCCATATCGGTAAGAAATGAGCTGACTTGGTAAGTCGATCAACGATAACCTAAATTGTATCATGCTTCCTCTTGGTCTGCTTAAGTCCGGTGACAAAATCTATGGTGATCTTGTCCCACTTCCACTCTGGAATATCTAATGGTTGTAGTAGACCACTAGACCGTTGATGCTCGATCTTAACCTGTTAACAGGTAAGACATTTGGAGACATAAGTAGCAACATCCTGTTTCATACCACTCCACCAAAAATACAGCTTGATGTCGTGGTACGTCTTGGTTGAACCAAGATAAATGGAGAACGGGGAGCTATGAGCTTCAGCCAATAACGCTTCCCTGAGTGTAAGATCATCAGGAACATAAAGTCTAGTGCCATGCCATAAGATACCGTCGTCATCTAACTGAAACTCCGTCTGCTACTCTAAGCTCTAAATGATTGCCCAAATTTCACCATCATCCTTCTGAGCTTCCTTGATCGTAGAGAGTAAGTCAGGTTCCACTCTAAGATTAGCCCAATAACCATGCTTTCCACGTACCATGATCTCAATGTCTAGTCGCTCCAAGTCTCGTATAATATCTTCCTCTATCTTAATGCCATTGATCATACCCGACTTCCTACTAAGAGCATCTGCCACTACATTCTCCTTGCCAGGATGATACCACAGATTAATGTCATAAACCTTCAACAGCTCTAACCACCTTCTCTGCCTCATATTCAGTTCACGCTGAGTGATATATGTATTTCAAACTCTGGTGATCTGTGAAGATGTCACATGATTCACCATACAAGTAGTGTCTCCATATCTTCAGTGCAAACACGACTGTTGCAAGTTCCAAGTCATGCGTAGGGTAGTTCTCTCATAAGGCTTAAGCTGTCGTGATGCGTAAGCAATCACTTTCCCATGTTGCATGAGAACACAGCCAAGTCCCTTCCCTGAAGCATCACTGTAGATTTGAAATCCACCTGTACCAGATGGGAGAGTAAGAATCAGTGCAAATACCAGCCTCTTCTTTAGGTCTTCAAAGCTCTTCTCTTTTCTTTAGTCCAGACGAATTTCTTCCCTTTCCGCATCAGTTTGGTCAATGGCAGTGCTAATCGGGAAAAGTTCTCTACGAACCTATGGTAGTAACCAGATAAGCCTAGAAAGCTGTAAACTTCAGTTGCTGATGTCGGTCTTGGCCACTTGGTAATAGCCTCAACCTTTGCAGGGTCTATGGTTATTCCTTCAGCGGATACTATGTGGCCTAGGAACGCCACTTTACTCAACCAGAATTCGCATTTGGAGAACTTGGCATACAACTGCTTCTGGCGAAATATACGTAATACTGTACGAAGATGGTCTTCGTGTTCCTCCTTTGACTTAGAGAAAATCAGAATATTCTCAATAAAGACAATGACGAACTTGTCCAGAAACTCATGTAAGATACGGTTCATCAAGTCCATGAAAAGTGTTGGAGCATTGGTAAGGCTAAATGGCATGACTACAAATTCGTAGTGTCCATATCGTATATAGAAAGCAGTCTTGGCGATGTCCTGCTCTTTCACCCGTAACTGATGATAGCCCGACCTCAGATCAATCTTGGAGAAATGTTTGGCCCCTTGGAGTTGGTTAAACAGATCATCAATGCGTGGCAAAGGATATCGAAGCCTGATGGTGATCTTATTAAGCTCACAATAATCAATGTAGAGACGCATACTGTCGTCCTTCTTCTTTACGACTAATACCGGTGCACCCAATGGAGATGCACTGGGTCGGATGAAACCTCGTTCCAAAAGTTCATGTAGTTTTTCCTTTAACTCCTTCATCTCTATGGGATCCATGCGATAAGGAGCCTTGGAAATTGGCTCAGCTCCTGGGATGATCTCAATATTAAACTCTACTTCACGAGCCGGTGGTATGCCCGGAAGTTCTTCTAGTAACACGTCGGGAAATTCTGACACGATTGGCTGATTCTGGATAGATGGAGATTCAGCCTCTATATCATGAACAGTTGCTAAGTATCCCTTGCAACCATGTGACAATAATGGACATGCTTGTAAGGTTGAAACTATTTGTACAGACCTTTCGGGTATAAAACTGTTGTAAATGTACTTTGGTGCGTTTACATCACCGAAGATGACCCGATATGAATGGCAGTCAATGGTGGCGTGATGTTTGGATAGCCAGTTCATGCCTAATATCATGTCAAAGTCGCACATGTCCAATGGAAGTGCGTCAACTAGACGAATTTTGTCGTCAAACTCGAGGGGAAGACCCTTGTACCCATGTGTTGCGTACATAGTCTCTTAAGGGCGTGGAAATGTTTAAGACATTTTCTAATGGCATAGGGAATATCCTAAAACTCTTGGCATAAACAGTAGAGATGACCGAATGAGTAGCACCCATGTCAAATAATACACATGCAGCTTGACCATACAAGATTCCAGTGATGGTACCTGTTGACTTGTTGGCCTGATCACGCGAGGTCGTGTACACCCGTCCAGTAGTAGGAGGTGGCTTGGAGTTGGCATCTCCAGAAGTGCCATCTATCTCACCCTTACGACAGTCCTTCATGAAATGTCGTGGCAAACCACACTTGAAGTAAGTATTGCTATCACGGGGACACGACCCTGGGTTTCTGTGGTTGCTCGTAGTGCAGAGAGGGTGAGTATACCCTCCAACAGGTGCCCTTGCTGGCTAGGAGCCTGTTCAGAAAAGTATACTTGAGACATGGTTAATGGGTATAAATAGGTAATGCGGAAAATCGTAAGACGTAATATAAGATATAGCTCAACGGTTGGGATGTGAACCTCTGCGGTCCTGCTCCCTTTTGTTGCCATTGTTCCTGGTAGAAGATGCTGAAGTGTCAGAATTAAGAATCATATAGCATGTAACATAAGAAATGAGTAAGTTAGGGACCTGCTACTGTTGGAGTTGTTAGAGTTGTTACGGTAATTGTCATTACCGCCACGCCTATCCGAAGCAGAACGGTCTTGGGTCTGACCGTTACCCTTGTGCTGACTCTGCTGTTGAGTGTCCGGTTGGGACCGGTCCCTAGTCTTCTGCCTGAAATATGCAATTGTATAGAGAAATATAAATATTTGGATAGTACTGAATGAAACGAAATGATCACCGCTGAATGACGAAAAAATATACCTCTTATCGGGTCTTTCTGCCTCTCCAAACTCATCCCTCTCCTGCAGCATCTCCAACTTACGGGCTGCATCTGCTACTTGTGCCACAGTATTGAATGTAGCACATACCAAGTTATTGGCAACAGATGTGCGAAGAGCCCAACGAAAGTGATACGCTTGCTCCTCTACAGTCCCAGCTGCTGCACCAAGGAATCCAGTCAAACGAAGAAACCTCTGTATGAACTCATTCCCCTGTTTTCCCCATCTCTCTGCCTAATCCCATGATACTCCCTCTTAAGCTTATCCTGCTCAGCCTTTTGGAAGAACTGTCCCATAACCAACTCCCTGAACTGTGCCCAAGTCAAGCTAGCCACCCAATCGTCGCCTCCCTCCGATAGTTTCACTGCCTTCCACCATCCAAGCACGTTCCCTTCAAACTTGTAACATGTTAACCTTTCCTTAAAGACAGGGTCGTATCCCATCGCGTCAAAGATCTTCTCAATGTGAGCTAGCCAGCTCTCAGCCTCATCAGGGCTGTCAGTCTTCTCGAAGGATCGTGGACGCTGCTTGTTGAATCGCTCCAGCCATGTGACCAGTGTAGCTGGAGGAGGAGGAGGAGGGGGATTCTGATGTTGGTGCTGATTGTTGGCAGCTTGCACCTTGGCCCGAATTTCATTCCTCAGTTGAGGAAGCATGGTCTGCGTCGCAGCTTGAACTGCTGCATTGATTTGCTCTTGTTCACATGTGAGAACCATCTGACAGTATAAAACAAAATGCGTGATTAAACTGATTAAAACATAAAATATGTATACATGAAAAAAAATTATGCATATAAACATGTAAAAAATTTATGCATAAAAACAGTGTATGAATGCATGATGATGAAATAATATAGGTTTGGGTGAATGCCTATGGGTCGGTTCACCTAAACAAAATGACATGACGAGGATGAACGCCTATGTGTCAGTTCATCAAAACAAAAATGATTCGATTGAAAGCACATGCGACTAAATAGGGCCATTCCTGTACCAACCATTACTTAGTAAAAGTTCCTGCAACAATGATACATGACTAAATGCATGAAAACAATTGTCAGTTCTAGGTAGACCATGGTGATTACCCACTAATCACAGGTCATGTTTTAAGAGCCTACAGGTCGAAGCCTTGACTCTGATACCATAATTGTAACATCCCATTTTCTTAAACGGAATGTCACGTGTAATTATGGAGTGTCATCAAAGCATGCAAGATAAATGTCTAAAAACATTAAATGACCATGAATGGGAATACCAGAAACAAACATCGGTAATCCAAGTATAAGCTCAACACACATAAATATAAGTACTGAAATAGAAAAGGACTAAACAATGTCCAAAGAAATAAAGTAGCATAATGTATGGAAAATGCATAAAGTAATGAAGGCTAGATAGCTTCCAATCCGTATGCACATACTCTTAAAGTCTACGAGCGCCCTTGAGTACCGGCAGTTTTAGAACATGAAAGGAAAACGGCTGAGCATAACGCCCAGTGGACGGGTATACAAGTATAGCATGAAGTGACATAAGCATAAAAGACTAATAGCAATGGAAATGTATAAGTCCTAAAATTGGTTTTATAGTTTGAAAAGACTTATGTTTCTATATGAAAATCTGTAATAATTAGCCAATAGCCCATATAGTTCATGAGGTTCCACCGTACATGAATAATTGGAGGGGAGACCTCATCATGGAATTAGAGGGGTTACCTCTAATTAATTAGTCTGAGTAGGAGGGATCAACTCCTTGTGAAGGATGCAAGGCACACATCGCATTCCCCATGAAAATCTTGTAAAACATGTAACTAGGATGCACCCTTACGCCCCACATGATAATATAAATATATGGCCAAAACTGAAAAGGGACGCTACGAGCAATCACTCCGTCATGGGGAAGTCATAACAGTGGTGCCTCTAGTGTTATGGTTATGGTACCTCCACAACTAGGTGACACTGGTCATGCATGTATATGGCTTAGGATATTAAACTAACATAAGTAATTAAACATATAAAACATATACTTGGGAAAACAGTTGGCTGCAAACGAGGAATCCTAATAAGGAAAGAATGTCCATATTGAAGGACGGAAAATCCGTACCTTGTGTCTAGTGAACGAGGAAAGACGAAAGGATGAATAGTCCTACTCCGACCTCACTAATGCTACATAAATAAGGGACATGTATAAGTCTTCTGATTACTGGGTACGTAACTGATTATAACATGTTCTTATCCTATTTTATATGTTCTTGTCTTGTTTACTGTTTTAAATGTTATACTATGTTAATCATGTATTTCATGTATTCTGATTAAGTATTATCTTGTATTATTATACTTGTTGTGTAATAATAAGTAACTTTCTAAAAATAGCAGGTTTCTTAAAATAGAAAGTTGCCAAAAATAGAAAGTTTCCAAAAATAGAAAATTTCCAAAATAGATGAGTTTCTAAAAATAGATCAGTTTCTAAAATAGAAAGTTTCCAAAAATAGTAAATATCCTAAAATAGAAAGTTTCCATATTTAGAAATAAGCTGAATTAATAAGCTAATAATGTAAGCTTAAGTTTACTGCTTAAAAATTATAAGTCATGTAGTCAATAGTATAGTTTATTAATTAATGTCATGATAATTTAATAAACTATAGGTTATATGATTTAATTAAATAAAGGCATGATTTGATTAAATTAAAACATATAAAATACTTAAGTTAATCATGTATTAATAATTTATTAATTCTAACCTAAGTCATGATTTATTAATTAATTATAGTCCATGTTTTAATAATTAATTAATAACTGTAGTCTAAATTAAATAGTAATATATTTAGGTTAAAAACATGTATTATTTATTAAAATAATATAACCTAAGTCTTGATTAAATTAAATTAATTATAGTCATGATTAATTAATTTAATTAGCCTTGTAAAAATATACTTGTAGATAAAATAATCTTGTGCCCGTGTTTTAATTTAGACCGAACCCTGAACTGGACAGAACCAGCTCGACAGTGGCTAAACCGGTCTAGCCGGCTGCCACTGTCGTGTCCTGGCTAGCCACTGCTGGGCCAAAAACATCACTGGCTGAAACCGATGGTTCCCCCCTGTTCGGCTGTGGTTCCTACTGTTAAAGCAAAACAGCCATTGACGGTTGCCGGTGGTGCTGATGTTGCTGCCGAGACCCAACACAAACCAAAAGGCCACCCCGACGCGAGTCGAGGTCCTTTGTTCCTACGACCGAGCCACACGAAATCACACCGAGACCGTAGGTCTCGGCTGTTGGTGAATCGCAAGACCACCGAGAGCCTAGTGCTCTCGGTTTGACTCTCGGCCGAACCAAACCCCACCAAAACCAAACCTTTTTATGTTTTCTTGATTAATCTAACATGTCTAACATTTTTACTTATGTTTTTAATATATCATGAACATAATTAAAGAAAAAAATAATAAAAGATTAAGGTTTTGATGTTTACCGAATACGTGATTGAATGAGAACTAAGAACACTAACACGAATGACCCGAATTATACAATCAAAATCAAACCAAACACCCCTTGGTGTCTCTTGAAGCCGGCGGCAAGGAGAGAGCAAAAGAAAGGCTAGGGTTTTTCTTTTTGTAAAATCTTATGTGTTATGTTTTCCTGTGATTTTCCTTTTCCCTAAATTAGTCAAAAGTCAAATGGGCTTGGTCCTTTCTTCCCTCTTGTCCGCGGCTACCAAGGGCAAACCCGAATAATTTTCATGTTTATTTACGTGTTCATTCGTTAATATATTCGTGTTAGTTCGTGGTTAAATGTTCGTGTTATAAATAATACTTGTACGTAATCAATATTTATCGTGTAATAATAAATATATACCTAGTTCATGTGTTCATGTTTTAATATTCATGATCATATGCTCGTGATTATAATTATTATGATTATTAATTATCGTGTATTACCACGTATTTAATAATTATCGTGCACTAACACGTACGTAAATTTTGAATTTAATTTTCGTGACACGTGTTTATGACATAAAAGGAAAGTTTAAATTGGTTCGTATGTTTACGTAGTGTACTTTTCATGGCATTTAGATGCGGGTTTTACAATTTCTATTTACTCTTTTCCATTTGATATTATATACTTGCTTCCTATGCTAGGCTAAATAATTTTTGACTACATAGGTATGTAAATATGACTAGTGATGATGCTATGATATGATCTTTTCCTAAATGAATTCAAGCTAATGTTGAAAAACCACGATACTATCTAAGTTCTATCACCTTGCTTTATCAAACTAGATTGGTTACGATAACTTGGGGTCCGAAAGGGTCAAGTTGTTATAACTACTTTTTAAAGAACTTGTCAATGGTTTTTGAATCTTTGATTGGAGAAATCCTCTTAGATAATTTAATTAAACATTAGCTTATAGTAACTTGTTTAAGGTTAGGAGAAATCATTTGCTTATAAGACATAAGTCTTGAATCAAGCCAAGTAAGTTGTAAAACACCATTTTGACGAAAACAGTTTATTACTCTTTACCTACCTTATCATATCTCGATCATTATTATCATCATTGCGAAGTTATATGAGTTATCCAACATAATTTAGCTGATCACTTGACGAAGGGATTTACTAGATACTTGGTTATAAAGTCTGCTAAAGGGGAGGATTTAAAGTCCAAACTAGTCACTGAATGCTAAGACACCCAACTCCCTCCTAACAAAACTTGGGAGTTAAGTTTGTTGATCCCATATTAATTCACTTCACCATGGTTGATTTTATGATTAAACAAGAATTTAAGATAGAAAAATAGATGGATTCTTGAGAGAGAAAGTAGTGAGAGAAAGTAGAGAGAATGTGGAGAAAACTAGGTGAAATTAGATTAAGAAAATGAAATGCCTTGCCACCCTCTTAACATGCTAGGAGGGTGCTTATATAGTCCACCCACATACGGGCTTTCTTTTGGACTATATTGTTTTGGACCGAGCTTGAATAAATGTTGGAAATACGTTTTTACGTATTTAGAAAGGATCGGTCACTCCAACGACTTATACGTAGTATGGGCTTGTGATCTATTATGTTTAACAGTATAGCCCACCAAGCCCACATGTAGGGTGGCTATATATACCCCCTCCTAGCATGTTAGGAGGGGTTGGTCATTTTGTGTTTTCACTTCTCATTTAATCAACCTTCTTATTCTCTCATTATCTCCTTTCTCTCTCCACTTTTCTCTCTCTAGTTCTTCCATTTCCCTTCCATTTCATTAGATAAATCATACATTGCTAAATCCTAAAAAACTAAGGACCTACAATTGGTATCAAGAGCTTGGTTGATTCTTCGGATTGGTTTGTTTTGATCTATTGATTTGGTAAAATTTGATTTTTTTTCTTTCTTTCTTTTAAACTTTATCTTAATTATTTGTCACGAATCATAATCTCACATCTTAACCATTTGTCTCAAAAGTATAAAAAAAGTATCAGTTTTTATTTTTAAAATTACAAAAGTTTTAGTTTTTTTATATCAATATTTGGTATTGGTTCTTTGTCTCGATTTGGGAGAAAGGTCTCAAAAGTATCAGTTAACTTTTTATCAATTTTTTGGTCTTATTTGAGTATCAGCTTCTGTCAACTTGATCTAGCAAATCAGTTTTCTCGTGTTCATCAAGTACCCAGGTTTGTACTTTGCGTTTTACACATCCATCGAAAAGAATCAGTTTTGCACATTCCGATCGCAATAACCCTAGGGTTCTACTTTGCGATCACTTATTCCGATACCCTTATTCCGACGTGGATTCCGGTCGTACTTTGCGATCGTGGATTGCGACGGGTTTAAGGAACATTGAGACGAAACTCTATCCGCATTCCGATCGAGACATTCCGATGGTTTGTTGATATTGTGATGGCATAGTGAAAAGTTTGATATTGCGATGGAAAGTTTTAACTGTTTTGTGATGGAATAATATTGCGATGGAATTGTCTCTTTCAAAGTCAACAAACCATAAACACACTCAGACTCGCACAACATTCTCGACTCTAAACTTCGACTCGTTGACAAGACCAACCATCAACAGAACCATGAAAGACTCACATCACTAGACCTGACTCAACTGTCTAACCAACCAAAAACACCATTGAACACACAAAACCACTCTCGACAAAAACCTCACCCACCCTCCCTCGACTCGAACACACCATACCCATCCTCGACCCAAACACCCTCGAACACCCTCGAACTCCTCATACAACTTAGACTCTCAACCTCGAACACCCTCGAACTCCTCAAACACCCTCGAACAACCTCGACAAAACCAAAACAGAAGACTCGAACCCAACAAAATAGACTCGAACAAAACCAAATAAAACAGATTAAGTGATCTCAGTTTAAGTTTCGGGTATATTAAGACCTCTTAAGATCTAACCATCTGAAACATATCTTCATGGATCTGTAGTAGTTTTAACCATTTTTTATTTTCAAACTCAAAGTTAGATGTATAACAAATATCGTTACAATCTTGTTCTTTGTTTCGTTTGAAGTTTTAAAACGACATGCAATCATATATTAACCTTACCCGAGACCTCTAATTATAGATCTTGAAGCCATTAAAACCTTGTGTTCTTCATGGTAATTGGTTGATTAATTCGAACTCAGATTATGATTCATATAATCGAACCTGGTCGATATCGAATGAAAGTTTTTTTTTTTATATTCGTGTATGGGATTGATATAGAAATATTTGTTATGTCGTGATGAGATAGGTCTCTTATTTTTCTTTGACTGATGGGTGTGTTATCTAGACAAAGATGAAGATGTGAGTTTTGGAGGCGGGTGATGAAAAATAAGATGGAAAGATATGAGACGGAGTTTACAAGATAATGTGGAGGCGATATAATTATGATTAGGGTAACTGTGAGGAGATTTAGGGATTCTTGGTTGGGTTTTGTACTTTTTTTTTACCAAGGTGTATCGCATAAACAAGCCACGTGGGCTTTGTTTATTTAATCGTGGGTACGTGTGATTACTGTGAACCCCTTGGCGCAACCATTTTTTCTCCAACATTTCGTTTGTTTTTTCTTATTAATATAGTATAGACATGAAATGTTTATAGGATAAGTTAAGTGGGTAGATTATTAGGGGGTGGTATTGTTTATATCATATGTGTGTGGATCGGGTATTGTGGTGATACAAATGAAGTGGGCCTTTAAATGACAATTTGTTAATATTGCAAGGGAAATATTTCATCTTTTGTGCTAAGTTACTATCATTTTGTTTACTCCGTATTATATACGAATTGTTTCGGGCTTTATTTTTAGAGTAAACCAACTTTTACTTGGACTCTGGTTTGTTTTATCAAAGTTTGAGCCGACAACATTTTTTGAGCCGAGAAACGAGTTATTTCAGCAATCGAGGATTTTTAAGAGTTATTTACGGATCTTTTGTTAGTGTTGTCATATCCCGTGAATTTCCATTTTCTAAGTTTCTTCACGAATTGGTAAATTCTAAAAACAACCACATCCACAATCATTTTTCATCGAACTTCAATGGATTCGTTGACTTCAACGTTTCAAGAGGGAGAATTGCATCTAATGCAAGACATAGCTAGAGAAAGTGGTATCACTTCAGTTCGACTACTTCAGTCACATCTTATGACCATTTCATGGGTTCAAGGAGGAAGCGAATTTGTGACACTCTTTGGTCAAGATCGTTATACATTCGTCGACTTAATGTTCCTCAACGTGAACCACCTAGCTGAGTAACTTCACAAAGAAGAATTTAATCACTCTGCATCAGAAACTGCATATCAGGCTCTTATGACACAACTCACGCCTTTCCTCCAATTCAATATCATCAAGTCTGACAATTCAGGGATATGCCTGTCATTTTTTTCAATACACACAGAACGAGGTTAAAGATTTCCGTGATAAACTGTTGAAATTTATGACATCGGTTTCGTCTTCGATTTATGAAAGATCCAGACTTCAGCAAGCGTATGATAATGGAGTGCAAGAATCTATGATGCCGATGCAAGAGGAGAATGGTCATACGGTTGATAACTTAGAGCCTAACGATGGCAAGAGCACGGAATCAGGAGGATAACATGATACCAGTGGCACGTCAGGAAATGTTCACGAGATCTCTTTTGATGACACCTTACCCGTTTATGATGAAGAGCCTGCGAACATGGTATAATGTAATGTTGTTGATGATGTATATACTGATGATATACTGCATATTGAGCATTCAGAACCTAACTATGACAAACATGGGATGGACAAGAGTGATAGAAATACCACTTCTGATTCATCCGATGTGAGTCATAATGGGTGAGAAAGTGTTCAAAATGCTAAACATCATGATAATTGTATTATAATTGCTTCATTGACTGCTTCTACTTCCAACATTATACAGCTCGAAACGATTGTAGCTCAGCAATCCAAAGAGCTTGAGGATGCCAACATTGATTTTTCAAAGAAAACAGAGAAATTTGAAACTTATTTTGAAAAACTTGAAAAGTCAAACGTTGTTCTTGAAAGAAAATTGGATCAAAAAGTTTTAGATTCTAAAGCTGAAAAAGATAATCTTTTGAAACAAATTCAACTGGTCGAATCTAAGTTGGCATCCCAAGATAGATTGCTCAAAGAGAATGAGACTTTAAAAGCTCAAGTTCAGGAAAAGGTTTTTGCTATAGCTGCGTTGAAAAACGAATTAAGGAAAAATAGAGGAACTAGTGTGGACACTAAGCTTGAAAAACCATCAATCTTGGAGAAACCGCCTACAAATCAGTTCGTCAGACAATCGACCGTTAGACAACCTACTGCATTTAGATCCGAGCGACCTTAATCCTCGAGACCGCGGTTTGCCTCCCAAGTTTATTTGGTTCATCTTTCTAGACCAGTCACTCCAGCAACTAGGCCCAATGTGACCAAAACTGCTTTAGCAAGACGTAATCACATGATTGCCTCTAGTCTCCCTAGACATAGTCCAAAGAACACGTCTCGAATTAGTTCAAATGACGTTCATCACAATTTTGGTCAAAAGGAAGCTATTCAAAAGACACAAGTAAGTGATAGGAATTTCAAACCTAGTCAGATGCCTTCTAGATTACCCAACACTGCTAACCGTAGCATGTCATATCATAGGAGCATCAATCAATCATCTAGGAATTCTAGATCTTATTCAGACTTAAAATATGCTACTTGTAAAACATGTAGGAAATGTGTCTTTAAAGAAAATCATGACTCTTGTGTCAAGAAATTACTTAATGAGGTGAACTCCCGTGCTAGACTTAAATCCCAGTGGGTGGCTAAAATCAAACCTAGTGGTAAAATGTGGCGCCCCACTAGTAGAACTTTCAATCTTGTAGGAAACAAGTGCCCTTTAACTAGGATAGTCTTCCATTTTACTAAGACTACTAGGGAGAAAATTGATAAGGATGATACATCACTTAAGCCTGAACTTAAGATTTTCTATAAAAGGAAACGTTTCCCAACTAAGACAAGTGAATTATCTCCTCAGGTCACCTCTGGCACAAGTAAGGCCAACTAGGGGTGTCGAAAAAGTTGACCCGACCCGAACCCGAACCCGAAATAGCCTATTCGGGTCGGGTTACTCGGGTTCAAAAACATATTCGGGTCAATTCAGGTTGAACCGAATTGACCCGAGTTCTAATTAGCCTCGGGTTCGGGTTTATATTTTTTAGCCTTGACCCGACCCGACTTGACCCGAACCCGACCAACCCGACTTGACCCGAGTTTTTTACCACATTTTACCTTGTAAATATACTTAAATAAGTCAATTTTTAACCTTTTTACTTATACTCGGGTTGACCCGAACCCGAGTTGACCCGACCCGAATTAACCCGACCCGAATTGACCCGAACCCGACTGACCCGAGTTCTAATTAGGCTCGGGTTCGGGTTTGATTTTTTTGAGTTCTGACCCGACTTGACCCGACCCGACTTGACCCGAACCCGGTTGACCCGACCCGATTCCCACCCCTAAGGCCAACTGTGATTCCTTACTTGCTTCTAAGATAGATATCGCTAACCCACATAAAAGCATACAAACCCCTGATGAGAATGCAGGTACCAAAGTCCACGTTCAACAAGAACACAGCGGTTCGATCTTTACATATCGTTCAACTAAGGACACTCTCAGAGTTTGGTTATTGAAGAAGCTAATATCAAAGAAACAAGTGTTCCAGGGGATTCGCAGTTAAACATCGTGTGTAAAAAGGACTTATAGTCACATCACAGACTGTAACTCGTTCATCAAAGAAAGGAAAATTTATCGCCGATGATAAAGTTATCCTAACAACGAGAAATTAAGTTTTCTCGGACACGAGCTTACACTAAAACCATTCAAAGGTTTTAAGCTCGTGTAAATGGCTCCTCGTTAAATTACAGATGATGACCCGGACTTCAGAGAAAGGGAAGTTTATCTACGTAACGATAACTTACCCTCAAAACGAGAAATTAAGTTTCTCGGACACGAGCTTATCCTAAAACCATTCAAAGGTTTTAAGCTCGTGTATAAGGCTCATCATTAAATATCAGATGATGACCCGATCTTTAAATAAAGGAAAGTTTATCGCCGATGATAAACTTATCCTCATTAACGAGAAATTAAATTTTCTCGGACGCGAGCTTACATTAAAACTATTCAAAAGTTTTAAGCTCGTGCAAATGGCGTATAATCACATTTCAGATTATGCCCCGGACCTCAAAGAAAGGAAAGTTTATCGCTGATGATAAACTTATCCTTACAACTAGAAATTAATTTTTCTCGGGCATGAGCTAATAATAAAAACATTTGAAGTTTTTAAGCTCATGCACAAAGACTTACAGTTAAATATCAGACTGTAACTCGGACCTTAATTTTAGGATATCTTATCTTTAAAGATAGCTTATCATCGTAACGGGAAATTAAACTTTCTCGGTCATGAGCTTGTATTAAAACATTCCAACTTTTAAGCTCAGAAAGGAAAGTAAATCTTTTAAATAAGAGAACTTTTCCTCATAACGAGAGATTCACCTTTCTCAGTCATGAGCTTTACGTTAAAACATTCAAAGTTTTTCAAGCTCATGAAAACGAATTCTAAGTAAATGTCAACTTAGGACTCGTTCTTCAGTTAAAAGGAAAGTTTATAGCCGATGATAATGATAGGTGTGTATACACCCATCCTTTTACCACTTAATTACAATAATAACCAAGCCAAAACGTGTATTTTATGTCGTAAATGTCGGAATTATGCGTGGTTTGTGTTTTTGTTGTGATTTAGGACCAAAATGTGAAAAGGGAGGAAAACACGGGCTTTCACGGGCTTTTATCGAAGAAAAAGACAAAAGATGAAGTCAAGAGATCAAGAATGCAAAAAGAACGGAAGTCCAAGGCCTATTCTGAAGATTTATCGAAGAACAAGTCTAAAGACGGAAGTTTAATAAAGCCAAAGAACTCAAGTCTAATAAATGAAGAAATTATAAGACGAGTTCAATTAATCCCGAGACATAGTCGAAAAAGTCGAAGAGTTTAGAAGATGAAAAGACGTAAAGAAAGAAAGAAAGAAGGAGCAACACATGCATCCTTCCCTTCTCCCAGGACTTCTATCGAAGTTAAGTGGTCTTTTCCTTGTATTTGCCCTCATTTTAACCGGAAATTTTAATTTTTCGACATTTTTCAAAAATTTTAATCTATTTCGGCCTATTAGTTTTTTTCCTTGTTATAGGTATTTTCCTTCCTTGCTAGAATAAATTTTAATAAAGTGGTTTTAATTTTCAAACATCGTGAATCTTTTGACTCAACCCGAGTTTACTTATCTAAGTTTACTCTAGCTAGTATCCTTAATGTGTTTAAGTCAAGTTTTGCTAGGCTTTTATATAGGGAATTTTAAAACGCGAAAGTCTTAACTCTCAAGGGTTAAGAACAAGAACTTTTCGCAAGTTCCTATAAATGATCCTAGAAAGTCGTTTATCAAGGGAACTTTAAAATGCGAATTCTAAACTTGAAAAAGTCTAAGAATTTGCAAGATCCTATAGATGACTTGAAAACCCAAAAATTTTATTTAATAGGCTAAGCATCCACGAGTCCCATTCTTTGAGATTTTAAATTGTGGAGAACGAGAGATGATAGAGTCAATTATAAGTTTGGTATTCTTTCGTGAATTTATGTGAGTTAATTATGAGCTTCTTCTCAAATCGCTTGTTAATAAATTTAATTGCAATAAGTAAGGTTGTACGATTTGAAAAGTTACTTAGCTTCTAGCCCAAGATCGTTTAAAAGTTGCTCGGTATTATTTAGAGTTCATAGCCAAGGCATAACATATTGAAGCGGGATGCGAAGATTGGCGAGTCCGAAAAGGCCCTAACAAGGCATGAGGGCTACATTTTGTTGCTAAAGATCCCAAGTGATGTGAAGAATCATTTATCAAAAATCAATATAAAGGATCGAGACACACGACGAAAAGCAAATACTCCCGTAAAGATCGTGGAGAAGTCTATCCAAAAAGGCCCTAACAAGGTATGAGGATAAATAGATCCAAGTCCTAAAAGAAGGCGGATCGTTGTATATCAAAATCCCAAATAAAGATTGGAGAAAAATGAAGAAGTCGTGGTCCAAATATGAAGAATCTCTCAAAAAGTTCAAGTGAAGAAATTCCTATTATGAAGAGAAGACCATTATTTCATGAACGTCTCTCAAGATATGAAGTATGAAGTCACTGCCAAATATTGGTCCGAATATTTAAATCCCTTTCTCAATTCGAAAAGATCGGACGAATATTTCATACGAGGCAAACCCTTGTATTAAATGGCGCCGCTGCCGGCTCTTTTCGGGAAGATTAACGGTTTATTGCGAGAGACGCGTTGGATTTTGGGATCCGTTCACTCTTGAGCGTTATTTTTCTCATCTAATTTTCAAAAAAAAAAGAAAAACATAAAAACCAAAAATATTTCTTGTCTATTACTCTTTTCCTTTTGTAGGTGTGTATGCGTACCCGTGCTCGTAAGAAAAAAAGCAACTCAATCCGAAGTCGAAACTCAGCCTATTGTCACCATGGACAATCGACCAATGATCGAGCTTTTGCAATCATACGTAGAGGGCAACACCGATGCTATTGTTATACCCGAGATTGGAGCCAACAATTTTGAGCTCAAATCCGGCTTCATTCAAATGGTCTCTGCCCAACCATTCTTAGGGCGTACACTTGATGATCCTCACGACCATATCAAAAGATTTCTTCAACTCACTAATACGGTCAAGTTTAATGGGGTTTCACAAGAGGTTATTCGCTTGCAACTTTTTCCTTTCTCCTTAGAGGGACAAGCCCGACATTGGCTTGATAAGGAACCGCCACAAAGTATTCTTACATGGTCGGATTTAGAGACCAAATTTATCAACTACTTTTTCCCACCCTCACGTACTACCGCTTTGCGGAATGAAATCATTAATTTTGAACAAAAGTACGGTGAGACATTTAGTGAATCTTGGGACCGTTTTAAGGAACTTTTAAGAAAGTGTCCACAACATGGTTTCACAAAAGTACATCAAATTAATACTTTTTACAATGGTTTAAGCATGAATGACCAAGATTCACTAAATAGTGCCTCGGGGGGTAACATTTTGGTTAAGTCTTCTAATGCCGCATGGGATATCATTGAGAACAAAGCCAAAGTCCAAACCAAGAGTGTTAGGGCTACTATTGCTATTTCCAGTGAGAGTGAAGTCACTACTAAATCAGGGAGCTTACTTCTATAGTCAAATATCTTGTTCTACAAGATAACCCTCCCACTCAACATGCCCATGCTCTTAATATAACTTGTGAAACTTGTGGTGGGCCACACTCTTATGCTAACTGTGATAAAGCTTATGATCAATCTCACGCGGAAGTGTATGCTTACAACAACACCTAGAGAGTTCATTTCAAGCCTAATGTCGATGTTAATCACATGTCTTACAACTCGACAAATTATTTGTCTCCACCCGGTTTTCAACAAAGACCACCACAACCTAACCAAAACAACCAAGGGCCGCCAAGAGCTAATTTTCAAGGTAATGCCAATATGAGGGGCTCAAATGCAAATCAGGGTAACTATCACATGCAAAACCAAGGTTTTAAACACCAAGGTTTCAATCCTCAAGGTTCTCCACCTTATAACCAATACCCAAATCAAGGTTTTCAACAACAAGGGTTCAATTTACCTCATCCGCCAATGGACTTGGTTTTGCAAAAATTGAATGAACATGAGAAAATCATGCAAGCAATGCAAGAATCTACTAGACAAATTCAAAAGTCCACAGATAGGAAATTCGTTCACAAGGTGCTCTTGGTATTAATTAGAGTTCATAGCCAAGGCATAACTTATTGACGCGGGATGCGAAGATTGGCGAGTCCGAAAAGGCCCTAACAAGGCATGAGGGCTACATTTTGTTGCTAAAGATCCCAAGTGATGTGAAGAATCATTTATCAAAAATCAATGTGAAGGATCGAGACACACGACGAAAAGCAAATACTCCCGTAAAGATCATGGAGAAGTCTATCCAAAAAGGCCCTAACAAGGTATGAGGATAAAGTGATCCAAGTCCTAAAAGGAGGCGGATCGTTGTATATCAAAATCTCAAATAAAGATTGGAGAAAAATGAAGAAGTCGTGGTCCAAATATGAAGAATCTCTCAAAATGTTCAAGTGAAGAAATTCCTATTATGAAGAGAAGACCATTATTTCATGAACGTCTCTCAATATTTGAAGTATGAAGTCACTGCCAAATATCGGTCCGAGAAAGGTCTCAAATCGTGAAGCGAGTTATGCCAAGATATGAACTTTATGAGGTCCCAAGAAGCAGTTTTAAAAGATTTTGTCCTCTAGTTAACTATTGATTAAATCGTCCCACTTTATTTTTAGCCGAATAACTATCGAAATAAGTCAACAATGCATCCTCGTGATCATTCAAGACAACAATAAAATATAAGAGATACACCTAGGAATAAGGGAGTCGAAGTGAATAATTGGCCCACATGAGTTTGTGTTAGTTTGCTAACTTATAATAACAATGATCTCGTTTTTAAGCTTGGTTTGGGGAACGTGAAAACTTGAGGATGATAATCATTCATGAAATTTCCAAAACCCTGAGGTAAGTTTTTGATTTCTTTACTTATTTTCTTCCTTTGAATGTTTTATAATTTTCTATCTTTTTAATAAAGGCCAATGTGGATTGATTGTGATAGAAAATGTAAAACGCTCTTTGTAACTAATGCATTGCATGAGGACATTGCAATGGTCAAGTGTAGGGGATTTGATAGGTGTGAATACACCCATCCTTTTACCACTTAATTAAAATAATAACAAAGCCAAAACGTGTATATTATGTCGTAAATGTCAGAATTATGCGTGGTTTATGTTTTTGTTGTGATTTAGGACCAAAATGTGAAAAGGGAGGAAAACACAGGCTTTCACGGGCTTTTATCGAAGAAAAAGACAAAAGACGAAGTCAAGAGATCAAGAATGCAAAAAGAACGGAAGTCAAAGGCCTATTCTGAAGATTTATCGAAGAACAAGTCTAAAGACAGAAGTTTAATAAAGCCGAAGAACTCAAGTCTAATAAATGAAGAAATTATAAGACGAGTTCAAATAATCCCGAGACATAGTCGAAAAAGTCGAAGAGTTTAGAAGACGAAAAGACGTGAAGAAAGAAAGAAAGAGGAGGCAACACATGTACCTCCCCATTTCCTATAAATACCCTCGTAAACACATTAGGAGGGTTGGTTAGCTAGTTAGATAGATAATTAGTCTTCATTTTTCATTTTGGTAGCTCTAATTTTAGAGAGAGAAAGTGACAGTTTCTCTCACTAGGAATTTCATCTTTTATCTTCCTTTCTTGTTTTTAATCTAATCTTTACTTTTAATAGCTAAAATCTTGTTTAAATCTTTATCTTATTCTACCCTTCTTAATTTTTGTTTATCTTTAATCCGAATTTTTTATACTTCTTGTTTAATTTTGATGTTTGATTTATTAAAAAGTTTATCTTTTGGTTTCTATATAAGTTTTTATACGAATTAAGCTATAAGTTTGACAATCTTATTGGCTTATTTTGTATTTAGCTTATTTTGTTTTTTAAGTTTTCTAAAAAGTTCTATCTTTTTAAAGTTTGCTTATTTCGTTTACTTATTTTGTGTTTGAAAAAGTCTTTAAAGGTGTGCTTATTTTGTTCGTCTTATTCTTATTTAATCAAGTTTCGGTTATTGCTTATTAGGCTTAGCTTATTTAGATTGTGCTTATTGCGAATTCTACTTCCATTGGAAAGGGAATTGAGGTATTCCGACGGTTCTACTCATAGTGACAATCTGGAAAGAGGGTTTTACATTCCGACGGGTCTTTGCGATCTAACATTCCGATCAGGTAACTCCCCCTTATTCCGATCAAGATTCCGATCGCTCATTGCGATCGTGGGTTGCGACGGCTCTTAAGGCTTTATTGAGACGAAGTGCTGCCCAAATTTCCGTAGCAACATTCCGAAAGAAGTGTTATTCCGATGGCTTTGTGTTTATTCCGATAGATGTCATTTTAATTATTCCGATAGATCTAGTTTTTAAGTATTCCGATAGGTTTAGTTTTTATACATTCCGATAGATTGTGTTTCCATCATTCCGATACTTTTGTTTTCTCTTCTTTCCGACAGCTTTCATTTCAATCATTCCGACGGATACACTTTCCGATAGGTATTCCGATAGGGTGGTGACAGCATTCCGACGGCTTACTTTCTGATAGGTAGATTCCGATGTATTTGTGTTTGTTTTAATATTTACCTTAGTTTTATTCTTAAGTTTGCATTATTTTAAGTTTTTAAATTTTGATTTTTATTACATTGTCAAATTAATTTTTCGTCAAGCTTTAATTTTTGTCATTTAGTTAAATTACCTTTTAAAGTTTTTAATATTGCACCATTTAAGTTTTAATTAGTTTTAGTTTTTAATTACCGACAATTACTTTGAAGTTTTGCAATTTAATTTACTACAACGATGAGTCATTTTATATTCCACCAAGAACGACTGAGTCACACTTTCAACTGTAATCAATTCGAAAAGATCGGACGATAATTTTAAACCCTAGCAAAATCATAATTTCAATAAACTTATCCTCACAACGGGAAGTTTACAACTTCTCGGACTTGAGCTCGTTTTGTAAGATATTCAACATCTTAAGCTCAAGTAATTAGTTTTCAAAACATTGAACACAATTTTTCGAGAATTTCTCAAAAGGTTTTTCTAAATCTTTCAAAATTGTTTGTTCAAAAATGTTTTGATAAAAAAAGCATGTCTTCTGGAATCGATAATATTTACGATACTAGAAATGTCATTCAATAAAGACACGGGGTTGTAAATAAAGTTCGAGCAGAAGTTCAAATGTTTTAAAACATGTTCAAAATGGTTAGCTATTATTTCAGATAGTAACCCGCTTTTCATACTCAAGTCAAGCATTTCACCGGAAAGCTTTGACTCAACAACGGGAATTAACTTTCTCGGGCATGGTTTACTTTATAACCATGTAAGGGATAGTGTTAACGAAATAACACAATCTAACACAAATATATGTACGTGTCAGTGCATTTATTTGTTAAAACAAGAGAAATCTTGTTTTTATGAAGTTATCATCTCCACCAACCGTAGCAATTTACAATTGATATCTACATACTCGACGATACGACTACTCAACTGGCGACTACAACACTTTCAATAGAACACAGGTCAACAATTGAGGGGGAGAAATTGTCCAACATTCAGAATCTTTGACGCCGAAAGTGCCAAGTTCACATATTGGTGTCAAGACAACGATATCAATCGTACACATGGAGTCAAGAGATAACTTCAGGCATGACGAGGCGACCAACATTCGTGAACAAGAACCATGTGAATCTTTCATATGATGTTCTCCATCATTCAGGTCCAACCTCGTAAATTGCTAAACTTGTGAATACATTATCATATATGATCTTTGCACGTGATAAATACCTTACACTTGTGTTTAAAAGGTATTTAATTTGTGTTTCAAGTACACCCTCATTAATTTGAGGGGAAGCTTGTGTAATTCATGAAGATAATTGGATTTGCATCTTTCTTCCCAAATTTTCTTAAAATGCTCTTAAATCAGTTGATATTAAAAACATCGATTGGATTAATATTTTTAATATGGGGGAGAAAATGTGATTTAATATGAGAAATGATTAATCACAAATGTTTTGACTTAACGTGATAGCTCATCCTGACATGCGCGAAATGTTTTCGGATATCGTGGCATATGTTAAGGGGGAGAAAAATGGATTTGCACTTCAAAATGGATTTCATGGTGATTTATACTTACCCACAACCCTTTTATTTCACGACGACGAAGATTGTGGTGACATAAGGATGGTAGGATAGGTTAAAGTCCAATGATTCTTCTAGAACCGGAGGAATCTTCCCAAGGACATTCCATAGCTAGAAATAGTAGTCCTTTGGAAAGATGGAGAAAGATTGTGAACGTAGTTGAATGCCGACCAAGTACTTAAGTTAGCACTGGAACAATCACATCAAGGTGCTAGTTATGAAGTATTGGTAAGCATTGAAGGGGTTGAAGAATGAAAAAGAATTGTAAAGATAAAGGGTGAAAAGAAAGAAGCCCTCCTTACAACTTAGACAGAAACCGGGTCAACACATATGCTATTGAGATCATTTTTTAATGATGCTCGATATTGAAGATAGACATCATGGACCCAGTGATGCAATGCACAACCCAACCCAACTAACTCAGATATCTCTTAAAAGATATTTGTTTTAAACACACGGAGACAACGCATTATCTATTGATTTATTCACTCCGAATAAATTGGTATTGAAATGGTGGCACTCCTCTCCAACCTCCGCTCACTAAAATCCAAAATGCACGATCGAGTCTAGAGCCATTTGAGATCATCAAATATCTCATTAGGACACACTTTCATAATTCCTTGATTCTTCACACACTGTGAAAAGTAAGAAAGATTTTAAGAGTCCTACGCAAAATCTTCATGATCTTGCGTGAACATCCGAGTAATACGAAAGTATTTACAATGAAGATGGAAATCCTTCTTGAGTGAATATCAAAAAGCTCATGGTAGGTGACTTGTGCGATTCTTTATGAATCAAACTTGTGATAACTGGAAAGCAACAGTGGTTTAATTCTTAAATGAATTTAAACACGTTCTTGGCCTCTACGCAATATCTTAGTGATCTTGCCAGAACACTCAGAGTGATACCTTAGTGTTCATAGTGATGAGTGGAAATCCTCTTAGTGTTAACCTCAAACAGCACTTGGTAGGTAACTTGCAAGATTCTATATGAATCAAGCTCGTGACAACTGGAAAGCAACGATGGTGCAGTTCTTAATTGAATTTCACTTGTTCCAGGAAAATGAATTGACGGCTTCAAATCATGCGGATATTTTTTATCCAAATGATTCACTCTTTATGTTCGTAGTCAGCTTTGGACGGTCGAATAAAGAGAACGGGTTTACCCACGAAATCTTCTCAAGGAGGTTCTTAATTGAAACTACCTGCCACAAGTACGATATTTCATATCGTCCAACGGTCTTCAACAACCGGAGGTAAAATGCTACCGAATTAGAATGAAATGTTCAAAGCCATTTCATCCGTGTAAATGTTTTGTTGCTAACTGTCTTATGCAGCGTAACAAGAAGGTGGCATTACGGTGTACAATCCAGAAGAAGTCGTAAACACATGCTTATGCTTTCTACACTTAATACTTCAACAAATTCAAGAAAGCCTAAAAGTCAAGTCTTCCGCTGTATCAAACTATGAAGCTTTCAAGAATTTATAAAAGTATAAGTATGTGGAACATGAAGTCACGAAGAGGAAAATATCACAAGTGATTAATGCACAAGGTCAAGGCAAGAAAACATGCTCAAGACTAAAGTCAAATATCTCATCAGCATATTCACAAGAACAAGATCGAAGACTCAAGCATAGTATGCTAGGTTTAAGATTTTGTAAAATGGTGTGACCTCCCTTAGGGGGAGATTGTTGGAAATACGTTTTTCCAAAGAAAGTCTCGGTCACATCGTTAATAGCATAGCTAGCTAAAGATCACGAGCTATAGACTATTTAGGACATTGTAACTTGGAGTGACCTCCCTTAGGGGGAGATTTTTGGAAATACGTTTTTAGGTATTTAGAAAGGATCGGTCACTCCAACAACTTATACGTAGTATGGGCTCGTGATCCATTATGTTAAACAATATAGCCCACCAAGCCCACATGTAGGGTGGCTATATATACCCCCTCCTAGCATGTTAGGAGGGGTTGGTCATTTTGTGTTTTCACTTCTCATTTAATCAACATTCTTATTCTCTCATTCTCTCCTTTCTCTCTCCACCTTTCTCTCTCTAGTTCTTCTATTTCCATTCTATTTCATTAGATAATCATACATTGCTAAATCCTAAGAAACTAAGGACCTACAATAAATGCTTAGTACCTTAAAAGAGGCCTTTTAAGCTAACCATCAAGCCCATAATGTCACGACTATTTTAACTAACTGTTACAATGTTCTAATAAATATTACAATATAAACCTATGACCGAACATTCTTGTTTGACTCAATATTTTGAGGCTAACAATCTCCCCCAATGTAAGGTCATTCCTCTTCGATATTTGGATTTCAATGGAGATTATGAATTTCGTCATAAATGAGTCTTGAACGTGTAATAGTCGTCTTGTTCCTTCATGCTGTTATCTTTGAGCCTTTGTCATTGTTTTTTTACTCTGTCTTTTATCTTGAGATCTTCAAATTATCCTTGACTTGTCTTTGCCATCTTGCGATCTTGTGTCTTTATCCACATGCTCATACTTCGCACCATCTTGAAAGCTTGCTAACAATCTCCTTTGAATAGAGGTCATTCCTCTACATTAATTGTTAAGGAAGATTTTGATCGTCAGAGTTACGGAAGTCTTTAGCTTTCTTGATTGTTGAATGTCTTTGGGCATGAGTTTGTGGTTTTGAATCTCTAACTTTGCTGAGTACACCGTAACGTCACTTTCTTGAGACAAAACATAGACACGGACTGAATGGCTTTGACATTCGTCCTAAATCGGTAGCGTTTTACCTCCGGTCGGTGAAGACCGTTACACGATATTCAATATCGTACCTGTGATAGGTAGATTCAATTAAGAACCTTTTTGACAGGGTTTCGCGGCTGTACTAGCCGTTCTCTTTACTCGGCCGTCTCATAGCAAGACTGCGAACATAAAGTGTGAATCAATTAGATAGATATCCACTTGATTAACGACGTCAATTCAAATTTCTGGAACAAGTTTGATTCATTAAGAATCTTACCATTGTTGCTTTCTAGTTGACACAAGCTTGATTCATAAGAATCTCGCAAGTTACCTACCGTAGCGTTGTTTGATGTTGATGCTAGAAGGATTTCCATTCGTCACTGTGAGTATTAATAAATATCACTCTGAATGTTCTGGCAAGACCATAAAGATATTGCGTAGAAACCTGAAACGAGTTTGAATCGATAGAGAAACAAACCACTGTTGCTTTTCAGTTTTACATATGTTCAATTCATAAAGAATCTTACACATGACCTACCGCAGTGCTGTTTGATGTTAACAATGGAAGGATTTCCACTCATCATTGTGAATACTAGGAAGTATCACTCTGAGTGTTCTAGCAATATCGCAAGGATATAGCGTAGGACTCTCTTGATCGTCATCCGTGTGTCCTAACGAGATTTAATTGATCTCTTGGCTCTAGACTCGATTTGTGCACTTTTAGTGGACGGAGGCTGGAGCAGATGCCACCAATTCAATATTGACTAACTCGGAGTGAGAAATTCAATAGAAGTCATGTTGATCTCCGTGACAATAAAACAAACTTCTTTTGAGAGAAGCCAGAGTCAGTTGGGGAGGGTTGTGCATTACATCACTGGGTCCATGATGCGTTGTCTTCATGATGTATTGACCTGATTTCTGCCTAAGTTGTATGGAGGGCTTCTTTCTTTACACCCTTTATCCTTACATTTCTTTTTCATTCTTCAACCCCTTCAATGCTTACCAAGACAACATTACTAACACCTTGTTGTGATTGTTCCAGTGCTAGCATCAATACTTAGTCGGCATTCAGCTACTTTCACATTCTACTCCATCTTTCCTAAGGACTTCTAATAATCTATTGGATTGTCCCTGGGAAGATCCCTCTGGTTCTAGTTGGATCATATGACTTAAACCTAACCACCCTTTTGACACCAATAACGTCGTGAATTAAAGATGTTGTGGGTGTTTGATCAAAACCATGAGTGCTTGAGTATTTAGATTACATTTTAATCACATTTTCTCCCCTATCTCTAATATATAAAATCGTTTGATATTGATACCAAATTGATTATTTTGAAAAATAGTCTTTAAACCTTTCGGGAGAAAAATGTGTCAAACTTAGCATGAATTTGGAATGCTCCCCCTCAAAAAATTTGATCCAATGGAATTGTCATTACGAGGATATGATCTACATTAAACTTTTGAGGATAGGTTTTGTTGAACACACAATTTTTGAAAGATTTTGAATAATCATTGAGAAATTCTTGAAAAAATTGTGTTCAACGCTTTTTGAAAAACTCTATTTCTTTTTGGCGAAAAAGTTTTTCTAGAGTATAAACTTGAGTTCATAGACTTCGAATGTCTTGACAAATCCACTCAAGTGTAAGAAGATTTCTCTTCTTTTGCTGAGGGTAAGGAAACTAAAACGTACACTCCCCCGTGAATATAGATCCGAGTTGCAATCTGAAAGTGATTACAAGCCATTGTGTTGAGCTCAAAACGTTGAATGTTTTGTGACAAGCTCAACCCAAGATAGATTGCTCTACCCGTTGTGTGGAGATATTGTCCAAAATAGACGATTTCCTTTATAAAATAGAAATGACATGTTTTGAAAAATATTTACAACTTTCATTCGAGCTTTATGTACACACCCGTGTCATTGTTGAGCGACATTTCTAGGTACATCCATATTATCGATACTGAAAGACATGTCGAGACGAATATTTTTGGATTTTCAAATATTTTTAATTTTGTATTTTGCTTTTTCATTAATATTTACATGTGGATGTTTGATAGATAAATCAAGCAGGCTTCTTTGTCAGAATCTCCGGTTATGCTGGAGTCAAACATCTCATACCAATTTTCCTAACTAGATACGCAAACCTCTCTTTCGAAAGAGCTTTTTGAAAGTCCCTAAACTATGCTAGAAAAACTAAACTTAACTAATCAACACACGTAATTAATTTTCAAACGTAATACTTATTATTGTATAATAAAGAATTACAAGTGTTATGGATAACACCGTTTGATGACAATGTGTTGTGCACACTTTGAACAAATAAAATCCTAACTTAAGAACACAATCACAGCTGTTTGGTTCTTCAAGTTCTAAGCATTAATATATGAAATCTATCAAAGTGTTGAACATTAATGCTGGGCTACATATCCTATTTATAGTGATACGAGGTTGACCTAAGTACTAGTTGATGGTGACTACACAAGACAAACACTTTTCAGACATCTGTCACAAGATGCTCTTCTATTCTTGGTAGTCTGCCACAATGCTTTAGGGAAACAGAGATGACACAGTTTCCCTTTTCTTCATAGTCTCGTACACACCAAGGTATGTCCAAAGTGTGCTGAGTGTTAACAGGGTATTGCCACCCCTGTTAACCCTCAACCCCTCAGAGTCCCTGATACATCTTGGTTGTTATCAATCACAGCCCATGAGTATGTCTTCAAGTAATCTTCGACTTCCTTGACAATGTCTCTGACATGGACTCCTATGAGGTTGCTCATAGAGACTTAGATCTATGTGAGTCTTGCGATACTTGCCTGCCTCCTAGGCACAGGCAAGTGACTATCTAACAGCTTGATTTATGTTTAATTCTATGATACAGGGAATCTAACAAACTTATATTCCCAACAATCTCCCCCTGTTTAAACATAAATATAGCTAGATCTATCTAAGTTAAGGTAAGTGAGATAACAACTTCTTCTTACTCATAACAGATCTAAACAAACATGCCTCATGATTTTATTCATAATTAAAGGAAATTACAAGTACAATACAAAAGTGAAATAAAATATGAAGGTAAAATTCAGCTGTGAAATCCTTCAATAGTCATCATTTTTTATTCTTTCTTCAGCTTCAGCTAAGTCGGTCCTAGTATCCAATTCTGCCTGCAAAGCTTGTGCAAAAACCTTGGAATACTCTGTGTTAATTTTGAGTCCATTTTTTAGACAAATCAGTTGAATGGTTGATGCTAAACCTAGCTCATCTATCCTTTGGAATGCATATTGGCAAGCTCTGTTCATGAAGGCCATACCCCTTTCAGGCTCTGTGTAAGTCTGACCATCAATAGGACCAATGATTCCATTTGGTAGTACCAAATCCATGTGCATTCCATCCACTTGAACATCATCCGTAACGAAGGTTTCCTTAACAAGTTGAGTCATCCTTCTTCTTTTCTTTTCATTCTTTGGAGGTTCTTGTTCAAACATCTATGGTGGGGATCTATTTTGAGCTTGGCTGCTGTTTCTTTAACCCAATTAAACTTTGCTTTGAGGGTCTTAAGAAGAGTAAAATTTGCCTGTCAGGTTCTTTAGCAGCCAAAGCCTCAAGTTCAAACCATTCAGACAAGCCAAGTTGTTTTAGTCTGATGTCTTCAAACACATCCATATTGGCATGTTGGTTATCTCTCCACAAAATCATTTGTGGTCTGTTAGTAGACTTGTGAATGGTATACTTGAACTTTGTAATTTTTCCAGGTGCACACCTGTTGTTGACACAGGCATCATAATCAGCTTTTACCTTATTTAGTGCCTTTGTGCGTTTGGCTTCCATTTCCCTCAACCTTTGTCTTTGCTTCTCCCTTTGAAGTTGAGTCATCTTTCTCAGAGTTTCCTCATTAAGCTCCTTGGCTTTCTTGATTTCATTCAGCCTTTTGAATTCAACAGCCTGTTTTTCAATTTCTTCAGGTGTTTGAGGATTCTCATTTGTAGGTGTGAAGGTTGTAAATTGGGATGGGTCTATAGTTGATCCTCCTGTCTCTAGCATCGCAGCTATTTTCTTTAGTTTGGCGTCTTTGTCTACCATAACTATTTCCTTTCCTTTCTTTGAGACAGAGGATGCCACGCTTATGTTTTTCAGCTCTTCAGCACTTTTGATAAACGCCGACTGAGCTTGGGTTTGTATTGCCTTGGGTAGGGAGCTAACAGTGAACTTGAGTTTCTTGGCAGCTGGTTCACCATCATCCACAGCCTCGCTGGTGTTAACCAGAGTCAGGGATTTTGATGAATCAACTCTATCCTTTGTCTGTTGCTCCACCTTACTTTCATCCTCATCATCGGGTATGATCACTGGTATGATGACTTGGAGAGGGACAGGTGAAGGAATAGTGTTATCAGCAGAGTTTGAGCCTTGTTTGGCAGATTCAAGGTTAAGTACCTTTTCCTTCTCCTCTCACGTTCAGCCTGTTGTTTCAGACGTTTGGATGAACGTGCCTGAAAGTGCCTTGCAATCTGTTCAACAGAGGCAGCCATATCGTGTAGCCTGGTCCTTGAAGCTCTGGAAATCTTCAGCAGGAGGTTGTAATTTCCATTTGTGTTGCGATGAACACGATCAATGATAAAGTTGGTGTGACGAAGTTGCCTGTTACGAACAGCTTCAAACTCTCTATGTATTGTTAACTCATGAGCATTGAAAAGGGCAGGGACCTCTGTGACGATGGCATCTTTGATTCGTATGGACAAATGACTAAGTCCCTGGGACACTCCGTTTCTTGCACCATCTTTGATAGGTTCGGTAACTGCATCCTTAACCGCCTGATTTATGATCCTTGGAAAGTTTACAGTGAAAGAATGCATCTCAGATTTGATAACATCCAGCTTTCTTGACAGACGCTCCATATCTGATTGATGATGTTCAGGTTTAAGATTGTGGATGTTCAGGCTTTGTTGTGCATAATCATCCTCCCTTTGCAATATATCAAAGTTGGTTTGGGCAGGATGATCAAACAATAAGAATTCAGCTGTCGGATCATAAACTGGTCTTTGGAAGCTGTAGTGGCTGAGGTAGCAGAGGTGGGAGTTACTATAGCTTCCTTTGGAGGAGGAGTGGTATCAACAGCTGGTATGGACACAGCTATTTCTTTTGGAGGAGACTGACACTGCTGGTCGTCATCTTCCTCATCCTCCTCCTCTTCAATCATCCCCTCAGGGAGAATCTCATCATCAGGCATTGATTCAGGTTTAGAGAAATCATCTACTAAGGAGAGCACATCTTCTTCAACATCATGTATGGGCTCTTCCTCGTTTTGTTGATCCTGAATCATTGTGTCAGCCTCTTTTTATGGATGCTCCAGGGATTAAATGTTTGGCTGTACAACATCAGCCTGCAAGTTGTTTTAAATTAGCAACAGAGAAATAAGTAAGGGGAATGGTCGCCAGTTCGCTGTCCCAGAGAGGTTGAGGGTGATTATTCAGCCACTCCAAAGGATAAATCCTTGGGATTCTTTTAAGAGTTAAAAGTAAGAGGTTAATGGTCGCCATTCGCTGCCCCTAGGAAAGCTGAGTGTGATATTCAACCCCCCAAAAGGTTAAAGCTTTTGGGACTCTTTTGATTGTGAAACATATATTGTTAAGGATCGCCATTTGTTGCCCCTAGGAAGGTTGAGGGTGATTATTCATCCCCCCCCAAAAGGTTAAGAAACCTTTGGGACTCTTTTAAGTGTGAAACATATGTAGGTAAAGATCGCCTGTTACGCTGCCCCTAGGAAAGCTGAGGGTGATTATTCATCCCCCCCAAAAGGTTAAGAAACCTTTGGGACTCTTTTAAGTATGAAACATATGTAGGTTAAGGTCCTCTTGTAACACTGTCCCTAGAAGAGCTGTGGATGATTATTCAGCTCCCCTGAAAGTAAAACTTTTGGGATTCCTTTTCTGAGGGGACCAAGAGGCTATGTGAGGTACATCTACTCTAGGTCGAGACATATATGTACTTAGGTTGTTATTTGCCTGAATACTGTCTAGAGGGTACAGGGTCATCGGGTGCTTGAGAAACACAAATGAATCACTCCCTGGTGCATAGACAGGGTGTACAAAAGTTAAGGATTTCTAAGTGCATACAATGACTTCTATGGGTCGAGGATAACCCTAACTTCACCACTCTCACCTACAGACATTTGAAAGTGGCTGCTTGTGGACCTCTAAAAATTATAAGACTGATTACCTGTGTGATATCAGCTGTATTTGGCGGGTTCCCTGTTGTCTCGGCTGACATCGAGACACTAGACCCTTGTTGTTGGTCAGCCGAAGTCTCTGAATCCACAGGAGTCTCTGGAACAGAGGAGGTTGTGAGGTTCACATTCTTCTTTTCCCTGGCCTTTGCAACAGTTTTGGTGTGGGAAGAAGATGGGTTTTTCTTCTTCTTTGGTTGTTGGCCAGTTGTTGCCTTGGACGTCGTGGTGTGCTGCCCAGAGGTCAAAGACGTAGACTTGCCAGACACATCAGAGGTATTCACCTTCTCAGAGGAAGGGAGCAAGGACTTCACAACAGAAGGTTGTTTATTTGCGATGTTCATAATGTGAGAGGTGACATGGACATCTTCAGGTCCAATCTCCTTGTAAATGGCTCTAGTAATGCGATAGGGCTTCAGGGATGTGAGTGCTGAGTTGTGATAGCTGTCACCCAACAGGCTTTCGAAGATAAGAGAAAGAAAGCGAACATAACAGATATTTTTCTCCCTGACTTGGTTTGGTCCCTTAAACTTTTCCACTAGGTTGGAGAATAGTAGACTTCCCACATCAACGTCTGTGCCCCAGATCAGCCCATAAGCAATAGATTGGTGATTGAAAGACATTTGATCTTGGGATCCCTGCATACCTCCTAGAGATTTGAGTATGTGAGTGAAGAGGACACGGCACATAGGGGAAAAGTACTTGATCTTAAGAGGGGACTTAGAAAGAACTTCAGCAGGTGTAAGAGCAGGGTTTACATCATGAGTAGGTTTAAGTGTGGCAAGGGCGTCCTTTACAGCCTTTTTTTCGACCACCTTCAGGCATTCATCGCCATGTTTTAACCCAGCCACACTTGCAAAGTCTTTGAGAGAGAAGACAAAGGGGTGTTCGTTGCATGAGAGGTTAAAAGTGATGGTATCGTCAGCAACTTCAGCAGAGTACCAGAATTCCCTAAGGTATTCTTAGTAGAAAATGGTTGGGGTCTTTGTGAGTGCTTCACTTGCATCACAATTCTTCATGAAGTTCACCAGATCTGTGTAGGATTCGTTTGGAGCCTTGAGCCATCCAATCGAGTTGTTTGAAGCAAGGATGCTTTCATTGAGTTCGAAGTTGACATTTGAGGCCTTAGGAACTGGAAACACCATGGATTCAAGATTGGAGAAGACGAAAATGGTGGAAGGGTTTAGAGAGAGAAAGTTTAGAGAGAGATGAGATTGTGTAAAATGAGAATAATTGTAGGTGAGGAGAGACGTGAGATAATATTTATATTCAAATTTGAGACAGTTATTCAAACGCATTTAATGCGTAGTGGGAAAAAGACTACACATGTGTGTCCCTTGACCTTTCAAAAACCGTTTGTCTCCTCGTTATTCATAAAAGAAATAATTAAATATTGAGAATGTTTTTTTAGCATTTACTTGAAAAGTAACTACCTAGTTTCATGTGAAAAACATTTAATATTTAATCAGATATTTAATGAACATATTTATTATCAAGCCACAGGCTTTGAGATATTAAGCATCCCTAGCTCAGCAACTAGCCTGTTGAACGAAGGTTCAGCCAAAGGCTTTGTGAAAATGTCAGCTAGTTGCAGCTCTGTGGGAACAAAGTGCATCTCAATATCTCCCATCATTATATGATCCCTGATAAAATGATACCTGATATCAATGTGTTTAGTACGAGAGTGAAGAACAGGGTTGTTGGAGATGGCAATGGCGCTGGTATTGTCACAGAATATTGGCACTTTGTCATATAAGATCTCATAGTCAGCCAATTGACTCTTCATCCAGAGCACCTGAGCACAACAGCTGGCAGCAGCAACATATTCTACTTCAGCTGATGACATGGCCATAGAGTTTTGCTTCTTAGCACTCCATCCAACCAATTTTCCTCCTAGGATTTGACAGCTACCTGAGGTGCTTTTCCTGTCAATACAGCATCCAGCATAGTCTGAATCTGAATAGGCCTTGAGATCAAAGCCTGATTCCTTGGGATACCATAGACCTAGGGAGGTTGTTCCTTTGAGATGCCTGAAAAATTTCTTAACAGCCACTAGATGGGATTCTTTTGGGTTAGCTTGGTACCTTGCATAGAGACATGTAGAGAATTGGATATAAGGAAGACTATCTGTTAAATACATGAGTGACTCAATCATGCCTCTGTATAAAGTGTCATTAACAGAGACTCCTGACTCATCAGGACCCAAGTTGTTGGGTGGAAGCATGGGGCATTTCACTGATGCACAATCAGCTAAGTCATATTTTTTAAGTAAATCTTTAACATACTTTTCTTGACAAATTGAAATTCCCTTAGGACATTGTTTAATTTGAAAACCCAAAAAGTAAGTTAATTCACCCATCATACTAATCTCATATTTTTTGGTCATTAATTTAGCAAAGCGTTTACTAAGATTAACAATAGTTGACCCAAAGATGATATCATCCACATAAATCTGTACAATGATGAAATCACTCTTATCCTTGAAGGTAAAGAGTGTTTTATCAATAGAACCCCTGACAAATTTATTTTCAGTTAAGAAATTAGAAAGAGTTTCATACCATGCTCTTGGAGCTTGTTTCAACCCATACATGGCCTTGTGTAGTCTGTACACATGATTGGGAAACTCGTTGTTCTCAAATCCTTCAGGCTGTTCAGCATATACTTCCTCAGCCAAATCTCCATTGAGGAAGGCGCTCTTAACATCCATCTGATACACAGTGAAGTTCATATATGCAGCATAAGCAAGGAAGATTCTGATGTCTTCAAGTCTTGCCACATGAGCAAATGTTTTATCATAATCAATCCCTTCAGTCTGTGTATACCCCTGAGCCACCAGCCTGGCCTTGTTTTTGATGATGTTTCCAATTTCATCCATCTTATAAATCTATCTAGTGCCTGTGATGTTCTTACCAGGTGGAGCTGGCACTAGTGTCCATACCTTGTTCCTTTTTAACTGATTAATTTCTTCCTACATAGCAGCTACCCACCCATCTTCCACAAGAGCCTCAGCTACTCTCTTAGGTTCAATTTGAGAGAGAAATTCAGCAAAGAGACATTCGTTGGCTGAGGTTGACTCTGAGTCATGAATTCGTTGTCTAGTAGTAACCCCTTCATTAGGTTCCCCAATAATGTTGACAAGAAGAATGTGTTGATCTCTTGGCCACTTAGTTTGAGGAGCTGGGGAATCATGGACAGGGACAATTGTGGGGTAGTTGGCATAATTTGAGTTTCATCCTGCTGAATAGGAGGGCTTTCTTCAAAGATGACTCCAGTGTCTGTGTCAACTTCAGCCAATTCAAGGGGTACAGATTCATTATCAGCAGGAGAGTCTTAAAGGGTTTGAAGAATTGGTGAGTCATCTACAGCAGTTGAGGTTGAAGGACTACAAGAAGGTTGTGGTTCTTCTTCATCAAGTTCCTGAGAGGTAGGAACTTCAATGTTGTGTGTAGACAAAGGATCGAAAGCAGGAACATAAGGAGTGAGAGTGTTGGAGTGATGATGGTGATGACAGGAAGGTCTTGTTTCTGAGAATTTATCACTTGGAAAGGACATGTTTTCATTAAAATCAATTTCAACACCCTCCGTTCCTGTTCTTTGTATGACATCATCATCTTCATTGAGTCTGACATGAAAGGTTTCTTCTACTTCTTGTCTTCTAGTATTGAATACTCTGAAGGCTTTGGCTGTAGGAGAGTATCCTAAGAAGAAACCATCATCAGCTTTTTCATCAAATTTTCCAAGTTTATCCCTGTAGTTATAAATGAACACAAGGCATCCAAAAACATGGAAATAGGTGACATCTGGAGCTCTATTTTTGAAAACTTCATAGGAAGTTTTACCATGTCTTTTGACAATGATAGATCTATTTTGGGTGTAACAAGCAGTGTGAACAGCTTCTCCTCAAAATTTCTTTGGTAAAGCTGCACCATTTAACATAGTTCTGGCTGCTTCAATCAAGGTCTTGTTTCTTCTTTTAGCCACACCATTTCATTCAGGGGTGCTAGCTGAAGAGAAGTTTTGTGATATTCCTTTTTCATCACAAAAGGATTCAAGTTGTTGATTCTTGAATTCAGTATCATTATCACTTCTTAGACATTTGAATCTAACATCAATCATATTTTCAACCTGTCTGATGAAGGACATGACGGTATCAGCAGCATCACTTTTCCTTCTGAGGAAGAAAACCCATGTATACCTTGAAAATTCATCAACTATGACCAAGGTGAATTTGTTGTGATTAATGGTCTGAGGTTCGACAGGCCCAAACAAATCCATGTGAAGGAGATGTAAGAACTTGTCAATAGAAAATGATTGCCTGGTCTTAAAAGAAGACCTGTGATGCTTTCCCTTGACACAGGCTGAACAAGTCTTATCTTTAGAAAACATTACTGAAGGTAGACCAACAACCAGGTTTTGTGTGGCTATCTTGTTGATGTTCTTAAAGTTGAGATTGTTGATCCCAAACTTAGATCGATTTAGCTTGTGTAAACGAGATTAAATCAAGTTAAACACGTAGAGAAACTTTGTTGTGTATAAAACAATTTAAGTATTATGCGGAATTAATACTCAAACAAGAACACACAAACAATTGTAAAACAAACTTTCACTTGATTGATTAGAACAAACTTGCTTACAATGGAAGTGTTAAACGTATGAAAAACTTATATGAAACAAAACCTAAAGGTCTTCTTTTATAGACATAAGAAGCCTTGTACAAGAGTCTACGTATCAGCTGTTCTAGGTAAAGATAAATATAGAAAATACATTGTTGATCCTATCTTTACTAGAAACAAACTAGAAACATAATACGCGTAGATCATATCTTTCTATCAGTGCTTGACTTTAACCTATCAACGCTTGACTTCTTCCTGTCAACGCTTGATCTGTCAACACTTGTCTTCTTCTTATCAACGCTTGTTTTCTTCTTGTCAGCGTTCAAGTGTACTGGCTACATTTTATTCCCAACAATCCTCCCCTAAACTTGATATCTACTCTAGTAATCAAGTTTCTGAATAAAAATTAAGAACTAGGAGGAATCTTACAAATATTATCATATTGGTATTAAACATGCCTAATCAAATCTTTGGCCACGTCACTTGAATAGTCAATCTCCAGCTGTGTTGTCTTCATCTTGTCCAAAACTTCTTTGGACATGGGATACTCAGCATCTACAAGAAGATACTCAGCAAACTTTGTAGAGC
The DNA here is from genome assembly GCA_025667525.1 of Glebionis coronaria. NCBI lineage: Eukaryota > Viridiplantae > Streptophyta > Magnoliopsida > Asterales > Asteraceae > Glebionis > Glebionis coronaria. The sequence continues at coordinate 335,412,043 of CM046880.1, read as the reverse complement.
TCAAATAATACACACCAGCAGCTGAATACAAACGCCATTGAGGTCCACTGATATCATCCTCAAGATCCTTCCAAACAGGATCTTCTTCTTCTGGTGCACACATTCTCTTGAATGTTGACCAAAGATTTATTCCATTGACTGAAGTAGGTGCTTCAGTCTCATACTTGGCCAACAACAACCTCCAAAGGTCTGCCAAATCTTCCCTATCCATACTTGCAAAGAGAGACATAAGAGTAGTAAATGTGTGTACCTCTTTCCCATATCTGCCAATCATCCAAAACCCACTTGCATCTTCTTCATAGCTAATGATAGGGTTTCTGGCATCAAGAGGTAACACTTATACCATATCTGAAGCTTCCATGGGTGAGAGCTTAATTATCCTTCTAAGAACAGCTTTACTGGGAACCACTTTATTTAAAACTTTAGGAAACTCAAGTGGAACTCCCTTCTTCAAAGGCCTTGGAACAATCATTGCCTTTTGAATCTCCATCTCTTCTGCAAGTTCTTCTTTCCTTTCATCTGAAAGAAGTATAAGAGTATTCATTTCCTGCACTCTTGCCCAAATGGGATAAGCCTTGTACTCCAATTCTTCAAAGGATAATCCCTACAATTTCTTGAAGGTCCATCCAGTTCCATGACATCTGAGTAACATGTAGTAAAGATCCCTTCTATCCCTCTTCAGCAGTGAGAAAATATTGCTAGCCTTATGCTTCAGAATTACCTTGTAGTCTCTTTGAACTCTTAGAAGAATCTCCAATCCCCAAATTTGGTCTGAAATTGTCAAATCTAGATTCTTCATAATCTTATTCTCCCAAGCATGGTACATCTGAGCAACTTCTGGCATATCATAGTCTACTTGCAATTTTAACTCTCTAAGCTTCTATCTTGCCAAGTCATCACCATATTCAAGTCTTTCTGGTTGTTCAATTATCATCACACTTGAATCTGAACTCCCTTCATCACTTCCTTCTTGTTCCTCAGAAGTAACAACAAATGTTGATTCTCCAACCTTCTTCATTTCTTGTTCCACAAGTTGTGCAGCCAACCTTGAATCAAACTCTACTTGTGCTGCATCCTTTGGAACTTCTACTTCTACCATAATTCCTTTACCCTTATCTAATGGATCAATGATGGGTAAAGATGATAATGGTATCTGTGAAGACACTTATTTTATGATAGCTGATGACTGGAATACATAAACCATATCTGCAGGTCTGTCAACGCTCAAATTATGTGTGTCAGTGCCTAACTTACTCTTGTCAGCGCTTGGTGTGTCAGCGTTCAAAGTTTGCTTGTCAACGCTCACCTTACTTGTCTCAGCGCCTCTTGTGAACTGCTCCATCATTGTTGTAAAAGACAAGTTCAAGTTTGTAGGAGTAACCAAAGATGTATCAAAACATGTTTGCTTCTTCAATTCAGTGAGGGCTTCAGCAACACCCAAATATTCTCCATCATGTGCGCCTTTGTCACTCACATGGATCTGCTCATCCTCCCCTTTGGAAGATTCCTCCATACCAGGCCTAGTGTTAGCATCCTCCAAAATGAAAATCCTCTCCCTCAATTGCTTGAGTTCAAGGCCTTGTGTACTGACTGTTTGTACCAGGTCGGCATTTTGCTTTTGCAAGCTAATGCAGACAGCCATCAATTCCATCATTGTATATGGTTCCAATCTGCCCTCCGCTAGAATGGGTATTTGACCTCCCAAAGTAGAGTCATGGGGCAAGGATGAGGTCTTAAAGATGTTAGGACTGGCTTGGCCTGCATCTAAGCTAGCACCAATAGTCCCAGCCTCATCCATAGCACCAACCACACTTGTGGTGGTGGTTCTCTCTGCAACATGGCTAGGACCACTAGAGGAGAACACTCCAGTAGTCTTTGGGCGTTTAATCAACCTATATTCAGGGGGTGTAGAAGATGATGTGGATTGGGTGGTAGTTTGAAGGTTAAGGGGTGTTTGGGTCTGTGAAGGAAAGGTGTCAACGTTTGGATTACTGGTGTCAACGCCAACATTTAATGTGTCAGCGTTGAAGGATTCTTGGTCAATTTCCATGTGTTGAGGTGAAGGAAAAGGTTCTGGTATTGGGTCAAGTTTTGGTTGTGGGTCTGGTTGGGGTTGTGCTGTTGCAATAACAGCAAGCATAGCTTGGGTGAGGGGTAATTCACGGTGAGGGGGTGAGTTCATCTTACTAAAAATAGCTTTCTTTTGCACAGGGATCTCATAAAAATCATCATGATCCCTTATGCAGTACCTTTGTTCATCAAAAACCATTTGTAAAAATCTGGGATACGCCAAAGTCATCTTATTCCCCTTGTTTTTACACATGCCATCAAAAATTAGTTTTGAAAAATTATACTTTTGCCCATTTGTAATGCACATAATTGCACTAGCAATTGATCTGTTAATTTCATTATGTGCAGTACATTTGGGACTCAAACATTGAAGGATGACATGTATGAGGTACTTCCAGGCTGGGGGAAATTCTTGTTTATGATATTTATTTAAAGTATCCACATCAGGGAAAGGATACCCCAAAGCTCGAAGTCCTTGTTCTATTTCATTAATGGGTAGAGTGGTTATACCATCTGCATCATTAAGATGCAAAGCCTGGCGAACCAAGGCTTCAGTGACCACCCAAGTACACCCATGAACAATAGCTGTTAATGTAGTCACATTATTAAGCGTTGAGGAACTAACAGTGTTCCAAAACTGTTTAATATGAGTGACAGGGATGAGAGGAGCATGAGAAAGAGCATACCGTAATGGAGATGCATTCAAATACGCCACCATCTGAGTGTATTGTGGAAACAAAGTATCATCAGCCTCCAAATAAGCAATCATGTTATGCTGACTCCTAAATCCCAATACCAAGTCACTTGGTTTAAACTTTGGTGCCATTGTTGAAGAAAGTTGTTTGTGAAAGATTGTTGAAAGATGAATTATAGGAGAAAAAGTGTTAGACAAGAATATGATAGTACCGTGTTTAAAAAATAGGAGCCAAATATATAGGAGAGATAGGCACATGTGATTGGTCAAAAATAAGGCAAGTATTTTCAAAATATAATGATAAAAATATTGAAAAGAAAATAAGTTATCTTGTGCATTAATTAAAAGTTATCTACTCCCAAAATTACGGCGCCAAAATTCGTCAAAAATAACAAATGGGTAGGTCCCAATGAGTGTCAACGGTCAAAAATAACCCATCAACGCCCAACGGCTATATTCTTGTCAACGTTTGCAAAAACCATGTCAGCGTCTAAATTGGTCACAACGACGCTTGGAAAAATATTTGTCAGCGTCTAAAAATAAAAGTAATAAAAATGAAAAAGGACCTTAACAAAGTAATTTATCCTAGTGAGGATAACCTATAAACTGAAAATTATTATAGGGCGGCAAGCACTGTCCAATTACACTTGCTTACGTAAGATAGACATAACAGTCCTCTAGTGTCCCTTGCTAACCAAAATTCTTAACAATTAAGTTATCTTATAAAATTCCTTGTAACTCCCAAGTAAACCCATTATAAATCATTCCCAAGTCTCCCAACAGACCACATCTAATTCTAGGCCAAAAAAGGTCTTGGCAGCATGCATAGTATAACAACTTTGCATGTTACAGTGCCTCATGAGATAGAAAACTAACTCATACTCACCTGTGGACACAATCTAGAATTGTGATAAGAGTATTATAAGAATACCCAAAAGTCCTAAAGGTTCCTAAAACCTCCCCTTAAACTGTGAAACACAAGTTGCCAAATAATATGCATGTAAATAAAAATTTATGTCAAGATAGGAATATAAATATTCCAACCATCATCCATAAATTAAAACATGCTCTAATGATCCTCCAAGGATCCATAAGCAACTCTGTATCCAATGGTACAATGCTAACAACACCTGCACACTTAGATCAAAAACCACAAAACTAACATGTTGCTGACAATGTCACGATAACACTTATCAGCGTTAAGATAACCTTTGTCAGCGTTAAACAAATATAGTGGAAAATCTAACTTTTCAAAAAGACCAACAACAATGCATATCTTGTACATACTTTTACAATAAGACCCCAAAACACATATTAAGTGAGATTGATCATTCCAATACTTGTAACCAAGTATTGAAACCTTCCTGTATCAAAAGGTTTAGTTAATAAATCAGACACATTTTCTTCTATGTCAACCCTATCTGGTTGTATTAAACCCTTTTCAAAACAATCACTTATAAAATGATGTCTAATTTCTATGTGTTTTGTTATAGAGTGATGTACAGGATTTTTAATAATGCATAAAGTACTGTTATTGTCTTCAAAAATCTTGGTATGCATGAAATTATACCCATAATCCAACAGCTGGTTCTGAATCCATAAGACTTGTCCACAACAAGCAACTGCTGCAACATACTCTGCTTCAGTTGTAGAATTGGCAACCACTATTTGTTTCTTGCATTGCCAAGATATCAACCTACTCCCAAGAAACTGACATCCACCAGTTGTGGATTTTCTATCAAATTTGTCACCACCATAATCACTGTCTGAATATGCAATAAGCTCCAATGGTGAATCTTTTGGATACCATAATCCCAAGTCTGGATAACATCTAAGGTATCTAAAGATTCTCTTGACAGCATGAAGATGACACTCTTTGGGAGTCACTTGGTGGTGTGCACATGCACACACAGCAAACATAATGTCAGGTATTGAGGCTGTGTGATACATCAATGAACCAATCATTGATCGATAGTGCCTGACATCCACATCTTTTCCATCTCCAACTTTTCCCCAAGGGTGTTCTCTATCCATAAGAGTACTAGCCCTTTTCTCATGTGGAGAAAAGCCAAACTTCTTCAAGATTTCTGCTACATATTTATCTTGAGAGATGAAGATACCATCTTCTTTCTGCTAAACTTGTAACCCTAGAATAAATTTCATCTCCCCCGTTGCACTCATCTTGAACTTGTCTGTCATAAGCTTGGAAAAGTCTTCACTCATCTTTGGGTTTGATGAGCGAAAGATGATATCATCCACATAAACCTGAACAAGTAAGACATCCTTACTAGTCTTCTTTGTAAATAAGGTCTGGTCTATGGTGCCCTTTCTGAATCCATTTTCCACCAGATAGGTGGACAATGTTCCATACCATGCTCTTGGGGCCTGATGAAGTCCATACATAGCTTTCTTGAATCTATACACCTTGTCTGGATTCTCTGAATCTTCAAAACGAGGAGGCTGCATTACATAAACCTCCTCTACAATTGTTCCATAAAGAAAAACACTCTTCACATCCATTTGATAGACAGTAAAGCCCATGTAGGAAGCATAAGCTAGAAATATCCTTATAGCCTCAATCCTTGTAACTGGTGCAAAGACCTCCTCATAGTCTATCCCTTCCTCTTGTGTATATCCTTGAGCCACTAAACGTGCCTTGTTTCTGACCACAATGCCTCTTTCATCTTTCTTGTTTCTAAGAACCCATCTTGTCCCAATAGGTCTGACATGTCTGGAACAATCAACCAACTCCCAAACATCCTGTATAGCAAATTGGTGAAGCTCATCATGCATTGCTTCCACCCAACTTGGTTCTTTGAGAGCATCAAAAATCTTCTTGGGTTCCTGTTGTGACAGAAAACAGGCAAACAAACATGCTTGAACAAGAGGGGTATCAACCTTCTTGTGTATATTGGCAATAAATCCTCCAAGATTCTGATGAGATCTTCTAGTTTGAACAGGAGACATCACATCACCAATAATTAGAGAAGAGGGGTGATCCTTCATTGTAGAAGTAAGAACTCCTCCCTCAAAAAGTCTGTTATCTTCAATCTCATCATCCATGTTACCAATATCTTCTTCAGACTCTCTTCCATCAATATCTGTATGAACCTCTCCATTTCTGCTTGAAGGTTCACCTTGTTTGAAATTGGAAGATAAAATATGGTCAAAAGAGTTGTCAAAGCCTGAACCAAGGTTGTCAGCGTTTGAGTCATCAACGCCTGAAATAGAGTTGTCAACGTTTGAGCCATCAACGCCTGAATTTGTCTTGTCAGCGCCAGATTTTCCTTTGTCAGTGCCTGAAAGACCATGCATGTTGTTAACTGGTGATACGTGCGGACCACCATTTTCCTTTCCAGCCGCAGCAAAAGCATCTGTCCATATGGGAATAGTGACATACTCAAGTATGGGTGATGACTTGTCTGCTTGTGATCCAACCTCTTCATTAACCTGTGTACCTGAAGCATCAATAACTGGTTCTTCCACAACACTTGAAGTTACCTTCACAATGTTTAGATTAGTAACAAGCATATAATTCAAAGTCCTAGATAGAGGTTCCAAGTAAAATAACCAATTTGGACCACTTTCAGGATCACTAGGTTTACTTTCTAAAAACCTAACATGTACTTTTTCAAGTATACGTTTTTCCTTCTTAATGTAAACCCTATATCCTTTACTCTGCACTGGATAACCCGTGAAGTAGCCTTCATCACCTTTAGCACTAAATTTACCTAAGGCATCACTAGTGTCCAACACAACTACATGACAACCAAAAGGTTTAAGAAAACCAATATTAGGTTTCCTTACCCAAAGTAACTCATAAGGTGTTTTGTTATGTATCTTGTTGACTAATGCTCTATTCTGAACATAACAATCTGTATTCACAGCCTCAGCCCAAAAAGCAATGGGAAAGTGAGCATCAGCAAACATAGTCCTGGCTGCTTCTATGAGGGTTCTATCTTTCTCTCAGCAACCCCATTTTGCTGTGGGGTTCTGGCTACACTAAACTATCTAGTAATCCCTTTCTTGGCACAAAAATCATCCAACAGTTTATTTCTAAACTCACCACCATTGTCACTTCTAAGCATCTTAACTTCATTACCAGTCTTCTTTTCAATTTGGTTAATAAAGTTAATTAAAGTATCAGCAGTGTCACTTTTCAAAGCTAAAAAGAAAGTCCAAGTAAACCTAGAAAAATCACCAGTAATGACAAAGCAGTAAGATTTACCATTCAAGCTTTCTATATTAGTTGGACCAAACAGGTCCATATGCAGCAAGTGAAGTGATTTAGAACTAGAGTGCACATGTTTAGACTTAAATGAGACCTTATGTTGTTTGCCTTTAAGGCATGCAACACAAGAGTGGTCATTGTGGAAAGCCTTTTCAGGCAAACCATCAACCAAGCCAAGTCTCACAAGCCTGTTTATATTTTTAAAGTTAATGTGCCATAGTCTCCTGTGCCATAGTCTCCTGTGCCATAGATTACTCTCATCAACTGAAGCCTTAGCATAAAGACATGACAAGTTATTATTCATCCTAATCCCATTAAGATTCACATTATAAATGTCCTTATGCCTAGGTGTTCTATAATCAATGAATTTCTCATCTGGTATTTTAAAATCCTTGCTCAACACCAAGCATTCCGTATCAGTGAAAAGAACCTTATTTTTGTTATCACAAACTTGTGATACACTAAAAAGATTATAGTCAAGTTCTTTTACCAGAAACACGTTTTCAAAACGCAAATTGTTGGTGAGAAGAGTTCCTTTGCCTGTGATAGTTCCATATCCGCCTCCAAAGTAAACTTTATCACCATCCTTAATGGGAGTGAAGTTTGTGAGATAATCTTCCTTCCCAGTCATGTGCCTAGAGCATCCACTATCCCAATATCCATAATCATTAACCTGTTTTTGAATGCCCTGCACATAAAGAAAACAAATAGGTTTTCTTTGGGAACCCAAGCCTGAGCAGAGTTGGATTCATTTGGTTGTTCAACAAGAACAGACTTAGTCCTCATAACAACCCCTTGTTCATCCCTTTTTGGATTAAACACCCAGTTAACCCCAATTAGTTTTGTGATGACCTTTGAAATATAATTAAATCTGTTACAGGTCACAGAAATCCCATCTAAATTAGGGTTTTGATCTTGCTTAGGTCTCCATGTCAAGCTAGAAGAAGCTTTAGACCCCTTTCCCTTTGGTTGCAAATATTTACCATTATTTGGTCTGGCAACGTTTCTGTCAGTGTTTGATTTGGTCTTGTCAATGCTGAAATTACCCTTATCAGCGTTGAACCTAGGGTTTGCTACAGGAACCTATTGTCTATTAGACCACGTATTGGTCTTCTGAAAAGGTCTTTGTCCATAAGTATTAGACCCTTTTGAAAATAATGGGGCTGGTCTAACAACTTGTGGACTTTGCTGAACAAAAGTTTTGGGTTTGACAGTGTTAGACTTTTTGTCAGCGTTGACCTTGGAAGCGTTGAATCACTTATAAGCTAAATGTGAAAAGCTACCACAAGTATAGCAGGCTTTTCTAGACATAACTCTAGGTCTAGAAGAAAAGAAACATGTTCCATTATCACTAATTTGGCTTTTTGGTGACCTAGTATTTCTATACATTTATGCATATTTAATGCTAGGTTTTCTAACAACGTTTGAGCCAAGGTCAATAGTCTTGCCAGTGATTGGGTTTGTTACTTTGATAGGGGTAGACTCATTTGGACTATCACTAAACATGCCACCCTTGACAAACAAGGTAGGGTTGGCTTTCTTCCATTGGTCCAAATCAGTCAACTTCTGCCTATATTCTTCTACTGGAGTAAGGACTCTTGGTGGAGGAACAAATTCCTCTTCTTGAAGTTCTGGTAAACCAGTCTAAGATAAGTCCTTTCTTTGGATACCATAGAAGTTCCCAGCTGGTGGTGGAACACCAGCATAATCTTTCATCCCAATCTCAGTCATATCCCTAGAATCCCTTTGTTTACTGACACATTCTCCTAGGGTTTGTGAAGCTTTATCAAATATCTGAATTTTAAGATCTACATTATCCTTATTCTTGATAGCCTCATCTAACTAGCCTGCAATTCAGCATTGACCCTCTCTATGATGTTTCTAATATCAGTACTGGCATTTAAATCATGTTTTAAGATATTGATTTTATCTTTTAGGTCAAGCTCCATTATCTTATACTCAACTACAGTCTTTTCAGTTTGATTAAGGGAAAGTTGATAGTTAGACAACTTGCATCTCTCATTACTCACATCTGTTGACAATCTTAAAACCTCTTTGTTAAGTCTTTCAGTATTTAAACGACAACCCTTACTACAAAAAGAATCATCATGTACCTCACTGTCTGATGAAGATGAGGAGTGTGTCATGAGATTATAGTGAACATGCTCTTCTTCTTCCATCTCAACAACCAAAGCTTTATTCTCTTCCTCATCCTTAGCCAAATAGCTCCAATCCCATCCAACACCATCAATTTATTGCATTGCAACCATGGCCTTGGGATCCTGAGCCTTAACAATTTGGCTTGAGGGTTTTCCAGCATCAGATCTTCTTGGAGATCTGCATTCTCTCATAAAGTGTCCCATACGATGACAATTGTAAAACTCAACCTTGGATTTATCAAATCCAGCAGTGTCCTTAGCATTAAAAGTCATCTTCTTCTTGAATCTTCTATTCCATCTGTTTGCTCTTATACTTGCAAGAGCCATATTCCACTTTATGTCCATCTCCTCCAAATGCTCATCACTAATTTGCTCAAGGTCCTCATATGTAATCACTGAACCATTGGGCAATGAAGCAATGTATGCACACACAGTATCCAGATCAATACCAGCAGGCTTAACTCTTGGTGAGTCAATTTTGTATGTGTCAGCGTCTGAATGTGAGGCGTTGACAGGATATGATCCAGCGTTGACACAGGTTGATCCAGTAACTGGATGCATGTATGACTCCTTCTGATCAAATTGACCTTCACTATGTGAGAAGAAGGCCATGTTTCCATTTGTAGACTTGCTTCCATGATCCCAAAGAGTTTCATTCTCTATCAGCCTCAGTTTATTGTACACATCATCAAAGGTAGAACTTTTGTGAGTGTTATTAGTAATTATAGACCTTGCTTCAATTTTCCATGCGTCACCAAGGCTTTTAAGGAAAGTAGAGATGATATCACCATCACCAAGCACTGTTCCCATAAAGGATAGCTTGCTTGTGATGTCCAGAAGTCTGCTTCTCACACTACTTAGCTTCTCATTAGGTTGAGCCTTAAAAACAGCATACTCATGCAAGAGTTGCTTCTTTTTCTCTTGCACAGTATCAGCATTACCACCATAGGCAACTTCAAGGGCTGCCTAAAGATCTTTTGCAGACTCATAGCTTCTGTATTTGTGCTGATTTTCTTGTCCCAAAGAGAGTTTCAGAATGCTTAGGGTTTTCATATCAACCCTTCTCTTTGTTATATCCTTAGTTGAGACAGCTCTACCATCATCAGGTTTTTCTTTTCGTTCCTCTCCTGTAGAACCTTGAATAGCTATTCTTGCAACAATGGCAGCTTCAATCTTTTGAGCCTTATCGAATGTGTTTCCATATTCAATAATTTCCCATAGAGTGTAGTCATGGATTTGTAGATATTGCTCAAAGTTAAACTTCCACAGCTCAAAATTTTCTGGGTCTAGCATGGGAATCTTGATGTTGTGGTTTCAGGAGGAGGAGTTTGCTTCTGGGGTAGACATGATATTTTTAGGGTTTTGTGAAAATTAGGGTTTTTGGTAATTTAGGGTTCTTGTGTTCTTTAGATCAAAGTTTCTCAACAAGCTCTGATACCACTTGTTGATCCCAAACTTAGATCGATTTAGCTTGTGTAAACGAGATTAAATCAAGTTAAATACGTAGAGAAACTTTGTTGTGTATAAAACAATTTAAGTATTATGCGGAATTAATACTCAAACAAGAACACACAAACAACTGTAAAACAAACTTTCACTTGATTGATTAGAACAAACTTGCTTACAATGAAAGTGTTAAACGTATGAAAAACTTATATGAAGCAAAACCTAAAGGTCTTCTTTTATAGACATAAGAAGCCTTGTACAAGAGTCTACGTATCAGGTATTCTAGGTAAAGATAAATATAGAAAATACATTGTTGATCATATCTTTACTATAAACAAAATAGAAACATAATACGCGTAGATCATATCTTTCTATCAGTGCTTGACTTCAACCTATCAACGCTTGACTTCTTCATGTCAACGCTTGATCTGTCAACGCTTGTCTTCTTCTTATCAATGCTTGTTTTCTTCTTGTCAGTGTTCAAGTGTATTGGCTACATTTTATTCCCAACAGAGATGAGACAGTCTTTTGTGCCACAACCAATTGAGTCTTTAGAGGTTTTATCTAGAAAACAATTGGAGCTGTCTTCAGAGCAAGCAGCCATGTTGATGACATACACATCTCTCCTTCTTGGTGCGATAAGCACCACATCATTGTTCTTGTTGAATATGGTTCCCTGAGTCTTTGTAAACAAAACCTTGTAGTCAGCATCACACAATTGGCTGATGCTAATAAGATTGTGTTTAAGACCATTCACATATGCAACCCTTATAAAAGTTATCCCATTGCAGTTCACTGAGCCATATCCCTATGTGTCGCCTGAAGAATTATCCCCAAACACCACTTTAGGACCTGGCTCCTTTGAGTATCTGTGCAGGTATTGTCGAATCCTTGTCATGTGTCTAGAACAGCCACTAGCTAGATACCATACCGATTCCTTAAGATGTTTCTGCACAGATACATAGAAACAAGTTAGTTCCTATGGTGAACCCACTTTCCAATGGGTTCCCTGAATTGCTGATTAGAAACTCTTGAGTTCCTGTAGAACTTTTGACGATGGGAAGGATAGTTAGCTGTCTCATGAGTGAAACTTCCACAAATATCACATCCTGGAAAGTCACCACACTCATCTGAGTGATGGTCTGTGAACCCACAAAATTTACAGGGAGGATAAGGTCTGTAGTTACCTATTTGTCTCTTAGAAGCCTGTTGTCTTTCCCTAGAAGGTGTCTGAGCTCTCTTAACAGCTATTTGTCTGTCATGATCAATGGTCATGTGATGAGAGTTTTTACATATATTGCAGTAAGGTTTGACTATCCTTTCACCTTTGGGTTCACCTAGAATAGACTTAGGTTCATGGGAAGTAGAGCATTTAGCGGAAGGCTTGATATGTTGTTTTAAGAGTTCTACTTCTTTCATTAATGACAACAGGCGTTCTTCAGTTGAGGAATCAACTTTGTTCACAGATTTTGTTGAGACAGGCTTAAAGGCAACTTTCTTAACAGATTGTTTAGCAGGTATAGAAAATAACTTAGCTAGTGGTTTCTCAAAATCTGTTTTGGGTTTACCCTTAGCTCCTTTAGAGGAACTATTGGGTTCAACTCCTGAGAGTTTAGGTAAGGGTGGTAATTCAACCACATCTTCATAGACATGGTCATCAGTCAAGAGGGGATCTAACATATGAATTGTCTCTGTAGATTTGAAAACAATCTATTTGGGTTTGGTGAGAATTTTCAACTTATTTTTCTTGGCAGAGATATCCCTTTTAATATCATCAGGTAGTTCGTCATTAAGCAATTGATCTATAGTGAACCTACTGCACAGTCATTTTTCAATAACCTTGTTTAATTCAGATACTTGATCATTTAAGGCACTATTCTTCAAGGTTAACCTATTGACTTTGTTTTGAAGAGATATCTTTTCCAAATTAACTCGTTTGAGAGTTTCACATTCAGCCTTAGCAGTTAACAGTTCATTTTTAACAGAGTGAAACTTATCAAGCAAGTTCTTTCTTTGTTCCTCAACAAAGTGCAAATCAACAATAGTGTAATCAAGGACATGTTTGCGTTCATCACTATCAGACATAGATAAAAGCCTGTGTACCTTTTTTATTGTGATGTCAACCCATTGTCCTGATCTTGCATCTCCATTCCCAACAGCTGGTTCATCCTCAGCTATTGCCATGAAAGCCCTTACTCTAGTAGTATCTTCCTCATCTGAAATCAGCGGCTCATCATTCCAATCATACGCTTCAGCTACCAACCCTTTCTCTGTCTTTTTCTCATCCCCTTTCTTCTTAGACAGAGCTTCAAGCTTCAAATTTATCTGTTCTAACTTAGCATTAAGTGCCTTATACTTGTTATTGTAATCCTTCTTCTCATTGTCTAAGGAGTTGAATTAGTGAGATGAGTTGTTGTTTTGTGATTTGAACTTGTAAGGTTTGTTGGAAGATGATGGATATGAAGCTGAGGATGTCTTTGTGGAAGGACAGTCTTTTTGGAAGTGTCCAAGTTTTCCACAGGCAAAACAAGTTTCATTTGATTTGTTGGTTTGTTTGCTAGCTAATCCTATTCTCCCTGATCTTTTGTAGAATCTTCTTTGTTTGGCTAGCAAAGCTCTTTCATGAAATTCAGCATTAAGGTCTGTAAAGAACTCTTGGCTGCTGCGAGTGTCTTCTTCAACATCAGAGTCGCTGTCATGAGGGTGTGGGGTAGAAATCAAAGCTTTGGAAGTTTCTCCTTGAACTAAAAAATTATTCAGTCTCTGATTTGTATATAGTATCAATCAGCCCTTCTTCATAATTGTACTTTCCATAAAGCTGAGCTAAGGTGTCATTCTTGATTGAGTTATTGGCTCTCTGAGTCTGATTCATACTCAGCCATTTTCTTGGAAGGTTGTTGACAAATGTGGCATTAATTTCAGCTTGACCAATTGTGACATCATTCATAGCAAGGTCATTGAGAAGAATCTTTAACCTTGTATATGTTTGTTGAACCTTTTCACCTTCAAGTACCTTGAAAGCATTGAATTGAAGTCTGAGTACCTGAATCTTGGTATCTCTGGTTTCAGAGGGTCCTTCATGACCAAGGATAAGGTCTGCCCACATTTGTTTGGTTGTGGGACACTGAATGACAGACTTCATGATGTGTTTGTGAAGACAGGATATGATGATGCTTTTGAGACGTTTGTCTTGGTTTGCCAATTTCTATCAGATGGAGTCCATTGTTTGAGAGGTTTGGGAAGAGGGTTCTCATCAGTAGAGGTAAGCGCCATGGGAACATAAGGACCATTGTCTAGAATTTCTAGAAGAAATGGTTCAAGTCCGTCGAGATACACGAGGAATTGACTCTTCCAACTAGCAAAATCTTCTTCATCAAAGACTGGTACACTGGTGACATGAGATCCGCCTCTTGAGTCAAGAAGTTGAGGTAGATCATCTTCATTTGGAGGTGGAGGAATGAGTCTTGGTGAAGTTGGTGGTGCATTGGTGTTGGTGTTCCCAGAAGACGATGGTGGTGCATTGGTAGTTTTCGGCATGGTGGATCTTGATTATAAAACTTAGAACAATGTTTTTGAAGGTTTTAATATCAAACACCACTCTGATACCAATTGAAAGTCCCTAAACTAAGCTAGAAACACTAAACTTAACTAATCAACACACGTAATTACTTTTCAAACGTAATACTTATTATCGTATAATAAAGAATTACAAGTGTTATGGATAACACCGTTTGATGACAATGTGTTGTGCACACTTTGAAAAAATAAAACCCTAACTTAAGAACACAGACACAGCTGTTTGGTTCTTCAAGTTCTAAGCATTAATGTATGAAATCTATCAAAGTGTTGAACATTAATGATGGGCTACATATCCTATTTATAGAGATACAAGGTTGACCTAAGTACTAGTTGATGGTGAATACAAAAGACAGACACTTTTCAGACATTTGTCACAAGATGCTCTTCTATTCTTGGTAGTCTTCCACAATGCTTTAGGGAAACAGAGATGACACAGTTTCCCTTTTCTTCATAGTCTCGTACACACCAAGGTATGTCCAAAGTGTGATGAGTTTTAACAAGGTATTGCCACCCCTGTTAACCCTCAACCCCTCAGAGTCCCAGATACATCTTGGCTGTTATCCATCACAGCCAATGAGTATGTCTTCAAGTAATATTCGACTTCCTTGACAATGTCACTGACATGGACTCCTATGAGGTTGCTCACAAAGACTTAAATCTCTGTGAGTCTTGCGATACTTGCCTGCCTCCTAGGCACAGGCAAGTGACTATCTAACAGCTTGATTTGTGTTTAAATCTATGATACAGTGAATCTAACAAACTTAGATTCCCAACACTTTTGTAAACAAGTCAGCTAATTGGTAATCAGTTCCAACAAAGTATAATTCAACAATACCCCTTTCAACTTGTTCCTTAATGAAGTGATATCTGACATCAATATGCTTCGTGCGGGAATGATGTACCGGATTGCAGGAGATGGCTATTGTAACACCCCACCATGGCGGAATATGGGGCGCGACGTATGGATATCATCACAACAAACGGTGTCTCTATAGAGAAAACTAAAATGCAACTATAATGTCATAAAATGGTGACACAAATGTCATGACAATATCTTAACACTGCAGGAGTCTAGGTAAGTAGGTAATAGTCCTACCTCTTACCCAAGACAAATAAATAACACTAAGAATCACATATAGGTGCCAACAATATCACTACCGAAACAATCAGAAAGAAAATAAACTAAGAAGGAACGGGGATCTCCTTCTAAATGCATTCCTACTCGACTCCAATCCTAGCCACATAAGTTCTCACGTTTAACCACGTATCACCAGAAAGATACACTAAAACACGTCAACATAAAGTTGGTGAGAGTCATAGGTTTAGACTCCAACGCTAAATCAGTTACAAGCTATGAATAACAACCATCAACACAATAACATATGGACAATGCGCTACAAGTATGCATTAACAACTAGCATTCATGTTCAATCAATCATCACAATACCAAGGCATCACGCCTTACCAACAACCACAATTTCCAAGGCATCACGCCTTACCAACAACCATAATTTCCAAGGCATCACGCCTTACCAAACACCATGGTACCATAGGCGCCCATACACCTATGTACCAATCCCAAGGCCACTACCTTGTCATTAACCATTGGTCCCATAGACGATCACGCTATGTACCTATCCCAAAGCCACTACCTTGTCATACACAAACAAGAACCACACAGCATTTAATCACATAATGTACACACAAGTCCATCTCAAATCACAAACACATTCACAGCATCAATTTAGAAAATAACTCAACACAGTGTCTCTTCCATCCCATCTAGAAGTCAAAATCAATATTAAACATGGGACTATGAAACTCACCTGATAACTTCTTCACAAGTCCTCGCACTAGCAACAAGCTAACAAACCAAAAACACGCAATCAATACATGAACCAATCACTAAGATGGCTCATCAACCTATGATGGACATCTAAACTTCTCTCATATAAATACCCCATTTGTAAACTCCAAACACCCCATTACCCTTCCCTAACAAGTCTTTAACTTGGTTAAGTTTAATAACTATCCCGTTCATATTTTACACAAAACAGTCCCAGTTTTTAGGTCTCAAAACTTTAAGTCAAACGCCTACTTAAACATACCCATGGTTTCTGTAAAAGGAATATTTATACTTTTACATATGTTAGCTAAAACCTCCCACTTTCCCTAACCTTAAAGCTACTGTTAAGGCCCCGATATATGTATATATATTGCTACCTATCCAGAATTCACTGATTTTAAACGTATGAAAAGTTTGTTACAATTAAGGGGTCTTACCCTAAACCAAAACCTTAGCCCAAGTGCACATACTTACTAAAATATATAAACCATCTCTCATGCTCGTGAGAAGATCCCAATGCAACCCTAAGTACCCCAAACAACCCAAAACTTAAAAGGAATACAGGCTGATTACAAAACTGTTTTGACCTCCGACTGTTGTAACCTGTTTTTGACCCACTTCCCGACCTCCAATTTAGTTCTCGTTTCTTGCATTGGAAAGCCACTTTAATTACCTTTTCAGAGATACTTGGATCGCATCTTGAATGTTCCTAGAACTCCCGATATGATCAAAACAATTGACTCAAAATTCTGCCCAGTTTATAAAAACGGGTTTAACAAAATCAACCTCATTAATTAACCCTAATCCCTCTAATTACAAGCCCTAATTTATTTAATCATTAAAATATGATTAATATACTGTTTTTAATTAAACCCTAACCTAAATCCATCATAAGATGATCATAGAACATTAAAAACAATTTATATGAAAAGGGTTTTGAAGATTTACCTTTAAATTAATGGAAGATGAGAAAAACCCAATTTTTGAAGAACCCTAATTGGCCACCATTGTTAAAATTCGACTATGAGATGTTATGGGGGTGAAAAACCTGATTATTTTGGTTATGAGATGGGTTTGGTTAAGTCCTAAAGGCCTCCTAATCCCATTACAAGTCCATTGGGCCTGTTTTTGGGCTTTTTGGTTATTTTCTTCCTTCCTTTTCTTTTAATCATAATAACCGACCCTCCCCTCTTAGATTTCGTTTTTTTATTTTAATTATTAATAATTGTATTAATAATATTAATTTAATTTTCCTTAATTTATTTCAGCACCTAAAGCCTCCAAAACCTCAAAACCGTAAAACTAGTCAAATTTACGCGTTTTACCATAAAAGACGTAAAATATACACTTTTATAAAAAATCTCAAATTTTGAAATAAACTTTATAACTAAGTCCTAAATGACTTAAAACCATCCCGAAAAATATCCATATGACTAATTACCTCATCCGAGACCTCTAAATGCTAAACCGTAAATCGTAAAAATACGATTTTCTATAATACATATACGTATACATAAAACCATTAAATAACACCATCTCACTTCATAGTCACTACCATGTGAACTCATGAACATGAAATCATCACACATCGTTTCACTCACAAGGTACCCCGTACCAGAAACGATATCCAAACCACAAATTATACACACCAATAAGCACATAAACACGTAAAGACACGTAACTAGCACCAAAATAGAACTAAGTGACGAACCTCAAAATCAGAGTTGTCACATCACTCCCTCCTAATAGAAATCTCGTCCCGAGATTTACTCCTTAGGATCAAACACACGAACAACAAATCACATGAGGATACTTGTTCTAAACGAACTCCTCTCATTTCCACGCGAACTTTAGTTCAAGTTTCAAAATACCACATATACAAACCAAAAATAATTAAACTCATTGCCAAACTCTTGACCTCACAGTCAATAAATCTCACAAATTATCTTTGATAAGACAAAGATTCTTATTAACACAAGTCCCGAATAACTGTACATGCAAAATGCATTCTCAAACAACTTTTACCAATCTCAATACACGAAATGTATCATGTATACAACTCATTTCCCCCAGGTAATTCTATGCTCATAAGCTACTGGTCCGATCTTTCCAAAGATCATAAATGGACCTACCAAATTCTACATCAGCACTTCCATTTTACCAAAACATACCACCCGTTACTATGGGTGAAACTTCCTACATAACTATGTCACTAACTCTAGTGGTTTCCTCCTTTTCTACATAGTATCCCTTGTTTCTCTCATCCTTTCCACAAACATCATTACCACATTAGTAGCCTCTTTTACCAATTATAGTCCACAATGGGGACAACTCACCCTATCCTTTCATATAGTGCCTCAAACGGTATTTATCGACTTCTAGTATGATAACTATCATTATATGAAAACTCAGCCATCGCTAAAGAGTTTCCTAACTCCCTCTAAATCAATCACTCATGCACTCAGTGTAACCCCTAAGGTTGTATAAATATCTCAATTGCCCATCCTTTTCCAGTTAGCTGGATATACTCATATCCAATCATGTTCCTCAAATCTCTTTAGTCTGTACCCCAAACTACTTAAAAATCCCAATTTCCTTACCAAGTGACCTATGGGGGTCTTTCACATACCCATTAGTTCTTCCTCAACTCCTACCATACATCATGATGTGAGGCTTCCCATGCCATAATCCTTCATAAGGCATTCCATACATATTTGGCTAACTTTTACGCAAAACCCTCTATTCCATCACATCCGTACGCACTCCTTCCAACTTCTCAACTACGTGACTACTCATTCCTCTTGAAATATGAGATGAATTAGTCAGTCTATCGATTATCACCCAACTCTCGTCACCTTCCCCAATATCGTCCTTACATCCCCCTTTCCAAGCTACTCCTATCTATGTAAGAAGTATAGTCTACGTCCCTTTTTCCCATATGATTGTCCAAGCCACGCAACATACATGTTGACGCGTTCTCTGCTTTAGACAACTTAACTCGCGCAACCTACATCCTTCATCCAAACCACCCTAATACGTCATCCCTATAGTTCAAGTTCGTCTCAGCTTCACTTTATTCTTCTTATTCCATGTCTTAACAATCATGCTTGCCTTTCCTAGATGGTACTTGGCCTTGCAATTTTCTTTCATCACTTAACTCCACCCATCACCTTTTCCAAATGTTCAATCAAGATTATTGAATATGTGTTGGAGACGTTCATGATCCGTATAGATCATTCTCCACGTCTCGTACACAAAATGCCTCTAACATTCTAGGCAGATATAAAAGTCCAGCTCCACTAACTAAGTCTATCCAGTTCTTCCAAATCTGCAGTTCCTGCAACGTATAAGCGATCGCCTTTCTTTGCCGTCCTCGTACGCGTCTAAATCCTTGCTCTACGTATCGTCATGCTTTGCGAATTCATCCAGTCCTTACGATAATGCCAAGATCTGCTCATCATTCAATCCACCTCTTCAGCCTCCAAAATGCCTCCTCATCCTTCTTCACTTCGCCCCTTGCTGGTTCCCCGATATGCCATTATTTCTGACTACTAGTCCTGGCCAACTTAATCCTAAAACTCACACTTGAAAATCTCACGTTTAACTCCACTCCAAAACCAACACATAATTCCCCTCACTCCCCTTCTTAGATTTGAGTAGATCAAGATGTCGTCGATACTCCCGATGACAACTCGTTTACATACGTTCATGCACACTCGGTTCATTGACTCCATGAGAACCGCTAGTGCTTTGGCGAAGCCAAATGCATAACCGTAAACCCAAAACGTTCATACAACATCCTTAACAGTTTCAACTACGTCCTCCTTGCACCCTCTCCTAGAAGCAATACGAATAAATTTCTACCTCGTTCTACTCACGAAAAATCTACACGCATTTTAAAAGACCAATGCTTCCTCTCATCAGACCACTCAACCGCTTACCACATCCAATCTACTACTAAGCAACTCGACTTTTACCTTGCATCCGTTGCAATTTCCATCAACTTTTGTTCTTGGAATCATTCCATCAACAATTTCCTTGGAAAGACACTAACTGCAACTCATCTCACTCCTCCTACTTGCTCTATTTATGGTTCTACCTCAAAATAATAGGCAAACCTACTAAATTTCAGGAAGTTTTCGGAAAACTTACATGTCTTACGCACAATCATAAATACCTTTGAGGTATTATATCCCCTTCCAACACTCTATATGGCACGTTATTTGTGCCAATATCCATACATTACACATATATCTATTCATCTCTCTTGGCACTCCTAAGAGACCTCATGACCACATTAGTTCGTCTACGAACTTCTTTCCTCCCCGCTAAGGGTATTCCGACCGTTCTCTCATGGCCACCTACTTAATCATGTAGGCGCGACCAAATCTTTAATATGACTACCTCAACGTTCCCAAACAATACGAAACCAAAACTACATCCTGAATCCACCAGATACGATCAAAGAATCAAACCCACGGATAACTAACGACATTTCACGTGCACCAGTTAAAACAAGTCAAAAACCATGAGACTTAAAAGAAAACTCAAACCCAGAACATGTATCAATTCAAAATGACCCATGACAACGAAATTAATCCAAGAAACACCCGATGGCAACCAAAACATATTACGCCCCGCGACATATTATTTAAACCGTGCAAAAGATCGACTTTTCCAAAAGAATATATATCTTTTTTTATTTATTATTACCTCCCACATCTATGTGACTCAAACAATCTACAAACAACCCTCTTGACGAACTCAAAACTCAACTCAAAACTAGGTATCCCGTGCATCCCAAATCATAAAAATAAACTACTATTCAAACTCAACCTCTAACCCGACACTTGTACAATAATTTTGGCCAAGATACTGACCTCCCATGACTATACATTCTGAATATTTGAAAAGCACGTTCCTAGTACATAATATTTGGCTTTTGAATCACTCAAAAAGCTCTAAAAATGAACAAGTTATGACCAAATCAGTTTTATACTAGTTGTTTTAAAACTAAGGAATAAACTTAGTGATTAATGCAATCCTTTTAAATGAAAGATATAATTGTATGTGTAACCTTCATAACTCAATTTAACCTCGTATTAATAATTATAAATGACGTGAATCGGTTAAACCCAATTATATAAACTATGTAAGTAGAAAGAAATTTTACTTCGCTCTATTTTAAAGAAAGTCTTTTAGAATTTGAAATAAATAAGTGTTGATTAAAAAGAAATCTTATGTTGCACCTTGTTTCAAGCACGACTCCAACACCTTACCCTTATTTTACCGAATACAACCAACTATCTAACCCTATAATAGATTTCCAAGTCCCCCTTTTTCTCAATATATAACGACCAAAAGAAATGTAAGACCCAACACAAAAGATTTCATTATCTCAAAAGAAATCCCAAATTATTTCAATAGACTTGAAACCAAAAACTCCATTTTAAAACGTACACATGAAATACGAAATTCAAAGAATACGCTACTAGACACACTTCAAAAGATTCAAAACGTCGTTGGAACTCCAACAACTCCAGCACCATAAAACACGACAAACACAAGGTACATTCAAGTTATAATAACTAGTGAACGACCATATACCATAACCCAACACGTAGTAGTATATATACATCCGCATATATATACCTATTAAATCACCCAAAACATACTCGTTACCATACATGTCGGATCAACCAATCACGTCATACACTCGTTTTTCGATACGAGTAATCACCATCTCACCATGCCACAACAAGGCATAAAGCCCATCACCAAAACCAAACCATATCGTGTGACCCCAAATCACACAACACAACTATAACCCAAAACATATAACACCAAAAAGAATAATAGCCATATCATAGGCAGCCATTACATAAACCTATATATTATACGTATCCCCAAATTCTACATCTCATCATATACAAGCATGTACTAACCCTCTTTCATGCAATCATACTTAGGAACCCATTGAAGTTGTGGTACTTGTATAACTATGTTGGCCACCATACTTATACAATTACCCTTCCCCCAATGCACTCCCTCCTATGATGACACTTATAAGAATCAATACAACATATAACACATGAATCCATCTACTCACATAAGCTCATAGCCACATAAACAATAAAGTCCAAAACTCCATCTATTAAAATAACATAGTAATACTCTTGAAATACGTAAATCCATAGTCTAGCTAAAACAGCATAGACTAAATCCAAAACGAAAACATAATCAGTTATAAGTCATGTCGCCCATAAGAGTGGAAACAGCTTAAAATCCTTCCTACCCATGTACTCCTAGTAACTCGAACCACCACACGATTCTTAGGGAACATGACTTAAACATCAAAAGAAAAATAACATACCTCAGGTATGTAAAGTAACTCGATAAAAGATAGAAACTACCTTGTACTAAATTATGTACTATAATGTACAATTTAAGCAAAATACAACAGTGACTAGCGTGGACGATTATGGTTCAACCCGCACTAGTCACAAACCCGAAAAGAAAATAACATGTGACTAAGTATGAACATACTACGGTTCAATTCATACTAGTCAAAACATCGCAATAAATAACATCCAAACACATCAATTATTATAAAATGCACACATACTCCTATGACGCCTATATGTAGAGACCCTTAAGCTATAGACTAGGCTACGCGACTAGGCAACCTAATTCTCTATAACCATTGTCTCTGATACCATTCTGTAACACCCCACCATGGCGGAATATGGGGCGCGACGTATGGATATCATCACAACAAACGGTGTCTCTATAGAGAAAACTAAAATGCAACTATAATGTCATAAAATGGTGACACAAATGTCATGACAATATCGTAACAATGCATGAGTCTAGGTAAGTAGGTAATAGTCCTACCTCTTACCCAACACAAACAAATAACACTAACAATCACATATAGGTGCCAACAATATCACTACCGAAACAATCAGAAAGAAAATAAACTAAGAAGGAACGGGGATCTCCTTCTAAATGCATTCCTACTCGACTCCAATCCTAGCCACATAAGTTCTCACGTTTAACCACGTATCACCTGAAAGAGACACTAAAACACGTCAACATAAAGTTGGTGAGAGTCATAGGTTTAGACTCCAACGCTAAATCAGTTACAAGCTGTGAATAACAACCATCAACACAATAACATATGGACAATGCGCTACAAGTATGCATTAACAACTAGCATTCATGTTCAATCAATCATCACAATACCAAGGCATCACGCCTTACCAACAACCACAATTTCCAAGGCATCACGCCTTACCAACAACCATAATTTCCAAGGCATCACGCCTTACCAAACACCATGGTACCATAGGCGCCCATACACCTATGTACCAATCCCAAGGCCACTACCTTGTCATTAACCATTGGTCCCATAGACGATCACGCTATGTACCTATCCCAAGGCCACTACCTTGTCATACACAAACAAGAACCACACAGCAGTTAATCACATAATGTACACACAAGTCCATCTCAAATCATAAACACATTCGAAGCATCAATTTAGAAAATAACTCAACACAGTGTCTCTTCCATCCCATCTAGAAGTCAAAATCAATATTAAACATGGGACTATGAAACTCACCTGATAACTTCTTCACAAGTCCTCGCACTAGCAACAAGCTAACAAACCAAAAACACGCAATCAATACATGAACCAATCACTAAGATGGCTCATCAACCTATGATGGACATCTAAACTTCTCTCATATAAATACCTCATTTGTAAACTCCAAACACCCCATTACCCTTCCCTAACAAGTCTTTAACTTGGTTAAGTTTAATAACTATCCCGTTCATATTTTACACAAAACAGTCCCAGTTTTTAGGTCTCAAAACTTTAAGTCAAACGCCAACTTAAACATACCCATGGTTTCTGTAAAAGGAATATTCATACTTTTACATATGTTAGCTAAAACCTCCCACTTGCCCTAACCTTAAAGCTACTATTAAGGCCCTGATATATGTATATATATTGCTACCTATCCAGAATTTACTGATTTTAAACGTATGAAAAGTTTGTTACAATTAAGGGGTCTTACCCTAAACCACAACTTTAGCCCAAGTGCATATACTTACTACAATATATAAACCATCTCTCATGCTCGTGAGAAGATCCCAATGCAACCCTAAGTACCCCAAACAACCCAAAACTTAAAAAGAAAACAGGCTGATTACAAAACTGTTTTGACCTCTGACTGTTGTAACCTGTTTTTGACCCACTTACCGACCTCCAATTTAGTTCTCGTTTCTTTCATTGGAAATCCACTTTAATTACCTTTTCAGGGATACTTGGATTGCATCTTGAATCTTCCTAGAACTCCCGATATGATCAAAACAATTGACTCAAAATTCTGCCCAGTTTTTAAAAACGGGTTTAACAAAATCAACCTCATTAATTAACCCTAATCCCTCTAATTACAAGCCCTAATTTATTTAATCATTAAAATATGATTAATATAATGTTTTTAATTAAAACCTAACCTAAATCCATCATAAGATGATCATAGAACATTAAAAACAATTTATATGAAAAGGGTTTTGAAGATTTACCTTTAAATTAATGGAAGATGAGAAAAACCCAATTTTTGAAGAACCCTAATTGGCCACCATTGTTAAAATTCGACTATGAGATGTTATGAGGGTGAAAAACCTGATTATTTTGGTTATGGTATGGGTTTGGTTAAGTCCTAAAGGCCTCCTAATCCCATTACAAGTCCATTGGGCCTGTTTTTGGGCTTTTTGGTTATTTTCTTCCTTCCTTTTCTTTTAATCAGAATAACCGACCCTCCCCTCTTAGATTTCGTTTTTTTTTATTTTAATTATTAATAATTGTATTAATAATATTACTTTAATTTTCATTAATTTATTTCAGCTCCTAAAGCCTCCAAAACCTCAAAACCGTAAAACAAGTCAAATTTACGCGTTTTACCGTAAAAGACGTAAAATATACAATTTTATAAAAAATCTCAGATTTTGAAATAAACTTTATAACTAAGTCCTAAATGACTTAAAACCATCCCGAAAAATATCCATATGACTAATTACCTCATCCGAGACCTCTAAATGCTAAACCGTAAATCATAAAAATACGATTTTCTATAATACATATACGTATACATAAAACCATTAAATAACACCATCTCACTTCATAGTCACTACCATGTGAACTCATGAACATGAAATCATCACACATCATTTCACTCACAAGGTACCCCGTACCAGAAACGATATCCAAACCACAAATTATACACACCAATAAGCACATAAACACGTAAAGACACGTAACTAGCACCAAAATAAAACTAAGTGACGAACCTCAAAACCAGGGTTGTCACAGCTATGGCGTACTTTGAGTCACAGTACATAGGTACTTTATCAAAGTGGAAGCCATAATCCGTGAGTTGTGTTCTCATCCAAAGAACTTGAGCACAACACGCAGATAGAGACACATACTCCGCTTCGGTTGATGATAATGATGTGCAATCCTGCTTCTTGGAAGACCATCCCATAAGCTTATCTTGACCTAGAAATTGTGCACCACAAGAAGTACTTTTTCGTGTATCAAGACACCCTGCATGATCAGAATCTGAATAGGCCGTTAGAAAGAAACCGGTTTCCCTCGGATGCCAGAGTCCCATGTGAATGGTATTCTTAAGGTACCGAAAGATCCGTTTAACCTCCTTGAGGTGTTTTTAGTGGGTCGTGCTTGATATCGTGCACAATAACACGTAGCATGTGATACATCTGGTCGGCTTGCTGTTAAGTACATGAGGGAGCCGATCATGGAACGATATCGCGTTTGATCTATGGCATCTCCCTCCAAATCAGCATCTAGGGATGTGGTTGATAATGGTGTCTCAACAGGGTCACATAATGTCATACCATGCTTTTTGATTATCTCTTGACAATACTTAGCTTGGTTAATAAAGATACCACTTGGGGATTGGTGAACTTGAGTTCCTAGAAAGAATTTTAGTTCGCCCATCATTGACATTTCAAATTTATTGTGCATTACTTTTTTCAAACCATTTTGAAAGTTTTGGGTTTGTAGACCCGAAAATAATGTCATCAACATAAATCTGCACAAGCAAAATGTCATCCCTATATTTATAAGTGAACAAAGTTAGATCAATGGAACCTTTTGAGAAACCTTTGGATACCAGGAATTTCGAGAGCTCGTCGTACCACGCCCTTATAGCTTGCTTGAGTCCATAAAGTGCTTTGTGGAGACGATACACCTTGTTAGGATAGTGAGGATTGACGAATCCTTCTGGTTGCGTGACATAGACTTCTTCCTTCAAAGGACCGTTAAGAAACGCCGTCTTTACGTCCATTTGATAGACAATGAATCCCTTATGTGCAGCATAAGAAAGGAAAATCATGACCGCTTCCATATGAGCTACTGGTGCAAATGATTCTTCAAAATCAATACCCTCTTTCTGTCCATACCCTTTAGCCACTAGCCTAGATTTATTCTTGATGATCGTGTTCTCTTCATCCATCTTGTTTTTCCAGATCCATCGAAGATATAATGGTATTACATCGTATGGTCTGTCAACAAGTTCCCAGACTTTAAGTCTTTCAAATTGTTGAAGTTCATCCGTCATCGATTCAATCCAAGCATGATCAGCCATGGCTTCTTTGATGTTTTTCGGTTCTGCTGAACTCACGGCGAGTGTGAACATATAAACATCGCCATCGGTTTCAAGTTGTCGTCTTGTATGAACGGGTTGTGAAGGGTTTCTAATTACTTGAACCAAAGGATGATCTCGGGTCCAATGATGTGTTAAAGGATGTCGTTGGTAGAACGTATGCATATTTGACGGATCAACATGGCGAGTAGAGGACTCTCTAGTTTCGTGTACTGGTGTACCGAATGGGTTGATAAATTCGTCTTCGTTAGATAATGCATTGTCTGCTTTATTTGTGTTCTCTGGAGCAATGACAATAGTTATGGATGTTGTAGGAGCGATTGTTGATGTGATATTCTAAGGAGGTAAATCTGCAGCAACCCGTATTAAAGTAGATGAAGTTGTATCCTTTTGTTGACTATGATCGGTATCATCATTCATATCATGAGTGACAACGGAAGACTTTGATACAACATGTTTCTCCCCCGTGAAATATTCATCATACATTGGTCCATATAACATTTCCAACTCTTCAATTGTCGTGTTTACTGTCATATCTGCTCTTGGAACATTTCCTTGAACCAGCTTTGAACTTGACGGTTCATTGCTGTGGTCTTGAGTTCTGAGTTCCGTGTGGTTGTGAACGGAAGTCGTTTATCGTTGTGGATCGGGACTTAAACTGTTTTGTGCAAGTGCCATTTCTTGTAATTCATCAAATCAGATGTGAATAGTCTCGACTATCAATTTTGTTCTCTTGTTGTAAAATCTATATCCCTTAGACTGAGTTGCATATCCCACAAGAATACATGCATCAGCTTTCTCTTTCATCTTGTCCAGATTTTCACCATCTCGAATAATGTAACACGTACATCCAAAAACATGAAGGTGTTTGAGTGAAGGTTTTCGATCATGAATTATGTGATATGGTGTCTTTTCGGGTATTGGGATAATTAAGGATCGGTTTTGTGTGTAGCATGCGGTTGACACGGCTTTGGCCTAAAAGTATAGCGGAAGTTTTGAAGCAGATAATACTATTGGAGCAGCCTCAACTAAAGTACGATTTCGTCTTTCAACAACGCCGTTTTGTTCGGGTGTTCGAGCAATAGATATTTCATGTTCAATTCCTTCAGCTTCAAAATAGTTTCTCAGAGTTGAATTCAAAAATTTTGTGCCTCTGTCAGTTCGAACCACTTTTACTTGAGCTTGAAGACCACGTTGTATCAGTTTAAGGAAGCTGATGAGAACTACGGGTGTTTCATCCTTGGACCTCAAGAAGTGAGTCCATGTGTACCTTGAGTAATCGTCGATAATTACCATAACATATTTCTTCCCATTGATACTATGAACACACATGGGACCACACAAATCTATATGAAGAATATCTAACCTTCCTTTAGAGCTTGGTGTAGTCTTTGTTTTGAAGCTACTTCGTTTAGCTTTACAAAGCTCACAAGAAGAACAAAGATGATGTTTGATGAATTTCAAGCTTGGAAGGCCTCTCACAATATCTTTCTTGGAAAGCAAGTTGATGGTATCAAAATTAAGATGAGATAAACGTTGATGCCATAACCATGCCTGAGTCGTTGAAGCTTTAGCCATGAAGCAAATTCGAGTTGATGAAGTTGTATCTTGAAGTGAAATAGTGTAGAGATCAGTACCCCGTGTACCGGTAAGTAAGTCATTCCCATCAAAATCACGAACAAAACATGTCTTCTTCCTGAAAGCAACCTCCAAATCCGCATCACAGAATTGACCAACCGAGAAAAGATCGTGATTGAGCCCTTCGACGTAGTATACCCTTTTGATCGTGATATTCCCCTGAACCAAATCTCCATATCCTAGAATCGGTGCAAATTGATCATTTCCGAATCGGACCGTACCCAGGAACTTCTCCACGAAGTTAATTAGAAGCTTGAGATTCTTCGTCATGTGCTTCGTGCATCCGGAGTCCAGAATGAAGAGAATTATTTGTATTACCTGTAGAAGAGTTAGAACACGATGGAGCATTTGCTAAATTGGATACCACAGTAGTTGTGATTGTAGATACATTAGTGTCCTTGGCAACATTTAACGGCATACTAACACTTGTTGTCACATTTTCTGTCCTAACTCTAGGCATCCATTTATATCCCGGAGGACATTGATTTGCAAACCACCATTTCCAAGACTTGCTAGCAGACTCATATAATTCCGTAATTCTGCTTCTAGGATTCTTAGTGGTGGAGTCTGATGCATTACTTTTCTTAGTGGGGGTTGCACCAGAATGGTTCACTTTGCGTTTGGGTTTACTAGCACTAATAGGCATCACAACTTGCTTCTTAGTTTTAGTATCTACGCCTTTGACATTATTGATAGCACACATAGAATGATTAGCATTAGCATATTTTCCACATTTGACACAAACAAATTTCACATTCATAGCATTCAAAGCATTCAAATCATTCAAATCATCATTACACGTGATTACACACTTTTTATTCTTAAAAATATTCAAATTCCTAGGGTGTTCTTCTACTTCCTTCATCTTCCCTTAACTCTTGTGTTTCCAGACCTTATCATTCACTTGAGTGCTCTTAATCTGAGACCGCTAACACTAGTAGTGGAGACTACTCTTATAGTAGAAGACACACGAATATTAGTGTTTCTAGAAGTTTGAGGCGAGTGACTAACTTTGTTTGTAGGTTTAGTGGTCATTCTATACATCCCTGGTTTAATCACATTATTGTGCTTAACGCTTGGTGCTACAATATTCCTTATGGGTTGAGTATGTGATAACCTTTCCTTTCCATCCATCTTGGGGGCAAACACAGGTTTTGCAAATGAAGAATTTGAGAAAGCAGATGGTTTTCCCAAGATAGAGGATCTATTCACTTTAGAGGCATTGATTTGTCTAACAACAGGTTTCTTAACGCTGGGTTCCACAACTTTCCCACCCATCTTAGAAACGAGTTTCTTCAACTCTGCAATTGCTATGTCTTTTTCTTGTAACTGAGCTTTCAAATCCGAAATATCAAGACTTTTTTCGTTTAGTAATCGACATGACTCAGATAATTTTACTTCCAAAGGTGTATCATATGAAAAACTGCCAACTTTCTTTTGCAAAGCAAGTTCAAGTGAGTGACAATGTTTTTGAAAATAATCATATCTATGTTGAAGTAACGAAAACTCTTTTTGGTCAACTTTATTCGAAAGATCAGTTTCAAGACGTTCACATTCTTTAACTTGATCAAGATATTTGCATGCAACATCAGAATATTCATCAATATCAGCACAAGATGTAACATAAACACACATAATATCTTTTGAGAGACAGTCATGTAAGATTAGATCATATGCTGTAGAAAACTCGTCTCTTTCAGGTTGATGGTCGTTCACTTCTTGTTCAAGAGATTCCACATATTTCAAATCATCAAATATTTCTTGTTTAATTAATGTTTCAAATTCCAAAATATGTTTTTGCGTTCTTTCCGTAAGCGGAATCAAAATACTTTTCACAAGCACAGTTATATCGTAAGGAATTTCTTTATCTCCTTTCGAAAGTTCACGTTTTTTCCAGTCATCATCAACAACCTTTTTGAAATTTTTAATGTTACTCTTGAGAATACTAAGTGCTTGCTTACTCTTGCTTACAGAAGCTTTATGTGGCAGGTAGTCAATAAATTTTGAAACATTAGTTTTCTTAGTGGCAAAAGCTTGTCTTCATTTAATTCTTATTTGTTCACATTCGAAAAATATTTGCTCACGAGTTTTCTGTGTTTGTGGTTTGAAAAGACCATAAAGACTGTTTTCATAAGCATAATGATATGGTTTAACAAATTCTTTATTAACTTTAGGTCTACTCTCTTCTTCCAAATCATTTGTCTCTTCACTATCAGGCCTAACAACAAGACAATCAAGATCGGTCCATTGGGACTCATCAAGATATAAGTGCTGATTCTCGGATTGAGCTTGCTCAAGGTACTTAGGATTTGCAAAACTAGGTCTATCCTTGAAAAACGAACGAGGTGCCAACATTCTCATGGTTTGAATTGATTGATTGGTTTTGTAAACAGTTTTCTTGTAAAAATCAAGTTGAGTTTCAAGTTCCACCATTTTGTCGATGTCATTTGCTTTTTTAGTTTTGAAATCCTTTTCCATCTTTTCAACCACAACTTTCTTTTCATTAACAAGTTTAGTTTTATCCTCTTGAAGAAAACCATTTACTTGAGTTAGCTCATTGACTTTAGTGGTAGCAAGATAAGTTTTGTGACTTTCAGTACTCAAAGAGGTGTTATAATTACGTTTCTCTTGTTCTAGAAGCTTAAGAGTTTCATTGTATTTTTGTTGAAAGTCGTCCTTTTTGACATTAACTAAACACCCTTTGTACCCCTCAATCTCATTGGTCTTTTGAAGAAGCTGAGCTCTATAGATATCAATGGTCTCACTAGATTTAATTAGAGCAACTTTGCATTCTTCAAAATTTTGAGTGAGCGTAGCGTTTGCCTTCTTTAATTGCTTTTGACTCTTTCTAGTTTCGTTGACATCTTTTTGTAAATGAGCAATTAAGTTAGCAAGCGTAATACGCTCCTCGTCATCATCATACTCATTTGCATGTTGATCATCCTTAGACTCATTATTGCACATGTCTGATGAATCGGGTGTGGTATTGCTATCAACCGTTTCCATCATACATGTGTCATTAATGACTTTGGGTAGCTCACAATGCTCATAGGTATTACCAAACACATTATATTCCTCTTCAGTGTGTACCTTATCGATTGGCTCAATATCAAAGATAGGACCATTGTCATCTTAAGTGACGTTGAGAACTTCTTCAACCTTTGCCATGTACGAGTAATGTGCTTCAAGTTCTTGGTCGGAGGCTTCATCATCAGTATCATCAAGCATTGCTCCTTCCTCAGCCGATAGTTTAACCCCAGCTTCCATCTTCTTGCATATCAACATCTTTTCCGTATGATAGCCAGAGTCCCTAGCCCGTTTCGGCTTCCTACATTCCTTTGTCGTATGCCCATGACCTTGACAATTAAAGCATTGAATCCCACTTTGCTGAACCACTTGAGTACCAACAGTGTCCCTATTCCCAGCAGCAGTAGCAATCCTCTGAGCATCATACTTAGCAGTTTGTCGATCATACCGTGCAGAACCCTCAACATGTGTTGGATTACGTCGATCATACCTTGGAGGACTTTCATCACGTTGACGTGTGTCATACCTTCGAGGACTCTCCACATATTTGTTCCTTGTATTTGATGATGTTCGAAGATTGTTGTTGGTGGTTTTGAAGATTTTCTTGTAGGTCTTCACAATGAAAGTAATTTGTTGCTTCATCTCCCTATCCTTCTGAGCTAGTTCTTCATCACCGTCCTCTTCAGATGATGGCTCAGGTGATGGTGATGGTGCTCTTGGTTCTTTTTCTCGTGATCTTGTGGGAGCAGAATACTTAGATGAAGTGGAGTATCTTGGTGAGGAGGATGTAGTGGAGTACCTTGGTGAGGAGGATGTTGTGGAGTATGACTTTGGAGCACGAGAGCGATGATCTTGGACATGTTGAGTGGTAGACACCAAATCAAGTGGATTAGCAGTCTTTGCTATCCTTTCAGCTCGAAGTTCATTCACCTCATTCTGAAATTGTTTCAAAATGTCAAGAGAGTGTGATAGTTGACCTCGTCTAACTTACTTTGTTGTTTCACCAAAGTTACAAATCGTGCCCACTCTTGTTGAAGTTGCTGTAGAAATTGCACATTGACTTGCATGGTGGAGACTTGCAAATTGTTTCTTGTCATGTCATTCATCATCTTGTAGAACCTTGAGTAATATGAATCAATTGATTCCCCATCCAATGAAGTAAACTTACCAAAGTTCCAGAACAAGTTAGTTTTGACATCTTGCTTGTTAAGTGATTCACCTTGTTGCAAGCGTTCAATGGCAAACCACATCTCTTTAGCAGTAGAGCATGCATCAACCGTTGAGTAAATATCATCCCCAATCCCACTGAGAATCAAATATATTGCTTCTTTCTCTGCATCAATCCAAGCACGTTTCTCTTTCGAAGTATTCTCATATGTTTCCTCAATTGTTTGCTCATCGGAACTGGTCGTCGAGTCAGTTGCTGGAACTGCAGGAATGGTTATTGTAGTGAGAGTATAGGGTCCTTCTTTGATTCAACGTCGAAGAACATCACCATTGGGTTTGGTGTCAAGATATCGAAGGAATCGTGATTACCATTGTGCATATCGACCAGTCACAAGCATTGGTGGTCTCTCTTTGTTACCCGCCACCATGATGTTGTTGTTTGTCACACGATACACTTGAGTAGAATCCATGATGAGAACTTTGAAATAGATGAAGTGAAAATGGATCTTAAGTAGATGTGTTGTGATTGTTGTTGATGATGTATAGTCCCCAGCCGGGTCATGAACCCGGCCCACGGGTACTACCCGTATCCGGCCCATCACAGATGGGTGGGAGTAATGTCATTTGAGCTTATGGGCTTGGATGAACAATAACCACACACGTATGTGCGGCCCACGGCCCGGCATGACCGGTACAAGGTTAGACAGAATCATATTCTATCTCTGAATAGGATTTACCCCAAAGAAGAGGATATTCACTCACCATAATTAGAAGATAACAATCAATCTAATTCTGGTGCTTATCCTCTCCTTGGGGCCAAAGCATCAGTGACAGCCCATTAGGGTTTCACTGCTTATAAAAGGAACCCCCAAGGGTTCTACAAAGGTATTACGTTATATACTCTCAACTCACTCGACTCTCATAAACCCTAAACCGATACTTACTCTCACGCCGGAGTCTAATCGTGGGAAAAATTCTCACGGTAAGTCTAACGCGTGTTGTTTAGTGTGCAGGATCCCAACCATACAGTTCACTTGGTGCAGGAGCCGGAGCCCAGCCAACCCGAATTAAGCCTAATTCGGGTCTAGCAAGGATCACCCAACTTTTGCATCAACAAGTTGGCGCCATCCGTGGGACCCATTACACTAAGCTAGAGCAAAATCTCATCGTGAACTCTCAATGACGAAGGGGCATCCGCAAGCTAATCCCAGGAACATAAATCCTGGAAATCGAAAGTCCCAAGGAGAAGGGATACTCATCCCCAATCAATCCCCTAGCCGTCCAACGGGCGGACAGAACAACCGCAGTGGTTTTCAGTCTATGGGAGTGACGAGCACAATCTCTATGACTCCTCCACCTACTTCGACCCTGGACAACCCTGACCCAGGGAGTGCGCCCAATCCCCCTAACAAGGAGCCGCGCAGACCATCGATTGAGGAAGAAGTAGAAGCCCAACCACTCAGCGAGGAAGATCTCACTCGGGTTCTCACGCAGAACTTTGATAGGATCATCCCAGGGATTGCGTCAAGGTTGAATCTAGGAAGGAACCTCCAGTCCAGACTCAACTTTGGCAACACCGGACCAAGCACCTCTTCCCAAAATCAGGGGAAAAGGAAGACCCGGCCTCAGGAGCGGAGCCTCTTCGAGGAAACTCCCCAACCTAGGAATGTGTTTGAGCGCATAGGAGACCGCCTCATGTAGGAATTAACGCAATCTCGTGAAGGAGATAAGTCCGACGGTTCACCTGAGCGACCAGATCTGGAACTAACCAGAGCCACTCGCCGCACAAGTGTGTGGGATAGGATGAACACTAGAAAGAAGGCTCCTGGCTCTTCTCAAAAGAGCGGTCCTCACCCAAGAGAGGGGGCACCACCCCCCTCTCCAGATCCATCAGGGGAGGACTCGGATGACCATCCGCCCAAGCGTCGCCGACCTAGGCGTACCCCTCCACCACCACCAAACAATGATGAGTATTACGGTGGCCCCTATTATCGAGAGGCAGAAGTGGAGGATCTTTCTCGCCCGTGGTGTGACCCGTGGGATGACCCTAGGCTCACCCGTCCATGGGCGGATCCCAGGGAAGATCCTTTTACTCTCCGTATACGGAACTACTCCGAGGACACAAAACGTCGCATGCCGGCGTGTGTCAAGACCTATGATGGAACTGGTGATCTGGATGATCACCTCAAAATATTTGATACGCAGGCTAAAATTGAGCGATGGCCCATGCCTATATGGTTCCAAATGTTCAATTCAACCTTGATCGGCAATGCCCGTGACTGGTCCGAGGGACTCCCTCCACGAAGCATTGATAGCTTCACGGAACTACGCACTGCGTTCAAGAATAATTATACTCAGCGGAAGAAGTATAATAGGGATCCGGTCTCATTGGAAACTGTCAAGCAACGGCCGGGGGAGTCTACAGAAGCCTTCACTGAACGCTTCAACGACGAGTGCACACGCACAAAGACAATGCCGGAACTCCTAAAAATCTCCGACTACATGCACGCCATAACAGACAGGGAATTAATCAGGCGTCTCAATGACAAGCGTCCGGAGAGATATGATGATCTCATGGAAAGGGTCAGAAACTTCATAGAAGGAGAAACGGCGGTTGTCGCGGCTTACCCTTCAAAAGGAAACGGCTACCAATCAAATGACCAATCCAGGAGGCAATCGGGCGGTCAAAGCAATCAGAACAATAGTAGGGGCTCAGACTATAAGAGCCAAAACAAAGGAGGACGGCCGGACGATAAGTTTACCCCCCTAAAGATGTCCTACCGGGAGATCTTGCTGATTGAAGGGGCAAATTTTCCGAGCCCCCCCCCCCCCCCCCCCCAATGACAACTCCGCCGGACCGTCAGCAAGGCAATCGCTTCTACGAGTTCCATAATGACAAGGGCCATGGCACGGAGGAGTGTATCCAGATCAAGAAGCACATTGAGTCACTGATCAAATCAGGTAAACTCAAGCATTTGGTTAAGGATTGGAAGGATGGAAAAGACAACAAGAAGTATGACAAGAAGGATCCCCAAAAGGACAAACCTTCAACCATATACATGATCCAATCCAGACAACGCCGCACGAGGCAGAAAATTAGCCAAAAAATTTCACGCTGCAGGGAAATCTCATTCCCTCCCATCACAGCAAGCGATGTGATTGATGCGCCTCTCACTATTGAGATAAGCATTGGAACACACAATGTTCGTCGCATGTATGTGGATGGAGGGTCATCAGCAGAAGTACTGTACGAACACTGTTTTGTGCAGTTACGGACAGAAATAAGAAGCCAATTAGTACCGGCCACGGCGCCGCTCACTGGCTTTAGTGGAGACACCATCTGGCCGATAGGGCAACTGCGTCTGCTTGTAACCATTGGGAATGAGGAACACTCCACTACTACGTGGATGAACTTCATGGTGATACGCTCACATTCTCCGTACAATGGGATTAGACCAGGTATTCTGGCTATACGGGCGGTACCTTCCATGGCACACGGAATGATCAAGTTCCCTGTTGAGGGAGGAATCGTCACCATTTACAACACAATCGTACCAGCATCCGAGTGTCATACCGTGACAACACCGGCTCCACCTGTTCCACCCAAGAATGGGTCACCACCTCCCAATTGGAGGGTGGCAATCCATCCTGACTATCCGGAACAGGAGGTATCCATAGGGGGGGCGCTCTCAGATAGCGGCAAAAGGGCCATGTGCTCTCTTTTAAGTGCAAATCTAGATATATTCGCATGGGAGCCAAAGCATATGACAGGCGTACCACCCGCGATAGCAGAACACAAGCTCTAAATCTGTCGGGGGTACCAACTAGTCAAGCAAAAGAAGTGCGGCCAGGCGCCTGAGCGCAGCCAAGTGATATTGGAGGAAGTACGGAAACTAGTGGACGCAGGTATCATGCGCGAGGTATACTACCACGAGTGGTTATCCAATCCGGTCATGGTCAAAAAACATGACGGAAGTTGGCGCATGTGTGTGGATTTCACGGATCTGAACAAAGCCTGTCCACAGGATTGTTACCCGTTACCGGAGATTGACTGGAAGGTGGAATCCCTATGTGGATATCCCTTTAACTGCTTCCTAGACGCATATAAAGGATACCACCAGATCCAAATGGCGGAGGAGGACGCAGAAAAGACGGCGTTCTGTACTAGTCAAGGCATATATTGTTATACGAAAATGCCGTTTGGACTAAAGAACGTCGGTGCTACATACCAGCGGCTTGTGGACAAAGCCTTTGAATCACAGATAGGCCGCAACCTGGAAGTCTATGTGGATGACTTAGTCATAAAAAGTCATACGGAGGATACACTTCTCCGGGATGTCCAAGAGACATTCGACACACTGAGGAGGATTAATATGAAGCTAAGTCTAAAGAAATGCACGTTTGGGGCAACAGAGGGAATGTTCCTTGGATATATGATTGGTCCAAATGGCATCAAACCTTGTCCAGAAAAAACGAACGCAGTAATACAACTGTCATCCCCTCAGACACGGAAGGAGGTGCAATCCTTAAATGGGAAGCTGGCCGGGCTAAATAGGTTCCTATCAAAATCGGCAGAGATGTCATTACCCCTATTTAAGACACTCAAGAAGTGCATTAGGAAGGGAGACTTCCGATGGACAAAGGAAGCCGAGGAAGCCTTTGGCCAACTCAAGAAGCACCTTGCATCTCTCCCTATGCTAGTAGCTCCCGGCCAAAGGAGGAACTCGTTATGTATCTCTCAGCCACACATGGAGCAATAAGTGCGGTACTCATGACGGATAGGGATACGGTACAAACTCCAGTCTACTTCATAAGTAGAACATTACAAGGGCCGGAGTTGAATTACTTCTCTATGGAAAAATTGGTTTTGGCACTAGTGTTTGCTACAAAGCGGTTGCGCTGATACTTTCAGGCGCACCCAATTGTAGTCATTACGGACCAACCAATAAAGCAAGTCATCTCTAGACCAGATGTGGCAGGAAGGCTACAAAAATGGAGCATTCTATTAGGGGAGAATAATATATCTTATAGGCCAAGGACGGCTGTTAAAGGCCAGATCTTGGCAGATTTCTTGATAGAGAAGCCGGATGAGGAAGGACCAATCGTTAGACAAGACGAGACTCCAACAGAACCATGGGTGTTATTTACGGATGGATCCTCGTGTACGGATGGGTCAGGAGCTGGTCTCATCCTCACAAATCCGGAAGGAATGGAGTTTACGTACGCCCTCCGTTTTGAGTTCACAGCCACCAACAACGAAGTGGAATATGAAGCATTAATTGCGGGTTTAAAAATCGCCGCTAGAATGGGAGTCCGCAACCTTGAGGCCTACGTGGAGTCACGGCTTGTCGCGAACCACATTCTAGGTGGATATGTGGCTAAGGAGGACAACATGGTCCGATACTTGGAGAAAGTCAAGTCACTCATCGCGGCTTTCAGCAAGTTTTCCATCAAGCAGGTGCCAAGAGGTGAGAACAAGAAGGCGGACGCTCTTAGCAAGATCGCATCCACAAGCTTCGCCCACTTGTCCAAGCAAGTCTTGGTGGAAATACTCAAGGAAAAGTCTATAACAGAAGGGGAGGTCGCTACTATAGTTGAGGAGGATGGACCTACATAGATGACCCCGATCGTCAACTATTTGACTAGTGAAACCCTTCCGGCCGATGAAAAAGCGGCGCGGCGCATCAGAAGGAAGTCGCAGCACTTCGAACTTCGAGAAGGTATCCTTTATAAGCACTCTTTCTTGCAGACGTGGTTACGGTGTGTTGGACCACGTCAGGCTACTTATGTAATTAGTGAAATATATGAAGGGTTATGCGGCATGCACGCAGGTCCACGATCCGTGGTAGCTCGAGCCTTACGAACAGGATATTATTGGCCTACCATGCACAGGGACGCGCGCGACATGATTCGCAAGTGTAGTGATTGCCAAGTACATAGACCAGTGCCGCGACATCCGCAGCAGGAGCTTACACCTATTACATCCCCATGGCCATTCTATAAGTGGGGAATCGACATCGCAGGACCATTCCCTGTAGCTGCGGGGGGAGTTAAGTTCTTGATTGTCGCGATGGACTACTTCACACGATGGATAGAGGCCAAGGCAGTAAAATCCATTACAGGCAAACAAGTTAAAAAGTTTGTTTGGGAGAACATTGTGTGCCGTTTTGGACTACCAGGGGAAATCATCTCGGACAACGGTAAACAGTTCGCGGATAATCCATTCAAGGACTGGTGCGCATCATTGAATATCAAACGACGCTTCGCGTCTGTTAAGCACCCGCAGACAAATGGCCTTGTGGAGCGAGCAAATAGGAGCTTGGGAAACGGCATCAAGGCACATCTGGAGGAACGAAGTGCCAAATGGGTGGATGAGTTACCACATGTTCTATGGGCGCATAGGACTATGATCAAAACAGCCAACGGAGATACTCCATTTGCATTGGCCTACGGCACTGAAGCGGTCATACCAGCAGAAATCGGAATGCCTACCATCCGCACGGCGGAGGTTAATGTCGTCACGAACGACGAGCAACTGCGAATCAACCTGGATTTGTTGGAGGAAAAAAGAGAGATAGCAGCCATTAATGAGGCTAAGTCCAAGGCTAAAATGAAGGCTTATTATGACGCCAAGGTTAAAGGTGTTTCTTTTTGACCGGGAGATTATGTTTATCGTGCTAATGAAACAAGTCGAATGGAGGATACAGGAAAGCTGGGCCCTACGTGGGAAGGACCGTATGAGGTCACGGAAGCCTTAGGACGAGGCGCGTACAAGTTACGTGACATGGATGGCCGCGATCTGGAACGCACATGGAACATCTCCAATCTCAAAAGGTGCTATCTTTGAAAGCTACGGCTTCCGCATGGGTACTTCGCTATATGTGGCTTTAATGAAGATCCATGCACTCTATCTGTTTTGCTTCTTATGTTTTGTCTAGGTTCTTTTTTTTGTTTCTTAGGACTTGTCATTCTTGTTCAAACAAAAAATGTAAACGTTCTAATAAAATGCCGTGGTGCATAGCTAGCTCCACGGCTTGTTTTGTGCAAATTATTTTTTAGGATTTTGTTAGTCATATGAATTTTAGTTATTCTTATAATATGCCATGTTTCATTCATATGCATTCATTCAATCACCGTACATGTACTATACGCCTCCAAGCGGGGTAAGAGGATTAAGTGAACCTCCTAATTCAACTTGCCGCGTAAGAGGGATGCAACCCCAGCAGCACGGATCATGTATCCTTACTAGACACCTTACTCACAAGACGTTGTGGTAAGTTCTGTATACCGCACTCACGCAGTGCTTTGCATAGTAAAGACGCACGTCGCATGTCTAGTGAATTATAGACTTGCATGTATTTTCCCTTTTGTGTAAGACGTGACATGTCATGCAGCATCGGTATACGATATTTAAAAAAATAAAAATACACAACTTTCCAAATAAATAACAAAATGGTCGTGGTTATCACGGACCTACAAACAAAAGACAGTTATCTACCATATCAGTCTTAGCCGTGTACATGCACGGACGAATAGAAGTTACAAATGTCTACAAGATAAATTACAAGGGAGGTAGGAATTCCCCTATGTCTTTCTTTCCTTCTTCGATCAGAGCACGGAGGGCCTCCCCGCGAGCGTCCTTTCCATCATGCGCCTTGATCTCAGTTGCATCCAACACCTCAGCAAGCAGCTTTTCACCTTTCATCACTTTCGTTACGGAGTCGTAAGTAGGCAAGGTCAATTGGATGGGATCCGTAGTAAGCTTGGACATAACCACCTCGTTCGGAGCATCCTTAAGCGCCTCGAGTTCATCCAGAAGGGGGTGTTGGATTTCCGCCAGAGCATCCATCGACGCGGTCATATTGTCCGCAGCTGAAGGGTTATGGTAGGGATGTTGCATAATGTCTTCATTCTTACCTATCAATTCTGCAGCCTGGACCAAACCCTCATGCCTACCACGGTCGATGCCATCCGACACGACCCCGGCGAATGCTTGCAGTAGGTGCGGAGCTTCCATGGCTTTGCTTACGGCGAGGCGCATTCCTTGTCCAATCATCCACCAGCGTCCACCTATGGCGGATAGCAGGGGAGGACACAGTCCTTCAGCGCAACTTGTGGCCATCTTGCTCAATTCCTCCTCCGCCGTTGCAGTTTGCTCTTCCAACTGGTCCCGCACTTGTGTTAGCTCATCCTTCAGCGCATCGCGCTCTTGGGCGATGTTGAAGGCTTGTACGGTTACGGCCTTGGTAGAAGCTTCGGCCGCGGACACCTGCATATGGAACTTCGAGTTATCACAAGGGTAATATGTTCTTTTTCTTGGGTCAAATAAAAAATCAAGGAAAGAATATATGTATCATATTTTTTGAAAGCATACCTTCTCGTTCGATGCGGCTACAAGGGCCTCGAGCTCGGCGAGGCATTTTTCTCGGCTGTCGGCGTGATGAGCTTGCTCTTTCACTGTAGCCTCGGCCGTCACCAGCGTCGCTTGCAATGACGCGATGGTCTTCTCATTCTTCACGACCATTGCCTCCTGGTGAGCTATCTTCTTATCTGCCCGCTTCACATTCGCCAGGGCCTTGATCAGACGGCGTCTTAGAGCGGCACCCACCATCACTTGATGCGCAGACGACACATCAAACTGCTCCAGCAGGGATTCATGATCAAGCTCGTCTAAGTCTTGTGCAAGGGCTGGAGGGGTAATATGCTCGATAATTTCTGAGCACTCCAATTCCGCCTCCAACCTTGTTAAACTCGAAAGATTCCATGCTAGGCGCAAGCTATTTTCTGTCCCTTCGGGGAGTGGCTCCTCGGCGTGGGTCGTAGCAGGGGATGGGGGCCTGTTTGATGGTGCGGGAGATGGATGCCTCTCCACTTCTTCCTCTTGGGCTACGGCCGACGGATCCGCCCTGTTATTGACATTGCACCTTGTGTTTAGGCATTCTATATTTCACAAGCAAAATGACACGACTGACATGCGAAGGGACTTACGTGGTACCAGTTGCGGGTTCTGGGGCGGTGGGCGCTACGGCACTCACAGGAGTAGCTCGCCAGACTTGCTCTTCCGTGTGCGGGGTAGGGTTGGCTTGGGCAGTCGTAGTATCACTTCCCTCTTGGTACTGCGGATGGTCCTTCCTCAGTTTCTTTGGGGGAGCATTCGAGGCCCCGGCCTCCTCCCCTATCGTCTTTGCCACCCTCCTGGTGGTCTTTCTCTTTCTGGATGTGGGCTGGGCGGACCCGGAAGCTTGAGTGATGTCTTCGTCCTCAAGGTTGAGGAAATCGCTTTCATCTTCCTAGTGTGTCGCGGTTCCCTCCAGCAATAGCTCTCCACCATCCTCATTATGGAAGTCCAATGGGGATTTCTCGATGATAGGCTCCTCTTCATCTGATCTTTGCTCGGACGTCTATTCGAGTGGAATGGTGCGGTCTGCGGTTGCATCGAGAAGGGGGAGTTCATTCTCCTTCAGAGGGCGGAATCCTTCAGGCACTTTCATGAGGTCGCCCTGACGTATTAGTCCGTGTAGGTTCATCTCTGCGGACATTTACAATTGCCCGGGTCAGTAAAGTCCTGAATACAAATGACATTTCACATTTACAAGGTATAAGTAAACCTACCCTCTCCATGTTCCGTCAGGAAGCACGGATATAAGTCATCCCTCCCATAATAACGACGACTTAATCCTACTAAGCACAAGAAATGTTCCGGCAACCCCTTATGGAATTCCATGCGGTGGGTATCTACAATTTCAGGTCTCTGCTGCTATAGTCTTTTGATTTGGGCGGAGAATCTTTGGGTACCCTAGTTTTAAGGACGAAAGGAGTAGGGAATACCTTCTCAACAACAAAGAAGTAATGGTCGTACCAGTTCTTAAGGGAGTCTAAAGGCTTCCTATACGTCATAGGGGCGTTCTCGGATCGTTTTTTAAACGATAGCCACCCATTTACTAGTTGGGGGCGTAAAAAGCTCTAAATAGGTTCACGGTCGGAGTCACTCCGCATGTATGGCATGTAATTTCAAACTGGTTGATTTTACACGCCCCTATGCAGTGAAGCTGGGTTATGTGGAAGTCATAATACAATAGCAGATCTACCAAGAATTTGGACAGGGGGATACGATAGTTGGCCGAGTCAAATAAGCGCGTGTACACGCCTATTTTCCCCGCCGGTGCATCCGTAATTGCCTCACCTTCACCTGGATAGGTGGGGTGTACGCTTTCGGGAATGTAATACTTCGACAAAAAGTCTATGTATTTTTCCGCCGACATCACGTTAAGGACATCCGTGATAAGTGGGTTGTCCTTTACCATGTTTTATAAAAAGGTTTTGTAAGGCGTGATGATCTAACCTGCGGCGGAGGAAATCCGTGGGAATAGAAGGCAAAAGTTTGGAGGATGGAGCTTGAAAACAACAATGGCGGATAAGAGTATGAATTGTGTGTGTCACAAACACACACACCAACTCTTATATAGGGTTGCCTCGGTTTCCGAGGTAACATGGATGTTTGACACGTGTAGGCCACTACGCCTATCCAACGGATGGGATTCCTGACACTTCTGCAAAACTCAGAAGGGGCCCACGGGTCACTTCTTAGCAGTTTTACGTGGCTCAATAGTGGGCATTAATGGTGCACTTTTGCAGAAGTGCGGCTGCCAGTTGACTATCATTAATGCATTTATTCTTGTGTCGGGATATGCGGTCTTACGTAAGACTCAAATTCAATGCTGCATTTAATTTGTCTCGGTCGTCACGTGCGGCTGAGATACTCATGGAATGAATTCCTAAATCAGGTTGCCACGTGCGGCCGAAACAAAATCTTGGACAAATTATCATTCCCTATTTTTCTTTGTACGTCCAGGGAGCATGTTGATAGTCTAGAGGTTACGCCTATGGCTGTAACAACTAGACTGGGGGGACATGATGACGCATAGTCCCCAGCCGGGTCATGAACCCGGCCTACGGGTACTACCCGTATCCGGCCCATCACAGATGGGTGGGAGTAATGTCATTTGAGCTTATGGGCTTGGATGAACAGTAACCGCACACGTATGTGCGGCCCACGACCCGGCATGACCAGTACAGGGTTAGACAGAATCATATTCTATCTCTGAATAGGATTTACCCCAAAGAAGAGGATATTCACTCACCATAATTAGAAGATAACAATCAATCTAATTCTGGTGCTTATCCTTTCCTTGGGGCCGAAGCATCAGTGACAGCCCATTAGGGTTTCACTGCCTATAAAAGAACCCCCAAGGGTTCCACAAAGGTATTCCATTGTATACTCTCAACTCACTCGACTCTCATAAACCCTAAACCGATACTTACTCTCACGCCGGAGTCTAATCGTGGGAAACATTCCCACGGTAAGTCTAACGCGTGTTGTTTAGTGTGCAGGATCCCAACCATACAGTTCACTTGGTGCAGGAGTCGGAGCCCAGCCAACCCGAATTAAGCCTAACTCGGGTCTAGCAAGGATCACCCAACTTTTGCATCAACAGTTGTTGTGAGAAAAGATGTTAAAATCCCCTAAAAATGTTCTCAATAATCCAAAAAATTCCAAGACAAACAAAAAACACACGAATCGAAATTTTTTAAGTATAAAAAATGTTAACTTCGGAATACCTGGATATTAAGTGTGAACTTCGGAATCCACTTCGCAATAACTTCAACTTACCCACTTCGCAATAATCAACTTACCCACTTCGCAATAATCAACTTACCCACTTCGGAATACTTAAGAATTGTACTTCAGAATAATAACCTTTGAT
This sequence comes from Glebionis coronaria, assembly GCA_025667525.1. Lineage (NCBI taxonomy): Eukaryota > Viridiplantae > Streptophyta > Magnoliopsida > Asterales > Asteraceae > Glebionis > Glebionis coronaria. Next base: position 335,367,727 of record CM046880.1, on the reverse strand, counting down.
ACATCGGAATAATTTACCTACACACTTCGGAATCCAAAACAAAACCTTCTTCGGAATAATTCTGTGATGAACTTCGAAATCCCAAAGATAAAAACCAACTTCGGAATAAATTCAATATTCCAAAGATAAGCAACTTCGGAATCCTCAAAATTATCTTCGGAAAAACTGTTCTTGGGAACTTCGGAATCCCAATTTCCTTAAACGACTTCGGAATATTTGAACACAAAATTCACTTCGGAATAATGCCAGAAAACTTACTCACTTCGGAATTATGAACTTGGAAATCAAGTGCACTTCGCAATTATTTTACTTCGGAATACTGGTCACTGGTCACTTCGGAATACATCAAACATTCACTTCTGAATAACCCACTTCGGAATTACAACGAAAATGAAGTTCACAAAACAGAAAAATGACTAATTCGGAATCAAATGTCTTCGAGATCACTTCGGAATCCTAAATCTTGTGAACTTCAGAATAATAATGTTATTTTACTTCAGTACTTTGGAATAAAGTAAAACCCTTGTGACCACTTCGGAATAACACTTTCTTATCCCGAATTTTACGTGATCCAAGATCACAGTGACACGAAAAATACCCCAAAATCACCCAAATATCCAAAAATTTTGTGATTAAGACCAAATAAGTTATCCCGAATCACTACCAAATCTATGTAGGAGATTTATAACAATATTTAAAACTCAAAAACACTAAAAAAATTGAATTCGTGATATTTATGAAGAAATAAAAATCACGAACCAATGAATCAAACAACTAACAATAACTAATCTACCCCGTGGCGATTGATACCAATTGTTGATCCCATATTAATTCACTTCACCATGGTTGATTTTATGATTAAACAAGAATTAAAGATAGAAAAATAGATGGATTCTAGAGAGAGAAAGTAGTAAGAGAAAGTAGAGAGAAGGTGTAGAAAACTATGTGAAATTAGATTAAGAAAATGAAATGCCTTGCCACCCTCCTAACATGCTAGGAGGGTGCTTATATAGTCCACCCACATGCGGGCTTTCTTTTGGACTATATTGTTTTGGGTCGGGCTTGAATAAATGCTTAGTACCTTGAAAGAGGCCTTTTAAGCTAACCATCAAGCCCATAATGTCACGACTGTTTTAACTAACTATTACAACGTTCTAATAAATATTACAATATAAACCTATGACCGAACATTCTTGTTTGACTCAATATTTTGAGGCTAACAAAGTTCAATGTGGAAAGTTGAACATTCAGGGGACTGAAGCACATGTTTTACATATCAACCCAAGGATGTGCTTGTACCTGCTGAAAGGAGGATGAACTTATAAACTTCTCAATGGTTAATTTGTTTGAAAAAATGCTTAAGCAGGAGCATGAACTAAAGAGGGACTACCTAAGTAAATGTTGAGGTTTGGCCGCCTCAAGGAGCATGGACTTTGGCTCTTATAACATTTATGAAACTGGATATGGACACGTGGCTTGTATGGTGTTAGGAGCAGTTTAAGTGTTTGAAAACTTGTGTGTATTTTATCTTTAGGTATTCAAAGTAGTTGAAGGGTTCAATTCTTAAAATAAATTTGATTCTCGAATATTTGAAGTGATGTACTAAGATGTCAATTCAATCCTCGGGACATTTTCATTTATGCACTGGTTTTGTTAAAGTTGATTTTCCTACAAAAGGAATTGTACTAAATTGGAGAGGATTGTTGGAAATTTAGTACAATTATGGGATATGGTCATACTTGTAAATGGGTTTGGAGGTACGGAGTGTACACCCATTAAGTCCCTGACCTCCCTGGACTCAATATAGTGGTTTGCTTATGCCTGTCGGAGGCTAGAATTTGGCCTGTCAGTTGCTAGAATTTTGCTTTTCAGGGGCTAGATTTTGCGTGTCAGGGGCTAGATTTTGCGTGTCAGGGGCTAGATTTTGCCTGTCACGGACTAGCTTGCCCATCAGCGGGTAGACTATCCAAGAGCAGGTGGGTTTGTCTTTGTAACCTCTTTGACCGTTTCAAAATGGTTTAAGATTGACTTAATGACCATGATTATGGTCATGTAACCACTATGTAATCATGTGGGAAATATTGAGATTAATGGGCCAATTAATACTCATTATTCCTTTGACTATGAGTTAGATTCTTACAAATGGGATCACTAAAAATAGTGATCATACTTGCATGATGAAAAACACAGAAACAATAAACACTTGATGCGTAGGGTTCTTAATTTGTGCCTAAAACAAGAACAAACACTTGGTTTTATCCCAAGGAGATATTCGTGTTAACCTAAGCATAGGGTCGAATAATCTTCTTTGGAAAGTGATTACACGACTTCAAGTGATATCCGATAACCATTCATTAGTACGTTGTTAGGTTGTTGATTATCTTTACCCTGTTGGAAAGAAGTAAACCCCAGCACTTCCCACTTCTAGACCTTATGTATGTTCAACACTGACCTCACTCACTATTCCTCGAGAGAATGATAACAACCCTGAGTTCTTACATGTACTATATCTGCATGACCGAGTACATTGTCCGAGGGGTTGTAAAACTCTTTAGCGTGAGGGTGTGCGCCCTAACGAACAAGCTCATCAATGTTATAAAATGTTTTATAAATCAAACACCGCTCTAATACCAGTTGAAAGTCATAATTAATGACTGAAACGATTAAGAAAGTTTCACTAAGAGCAACTGACTCTATGATTTTGACAAAAGAGTAAATCAGTTTTACAATAAATACAATGTAAAGTAAAAATAGAATTTACTCCTAAAATATTCTCTATTTATAGTAGTACGAGGTTGACTTGGTAGTATGGTTGGGTGTAACAACCCTTAATTTTCAAGATAATAACGCTATTAAATTTTTTCACGTATAACAAACTATGTCTAGTATTCTGAATGGTGTAATTATATTTTATCCAAAACATTTAATTTTTGTGTATTACATTTAACCTTTGTGTAACATAACTTTAAAAGTATCGAACCTCGAGACACTAACACCCATATGTTTTCCAAATCGCTTGCCCCCTACCCCCCCCCCCCCCCCCCTTTCTCCTTTATCATTATCAAAAACCAAGACCCAAAATATACCATACCGTTTTAAGGATACAAGAACATGTGATTTAGAAGAGATCATTCAAACTTCTTTTTATACTAGTGTATAAACCCCATGAAATCCCCTTCACTCCACTTATTTATTCGTCATACACGTCATTTTGGTATCTGTATTCTCTGATTTCGACTAGCAGCTAACACCAAAAACCAAAACCAAAGTAGTAGTATTAGCTTTGTACCATTAGAGTTTCATTGTTGTTTCTATTTACTCTTCAAACAACACCAATACACCTCATGTTTCGATTTTCCTCTTGCTCATAACAACAACATACCGGAATCCATTGACCCTTTTCGCTCCTCCCTGGTTTCACTCGAGCAATAACAACTGCAACTGTCTCTTCCTTATCTCCTTTGTATCATGCTTGAATGAGAAGAAGGTTTATATAGTTCATAACAATTACATAAAACCCTAAATGAGATCAAAGCACACATACCGACAGCGATTTAACAAGATCATAATAATAACACAATTATAATTAATCGAATTAGGGTTACATACCTTTACGCTAAAGCAAATCCATAAGACAAAGAACGAATCACCAATTCGGGTTTATAACGTACACCACCAAGATATAGCGTAAAGAAAGACTATATTACGTTCTTGTACACACGTTATACAACGAGCTAATCGTGATTCTAGCACGTGAAACCGAGCTTCTAGTGTGACACCCTAGGCAAATCCCACATCGGCTGTGGCCAGGAGAGATCCATGGTTCACAAGATAACAATCTCCTTCTCATGACACAACGCGTTTTGTGGTCTAATGCAAGTGGGGTTCTTAGGAACTGGCAGTTAAGCGTGCTCATGTCAGAGTAGTACTAGGTTGGGTGACCAGTCGGGAAGTACTTACAAGAGGGCCACAAAGCAAATCCGTGAGCCTGTGGGCAAAGCGGACAATATTGTAGTCTGAGTAGGCGGGATGTTACAAGTGGTATTAGAGCCACTCCTGAGCCGTTCAGGATGGTGGGGCAAACATCATCGAGGACGATGAGTCCCGAAGGGGGGGGATGATTGTGACACCCTAAGAAAATCCCACTTCGGCTGTGGCCAGGAGAGATCCATGGTTCACAAGATAACAGTCGTCTTCTCATGACACAACACGTTTTGTGGTCTACTGCAAGTGGGGTTCTTAGGAACTGGCAGTTAAGCGTGCTCATGTCAGAGTAGTACTACGCTGGGTGACCAACCGGGAAGTACTTACAAAAGGGCCACAAAGCAAAGACGTGAGCCTGCGGGCAAAGCAGACAATATTGTAGTCTGGGTAGGCGGGATGTTACATCTACGCTAGTGGAAAATTTTACCCAACAACCATAGAGAGGAGCTAGGACTGGACTATAAGTAAAAACGAAAGAACACAAAAACCAACAGAAACCCTTTGTGGGTTGTGTGTTGCGATCGCAAGAGAGAAAGAAGAGGGAGAGATTGGTGTGTTGAATTATGAGGGTGGGGAGTTGTTTATATAGACCTAAACCTTGTAGCCTAAAACAAATATAAGGAAAATTTTCCTTCCCCCTTTTTTCCCCTCATAGGCGCCGACGACCCAAACACCCCTTAGGGGTGTTTCAGAACCTTTCATTCTTCTTTCTATTTATTCCACTTTCTATATATTTCATAACGCTCGTTAATACTTAACTCTTAATTATTTAACGATCATTAAAGTTATAACTCAGTTTAATTTAATAAATATAATAAATATTTATAAAATAAATTAATAAATATAATAAATATATTTATTAAATAAATTAACTCTTTACGTATTGTGTGCAATCCCGTAATATCGAGTTCGATCCTATCACATGACTATTAAATATAAGTCCATAAACTTTCAGCTCCCACTTGAACATATTTTGAATATCGTGAGTACATTTACTAGCGTCTAGTTACACTAGCAATGTCTCTAGTACAACTCGAGTAAGGTCTCATGGATAAAACCTTTTAATGATTCATCATTATTATTATCCTTTTATTTCTAATACAACGTTAATAAGGATATGGATCTTAGTCATTCCTTTCATTAACCATTATCTTTCTCGTTCACAGATTCAGCAAGATTACTAAAACAAATTTGGGTGCGGCCGCACAAACATCTTACTAATCCCACGAGGGCTCCAGCTGTATTAAACTTCAAAACAAAATTGGAGGAAGCAAAACTTATGAATTTTGCAACACTTCTGAAAATAACCCTTATAGCTACCAGTTACGTTTAGCGTTAGATTATTCCATAGAGATGCACTAGATTCATAACATTTCCCTGGTGTCTCAAGTCTAAGGATAACTATTTATGATTTACTTGATGACAAAGATCCACAAAGTAAGATCATATAGTTGGGATAAGTCCAATATTCGATTCATCGAATATCATCCAAAATCGACCAATATACTTTCAAGTATACTCTTAATTTTGAATTGTCTTAATTTAATAATATTCTCATATTATTAATCGACAACAGACATTTAGCATAACAATTTATTCATGGATTAAAACATGTAAAATAAGATACAAAATTAAGCAATAAGAATAAACGAAACCCAGTCTTTATCTTATTAAATAATCATGTCTTAACATCCTTATCCAAATACTAATCACATATTTATTACATGAGTTCGCTAGCTAGTTGCAGCCCAATAGCCTTGGCATGTTTAACTACCTTTGGTCTAGGCAAAGCCTTAGTAAAAAGATCAGCTACGTTATCATCTGTGTGAACTTTTATTAATTTGATTTCACGAGCTTCAACTTATTCTCGGACGTAGTGATGTCTACGCTTAAAAGTGTCCGACGCCTTTCATGATTCCAGCATCATTGGCGAATATGATTGCGGAAGAATTGTCCCAATACATATTTATTAGGTTCTTTTATTGCAAGCATCATCCCAAGATCTCCAATAAAATTCGTAATCCAAACCACATTTAGTTATGTTTATGGATTCCTTCCGAATACCAAAAACATATCTTCCGTACTCCTCAAATACTTTAGAATATGTTTAACAGCAGTCCAGTGGAGCTTCCCTGGATTCTGTTGGTATCGATTGACCAAGTTCTGAGCAAACTCCACATCAGGCCTTGTGCATCTTACAACATACATAATAGATCCTACAGTCGAAGCGTAAGGCACCTTCTGCATGTATGCCTCCTCTTCAAGAGTTGATGCATCCATCTCATGACTCAGATTGTGCTTAACTTTCATATGTTGCAAACCTTTCTTGGAAATATGCATATTATACTTTTTCAATATCTTATCTATATAAGCATCTTGACTTAGACCAATTAACCATCTTTTCCTATCCTAATAGATCTTAATTTCTAGAATGTATGCAACTTCTCCTAAATCCTTCATAGAAAAACATTTACCAAGATAATCCTTAACATCTTTAAGTCTTGGAATGTTACTTCCCATGATTAATATGTCATCAACATATAGGACTAGAAATACTACATCACTCCCACTAGCTTTGCGATATACACATGGCTCATCATGCTTTTAAATAAATCCAAACTTTTTGATTTCTTCATCAAATCGTTTATTCCATTGACGTGGTGCTTGTTTCAAACCATAAATAGATCTTTGAAGTTTGCACACGTGTTTTGGATTCTTAGGATCAACATACCCTTCCGGTTGTTGCATATAGATGTCTTCATCTAAGTGACCGTTCAAGAAGGCAGTTTTAACATCCATTTGCCATATCTCATAGTCATAGTATGCGGCTATAGCTATGAGAATCCTAATAGCTCTTAAGTCTGATACAGGAGAAAATGTCTCCTCATAGTCTACGCAAAAAGTTTGAGTAAAACCTTTAGCTACTAAACGAGCTTTATAGGATTGTATTCTTCTGTCCGTGTCAGTTTTCTTCTTGTATATCCACGTATTTATCAATACTTTAGCATTTGGTGGTGGATCTACAAGAATTCAAACATCATTTACTTTCATGGATTTCATTTCCTCATCCATTGCAACCATCCACTTATCCCTTCTTAGGATCAAGCATGGTGGATTTATAATTAGCAGGTTCTCCAAGATCCCCTACTTCATCATCATCCTCTATTTAAGATATATATTGCTATCTGCGTTTTTAATCCTTTCGGATCTACGCATAGGAACTAATTCCGGTGGAACCGCCAGACTTTCTGGTTTTACAGGAATTACTTCGCTAGTATTTTCAGAAGGTAATGTATCTATATGACCGTCTTCAAGATCATAATTTCTCCCACTGAATTCGTGATTTACAAGATTACATTCAAGGAAGTATCCATACCTAGCAACAATCACTTTGTTCTCAGGTGGATAATAAAAGTAGTAACCCATAGTTTCCTTAAGATATCCTACAAAGATACATTTCACTTATCGTTGTTGGAGTTTATCGCCCGAGTCATGTTTTAAATACGTCGTGCAACCCTAGACCTTTAAATAAGACAAATATTGCTTCTTGCCATGCCATAGTTCATATGGTGTCTTATTCACCTTCTTTGTGGGAACCATATTTATAATGCGAACAACAGATTCTAAAGCATAATCCCAAAAGGATAATGGTAAAGTTGTAAGATTAAACATAGATCGCACCATATCTAATAATGTACGATTTCTCCTTTCGGATACATCATTTTGTTGTGGAGTATAAGGAGAAGTAAGATGCTGAACAATTCCATTCTCACTTAGATAATCTATAAACTATTGACTTAAATATTCACCACCTTTATCAGAATTGAAGAACTTTAATCTTCTTTCCTAGTTTCAATTCTACTTCTGCTTTAAACACTTTGAATGTTTTAAATACCTCATGTTTATGTCTAAGTAAATAAACATAACCATAACGGCTATAATTATTCGTAAATGTTAAAAAGTAGCTAGCACCTTTCCTTGACAAATATCTAAGTGGTCCGCACACATCAGTATGTATTAAACCAAGTAGATCAACAGCCCTTTCAATATTACTATTAACAAGTTTCTTGGTCATCTTTCCAGAGATACAAGACTCACATTTATCAAATGATTCATCATTGATATTTTCCAAAAGACCTTCACGTAGAAGCTTTTGTATACGAGTCTTTCAAATACGGGCAAGTCTACAATGCCAAATATAAGAAGAGTTCTTGTCAATATTTCACTTCTTATTCATGCTAAATACAGAATTATTATTATACTTGGATTCATTTTCATGCATGTATATTTCAAATACACCATTCACAGAAATTGCATTAAAATAGAAAATACCATCTTTCCAAACAAAAATTCCATTATAATCAATAGTGTGAACGAATCCATTATTCAACAAACAAGAAAAGGAAATAACACCCCTAACAATTGTAGGTGCATAATGGCAATCATTTAAAATCAGTACTAAACCCGAAAGTAAAACTAAATTAAATGTTCCTATAGCTTCAACCGCTGCTTGTGCGCCATTACCCACTTGCAGAAATTGTTCGCCATAGGAAAGCTTCCTTTCCAGATTAAATCCATGCAGCGTATTACAAATGTGAATACCGCATCCCGTATCATATACCCAGGAATTTAATTTGTATGTCAAATTAAATAATTCGATCATAAATATTGTACCTGAAGCTGTAGCGCTCTGCTCAGACTTCTTCTTTATTTCTCGCAACTCTTCGAGGTAAAGAGGACAATTCCCCTTCCAGAGACCACTTGCCTTGGAATGGTGACAATTCTCATCCTTCTAAGATTGATTCTTCTTGACAAAGTTCTGCTTAGGTTTCAAATAAGTCTCAACTTGCTTGCCCTTATCACCCTTGTCTTTGCCTTTCTTCTTGTTCGCTTGTGGTTTTGGCTTACTCACTCTACCCTTTTGTATTGCTAATACAGGAGGAGTAGAGTTAGATGCCTTTTCCTTTAACCCCTTTTCATAGTCAATGAGCATTGCATGCAAATCTAATAATGCATATTATAGTTTCGAACAAAATCATTGAAGTCCTTGTTAAGGGACCTATTGATCAAGTTGATAGCTATATTATGATCATAGGGTTGTCCTAGTGTAATGAGATGTTCAATATAACCCCTCATCTCTATGTAATGGGCACTAACAGACTTTCCAAGAGTTTGCTTGCAATTATGCAAGGCATCTACTAAGTCGTAGATCTCCACAGCTTGCGGCAATTCGAACATAGCCTTGAGCTCATCAAGCATACGCTTAGACGAAAATAACTCATACTTCTTTTGAAGCGGAAGGGACATTTTCCCTAACATTAAGCAAGCCACCTTCGAGGGCTTCTTAACATTAACAGCGTGTTCAAGCCTTTGCGCTTCAGAAGATCCTTCAGCAAGATCCTCCAGATAAGGAGTGGTCAAGATATCAATAGTACCCGCTACTCTCAAGACAATTCTTAGTGAGCGGTACCAATCATTAAAGTTTGGGCCAGTAAGTACAGGTCGATCAAAATACATTTTGAGCGCAGAACTTATAGTGTTATTGTAGGGTTGAGCCATTACTACAGAAATAAGTTCAAATATTAGTATTTTCGATAATAAAATACTTTCAAGAAAATAAAATTATCCCGGTATATAAACCATAGTATTTTCCTTGAATCCTAGAACTATATTGACATAGACCCATTACATCAGTTGATCTGCTAGTAATGAATGTACTCAACATAGCGACTTGTCGAACAATTCAATTGATTTTTTAAGGGATTTACATTGCCAAAAAACGTTTTGCATTGTAAACATGTTTCATCCCTTCTGAATGCATTAAGTTTCAAGATCTCACTGAGTAACTTAACTAAGTCGTCTAATCTTAGTAACGTAAAACCATCATACGAATTCTCATTCTATGAAAGTTTTCTCTCCATTACAACATCGTCTAAAATCTCACTTGATGACGTAGTAACTTTAAGTGTTCGCCAATTAGGAACATTCGACTTAATTTTTAAGGGTGTAATTTTTTATGTCAAAATCAATGTATGGAGAGGCATGCATACAACTCCATAGCATAATTTTAATAAAATCTTTAGTAAACTTTTACACGAGACTAAATTTCTACATAAATTATGTAGAGGTATTGGTTTCACCAATCAAAGAATTTACCCACAACTATTCACAATGTACTTATAGGTAAAGCACAAAGCAATAACCTTATTCATTGTGATTCGGATGTGAATTTGTGGTAAATCCACCTTAAGGTATAATTCAAATAATAATTGTAGGTAATCGCAATTTGACGCACAGGCGAGCCGAGAATTTGGTCAGCGACTAATGGCTTAACACCTCCTTCCTTAACCGGGTACATGACCAGCGGTGCTGGGAATTTAGATCTCAAACAAATCTCAATTTTAATATGATTTAGTCCATATTTGCTTTTCTTAAAAAAAACCTTGTTTACAACAATTCATATAATTTTTAACATAAACAAGAAAAAAAATAAAACCATAAACACATAATAACAGTTTATATGTGCAATAAATAAATCAAATAGTCACATGCATACGCTTTATTCAATAACCTTTAAATCTAGGTTTTTATATTCATATAAAAGTCTTCCCTACTTCAAGAGTTATTGAATCAAAAGCAAGTAGCACATAAAATCATATAAACATACGATTTTACGATCCAAGAAAACATGCATGTTTATCATGGATCCACCCTCAAATCTTAACAATTAAATCTCTTCAGATGGTAACCTTTAATTTACATGTCATAACAATTAATCATGCAATTTAATCTAAAATTATCCAACATGTAATTTAGGGTTTCAAAACAAATCTTTTTTTATAAAATTCGGCCAAAACCCTAATTTTTAAAAAACAAAACCCTAATTTTTAAGAAAACCTAAAAAAACATGTAGTTTTAACTCAAAACAAATATTAGTTAAAAAAACTTTAGATTTTCGATAATTATAACATGTTAAAACGGCTCTCGATGCCACTAAAGGTTTATATAGTTCATAACACTTACACAAAACCCTAAACGAGATCAAAGCACACATAGCGGAAGCAATTTAGCAAGATCATAATAATAACACAATTATAATTAATCGAATTAGGGTTACATACCTTTACGCTAAAGCAAATCCACAAGACAAAGAACGAATTACCAATTCGGTTTTATAACGTACACCACCAAGATATAATCTAAAGTAAGACTATATTACCTTGTTGTACACACGTAATACAACGAGCTAATCTTGATTCTAGCACGTGAAACTGAGCTTCTACGTTAGTGGAAAAATCTACCCAACAACCCTAGAGATGGGCTAGGACTGTATTATAAGTAAAAATGAAAGAACACAAAAACCAACCGAAACCCTTTGTGGGTTGTGTGTTGCGATCGCAAGAGAGAAACAAGAGGGAGAGATTGGTGTGTTGAATTATTAGGGTGGGGAGTTGTTTATATAGACCTAAACCTTGTTGCCTAAAACAAATATAAGGAAAGTTTTCCTTCCCCTTTTTTCCCCTCATAGCCGACTGCCTAAACACCCCTTAGGGGTGTTCCGAAACCTTCCATTCTTATTTCTATTTATTCCACTTTCTATATATATTCCATAACGCTCGTTAATACTTAACTCTTAATTATTTAACGATCGTTAAAGTTAGATCTCGGTTTAATTTAATAAATATAATAAATATTTATTAAATAAATTAATAAATATAATAGATATATTTATTAAATAAATTAACTCTTTACGTATTGTGTGTAATCCCGTAATCTCAAGTTCGATCCTATCACACGACTATCAAATATAAGTCCATAAACTTTCACGAGCACATCAAAATAACATAACCATCATCATTCAACCTACCCTAAATCTCTTCTCTTTATGATATCCTTTGATAACACACAAATTCTCAACCTCGTGTTTATTTCTTTCTTGTTCGACAACACCAAGCACGCAACAAAGAAAAACCTAAAATGAAGACTCTTAAAACCCTAATTGCATTCTTTTCTTTTAGAAGACAAGTAAATAAGCAAGCTCATGTTCTTATTGTTGTTGGCTATTGGTGACCACGAGAAAACACGAGACATGTAGTACAAGTGGTGTTGGTTTTCAATAGGGTTACTCGTGAGCTAGAGATGGTATTGGATGTTTGTTGACATGCGGGTGATGGTTTCACTTAGTTTTCGGTTTGAAATACAGGGTTCTTGCAAGTACTAGGGTTTCGACGTCCATTAGGTTTTATGGCTTGTGATTCGACTTCATTACCATCAAAACGTCACCCCTTTTAAGCCTCTCACACTTGTTTCATCGATATTGCATACATAATTACTAGTTTATGTCACCACTTGCTCGGGTTTTCCAAACTTTAATAAACGAAACAGATTGAGTCATATGAACGATTTTCGTATAAACATACATGGATACAAACTCTAACTTTTGCTTTCCATATGTTTTAAGGATTGACCTGACACTAAGATAGTTCCACATAGATTGAAGTATCAGAATGAGTCGAATAATAAAATATAGAATCACAAAACATTGTATTTGTATACTTTAACCATTTTGCACGCATGCCCTGAAAAATCACTTTCAAATCTCTTAAGTTTGACCTTTTATTCATAAAATAGACTTAGATACGAAATCGTAGCCACTTGAATCACCTAAAACGGAGTTAAAAGTAATACGATTTGACTTTTAACAAGTTTTACATAAAATCATATAAAATTGTCGAAAATATTCCAATTCTGGAATTCGAGTCTGATAGCCCATGTTTGGTCGCGTTTTCGGACCTGTTAAAGTAAGAATTGGTAATTTTTTCTCAGAGACAAAATTGTAGTCCTCGTTATCTAGTTTTCATAAAACTGGTCCATTTGTCCTATGGAGTGGCGAGATAGATACAAACCCTCAAACTTTCTAAAAAACGACCATGTCTAGTGTTAGACTAGCTAAAACAACACTTTTGTAAGCTGTTTTTTACCTACTTAGAGTCTGTATCACGCCAAGCTCAAGGATGCCATTATTGTAGCCTACTATGTGGGCTATCCGCAGGAACGTGGTATGGGTCATAACTCTAAAGTATGCAAAAGGTATGGGCTCTCAAAGTAGGCCCGTCAGGCATTTTCTATAAATTATAAAACGTTAAATTTTGACATAAAATTTGTTTATAAAGTATTTTTGGCTCAAAAAAATTTATAACACGAGTATGGTTAATGGTGACATAAGACGAGATGTTCTTATGCATGTTTTGGTTTTATTTGGTGCATCTTGTGACGAGTTATATTTTCATAGGTTGTAGATAAAGTGCCTTACGTTGTTTTTTGTGCCTCGCTGTTTTGCTAATATTTTATTATCTGTACCACCACATGATGTGAGTTTATATCCCACTTTTACTTGTTTATATATGTTTATAACTGTTTTAGGGGAGATGCATGCTACTTTACAAATATTGATAAACTTGATGGTTTAAACTTATGATCTATTTGCTTGAAAAATCGTTTATGAACTGAAATAATTTATGTCAATGAAAACCACTGGTTATTATAAATTGTTGGATACAAGTGAAACTGGAAACGAAAACTGAATTATAGGAAACGGGTGAAATATCCCATAAACGAAACCATCATGAAGTGTTAGTTACTGAAGATATAAGCGTGAATGAAAGCAGATAGATCTATTTTGGGTGATGCCCACATCCAGGAATGGCGGGTCATATGGCTATCGAATTCATTTGAAATTCTAGAACAATAAAAACAACAGAAATAATGAAACTTTGTTAAAGTTTTGGTATCATGAGCTTAATATATCAATGTAAACATGGGTACAACTTCTTTATAATTACGAACACGGGTGTAACTCCTAACAATTACGAATATAAGTGAAAAACGTAACTAAATCATTTTGTGAACCGTAACAATTTTGCTAAATACTAATCTATACTTGGACTTTGTGGTAGATGTTACTTTTATTAAGAAATTCAAAATTCTAAACTCTTTTGCAATATTGCTTTCAGCAGTTGAAGTTAATACCTTTTGACACTTGAAACGTTTTAAAATAATCTTATGAACTCGTCAACTTTATGTTGACATTTGAAGCATATATTTCTCATGTACTTGACTATATGGATTATTTAGAGTCTGCATTATGGTTTTGATATGTAGAGGTCTTTCTCCGAGATCAAGCTCTTGAATACTCCTGAAGTCACAACCCTTAAAGCTAGCCTTATGTTGAAGTGAATTTGAAGGTGTGACATTAGGTAGCACGTGCCAATAATCTGGTGGAGTCGTACATCTTTATTTTATGCACTTATATTCTTGAAACTGCTACAAAGAACTTTCAACGAACAGTATTGATAGTATTCACTTTCTTTCACAACTTCATATTTTAGGCAACATTAATTTAAAGCTACTGTTTGTCTCGCAATCTATTTTGACAAATAGTTCCCGCCTAAATACTAAAATATGCCCAAAGGGTATAGAGAGATATCAAGGTATTGTCATCCCTGGTATCTCTCAACCACTAAGAGGCCATGATAAATATCAGCTTTTATTCACCACATTTGATAAGTATGTCTTCAAGTAATCTTCGATTTCCTGATGATGTTACTGACATGAACTTCTCTGTAGATGCTCGCTGAGGTCACAACCGTTGGGAGACTTTTATACTCGTTGACTTCCTAGCTCAGACGAGTTTACACATATTTAACTAATATTATGAATTAAATCTAAGTCAAAGATATTAAATACTTAATTTCTTCAAAAATATTGAACATAAAACAACCTAAGTTGATCACGAATGAGGATTAATTATGTTATTACTCACTAATCAATAAGTATGTTATTCACTAGAAAATGAGCGAGTGTTTATAAATCTCGATCAAGAACAAGCTTCAAAGACCAACTCAAGAAAGACTTTACCTCACTCTTGCGGTATTAGGAAGTAAAGTACGTGAGAACAACATGAGACGCACCGATGATATATAGGCGAAACTCTCTTAAAGCAATTATAAGAAAGTCACACAAGTACGAGGAGTCGGTATAAAAGAAGGAACAATTGTCAACATGATAATTGTTCTCTAAACAATTGTCAACGTGATATTTTTATTTTTATTATTTATTATTTTTATTATAATTATCATTATCTATTATTTTATTATAATTGTTTATTATTTTTTATTGTTATTATTTTTTATTATTAGTATATTTTATTAATTATTATTTAATATTATTTATTATATTATTATTATATTTTTTATTACTATTATATTTTTATTATATCATATTTATATTTATTATTATTATTTATAATAATTATTATTACTCTTTTATAATTTATTATTTATTAGTTTGAATATTATTTATTATCATTTTTTCATATTTTATAAACAAAATTGAATTACATTACGTTGTTAGTTAAACAAAAAAATTAATATATTTAATCAATTATAATTATAACACATTACAATTACAATACATTATAATTCAATAAATTACATTTAAATCAAATTACAATTATTCTAAAAATTATAATTCTTTCAAAAATATTATGTTATGTGAAAAACAACCCCTAAAGTAGCATGCATGTGTTCTTCATAGGTAAACTTTAACTTATCTTTAGTTTAGATTTAGAATGATTTTATTTATTACTCAGTGGTTCATTATTACTTCATCCGTCCCAAAATTATTGTTATCAGAAAAGAAACACACAATTTAAGAAAAATATATTTATTACAACTTTATCTCTCTAAGAGCAAAAGGTTTCACGAAGAGGTTTACCCTCTCCACTTGTGACACCTCAGCGCCACATCATACCAACTAATCAAAGCAAAAAACCAACTAAACACCCCCTCACTCACAACTAGTCTCTCTCCTCTTCACTTGGGTCCCACCACTCACCATTTTATTTCTTTTTTCATTTTTCACACAAACTAAAAATTCATTTCATAAAATTAAAAATTACAAATACTTCAAATAAAAATAAAAATACTTAAAAAAATACGGAAAAAAACAATACGGGAAAAAAAACAAAATAAAAATACGGTCGATTATTCATAGTTGCTCTTGTGCCCAGAGATGCTCAATGAGGTTCCGTTGAAGGCTTGAATGTACTTCTCTATCTCGGAGTTCTCTTTGTTTCCTACGACGGATTGCACATCGCTCGAACCATGACCGTAACAAATGATACCCAGGAGGGATGTACATTTCAGCTGCTTCGGATATCACAAACCTTTGATTCTTCAAAATCATGTTATGCAAAATGATGCACGTGTACATGATTCTGCGTAGCTTGTTCACAGTCCAAGCACGCGCCGGTTGAGCAATTATACGCCATCGTCCTTGTAGGACACCAAATGCCCTTTCAATATCTTTCCGGGCACTTTCCTGACGCCGTTTAAATAGAGCGATTTTGTCATCGCGTGCTTGGCTTAATGACTTAACAAAACATGACCATTGAGGGTAAATACCATCTGTAAGGTAGTACCCTCTTTCGACTTGCTGCCCGTTTACAGTATACGGTGCCACTGGTTCGTTATCAGCCAAAAGGTCGTCGAACAACGGTGAATGATGCAGCACGGTAATATCATTATTCGCACCTGCAACCCCGAAAAATGCATGCCAAATCCACAAATCGTATGATGCAACAGCTTCTAGAATGATGGTTGGGTGTTTATTATCACCTCTCCCAAATTGCCCGTGCCACCCTTTGGGACAATTCACCCATTCCCAATGCATACAATCAAGGCTACCTAGCATCACCGAAAACCCATGAATCGTATTATGTGCGTTATACAACCTTTGAACGTCAATTGGGTTAGGCTTTCTTAAAAACTCGGGCTGATACAAATCTATAACACACATACAAAAAAAGTCGAGACAATCGCGCGCACAATGTTCCCCCATTTGCAAGTACTCATCTACCACATCCGCCACTGTGGCGTTTGCCAATTGGCGAAGGGCGGATGTGCATTTCAAGATGACACTCATACTTTTCATACCCGTAGCATCATATCGAATAGTAAAAAAGTGAAAATGCTTGGGTAAAGGATTATTTGTTGCACAATAAGTTTCAATACCTTCAACTATTTCCAAAAATAGTTCCCGTCTCATGCGATATCGTTTTCTGAACGTTTCCTTAGTATATTTCAGATTTGGACTAAAATAATCCTCCATTAAACGTTGTTCGACGACTTCACGTTCACGCCAAATGTATCTACGATGCTGCTGAACTTCATCTTCGTCATCTTCGTTAATCTTCATCACCATTTCGTATTCTTCCATATCTTCGAGATCGGACGGATTGGAATAATCAGACGAGGTACTCATTTTTTTTGAAAGTTTGATTGAAAGTTTTTGTGAAAAGTTTTGATTGAAAGTGTTTGTTGTGTGTGTGTGTTTTAAGATAAAAAGAAGAGTATTTATATAAAAAAAGTTAAAAAAAATATTTTTTTTAATACCGTTTACCAACGGCTCTTTTGCAGGTGGGGCCCACAAACTCACCTTTTCAGCTTCGTTGAAATCTGGCGAACAGGGAGCGGCGAAGGGGGGTAGGTGTCACGGCGAGCACCGGCGAGGGTGCCACCTCAGACCGGCGAGGTGCCTTCGCCGTGACACCGTTTGCTCTAACTTTTTGCAGAATGACAGTTTTACCTTTAACTAACTAATTTAAAACTTTTTTAATATTTGTAATAATAACCACAAAGAAGGGTAATATGGTAAACTCAAATTAAATTCTATATCTATTTTTAGAAGTGGAGAATAATTTTATGACAAACGAAAAAGTAAAGGTTGACAATAATTTTGAGATGGAGAGAGTAATATATATATCAATTATTACCGCTTACGACGTCGTATTTTAGTTTCTAAAACTCTGTCAAAACGACGATGTACAAACGGGAAACAAAGAATAAAACGACATTAGTCATTCGACGTCGTTTTGTTGATAAAAAATAAAGTTACATACAACACCCTCTGACAATGAAATATATTACAAAAACAATCTTCAACTTTTACCTATTTAAATCATTTTTATATAACAAACTTCATTTTATCAATTCATTCGAGAAAAATATACGGTCAAATATATCGTCGAATTGCGAAACAAACGAGTCTAATATTACAATACACTTGACATACGTATGATTTATAAAAAAATGTTAAAAGTTAAGAAATATTTTTAAAGGTTATAATGTAAACATTCTTTTAGGCTATTTGTTTCATGCAAGACCAAGCCATCTACCATAATAATATGTCACACTATAAGCCCACTACAAGCTTAATCCTACGCGCTTTGTCGCGAAGTGCGAGTTATATAATTCGTTTTTTATATTTATTGATTCAATTTTAATAAAATAATAAACGTGAAAAAATAGAATAATGTTATTAGTATAAGTTTCTTAAAACCTATTTTGAAACTAACAAAAAAGATTTAGTGCATAAAATAGCCAAGTACATTATGAAATATATTGAGATATTACGTGTACTATTTCTATATCATACGCATATTTATCAAATGTGTTGATGTGTTCACTTTTTAACCGGTCAATAGCGACAGTCATTTCTGTCGAAATTCCGTCAATATTCATGATTTCAGACAGATTTTTGACAAAAATATATGTCAAAAGAATTTGCAATCTCGTGAAAAATTATCTAATTTTATAATTTCGTAGCAAAAAAAAATGTAATTTCACAAAAAAAAATTAATTTTTAAAAAAAATTGTAATTTCTTAAAAAATATTGTAATTTGATAAATAAAATTGTAATTTATAAAACAAAACTGTAAATTCATAAAAAAATTATAATCTCTTGAACAAAAAATTATTTTGAAAATTTTTATATCAGCACCACCTTATATCCTAATCATTAACTATAATTCTACCATCCATATATTAATTCGAAAAAAAGATATTTCCGCTAATATTTTAAAATAATAAAGTTTCAAAAATATGAATTTTTGTTTTGGGTAAAAACTTTGATTCAAAAAAAAATTCATAAAATATCTTTCTGTTATTATTTTGAAATAAAAATCTAAAAAAATTATTTTGTAGAAAAAATTTGATATTTTTGTTTTCGACAAAAGTTTTCAAAAAAAAACTTTGATTAAAAAATTCAGTAAATAATCTTTCCGCTACTATTTTTGATATAAAAATTATGAAAATTCGAAAAAAAAATTATTTTGTTGAAAAAAAATTTGAATTTTTGTTTTTGACCAAAACTTTTACAGAAAACTTTGATTTTCAAAAAAAATTCACAAAAAATACATTTGGAAAATTTTAAAAAAAATCTAACACTAACTAAAATAAAAAACTGACAGTGCAAACGTTTGATGCAAACACTCGTTAATGATTTGCTTTTAAGCAAAATTGTCTATTAAAACGGTAAGAAAATAAGCACGCGTACTGTATTGATAGGTTTGCTAAAGTTACATGTATGATATATACAATAAAAATAATACCCTACCATTTTAATACATTTTAAAAAGTACGTAAATTTATTAAACCCTAAAAAAATTGAAATACTAAAAGTTGAGTCATACAAAAATATTGATGTATTATTCCCATCCACAAAATCCAACATTATGTTGTGGGTCCTTACGCCGACCGAACCAATTATTCTTTGTATTTTTCGTTATTGATCAAAGATCTTAATAATAGCGTGATCTCCATGTAAGATTGCCATTACAATTCTTAACCAAAAAAAAAAGGTATCTATAGTTTGATAATTAATTAGTAGTTATTAAAATACTAGTAAAAGATATATATACTGTTTAAAATACTAAAAGAAATCACAAAGAGTTTAAGATTGCAATTAAAACTTTTTGTGTTTTCGATCTTCTTTTAGATACAACTAGCTGTCTACCCGCGCAAGACGACGGCGGGTAGTCGGTGATTAATTTCATAGATTTAGTTAAACCACGAAACCATCATTACAAAAACGAACATATATTTTTTGGAGACAACGATCACAGTTTTTTTCGGCACCTCAAAGTTGGCGACAGCGGATGGTGGTTAAGAGAGAGCGATGGTTTTGTTTTGCATATTTTACATCCGCGTTTTACGATTTTTTGAGCCTTTATATACCGAAAATTTAATTGTTTCTATGAAGCTGTTAGACAATTAGTTTTAAATGCTTTTATGGATTACGTTACAACATGATTAAGACATTTAATATTTTGTTGTAACTTTTAATTATACTTATTAACACTTAAATTTTTTGTTATAAAATTGTATTGAATTACAATTATTCTTAGGGCCCGTTTGGGTTCCTTCTGTGGGTTGGATTACACACTCTTAGGACATCAAATCATTGTTTGGTTGTATAGGTGGGTTATGAAACAAGGATTAACTCCCTTGTTAGTGGTTTTCACAAAAGGAAAGGATAGCTTATGGTTTTCTGACATTTCACTGTATACATTGATTTTGTATAGCCAAATATATATCTTTTATTATTTTAAATTATAATGGGACATGTCAGCCACACATATAAATAATAAATCTATTTTTAAATATTAATTTTACTTTTAATTTAATTATAAAATTAATTAAATAAATATATTTTCTCTCTCCAAAACCTACATTAAATTCACATCTTATTCAATCCTAAACCCTCTATGTTGGGAATCTAAACTTGTTAGATTCCCTGATCATTGATTTAAACATAATTAGGCTGATAGATAGTCCCTTGCCTGTGCTTAGGAGGCAGGCAAGTTTCGCAAGACTCACAGAGATCCAAGTCTCTGTGAGCAACCTCAGAGGAGTCCATGTCAGAGACATTGTCAGGGAAGTCGAAGATTACCTGAAGACATACTCCTTGGCTGTGATGGATAACAGCCAAGATGTATTAGGGACTCTGAGGGGTTGAGAGTTAACAGGGGTGACAATACCCTGATAACTCTCAGCACACTTTGGACATGCCATTTGTGTGTTCGAGAATATGAATAAGGAAACTGTTTTTGACAACTGTTCCTTAAAGCATAATGGAAGACTACCAAGAATAGAAGGACATCATGTGACTGATGTGGGAACTTGTAAAAGCTTGTGTAGTCGACATCAAGTACTGTTTAAGTCAAACTCGTAACACTATAAATAGGATGTGTATCCATGCATTAATGTTTAACACTTTGAGATATTAAGAACATTAGTGCGTATAACTTAGTGAATCAAACAGCTACGACTGTATTCATAAGTTAAGGTTTATTGTTGTTCAAAGTGTGCACAACACATTGTCATCAAATGGTGTTATCCATAACACTTGTAATTCTTTATTATACAATAATAAGATTACGTTTGAAAAGTAATACCTTGTGTTGATTAAGTTAAGATTAGGGTTTCTTGCATTGATTAGGGACTTTCAATTGGTATCAGAGCGGTGTTTGATATTAAAACCTTCAAGAAACATCGTTCTCAGTTTTATAATCAAGATCCACCATGCCGGAAACTTCTAGCCCACACTCACCTTCCACAAACCCATCTTCACCAAGACTTAACCCTCCAGCAAATGACGATGATCTACCCCAACTTCTTGACTCAAGAGGTGGATCACACGTAACCAGTGTACCAGTCTTTGATGAAGAAGACTTTGCCAGTTGGAAGAGTCAATTTCTTGTATACCTTGATGGACTTGAACCTTTTCTCTTAGAAATTTTAGAAAATGGTCCATATATTCCCATGGCGCTTACATCTACTGAAGAAAACCCTCTTCCCAAACCTGTCAAACAATGGACCTCAGCTGATAGGAAATTAGCAAACCAATATAAACGTCTCAAAAGCATCATAATTTCCTGTCTTCCCAAGCATATCATGAAGTCTGTCATTCAGTGTCCCACAGCTAAACAAATGTGGACAGACCTCATTCTTGGCCAAGAAGGATCCTCTGAAACAAGAGAGACAAAGATTCAGGCACTCAGACTTCAGTTTAATGCCTTTAAGTCACTTGAAGATGAAAAGGTTCAGCAAACCTATACTAGGCTGAAGATTCTTCTAAATGACCTTGCTATGAATGATGTCACTATTGGTCAAGCTGAGATCAATGCTACTTTTGTCAACAGCCTTCCAAGAAAGTGGCTGAGCATGAATCAGACTCAGAGAGCTAACAACTCAATCAAAATTGATACCCTTGCTCAGCTCTATGGTAAGTACAATTATGGAGAAGGGCTGATCGATACTATCTACAAATCAGAGACTGAAAGATTTGTTGTCCAAGGAGCAACTTCCAAAGCTTTGATCTCTGCAACACATCCTCATGACAGCGATTCTGATATTGAAGAAGATACCCGTAGCAGCCAAGAATTCTTGTCAGACCTCAATGCAGAATTCCATGAAAGAGCACTGCTAGCCAACCAAAGAAGATACTACAAAAGATCTGGAAGAGTAGGATCAGCTAGCAAACCAACTGACAGGTCAAAAGAAACATGTTTTGCTTGTGGAAAGCTTGGACATTATCAAAAAGAGTGTCCTTCTACCAAGACATCCTCACCCTCTTATCCATCATCTTCATCCAAATCCTACAAGTTCAAACAACATAACAACTCATCTCAATCCAATTCTTCAGACACTGAGAAGAAAGATTACAAAAATAAGTACAAGGCACTTAAAGCTGAGTTAGAACAAATGAACTTGAAGATTGAAGCTATGTCCAAAAAGAAAGGTGGTGAGAAAAAGACTGAGAAAGGGTTGGTTGCTGAAACTTATGATTGGAATGATGAACCATTGACTTCAGATGAAGAAGACACCACAAGATTCAGGGCTTTTATGGCGATAGCTGAGGATGAACCAACTGTTGGAAAAGGTGATGCAAGATCAGGACAATGGGTTGACATCACAATAAAAAAGGTACACAGGCTTCTATCTATGTCTGATAGTGATGAACGTAAGCATGTCCTTGATTACACCATTGTTGATTTGCACTTTGTTGAGGAACAAAGGAAGAACCTACTTGATAAGTTTCACTCTGTTAAAACTGAAATGATAAATGCTAAGGCTGAATGTGAAACTCTTAGGCGGGTTAACTTAGAGAAAATATCCCTGCAAAATGAAGTAGCTAGATTAACCTTGAAAAACATAGCTTTAAATGATCAAGTCACTGAATTGAACAAGATTATTGAAAAATGGCTGTGTGCTAGGTTTACTATTGATGAATTGCTTAGGGATGAAGTGCCTGCTGACTTAAACAGGGATATAACTGCTAAGAATAAAAAGCTGAGGATTCTCACCAAACCCAAAGACATTGTCTTTAAATCTACAGAGACTATTCATATGTCAGATACCTCTTTGACTAATGACCCTGTCTCTGAAGATGTGGCTGAGCTACCACCTTTGCCCAAACTCTCTGGAGTTGAACCTAGCAGTTCTTCTAGATCTGCTAAGGACGAACTTAGGACAGATATTGAGAATCCTCCAGCCAAAGTTTTTCGTGTGCCTGCTAAACAAACTGGTAAACAAGTAGCTTTTAAACCTGTTACTACTAAAGCTGTGAATAAGGTTGACCCCACCACTGAAGATCGCCTGTTGTCTCTTATGAAAGAAGTAGAACTCTTGAAACAACACATTAAGCCTTCCGCTGAATGCTCTACTTCTCATGAACCTAAGTCTGTCCTAGGTGAACCCAAAGGGGATAGGTTAATCAAACCTTATTGCAATGTTTGTAAAAATTCTCACCATTCGACCTTAGATCATGACAGACACATGGCAGCTAAAAGAGCACAGACACCCTCTAGGGACAGACCACAGAGTTCCAAAAGACAACAGGGAAATTACAAATCTTATCCTCCCTGTAAATTCTGTGGGTTCACAGACCATCACTCAGACGAGTGTGGTGACTTCCCTGGGTGTGATATCTGTGGGAGTTATAACCATGAAACAATGAACTGTCCATCCCAACGCCAAAAGTTTTTCAGGAACACAAGAGTTGCTAACAAGCAATTCAGGGAACCCACTGGAAAGTGGGTTCACCATAGGAACTAATCTGTTTCTATGTATCTGTGCAGAAATATCTCAAAGAACCGGTATGGTATCTAGATAGTGGCTGTTCTAGACACATGACAGGGATTCAACAATACCTGCACAGATACTCAAAGGAGCCAGGTCCCAAAGTGGTGTTTGGAGATAACTCTTCAGGTGACACAGAAGGATATGGCTCAGTGAATTGCAATGGGATCACATTTACCAGGGTTGCATATGTGAATGGTCTTAAACACAATCTTATTAGCATCAGCCAATTATGTGATGCTGACTATAAGGTTTTGTTTACTAAGACTCAGGGAACCATATTCAACAAAAATAATGATGTTGTGCTGGTTGCACCTAGAAGGAGAGATGTTTATGTCATCAACATGGTTGTGTGCTCTGAAGACAGTTCAAATTGTTTTCTTGCCAAAGCCTCTGAAAGTGTCAACTGGCTGTGGCACAAAAGACTGTCTCATCTCAACTTCAAGAACATCAATAAGATAGCCACTCAAAACTTGGTTGCTGGTCTACCTTCAGTAATGTTTTCCAAAGACAAAACTTGTTCTGCCTGTGTCAAAGGAAAACATCACAGGTCTTCATTCAAGACTAGGCAATCATTCTCTATTGACAAGTGCTTACATCTCCTTCACATGGACTTGTTTGGGCCTGTCAAACCTCAAACCATTAATCACAACAAATACACCTTGGTCATAGTTGATGAATTTTCAAGATATACATGGGTGTTCTTCCTCAGAAGGAAAAGTGATGCAGCTGATACCATCATGTCCTTCATCAGACAGGTTGAAAATATGAATGATGTTAGAGTCAAAGCTCTAAGAAGTGATAATGGTACAGAATTCAAGAATCATCAACTTGAATCATTTTGTGATGAAAAAGGGATTTCTCAGAACTTCTCTTCAGCTGGCACTCCTGAACAAAATGGTGTGGCTGAAAGAAGAAACAGGACTCTGATTGAAGCAGCAAGAACTATGTTAAATGGTGCAGCCTTACCAAAGCAATTTTGGGGAGAAGCTGTACACACTGCCTGCTACACTCAAAACAGATCAATCATTGTCAAAAGACATGGCAAAACCTCCTATGAAGTTTTCAGAAAAAGATCTCCAGACGTCAGCTATTTTCATGTGTTTGGATGCCCTGTGTTTATTTATAACTACAGGGATAAACTTGGAAAGTTTGATGAAAAAGCTGATGATGGTTTCTTTTTGGGATACTCTCCAACAGCCAAAGCCTTCAGAGTTTTCAACATCAGAAGACAAGAAGTAGAAGAAACTTTCCATGTCAGATTTAATGAAGATGATGAAGTCATACAGAGGACAGGAACAGAGGGTGATGAAGTAGATTTTAATGAAAATATTTCTTTCCCAAGTGATGAGTTCACAAAACCCAGACCTACCAGTCATCACCACTCCAACACTCTCACTCCTTATGTTCCTGCTTTTGACCCTCTGTCTACTCTCAACATAGAAGTTCCTACCTCTCAGGAACTTGATGAAGAAGAACCTCAAATCTCTGATGGTCCTTCTCATGATATTAATGACTCACCAATTCTTCAAATCTCTGAAGATTCTCCTGCTGATAATGAAATAGCTTCCCTTGATATGGCTGAAGAAGACTCTGACACTGAAGTAGTCTTTGAAGAAAGCCCTCCTAGTCAGCAGGATGAGACTCAAATTGTACCAGCTGTGCCCTCAAGTACCCCTGTTCTTGAATACCCAGCTCCTCAAAATAAGTGGTCAAGAGATCAACATATTCTTCTTGTCAACATTATTGGGGAACCAAATGCAGGGGTCACAACCAGACAGCGAATCCAAGACTCAGAGTCAGCCTCAACCAATGAATGTCTATTTGCTGAATTTCTTTCTCAAATTGAACCTAAAAGAGTTGCTGAGGCTCTGGTAGAAGAAGGATGGGTAGCTGCTATGCAAGAAGAAATCAATCAGTTCAAAAGGAACAAAGTATGGACACTAGTGCCAGCTCCACCTAGAAAGAATATCACAGGCACTAGATGGATCTATAGAAATAAGATGGATGAAATTGGGAACATCATCAGGAACAAGGCAAGACTGGTAGCACAGGGATTCTCTCAGACTGAAGGAATTGATTATGATGAAACTTTTGCACCTGTTGCTAGACTTGAGGCCATCAGAATCTTTCTTGCTTATGCTGCCTATATGAACATCACTGTCTATCAGATGGATGTAAAGAGTGCCTTCCTCAATGGTGATTTGGCTGAGGAAGTCTATGTTACACAACCTGAAGGATTTGAGAACAGCGAGTTTCCCAACCATGTGTACAGACTTCACAAAGCAATGTATGGTCTGAAACAAGCTCCAAGAGCATGGTATGAAACTCTTTCAAATTTCTTATCTGAAAATAAATTTATCAGGGGTTCTATTGATAAAACACTCGTTACCTTCAAGGACAAGAGTGATTTCATCATTGTGCAGATTTATGTGGATGATATCATCTTTGGGTCAACAAATGTCAATCTTAGTAAACGTTTTGCTAAATTAATGACCAAGAAATATGAGATGAGTATGATGGGTGAATTAACTTACTTTTTGGGCTTTCAAATTAAACAATGTCCTAAGGGAATTTCTATTTGTCAAGAAAAGTATGTTAAGAATTTACTTAAAAAATATGACTTAGCTGATTGTGCATCAGTGAAATGCCCCATGCTTCCACCCAACAACTTGGGCCCTGATGAGTCAGGGGTCTCTGTCAATGAGACTTTATATAGAGGCATGATTGGGTCACTGATGTATCTAACAGCCAGTCGTCCAGATATCCAATTCTCCACATGTCTCTGTGCAAGGTACCAAGCTAACCCAAAAGAATCCCATCTAGTGGTTGTTAAGAGAATTTTCAGGTATCTCAAAGGAACACCATCCCTAGGTCTATGGTATCCAAAGGAATCAGGCTTTGATCTCAAGGCCTATTCAGATTCAGATTATGCTGGATGCTGTATTGCCAGGAAAAGTACTTCAGGCAGCTGTCAAATCCTAGGAGGAAAATTGGTTGGATGGAGTGCTAAGAAGCAAAACTCTGTGGCTATGTCTTCAGCTGAAGCAGAATATGTCGCTGCAGCCAGCTGTTGTGCTCAGGTGCTCTGGATGAAAAGTCAATTGGCTGACTATGAAATTTTGTATGACAAAGTGCCAATCTTTTGTGACAACACCAGCGCCATTGCCATATCCAACAACCCTGTTCTTCACTCTCGTACCAAACACATTGATATCAGGTATCATTTTATCAGGGATCATATAATGAAGGGAGATATTGAGCTGCATTTTGTTCCCACAGAGCTGCAACTAGCTGATATCTTTACAAAGCCTTTGGCTGAACCTTCGTTCAACAGGCTAGTTGCTGAGCTAGGGATGCTCAATATCTCAAAGCCTGTGGCTTGATATTAAATGTGTTCATTAAATGATTGATTCTATATTAAATGTTTTATTAAATGTTTTTCACATGAAACTAGGTAGTTACTTTCCAAGTAAATGCAAAAAACATTCTCACATATTTAATCATTTATTTTTCGGATAACGAGGAGACAAACTTTTTGAAAGGTCAAGGGGACCCACTTGAGCAGTCATTTTCGCCCTTGCATTTAATACGGTTGAATAACTGTTCACTTAAGTTTGAATATATATTGTCTTCTTTCTCTTCTCACCCACCACCATTCTAAAATAAACTTCTCTCTCTAAATTCTTATCTCTCTCAACCATCCGCCATTTTCACTCACCTTCAACCTCAAATCAATGGCATTTCCCGTTCCAAAAGCCTCCAATGTGAACTTCGAGATCAACGAGAGCATCATCGCCTCCAACAACGCCATTGGATGGATTAAGGCACCAAACAGCACCTATTCAGATCTGGTAAATTTCATGCAGAATTGTGACCTAAATGAAGCCTTCACCAAATATCCATCCACTTTTTACCAAGAATACCTTAGGGAATTCTGGTATTCTGCTGAAGTAGTAGAAGACACCATTACATTTAGCCTCTCATGCAATGAACATCCTTTTGCCTTTTCCCTTAAAGACTTTTCTAGTGTGGCCGGACTAGAACATGGAGATGAATGCTTGAAGATTGTTGACAAAAAGGCTGTCAAGGAAGCCCTGGCCACACTAAACCCTTGCCATGATGTTAACCCTGCCCTTACTCCAGCTGAGGTCCTCGCCAAATCGCCTCTGAAGATTAAGTATTTTACTCCTATGTGGCGTGTCCTCTTCACCCACATTGTGAAGTCCCTGGGAGGAATGCAGGGATCACAGGATCAGATGTCATCCAATCATCAGGCTATTGCGTATGGATTAATCTGGGGAGCTGATGTCGACTTTGGAAGCATCCTGTTCTCAAACCTGGTAGAACAACTGAAGGGAAGGAATCAGGTCAGGGAAAAGAACATCTGTTATGTGCGCTTCCTATCCCTGATCTTTGAAAGTTTGCTGGGAGATAAGTACCACAACAAGGCCTTGACAGCTCTTAAGCCCTATCGCATCACAGGCGCCATCTACAAGGAGATAGGAGCTGAGGATATCCCTGTCACCGCCCACATGCTGAACGTGGCCAACCAGGTACCCAACGCTGAGAAGCCCTTGCTCCCTTCCTCTGAGAAGGTGAATACTTCTAGTGTCGCTGGCAAGTCTACGTCTTTGACCTCTGGGCAGCACACTACTAAGTCCAAGGCTTCATCTGGCCAACAGCCAAAGAAGAAGAAAATCCCCTCTTCTTCCCTCTCCAAAGCTGTTACTAAGGCCAAGGAAAAGAAGACTGACACCGCCTCTGGTCCAGATACTCGTGTGGATTCAGAATCTTTGGCTGACAAACAACAGGAGTCTAGTGTCTCTAGGTCAGCAGAGACAACAGGAAACCAGCCAAACCTAGCTGATATCTCACAGGTAATCAGTGTACATTTTTAGAGGTTCACAAGCAACCACTCTCATTTGTCTGTAGGAGAGAGTGGTGAAGTTAGGGTAATCCTCGACCCATAGAAGTCTGTCATTACACATAGAATACTTTAAGACTTCTGTACACCCTGTCTTTGCACCAGGGAATGATTCATTTGTGTTTATAAAGCACCCCGATGACCCTGAACCCTCTAGACAGTATTCAGGCTAACAACAACCTGAATACATTAATGTCTCAACCTTGATCAGCTGTACTTCACACAGCCTCTTGGTTCCCTCCTTAAAAGAGTCCCAAAGGATTTATCCTTTCAGGGGGAGCTGAATCATCACCCTCAGCTTTCCTAGGGGCAGCGTAACAGGCGACCTACAACAACATATGTTTCACTCTTAAAAGAGTCCCAAAGGTTTTACCTTTTTGCGGGGGCTGAATAATCACACTCAGCTTTCCTAGGGGCAGCGAATGGCGACCATTAACCACACTTCATTCACACTGAAAAGAATCCCAAGGATTTATCCTTTGGAGTGGCTGAGTAATCACCCTCAGCCTCTCTGGGATAGCGAAATGGCGACCATTCACCTTATATTTTTCCCTGTTACTAATTACAACAAACTTGCAGGCTGAAATTGTACAGCCAGTCCAAGAATCTCAGGTACACGAAAAGGAGGCTGAAACAATAACTCAGGATAAACTCAATACTGAAGAGCTTGTGTTAAATGTTGATGAAGAAATTCTCTCAGTAGAAGATTATGTCTCTGAATTTGAGCCCATGCCTGAAGATGAATTCCCTGAGGGAATGTTTGATGAAGAGGATGAAGAAGATGAGGATGACCAGCTGTCAGCCTCTCCTCCTAAAGAAGATGACAAGACTTCTCCTCTCAAGGAAGCTGTTGACACTCCAAACTCTGCTACATCTGCAACAACAGTCTTCCAAAGACCAACATATGATCCAACAGCCGAATTCCTCATGTTTGATCATCCTACCCAGACCAACTTCGACTTAATTCCAAGGGGGGATGATTTTGCTCAGCAAAGCCTCAATATCAAGAATCTTCAGCCCGTACATCATCAATCTGATATTGAGCGCTTATCAAGGAAGCTGGACGTGATCAAGTCAGAGATGCACAATTTTACTGTCACTTTTCCAGGCATTATAAAGAAGGCTGTGACTGAGGCTGTCACTGAGCCAATTCAGGAGGGTGCAAGAAAAGGTGTGGCCCAGGGACTAAGTCATCTCTCGACACGAATCAAGGATGCCATTGACTCAGTTGTCCCTGCTATGTTCCATGAACAAGAAAACAACACGAACAGGCACTTCAATGCGGTTCGCAACAGGCAATACAACCATGCTGGCTTTATTGTCAGGCGTGTTCAGGCAAATACTAATGCCAATGCCAACCTCTTGCTGAAGATTGCCAGGGCTTCAAGAAAAAGACAACGTGCCATGGCTGCCTCTGTGGAGCAGATTGCAAGACGATTTCAGGCACGTTCATCCAAGCATCAGGGAAGTAAGGATGAACGTGAGGGGGAGAAGAATACTATACTCAGCCTTGCATCTGCTGAACAAGGCTCATCATCAGCCAATCCCTCAACTACACCTGTTCCTCTACAAGTCATCACACCAGTTATAGTACATGATGATGAGGATGATACTCAGGGGGAGCAACAAACACAAGATGGAGCTGACTCATCTAAATCCATGATCTTAGTTAACATCAGCAAGCCTGAGGATGATGACGAGCCAGCGGCCAAGAAACTAAAATTCACTGTGAGCTCTCTCCCAAAATCTATTCAAACTCAGGCTCAGACAGCGTTTCTCAAAAGAGCTGATGATTTGAAAAACATAAGTGTGGAGTCCTCTGTCTCGAAGAAAGGGAAGGAGATAGTTTTGGTTGATACTGACACCAAACTTAAGAAGATAGCTGCGATGCTAGAGACAGGAGGATCCACCACAGACCTTTCCCACTTTTCAACCTTTACACCTTCCGATGAGAGTCCTTTAACTCCTGAAGAAATAGAGCAACAGGCTGAAGAATTCAAAAGACTAAATGAGCTCAAGACAGCCAAAGAATTAAATGAAGCTACTCTGAGGAAGATGACACCACCTGAAAGGGAAAAACAAAAACAAAGGTTGAGGGAAATGGAACTAAAACGCGCTGAGGCCTTAAAGAAAGTCAAAGCTGACTATGATGCATGCGTGAACAACAGGTATGCTGCTGGCAAGATAACCAAGTTTAAATACACCATTCACAAATCCGCAAACACCCCACAGATGATCTTATGGAGGGAAAACCAACAGAGGAATATGGATGTGTTTGACAACTTCAGGTTAAAGACACTTGGGTTATCAGAATGGTTTGAACTCGAAGCCTTAGCTGCCAAAAAGTCTGGACAGGCAAATTTCCTTCTGCTTAAAACTCTTAAGGCTAAGTTTAACTGGATCAAGGAAACAGCTGCCAAACTCAAGATTGATCCCCCACCACAGCTTTTCGAACAAGAACCCCCAAAGACAGGCAACAAAAGAAGAAGAATTTCACAAATTGTTGATGAAACTTTTGTTACTGAAGATGTTCGTGTGGATGGTATGCACAGGGATTTGATCCTTCCAAATGGTATTGTTGGCCCTGTTGATGGTCAGACATACTCAGTGCCTGAAAGAGGAATGGCATTTATGAACAAGGCTTGCCAGTATGCTTTTCAGAGGGAAGATGAGCTGTGCCTGGCTTCAACCATTCAGCTACTCTGTCACAAGAAGTGTCTCAAGATCAACACAGAGTATTCCAAGAAGTTTGCAAAGACTTTGCAGGATGAAATTGATAACAGATTAGATGTGGCCGAAGCTGAAGAAAGAATAAAAAATGATGACTATTGAAGATGGTGTCAGCCCTTTTTACCTTCATCTTTTATTTTACTTATGTAATGAACTTGTAATTTTCTTTAAGTCTTAATAAAATCATGAGGTATGTTTGTTTAGATCTGTTATGTGTAAGAAGAAGCTGTTAAACTCACTTACCTTAACTTAGTTAGATCTAGCATTATTTATGTTTAAATAGAGGGAGATTGTTGGGAATCTAAACTTGTTAGATTCCCTGATCATTGATTTAAACATAATTAGGCTGATAGATAGTCCCTTGCCTGTGCCTAGGAGGCAGGCAAGTTTCGCAAGACTCACAGAGATCCAAGTCTCTGTGAGCAACCTCAGAGGAGTCCATGTCAGAGACATTGTCAGGGAAGTCGAAGATTACCTGAAGATATACTCCTTGGCTGTGATGGATAACAGCCAAGATGTATTAGGGACTCTGAGGGGTTGAGAGTTAACAGGGGTGACAATACCCTGATAACTCTCAGCACACTTTGGACATGCCATTTGTGTGTTCGAGAATATGAAGAATAAGGAAACTGTTTTTGACAACTGTTCCTTAAAGCATAATGGAAGACTACCAAGAATAGAAGGACATCATGTGACTGATGTGGGAACTTGTAAAAGCTTGTGTAGTCGACATCAAGTACTGTTTAAGTCAAACTCGTAACACTATAAATAGGATGTGTATCCATGCATTAATGTTTAACACTTTGAGATATTAAGAACATTAGTGCGTATAACTTAGTGAATCAAACAGCTACGACTGTATTCATAAGTTAAGGTTTATTGTTGTTCAAAGTGTGCACAACACATTGTCATCAAACGGTGTTATCCATAACACTTGTAATTCTTTATTATACAATAATAAGATTACGTTTGAAAAGTAATACCTTGTGTTGATTAAGTTAAGATTAGGGTTTCTTGCATTGATTAGGGACTTTCACTCTACTTTATAAACCCACATCCAAAGTAAAACCCGACTTCTAACCAAACGGACCCTTAGACTTTTAATATGCATTAATTTCTTAGTAAAAGATAAATCATTCCATTATAAAAAATGTTTGAGGCTTAATTTTTAATACTTCTAATTTTAGAAAAAGGGTTAAATATTTTATATAGTATTATAGATTATAGATGACTATCAACATTGCACTCTTAACTCGATAATTTTAATATTGGTTACTACTCCCTCTGTCCCAAAATTATTGTCCCCGACAAAAAACACACAGTTTAAGAAAAGTATCACATTTTCAGCTTTCTCTCTCTTACTTTTTGTAGAAAGACAGTTTTACCCTTAACCAATTAATTTAAAACATTTTTAAAGTTTATAATTAAGATTTCAATTAAAAGTAATTTAGTAATATCGATTTAAAATTCCTACCTATTTTTAGAAGTTTTAGAAGTGAACAATTAATTTAGAAAAACAAAAAAAAAAACGTGGATTATAATTTTAGGACGGAGGTAATAATCGTTTTGGACTAAACTATCAGTAATCATAAATTATACTACATACAATATATGATAGTGCAATAATTGGATGGGGCATGCATATGCACAGTAAACAAATCT
The DNA here is from genome assembly GCA_025667525.1 of Glebionis coronaria. Taxonomy (NCBI): domain Eukaryota; kingdom Viridiplantae; phylum Streptophyta; class Magnoliopsida; order Asterales; family Asteraceae; genus Glebionis; species Glebionis coronaria. Next base: position 335,334,442 of record CM046880.1, on the reverse strand, counting down.
TGGTGCATGAAGAAAATATAGAGTGTGTGTGACTGTGAATGAAGAAATACAAGTAAAAAAGGACAGAAATAGAAAGAAAAAAAAGTTTAATATTAGAGGTATCCATCATCATTTTCACTTAAAGACCACAACTTTATTTCTTTCAACATGTCGTCTCACCGACAACTCGACATGATGTTTGCAATCCAAAAGTCAAAAACGATAATAGAAAGATTGACTGATTTGTTAAATTCTAAAACATATTTTTAATAGGGTTAACTGGTTAAGCATATCTTTTGTTACAATTGGTTATGAGTAGCTTATTCAATCACCGTTAAGTGTTAATTTCTTATCTATTTTCTTTAGGTTTGTCTTCCCTTTTTTTTAATTATGATCTAATCATTAATCATTCGTGAGTGGTATATTGATGAAAAACATTTGATTTATTAACCACAACATTGGTGTTCGTTGTATTTCGCTATGTAGCATCGAAACGGAAACGGCACGGGGATACGGGAACGATACGGGAACGAGAATCGGCAAAAATAAAAAAATAAAGATACGGGATCGGCATATATACGGCAATAAAAATATATATAAAATCATTTTAACAGTGATAAAAGTATAAAAATCTTGAAATTAGAATCATTTTATATAATAAATAATTATATTTAATACTAGACGAGTACCCGCGCATAGCAGCGGAATTGCTTAGTGACGGATAATTTACGATACATGATAACGTGGTATGACGGATAATTGGCGATAAAAGACAAAGAAAGGCTAAGAACATTGGAGCTCCACATTAAGAAGTATTTGCGATTACAATAGCAACGATACCCAATCTGGCCTCGGCATAGTAAGACCAATGGGGATTGATTAAATTAATGAAGCAATACACAGTCTTATACAACTTTTCATATCGACACATTTAACCCGTTTATTTTTCAAAACCAATTTAACTTGTGTTTTAAGTTATAAATGTTAATTATCAAACAACAAGTCCTGAATACATGCTCTTTGCTACGACGCGTTTTTTTACCTTTATATTTGCTACATATCCAAGACACAAGATGTTAAATCATCAAGACAAAAAGGAAAGTCCAATAAACCTTGTATTATCAAGTGAAGACTGTTAGTACACATGCCCTAAACTTTAATGAGTTGATGAACAAAATGTACAAATGGAATGAAAAATATAACTACTACAGATTGCAGATTTTGTAGCTCATTATTTGCATTCGAGACACTTATTCAAATAAACACTCTATTGACAACAAAGGTAGTTCAAAGATTTCTTCCCGAATAATAAGGTATGATTAGTGACGAACATAATAGCTTATAACAATATTTTGTAAGATCCGTTCGGTTTATTAAAAATCATCATTGCTTACAAAATTAGTAGCACATCATGTTTCTTTGCAGCATTACCGGTGTGTCTTGTATTAGGCATCAACTTGAACCTAAAGACATGAGCAACAATAAACAGGCAGTTATATTAATTTACACCAGCATGTGAGAATAGCTATTATAAGAAGTATTTACTAATTTATCCAACCAAGGTTATCAGTTGTTTTTCACATTATCTACTTCCAGCTATAAGATTTAAATGGCCTAATAAACTTCAAAATTAAACGCGCTAAAAACGTACCTATTTTACTTGTTGTAAATAGGGGCGTCAGTAGGGTCGAGTTAACTTGAACCATACCCAAACTCGATAAGGCTTATCACGTCGCGTTAAATCGGGTCAAAATATCCTGTGAGGTTGTTTTGACTAAACCCAATAATAATAGCAAGTCAGGTTATGATTAAATAATTTGTGTTATCGGGTCAACCGGATGAGACCCGAAAATCGAAATTACTATAAAGAAATTTTATAAGGATCACGTATCATTTTGCTAGCTACATATCATTTTACATGACTTAAAAATCAAAAGACAATTCATTTGTTGCTAGTGGATGCCTATTCTCTAAATTAGTTTCTAAAACATGTTAAATTTTGCTACATATATTATCAGTATGATATTCTTTTAAATGGAAGACTTGTTAAAGAAATAGAAAATATCACTTTTTAAATAAATTGAAGGTATGTAAACAGTTTATAGGAATATTTAAAGCACATATAACTTTACAACTGTGTTACAGTATGTAGCCTTACTAATATCTCTAATGTGGTATTTTTGAGATGAGACAGACAAACTGACATTAGAACACACCATCGAGTAGTTACACAAGGCACACAAAGGCATAATCTTTAAACATATTTACATGCATATTTTGATAACTTAAAAAATATTGTAGTATACGTTGCCATACAGATGTAATGCAACATATATCTAGTATGACCCGACAACCCAACCTGACATAACCTACCCCGAATACCACCCGAACCCGATAACCTGATTTCTTATCGGATTAGGTTGCGGGTGAGTTTTTTAAAAACAAAACCCGACTCGACAAGAACCGGTAACCCGATAACCAAAGTACGACAAAAATCAGTAACAAATCTTATAAGTAATAATAAAATATAAACACGATGTGCATAAGGCTTACTTTATAGTAGACCAGATTTCAGCATTCGTGGCAGGTTTCTCCAACCTCGCATTTTAACAACAAACTCGACCATAGTGGGTATGCAGAAATACATTACGCTCAATTTCTCGTTCAATTGGGGAAGCACCTTTCCTATAGCCTGTTGATGTTGATGATTGCATAACAAATTTATAACGAATAAATGTGCAAAATACTTGTAAAAAATTAACTCTGTAATTTTTTTTGTGCTAGTTACCTAGTGGATTGTTGCAACCACAACACCCTTTGCTTATTTTCAATAACGAGATTGCTAGGCTCTAAGGATACTAACTTCTTTATAGACTATCTTATCAAACACTCTAATAACCATCAATAGACCAAACACTCCAATAAACATCAATAGACCAAACACTTCAATAAACATCAATAAACCAAACACTCCAATAAAACGACATACAATCATCAAATCTGTAGCATCACAGCTTTGAACCAAACAACCTGAAAAGCTCAGCAAATAATTCCAAAAACTACAAAATAGTGTATCACTCGTGGCTTAGTTAATAAAAATGGTGTCGTGTGATTCCATGATTTTGTATGTACTTGGATTGTTGTCGTAGATTCCTATGACAGCGAGGAGAGTGATCGAAATGCAAGTACATTATTCTTCCAAAGATTATGGAAAAAAGAATTATCGATTATCAAAGATTAAGAAAATGTTAAAAATCATCTGAGTAAATAGGGAATCAACTAATCCAAAGACTGCATCATGAATCTTTCATACGAGGAAGGAGATGCTATAAAGCCTCCTTTTCGTCACCAGGCAGTCAAATTGTATGTCACGGGCAATAGTTTGCTTTCTAGACTCATTTATGCTTGTTTCATTAGTGGCTTACATTTTATAAACTAATTTTATGGCTTATTACTTTTCAGCATATATAAGCATATAATGTCATAATAAGCTTATATAAGCCGAAAAGTTTAAAAACAAGCCACAAAAAGTGAGTGTGTGAAACATAAGACAAAACCACACAAGCCCTCTATATAAACCGAAACACGCATCCCTATTATCGGTTCAAAAGCTTCAAAAATATGACTCCCGTAAGTCGCTTAATATGTTTTCTTTGCTTATGTTAGTCTGATTAGCGAATCATTGTAGACAATTGATAGTTAAAGTACATAGCTATTAACATAATCACTAACCTCTTTCCGTCTAACAAACTGTTCATCCTCGAGATAATCTCGTCATCTCTTCTTGGAATTTATGTTCCAGCTGTTCAAAAGTCAAGTCGGAAATAATTTCCATGTCTTATTCAAAGGAATGCAATCTGGAGTCCACGTTCTCTTGACTCTCACGACCACGCATTTGGTTCACTATCCGGTCTTGTGAACGGGATTGATTCAGATCACCTCTATTTTCTGCTTCACACACCAACAAATTCAAACGAAACATAAAACTATACACGTGCTATTCGTTAAAAATGTCGCTAGTTCTTTAACTGATATTTGGTCATTTCATTGTTTTTTATGCAAAAAAATTTCCAAACAATACTTAAAGCTGAAAGAGGCATTATTTTCTACACCCTTTTCTAGCAAATGATTATTAAAAGTGCATACAAAACGAACCTCAAGATCATCTTCTAGGTTTCTTTCATTTGGCAAATCCATGTCTTCTCTTCTCTTTATGTGTGTTTGCTCGATTAACCATACTCAACCTCAACAGATCTGATAAATCCCGCTGAACAAAAATCACATATTATAAGAAACCAAAACATAAAAAATTGTTTTTTTGTATTAACAAACCTTAAAACCACCAAATCTGATATTTAACTTTGAAGGACAAATCAATGAGGAGACAAAAATGGTTATGTGACGGTTTTTTTAATCACCTAGGCCAACAACCATAATATAAGCCAAAACATCAACTGAAGCCACCTAGCCCGCCAAAACAACCTAAACCATCCAGAGATAGTGGCTATTTGGCAAACGGAAGCGACGATGATGGTGGCCAAAGGGATCTGTTGGTGGTGATATACTAATATATACAAAGGGAGAAATACGTTTGATAGAGAGATGGATAAGAAGTTGTGTGTGGCGACAGAATATGGTGGCGGCAGTGTTTATTGTGTGTATTAAGTTTAGAGAGATTAGGTTTAGAGAGAGCGTGTTATATGTATTTTGCGTTTTGTGTGTTTATAGCTGTTGATTTGAAACAGAATTGAAATTTAATGTCACAATGTGTAATGGGTTCAACATTTCTTAATTTAGTGTGTTTTTCAACAATGCCATAAATAAGCACTTTTTCAACATTCAAGAAATTGGGGAATTCTCTTTATAAGTAGTATAGATATGTTTTTTTAAGGAAATCATCCTTGCAGAATGATATTTACTGTAATGTTTAAATAGGGACTGATAATGTAAATTCATAGGTATTAATTTTGAGAAAAAGAAAAAAGACATTTCCTCTCTCCCCGTATCACGTGGGAATTTAACACACATTTAATATATCTATCTCTCTCCCACGTATTTATCTTCTTTCCAAAACAAAAATCTCAATTTTCAGATCTCCTTCATTTTTAGATACGGGATACGGTATATGTTCCAGATTCGGTCAACAAACGATCCTGTGGTTTTGGAATCGGTCAAGATTCGATCCCCTGCCGCTCCCCAGCCGCTCCCGCTCCCCAGCCGCTCCCAAACGGGAACGCAGCCCTTTCAGGCGATCCCGTGCATCCTAGGTATTTCGTTTCTTCTCATGCATGTTAGGTTTAAACTGTTAAATTGGTGTATCTAATCTGCTAACTCTTTGTAACCAGAAGGACTTATTGTGTTTTTATCTTTCTTTCAGTTATGTTGATTGGACTCATGGTGCATACCTCTTGTGAAGTGAGGGACTAAAGATGGGAGTTGCATTCTTGTTTGACTGGACTCAAGCCCATGGTTTACCAAGCCTATGTCCAACGGCTACATCAAGCCCACCTCTCTTTTATATATTCAGAGGAGCGTATCACTTTGTTATCATCGCCTCATTTTCATATGTGTGTTTATACACACACAACTACTCTCTCTCAAATATCTTGATCTCAGAAACTTGTTTAATCTTTTCCATTGTTGTTTGATTGTAAAACTATTATCATGTAGATAATAGAGCTACTGGTAGCTTATCTTTTATTTATTCTGTTTTGTCTTTGAATCTTTGATAATAAAAGTTGAGAGTGTTTTGAGGTGATTGATACATGTTTTTCTACATGGTATCAGAGCTTGATTCTTGAAAATCGATGAAAATTTTTTTAGGGTTTCAAAAAATTTTTAGGGGTTTTTTACGATACATACTTTTTTTGAGTAGATCTGCTATTGAGATAGCTGGATATGTTAATATTACTTATAAATTCAAAGTTTTGATGCCTCAATTTTTATTTTGAAAAATTAGGGTTTGGAGATCTGGTGTTTCATATCATTTGGTTACTTTTTTGAACGATTGGTGCTATTATCTTTCGATTGAAGTGATGTTCCCTAATTTTCCTTGAAAAAAAATTAGGGTTTCATTTCTCTTGAAAGTGTTCTTGCTTAGTGGTGATTTCTTAAGTGGGACTTGTGTTTCTGTTGCTGATTCGTTGTTCTTTGGTCATTTTCCCTATTTTCCCTTGAAGGAAAATTAGGGTTTGTGACTTGGAGGTTCTATTACCCCTAGACTAAGTGAATCTAGGTGTGACAGTTCGACTGTAACACCTCTCTACTCTCTCTTTACTTGCTATCTGCTTATTTGTGTCTCTTGTTTGCTTTATTGTTGGGTTGGTAGTATTTTACTCTTTTCTACATATTTATTTGGATCCTCACTCACTACTTGCCCTTGACCTGCCACTCTTGAGTGGTTTGGAAGCCTGGGAAACTTGTTTGCAGTTTAGTGAGTTCTTTTTTAACCTTTTGACCCTTCACCATGTGTGACCATGAGGACTCTACACATGGTGATGATGATACTCTAAGTGTGATTGGTCAAGTTACACTTATTAGTAAGCTTAACTTAAGTTACCCTTTGCATTTGCACCCTAATGATACTGTTGTGTTGACTGTTGTCACTGTTAAGCTAAAAGGGACTAAAAATTATCAAGTTTGGGCTAATACTATGTTACTTGCTTTGGAAGGTAAAAACCAAATTGGTTTTATTGATGGATCTTATAGAAGGTCCATAACTGATGAGATTTTCGGAAAACAGTGGGATATGGAGAATGATGTTGTACTTGGGTAGATTTTAAACTCTATTTCTGAGGAATTGTTCCTTGGTCAAATTTTTTCTAAGAAGGCTAAACATGTTTGAAATGAGCTTAAAGAAACTTATCATAAAGTTGATGGTTCTGTGATTTTTAATCTTCATCATAAAATCTACACACTTAAGCAGAATGGGTCTAATTTGTCTGATTACTATCATAAACTTAATGCCTAATGGAAACAGTATGATGCTATGATTGAATTACCTAATTGTTTGTGCTCTGCTGCTGGTGATTTTAAGAAACATAATCAATTATTGAAACTTATTCAATTTTTGATGGGTCTTGATGATTCATATATGAGTATTAGGAGTTGTATTCTCTCTAGGGAGACTTTGTTAAATGTCAAAGGTGCCTATGCCATTATCTCTAGTGAGGAGTCTCACAGAGTTGCATCTGGCACTCTTACTGGATCCTCCCAGAGGACTCGGACATCTGCTTTTCTTTCTAATGAGTCTGCTAGAAACACTGTTCAAAGAACTCAAAATACTAATAATGGTAACTTCAGATCCACTTATGGCAACAATGGCTATTTTAGACCCAACTCAAGCACCACTGGATTTAGACCTAACACACCAAACAATAGTGTCTTTAGACATTACGGTAATTCTAATGCTGAAGTTATCTGTGAGAATTGTGGTTATAATGGTCATACTATTGATAGATGTTTTAAGATCATTGGATACCCTAATGACTTTAGGAAGAAAATGGGCGGGGGGGCATAACTTTAAGGGGAAGAATGTGTCTAACAATTCTGTGGGCACATCCCCCTCACCTGGATTTACTGATGAACAACTGACCACCTTGATCTCTCTCATTAAAGACAATAAGGGTACTTCTAGTGTTTCTGGAAAAGAGATTCATGCCAATATGGCAGGTACTTACTTCAATAATAACAAGATTTTTAATGAAAACTTTAGAAAATTTTTTTGTTCTAACACAAACATCAAATCTAAACTTGGATAAAATGGAAAGGTTGTTGATTCTGGGGCAAATCAACATATGACCAATAATGATTATGAATTGGATAATATGTTTGACATTTCACACCTAAATATAAAAGTGGCTCATCCCAATGGGACTAAAGCCATCATTTCTAAAATTGGCAATCTTAAACTTTCAAATGGATTGGTTTTGTTTGATGTTCTTGTTATTCTAGATTATTGTGTTACTTTGATATATGTTCATAAACTTGTTAAGGACAATAAGATTTCGGTTGTGTTTGATGAAAATGCATGTTTTTTTGTGAATCGGGATTTGAATCTCAAAACTGTTTTACGGATTGGTAGGCAATGTGGTGGTCTTTACTATTTAGATGTTGAAGGTACCAAGTTTGTAAATCATTCTAATGTGGTTACTTGTTCTCTGTCTAAACATGTTTGGCACTTAAGATTGGTTCACCCTGCTGACCCTGCTCTGAATGTTCTTAAAAATCACTTGAACATTGATGACTCTAATCAAAAGGACTTTGATGAGATATGTAAAAAGGCTAAACAAACTAGAGAACCATTTCCTATAAGTGAACATAAGACTAAAATGCGTGGTGACATTGTTCATTTAGATTTGTAGGGTCCTTATAGGGTGACCAGTCACACTGGTCATAGATATTTTTTTACTGTTGTGGATGATTACACAAGAGCTGTTTGGGTGTACTTAATAAAAGGTAAAGATGAAGTTGGTTCTTCCATTGAGATTTTTTACAATCTCTTACAAAATCAGTTCAAAAGTAACATCAAAATTTTTAGAAGTGACAATAGAACTGAGTTTTTAAATCAGAACTTTCATAAGTTTTGTCATGAAAAGGGAATTGTACACCAAACCTCATGTTCTTACACCCCGCAACAAAATGGGGTGGTTGAAAGGAAACATAGGCATCTTTTAAATGTTGCCAGATGCCTTATGTTTTAGGGGGAATATCATTGAGATTTTGGATTGAATGTATTCTAACTGCTACTTATCTTATTAACAAATTACCCTCTTCTGTGCTAAATGGTAGATCTCCTTATGAGATGATTTATAAGTCATCCCCTAGTCTCTCTCATATTAGGACTTTTGGGTGTCTTTGTTTTGCTACTATTTTAAATATTCATGATAAATTCACCAGTAGGTCTGAAAAATGTGTTATGATTGGTTTTTCCAGTTCTCAAAAAGGTTATAAACTTTACAGTCTTGACAGGCATCAATTTTCTGTTTCTAGAGATTTTGAGTTTTTTGAATCCATATTTCCATTTAAGGATGCTGTTCTGAACAAGAAAACCAATAACAAAGAATGTGACATTTTTCAAAGTGATAAAGTTTTGACCTTTTTTAACTTGGATAACCCTGAGCTTCCTAATGATGATGAGAGAGTAACAAATAAGCATAATGGTGACTTACAGTCACCAAGTGCTAGCAGCCCACCCATTAGTCTAGGTGACAATGGAAACACTGCCTCAGACAGTGATACCATAGATACCAGTCTAAATGGGACAGAGGATGCGACACTTGATGATAATAATATATCCGAATGAACCTTAGATTTAAATCCAAGCCCTTCCTTCCATGGGAAAAACATGGGAGAGGACTTGGATATTACATCTAATACTCAAGCTCAGGAAGAGCAAAACTTGAGAAGGTCCTCTAGACCTTCTGTTTTTCCTAAAAATTATAATGATTTTGTAGTTAACTCAAAAGTCAAGTATGGGATTGAAAAGTTTGTTGGTTATTCCAAACTTAAAGGGGATGTCTTATCTTTTGTTACTCAACTGAATAGAAATAGTGAGCCTATGAATTTCTTTGAAGCCTCTCAAAGCCCACTTTAGGTTGATGCTATGAACTTAGAATTTGCTGCCTTACTTGAGAATGATACTTGGGACTTAGTTGAGTTACCTGCTGGTAGAACTGCCTTAAATTCTAAATGGGTTTGGAAACTTAAGTTTAAATCCAGTGGTGAAATAGAAAGGTACAAAGCTAGATTTGTTGCTATGGGTTGTGGCCAAAAAGAGGGGATTGATTATGAAGAGACTTTTTCCCCTATTGTGAAAATGGTGATTGTTAGATGCTTAATTAACTTACTTGTTAACCAGTCCTGGCCTATTTATTAACTTGATATCAACAATGCTTTTTTGTATGGTGAGTTGGATGAAACTGTCTTCATGAAACCTCCTCAAGGTTTCTATACTAGAAATAAAAATCTAGTTTTTGTGGAAAATGGATTTGTTCAAAGCAAATCTGACTACTCTCTTTACACTAAGTCTGATGATAAATTGTTTATTGTTGTTCTTGTTTATGTGGATGACATCATTGTTACTGGTAATAATAAAACTGAAATTGATAACTTCAAAATATTTTTGAAAGGCAAATTCAAAATTAAAGACTTGGGAAACTTGCAATATTTTTTGGGAATTGAAGTTATCAATACTAATTCTGGAATCTGTTTGAACCAAAGAAAGTATGTTTTGGACCTTTTGTCTGAATATGGTATGCTTGCCTGCAAACCATGTAAGATCCCTCTCGCCTCTAAGCTTTCCATTTCTAATGAAGCTTCAGAGATTGACCCTTTGCTGGACAACATTGTTGACTACCAGAAACTTATGAGGAAACTTCTTTACTTAACCAATACTAGGCCTGACATTTCATATGTTGTACATTGTTTAAGTCAGTTTATGCACTCTCCCTTGAAGTCTCATCTTAAAATTGCCTTTAGAATTTTAAGATACTTGAAGGGGTCTCCAGGCCTTGGTATTCATGTGGTCAAGAATTCTGGTATGTCTCTCAAAGCTTATTCTGATGCAGATTGGGCTAAGTGTATTGTCACTAGGAGGTCTGTGACTAGTTATTATGTTTTTGTGAATGGTAATCTAGTTTCTTGGAAAAGTAAGAAACAACATACTCTCTCTAAATCTTCTGCTGAAGTAGAGTATATGGATCTGGCTTCAGTCACTAATGAGGTGTTTTGGATCCTAAAATTTTTGGGTGATTTGAAATGTCATAACCTTTTACCTGTGGATCTTCACTGTGACAGTAATTCAGTTATTAAAATAGCTGCCAATCCTGTCTTTCATGAGAGGACTAAACATCTTAAACTTGAACTTCATTTTGTGAGAGAAAAGATTGTAAACGGTGTTGTTAATACTGTCAAAGTGAACTCTGCAAATCAAATTGCAGATGTCCTGACTAAAGGGTTGGACATTGGACTGCACCAAAAGTTTGTTAACAAACTTGGAATGATAAATTTGTATGAGTTATCAGATTAAGGGGGGATGTTAAATTGTTGGACCTAATCTGCTAACCTTTTGTAACCAGAAGGACTTATTGTGTTTTTATCTTTCTTTCAGTTATGGTGATTGGACTCATGGTGCATGCCCCTTGTGAAGTGAGGGACTAAAGATGAGAGTTGCATTCTTGTTTGACTGCACTCAAGCCCATGGTCTACCAAGCCCATGTCCAACGGCTACATCCAGCCCACCTCTCTTTCATATATTCATAGGAGCGTATCACTTTGTTATCATCGCCTCATTTTCATCTGTGTGTTTATACACACACACCTACTCTCTCTCAAATATCTTGATCTTAGAAAGTTGTGTAATCTTTTTCATTGTTGTTTGATTGTAAAACTATTATCATGTAGATAATAGAGCTACACGTGAGTAACACTGGTAGCTTATCTTTTATTTATTCTGTTTTGTGTTTGAATATTTGATAATAAAAGTTGAGAGTGTTTTGAGGTGATTGATACATGTTTTTCTACATAAACACTGCGTATAAAAGTGGGTCGTAAAACAAAAAATTCTACAGATACTTTTACGTGAAATTTGCAGCGAAGATAATAAATACTCAATGGGTCATTGTATTATGCATGTATAAAGTTTCTCATGTTAAACATGTTAAAGTTATTTTTTTAACATCTTTTATAAAGCTAGCAAGTCTCTAAAAAATCATGAACAAGAGTTAAAATTTGGAACAAACATTAACTGGATTAATTATTAGGTAAAAGCAATAAATACACTATGTAGTTTCTTAGTTTTAACCATTATACATTTTGAACTCTTTTATGTTCAATATATATAGTTAAAAAAATTCAACCTTTAACTTTTTGAAAAAACCTTTTTAGTGGGTTATTCATTTTGAGAACTAGTTGTTTATTTCATTTGGAGGCAAAACTTGTATTTTCATCCGATTTCATGCTCCACCTTTGGGATATCAATAGTAGAAACTTCAAAGTTGTCTATTATAATCTTCACATAAAGAGAAGTGGTTGTATCACTAGAAAATTGAAGTATTAGATAGAGAAGTGGCCGTATCACCAGCTTTATTATCATCTTCTTAGTTGTTATTCAAATGTTCATTTCATAAATGATGGCTTTTTGTAGCCATTGATGTATATGTGACACTGTCATCATAATGGTTCACCAAATAGCAATAGAGATTCAGAAACTGCATTTTTAGGTAGTTGGTTGTTGGTATTAAGAGTTGTTTTAATTTTGGGTGTATTTGGTTAGATGTTTTAGGAGGTAAAAAATAAGAATAATAATACAGTAATTAATAGTGTTTGGTTATGAGAATATAAGTAATCATTATTTATTATCGGGTAATAAACCATTCTTTTTTAAATCAGGGGTAATGGATTCAATGTAATAATGTAATAGATTAAGGTATGTGTGTGTGTCTCCACCGACCACCACCACCATCAATAACCACCACCATTATCGCTACCACTATCCTCCAAATGCCACCACCACTCTCTGCCGCCACCACCACCACCACTACTACCACCGACCGCTACCACTTCACCATGGATTCAAGTGCGTATTTGTTCACCATCGACCAACACCTCTACCACCATATTTAACGGCTATTGATGGCACTACCACTACCACCACCACACTGTTGATCATCACCACCACCACAACCTCCACATCTCGTTGCTACCTATACCATATACCACAACCGCTTATCGCAACCACCAACCATCAATAACCACCCAAAACCACTGATCATCGTCGATACCACCACCTCCACCTCAGACCGTCACCGCTGCCGACTACCACAAGTCCTCAATCGTCTGTTGCAATGTCTATCGTCCTTAACCACCACTAGTCGCCATTAATTTTCATTAATTGCTTCCCCTACCAATATCGTACTGACCACCACCATTTTCGCTACCACCACCCTCCCAATGCCACCACCGCTCTCCGCTGCCACCACCACCACCACCACCACTGCCACCGGCCGCTACCACCTCACCATAGATTCACGTGTGTTTTTGTTCATCAGCGACCACCACACTCTACCACCATCATTAACAGCTACCTATGGCGCTACCGCTACCACCACCACACTACCGATCACCACCACCGCCACAACCTCTACATCCCGTCGCTACATGTACCACCTACCACAACCGCTTATCGTAACCACTAACCGTCAATAATCACCCAAAAACCACCGATCATCGTTGTTACCACCACCTCCACCTTTGATTCGCCACCTCTACTGACTACCACAAGTCTACAATCGTCTGTTGCAATGGCCTCCGTCCTCAACCACCATTAGCCGCCACTAATTTTCATTATTTCTTCCCCTACCAACATCGTCGTTGTCTCGACCTTGATATCTCCCTAGCCATTGTTGTCACCATCTCCGATCACCACCAAAACTTATATTAACTAAGCACCAATTATGGTAATGATGATACTAGAGAATTCTCATTGTATTCCTTTGTATTCCTTTACCTCTATCTATTCCCATTCCCCTCAGTTTTACCAAGTTCCTCTTTAGTCTTTTAGTGAACATATTTTACCTTGTAGATAGTAACTTAATGAATTCGTCACACTTATTCCCAAAATATTTTTTAAATCATGTACTTATATGATGAAAATAGGGATGAGCATTTGGACCCGGAACCGAACCGGAACCGTACCGGAACCGTATCGATTCCCGGTACCCGAATCCCGTTCGGTATGTTACCAGTACCACGAAATAAGGTGAAAAAATTCGGTACCATTAATTCGGTACGGGACCGGTACCTAATCGGGAATTTTTCGAAAAAAAGGGGAAAATCCCGATTTCCCGGTACCGGTACCGATACCGGTACCGGTACCGATATCCGAATCCCGTTCGGTACGGTACTGGTACCATTAATTTATGCTCGGGAAAAAGTCGGTACCATTAATTCGGTACCGGTTCGGTACGGTATCGGTACCGTGCTCATCCCTAGATGAAAATACAAGTATCTGCCCTTAAATGAAATAAACAACCGGTACCCAAAATTTATAAGCGGCTAAAAAGGTTTTTTCAAAAAGTTAAGGGTTGAATTTATTTTTCAACTATATATATTCAAAACATAAAAAAATTCATAGTGATAGCGTTCAAATTAAAAAATACAATGTATTATGGCTTTTACCCTTAATTATTCTATCAAGCAAACATGATTAAAAATTTCTTCTTTTATAAGATATCTATAAATGAGAAAAGTTTGTTATCATCTCCTATTCGGGGACTTTATATCAAAACATAATATGTATCAGTAATGTTAAAAATTAAGCATGTTATAAGTATTTCCATCGTACCCGCATAATACAGCAACGAAACACATTGACTATCTTTTTTACAAATAAATTAATCTTAAAATGTAAAAAAAATTGAATCAAAATAAATTATATTAATTAAATATAAAAAAATCATTTTAAAAAATATATCAAAATATATATTGAATTAAATACTACAACATTTTAAAAAAATGATGAAATTTAATGATAAAAAATAAACAGATTAAAAGATATTTCAGTTTAAAAATAAAGTTGATTTTCTAATAAGTTGTCATAAAGGAGATGGATGATATAGATTACACATGAGGTTTGGATTAAAAATGGTCTAATAGTTGAGATTCGTTCTATTAATCTTAATTTTTGGTTTGAAGTTATATTTTGAGTTAGGATGGAGTATATATCTTTTATAAATAACTAGATGGTGTTGGAAATACGTTTTTACGTATTTAGAAAGGATCGATCACTCCGATGATATATTCAAGTATTGGGCTCGTGATCCAATATGTAATCAATATAGTCCATATAGCCCACATGTAGGGTGGGCTATATATACCCCCTCCTAGCATGTTAGGAGGGGTTGCTCATTTGTTCATTTCATTTTTCATTAATCACATCTTTCATTCTCTCCTTCTTTCCTTTCTCTCTCTAATTTTCTCTCTCTAGTTCTTGCTTCTCCATCATTCTATTTAGATAAATCAAACACTTGCACAATCCTAAGAAAATAAGGACCTACAATTGGTATCAAGAGCCATGGTTGATTAGGTTGTTCTTGTGTTTGTTCATCATTGATTTGTGGGTTTTGATCTAAAACCATTCGATTCAATTTTTTTTTTGTGTTTTTTATGGTTTAATCTTTCTAGAAATCATTTAAATAGTTGTGGTAGTGATTTTTGGTATTTGTTTTGGTAAAAACACGAAAAAATTGGAATTTTTAGATTGATTTTTGGGTAAAAATTACAAGTTTTTGAAATTATTTGGTATTATTCGGAATAAAAGGGTTTACATATTCCGAATTATATTACTGTCTCATTCCGAACTAATCTTTTGTCATATTCCGACTTATTTATTTTTTTCCCTCCAAAAATTTAGTCTCATTCCGGATTAAAGACTTCATATTCCGACTTGGGTTTTGTTTTCGGATTCCGACTTATTTTTTATTCTCTCTCATACGTTTTTCTGTTATTCGGATTCCATTTTTACAACAAATATTCCGACTTATCTTTTTGGCTAATATTCCGAACTATCTTTTTTGTTCAAACATTCCGCATTAGAATCTGATTTTTTATCCCTCCAAAAAGATTTCATATTCCGACTTATAAAAAGTGAGAGGATTCCGGATAAGGTGACAACTTTTTCCGGATAAGGTGTTATTCCGACTTAGGTTGTTGACTTGGATTCCGAACTAGGTTGGTGACTCGGATTCCGACTAAGGTTTGAAAAACCGATTCCGGATAACGTTAGAAAAACAGATTCCGAACAAGGTAGAAATACTGAATTCCGGATAAGATTCTAACTTATGCATTCCGACTTAGGTGAGAATTCGAGTATTCCAACTTACGTGTGGATTAACTTTATTCCGACTTATGTTGGACATCATTTATTCCGGATTAGAAGACACTTGCCTTGACTTTGACTGACCAAAACACTCGCACAAAACAAAACCAAAACAAACTATGCACTCGAACCCAAAACTCAACACTCGACCAAGACCTTAATTCAAACTAAACCAAGACTTGACTCTCGACTCACTCGAACAACACTCGACCTGACAAACAAAAAACTCTCGACTCAGATCAAGACTCTCGAAAACACTAGACTCGACAAACACACAAACACAACCTCCAAGACTCAGACACCCAAAAAGACTCACCTTCACTACACTTGAATACACCAACAACCAGCATCCAACATCAAAGACTCGACTATATAAACAACGAAAACGTAAACAACCTCTAACTAGAACCCTGGACAGACTCAAAAAAACATACACACCAGTCACAAACTTGATCAAAACACTCGAATACACTGACAAATCAGTCACTCGACTAAGACTGACACACGTCAACATCCACAAACCCACTACCAACTTAATCATTCTCGACTCTCAACCAACAGACTTGAAATCATACACACTCAAAGACACAACAAAACAAGATCTCAGTCATTCAAAAACTACCATCGACCAAACCGAAAATAAAACCTACCCGAGACCAATTTATGATCTTGAATCCAACACTTTGATAAACTAGTCCATCAACTGTGGGTTTTGGGTTTAATTCTTAAACGTTCGTCGTGGGTTTGATTTTCCGTGGGTTATCTCAGCCAAAAGGAAAGAATTTATTATGATTGTATATGTGATCTGTCGTGGGGTAATTCAAAGAGTTTTCTGAGATCGTGTGTCTTTGTTTTTGTTTAATCTGAGATTGAAGAGAGGAAAGAAAGAGACGAAGGAAACAAGAATGGTTTGGGTGTTTAAGATTTATATAAAAACTATTAAGGGGCGGTGGAAACTAGGTGGGATACAGTCAAACAGCCACACGTCTCTAATTGACCATGCCACGTTGTGTAATGCATATAAAAGTGAAGTTTAAGTAACGAGAACAGTTGGATTGTGTACTGGGCTTGGCATCCTAGTTTTTTATCTTATTTTTTTTATCTATTTAGATAGTAATATTTGTACATGTTTATTGTTTTGGTTATAATCGTGACGTGACAAAGTGACGTGATAAAGTGACAAGGTTTATTTTGCCGACGGATTTTTGATCGGGTATTTGTAAGTGAAGACGGATTTTTCATCGACAAGTAATCCTTACCTTATTTCTCTTCGAACTTCAATGGATTCGTTGAATGTGATATCTCGAGAGGGAGACTTGCGGAAAATGCAACACGAGGCAAGATTAAGGTGTAAGGTCTCATTTAGACAACTTCAACGTCATCTATTCGAACTTGCAAAGCTAACGATCAGACCAACCTCTGATGCTCTCTTTGGTCAACTTTCTCTTTTATTCATCGATGACATGATGAAAAACTTGCGTACACTGGACAAGGAACTTGAAAAAGAAGCATTTAATCAATCTGAATCCGAAAATGCACTTCAAGTTCTAGTGAAACACTTGTCGACTTTCCTTCAATTCGATGTTGCTAAGAAAGAAAATTCAATAATCTGCAAGTATTTCCTTGAAGACATGCATTCCGAGATTCAAGACTTCCGTGGCAAAGTGTTCAAACACGTGGAATTTCTTGAGCATTTGATTCACGCACGATCACGACTTCTACTACCGGATGCTTGTCATGTGCAAGAAACACAGATGCATATACACGAGGAAAATGATCATACGATTGACGAATTGGAGGCTGCTACAGAGTGCCAAAGCATGGAATCAACATCAAAGCATGATATCAACAACACGTCAGGGAATGTTACAGATATTACTTTTGATGACACCTTACCCGTTTATGACGATGAGCATACACATATGGTACAATGTAATGTTTTATATGATGTCTATGCCGATGAACTATCGCATGTTGAGCATTTCGAACCTAATTATGACAAACATGGGATGGAAAAGGGTGATAGTTTGGACACTTAAGATTCATCCGATGTGCGTCATAATGGGGGAGAGATTGTTCAGAATGCTATAGTACATCCTGATAAATGCTTTACGACTGCTTCGTTAACTGATTCTGATTCCAAGATTAAAGAGCTTGAAACAATTTTAGCTCAGCAATCTAAAGAGCTTGAGGATGCCAAAATTGAATTTAAAAAAAAACGGAGAAATTTGAAAAGTATTTTGAAAAACTTGAAAAGTCAAACGTTGTTCTTGAACGAAAATTGAATCAAACAGTTCTAGATTCTAAAGCTCAAAAGGATAATCTTTTGAAACAAATTAAGTTGCTAGAATCTAAATTGGCATCCCAAGATAACTTGCTCAAAGAGAATGAGACTTTAAAGGCTCAGGTTCAAGAAAAGGTTTTTGCTATAGCTGCTTTGAGAAATGAATTAAGAAAAACTAAAGGAACTAGTGTGGACACAAAGCTTGAAAAACCATCAATCTTGGGGAAACCGCCTCAAATTCATTCTGTTAGACAACCGCCTGCATTTAGATCCGAGTGACCACAATCCTCGAGACCGCGTTTTGCCTCCCAAGTTGATATGGTTCATCTTTCTAAACCAGTCACTCCACCAACTAGGACCAATGTGACTAAAACAGCTTTTGCTAGACCTAATCACATGATTGCATCTAGCCTCCCTAGACATAGTCCAAAGAACACGTCTCGAACTAGTTTAAATGACGTTCTCCATAATTTTGATCTAAGGCATGCTAAGAAAAAGACACAAGTGAGACATAGAATTTTCAAACCTAGTCAGATGCCTTCTAGATTATCCAACACTGCTAACCGTAGCATGTCATATCCTAGGAACATCAATCAATCTTCTAGGGATTCTAGATCTTACTCGGACATTAAATATGCTACTTGTAAAACATTTGGAAATGTGTCTTTAAAGCCAATCATGATTCTTGTGTCAAGAAATTACTTAATGAGGTGAACTCCCGTGCTAGACTTAAATCCCAGTGGGTTGCTAAAATCAAACCCATTGGTAAAATGTGGAGCCCCACTGGTAGAACTTTCACACTTGTAGGAAACGAGTGCCCTTTAACTAGGATAGTCACTGATTCTACTAAGACTACTTGGGAGGAAATTGAAAAGTATGATACATCACTTAAGCCTGAACTTAAGGTTTTCTATAAAAGGAAACGTTTGCCAGCTAAGTCAAGTGAATCATCTCCTCAGGTCACCTCTGGCACTAGAAAAGAAAACTGTGAATCCCCGCATGGTTCTAAGATAGATATCGCTAACCCACATAAAAGCATACAAAATCCTAATGAGAATGCAGGTACCAAAGTCCACGTTTAACAAGAACACAACGGTCCGATCTTTACATATCGTTCAACTAAGGACACTCTCAGAGTTTGGTTACTGGAGAAGCTGATATCAGAGAAACAAGTGTCTTAGGGGATTCGCAGTTAAACTTCGTGTATATGGCTCACATTCAAATCACAGTCTGTGACCCGAACTTCAAAGAAAGGGAAGTTTATCTCGTCAACGATAACTTACCCTCCAAACGAGAAATTAAGTTTTCTCAGACACGAGCTTACACTAAGACCATTCAAAGGTTTTAAGCTCGTGTATAATGGTTTCATTGTTAAATTTCAGACGATGACCCGTTCTTTAGAGAAAGGAAAGTTTATCGTCGATGATAAACTTATCCTCACAACGAGAAATTAATTTTTCTCAAGCATGAGCTTATGTTAAAAACACTCAGAGTTTTTAAGCTCATGCACAACGGCTTGCAGTCACATGTCAGATTGTAACCCGCGATTCAAATAAAGGAAAGTTTGTCGCTGATGAGACTGTATTTATACATAGTCTCATCGTCCAAATCAGGCTTAAAATACTTAAAATATCATCAAAACACCCATATATGTGCCTATGTTTGTTCATTGTGTATTTAAGGTATGGATATCGTGAATTCACCAAAAGATCAAAGGAATCAAGCAAAAACGAACACGGGAAACGAAGTCGCACAAAGAACCGGGCCCAAATATGAATTTTGCAAAAATGCCCTTGAAGTTTGAAGATTGTACAAGTTTGGTCCCTCAACTTTGAAGACTTGTCACAAATGACCCTCCAAGAATCAATTGTACAATATTGGTCCTTAAAGATTGAAGAAATGTCAAGATTAGCCCTTGGAATTTGATAAAATTGCATTATTAGTCCTTGCCTAAGGTTTATTAAACAAAAGGACTGAAAGTGTAATTTGTCTAAAGATATTAACAAAGGGAATATGCTAAATGGACTGCCAAACTTGATATGCAAATATTGGGAGAGTCTAAGGATGGTTTTTGCCAAAAACGTAACCCATACCCATTCCCTACCCAGTCTGAGCCCACCATAAGCCCAATCAAAACCCCCAATACCCGAAATCCGAGCCCAAGTCAACACCACAGTCAACCTAGCTTAATATTTTAATTCGTTTTCAAAACGAATTATTAATATTAATTTGGGCGCTAAACACACACTGTAGCAATTTACCCCTAATCTCCCCAGATTATGAACACAAGAACCCTAATTGGGAAATCACAATTCACTTAATCCCCAAACCCCATAATATCCAGAAACCTAATTGATACCCACCTAAACAAATCCCACTCACCTTTTAACTTACCCGTGACCTCCAGTAGGCCCCCCCATCCTCCCCTGTTTGTTCAAAAATGGCAAAAATGGAATATTACAGCAATCAAACGGCTCACAGCCATTCCTTGGTCCCTAAGGGTTGTAAAAGAACGATCAAGATCATTGTACCAGCTGTCAATCACATGGGAGCTCTTGACCCAAATTTCTTGAAGACTTCAAAGGGCATATTCGGGAATCATAGCAACTAGGGTTTTTCATGTTCTAGTATCTTCTTAGCTAGCTATAAAAGGAGCACCAACATGTGGTTTGCCCTTTTGTTCCAGTTTTTGTAAATTTTAAGATTATTAATGAAAATGAAACTTTTAAGTTTTGCAAATTACTGAGTTCCATCTTCTTTTAAATGCTTTCTTTAGTGTAACCTTTACTTAAAATTTGCAATTTAGTTATAGGTTCCAAGTTGTTAACAAGTTCTAAGGATTTTTAGAAAATTCATTTTTTTTAAATCTCTTGAAAAAAGGTTATTGAATTCAGCCCATGATGAAGTGAAAGTGGATTCATGGACTGAATTCAGTTCTTTGTTAAAGTTTTAAAAAGTTCCAAGTTTGGTTTTAAGGTTGATTTCATCAAAAGGGTTTTTCAAAAGACCTTTTGACCATTTTTTTTAGATTACTGCTTAAATAAGCCAACTCATAAGCTAGCTTATGAGCTTAGCTTATTTAAGCTTGTTGTTTCTTCCTTGTTTTTGTGGTGTTATGTGCAGGTGACAAGAAAGCTACAAGCAACCTTCCATCCATTTCCTTTTTCTTTCCATTTTCAGAAGATATAAACACCCCTAGTTCTGTTGTTGAACTCCAACAGGGGTCTTCTCTACATGATACAAGCTCCATTCAACCTTGAAAAGCCCTAGTAGAAGGCACTCAGCCAGGTAGCTTAAGGCTTGAACCCTACTTGAGCAAAATCTTTGGTTTTTATGATGCTTATGTGATTTTGTGAGAACTTGTTTTTAGTGTTAGTATTTTTGCTTGTTTATGCTCCTTTTTGTTTCTTATGCATGATATGCTTGATTTAGATCAGTTAAATAGGATTTGTAAGAAATTTCTTTGATTAATCTTGGTTTTCAGAAATTAAGGGTGTGTTTGGGACTGCTATGTTATAGGATTTGGTGTTACAAATGCATGATTATATCAGTTGAAATATACCCCATTTAGGTTTAAGTAGGTGTTGTTGTGATAAGTAGTAAGTTGGTAGTGTAAAAAGTTGAAGTTGCTTGCTTAAAATTGGTAAAACATAGCCAAAATCAGTAACTTCATTCATTCTGCCTTGTTTAGCTTGATTTTGTCCATCAATTCTTGTTGGCTGTTAGATTTGGGTAGCCTCTAGGGATAGGAGTTGATTGTGTGTTATTTGGTTGGGGTTTTGTGCTACTTTTTGGCCCTTGAATCTCACTCAAAGACCATTTGCATCAGCAACTTGTCATCACAGCCCCCTAGTGCATTTACAGTAACTGATCTTGCCCATTATTGTGTGATTTTTGTATTGTGCTTGTTTGTTTTTCATTTTTTATTGACTCCCCACACTTCCATGAGTGTGGGGGTGCCTTTGTTTCCATAAAACTCCAAGAAACAAGCAAATCTAAGCATCAAAGGTCCACAGACCCGTTTTTTGTTAAGTCAGTGGGAACAAGGTTCCCACTGCTAGTATAATTGTTCCCCCTGCTTAGCTAAAAGACAGAAACACAAAAAAGGTCACTATCAGATTCTAAAAATTTTGTCTTTTGTGGACTTAATTAGGTTTTAGGACTCCATTCTTTTTTCAATATTTTTCTTTTTTAATTCTAAATTTTTCAGTTTAATTAATTTTTATTCTACTGTTCATCTGATAATTTTTAGGTTTTATTGCCTTTTTAATTACTTTTATTTATTTCTGATTTTGTCTTTTAGTGTAGAAAACTTATATTTTTCAGATTTAAAATTTTTCCTAGACTTAGAATATTAATTTAAGATTTTTAGTTTTAAAATTAGTTACTGTTCACTTTTTAATTATTTTTTATAATTAAATTAAGTTAATTAGGGTTTAATTAATAAATAGTTTTGTCTTTTAGTGAAAATTTTTACTTTTTTAAAACTTTTTCAATTTTCTACTGTTCATTAGGGTAATTTAGGATTTTTAAAATTGTTAAATTAATTTTGGCATTATTTTATTATTTTCTAGGATTATTTTAATTTAAAAATACTTTTTAGTCATTTAAAAATAGAAAAATAGTTTTTAAAATTTAAGAAAAATACTTTTTAGTCATTAAATAATATAAGTTAGTTATTAGTTCAATAAATTAATATTTTGGGCATTTTGTTAATTATATTTAATTTTTGGGCTTTAATTAGCATTAAAAATTGAATATTTAAATAATAAAAGGTTTTAAAATATATTTGTTGGATTTTTATTCTTATTTATATTATTTAAGACTTAGTTTAATATTTTAATTAATTTTTAGGTTTTATTTTTTTATTTCGTCACGTTTTACGTATTTACGTTCGCGTTTTACGTTAATTCGTCATAGTTTAAACGTAGTCGTAGCTCGTCTTTTATTTTTCTCTCTTGAAACCAAAAAACGTCACTAATCCAAACATTGTTATTTTACATAATTGGCACACATAATACACACCTCCGTCGAGAACGAACCCGCATTTATTCGGTTTTACGTTTTTCCTAAAGCGTATAACTTAATACTTGCCACTCATACGCGTTTTTCCTAAAACGTGTACGAAAAACCTACATCAATTTTTGGCGCCGCTGCCGGGGATGTGTTTGTGTGCCATTATTATTAGTATCGTGTTTGTGTGAGTAGTGCGTTTTAGCTTTTCATTTTTTTGAAAAGCGTGAATATCGTACATACTCATTTTTGTTATTTTTCTCTATTATATTATAATATCCAAATAAATCGTGTTTAATTTTCCTAAATTAAACACAAATCAATCTTTTACTATATTGTAGATATATTGGTTTTCGTTTTTTCTTGTGAATATTATTATTACTATATTGTACTACGTAAGAACAAATAAATATACAAGTACTCCAAATACGTGAGAAATCACAACCTTGATTCGGGATTTCATCACTCGATCATTGTATTCGAATCCAAAGCAAAAGTTTAAAGGCAAAATAGATAAATACTTTCGTGAGGCTTAATTTCAATTAACACAAACTATAAGGTGGGTATAAGGCGGTTGTATTTCACGACCTAAAGGAAAAAGGCTCTTAAGTGCTTCGCGCCGCCTCGTTTCCTCCGCTTGCTTGTGCGTGTTTTGAGAAAGAGGGCTAATCGAGGGTTTGCCGCCCAAGTATTATCTACGTATATTATATTTGCTTGTGTTTTCAAGATTAAACCCTCTTGAACGTTTTGGTGTTCCACCAACGTTCTAAAGTCATCGAGAACGTTCACTCCACGTGATCATTTTCATTCTTTAAGGCTCCTTTAATCGAGAAGATCGATTCGAGGGGAGATTTGTAGATTTTTGTCTACGTAATACATTCAAAAATCCAAAAAAATTAAAAAACCAATCAAAAACCAAAAAAATTGAAAAAAACAAAAAGCCGCAAAAAGAATCTTCTTTGCTACCACCCATTCTACGCTTAGTGCATGCGCACTCGATCGAAGGATTATTCCAATTCTAGTGAAGCTTCGAATCGACGCAATCGTAATCGAAGGAATCGACGACGTAGACGAGAATTAGAAACCGACGTTCCTAATATCGTTGTTGAAGAGACCGTAGAGGAGATGGCCGACAATCGTTCTATGATGGAATTGCTCCAAGCGCCCACCGAGGGTTATGGAGACGCGATCGTAATTCCCGCTATCGAGGCGGAGAATTTTGAGATCAAGAGCGGAATGCTTTCGTTGATCCAAGCTACGAAGTTTCGAGGTCGTGAAGCCGATAATCCTCACGACCATATTCGGAATTTTGATCGTCTTTTGGCCACGAGCAAGTTTAAGAACGTCGACACCGATGTCGTCAAGCTTATGCTTTTTCCGTACTCGCTCGATGGTGCCGCCAAGGATTGGTACGAGAAAGAGCCACCTAATTCCATTACTACGTGGAAGGATCTCGTTTCCAAGTTCGTTAATTATTTTTTCCCACCGTCTAAGACAACGTTTTTCAAAAACGAGATTACAAAATTTGAGCAAAAACCGAATGAATCTTTTAGAGACGCGTGGGATCGCTTTAAGGAATTGCTTAGGCAATGTCCTCACCATGGTTTTTCCGAGTTGCACCAAATCGATACGTTTTACAACGGTCTTAATTTTCACGAACAAGACTCGTTGAATTCCGCCGCCGGTGGCAACTTTTTGTGTAAGACTCCGAGAGAAGCTTTGATAATTATCGAGAACCGGATCCAAGGTTTACCAACTCCGCAATGCACCGAGTGTTGCCAATGTCGCCAATGTTAGTAGTTCTAACCGCGACATTGAGAGAGTTGATGCAAAAGTCGACAAGCTTACGAATGTGTTCACGTCTTATCTCATTGAGATGCAAAAGAAAGACGCTCCCGCTACGGTGAAAGCGGTTGAGGTTTCGTGTACGTTTTGTGGTGGACCTCATAATTATTACGAGTGTGCGGCTACGGATGGCCAAACGTCGAATGTGAGTGCGTTAAATGGAAACAACAATTTTTCAAATCAAAATAACGCCGGTCCATCACAACAAGGCAATTATAACCAAGGCAACAATTTTCAAAACCGAAACAATTTTCAAGGAAACAATCAACAAGGAAATTTTTCGAATCAAAATCAAGGAGGTTATAATCAAGGTCGTAATATAACTTGGCAAAATCGAGACAACAATCAAGGAAATAATTTTTCAAATGGGAATCAAAACAATTTTCAAAGAAGTAATCAAAACCAAGGGAACTTTAATTCTAATCAAAATAGTTCGTCAAACGATTTTCAAAATTACATGAAAACGAATGAGGCTAATATGAGACGATTAGAGGGAGAAATTGGTACTTTGAAAAACGACTTTACAAATACTTTGAAATTGCAAAACACGAAGATTGAGCAAGGGCAAATTGATATAAAAAAGATGTTTTCGGCTATAATGAACAAAGCCTCGGGTTCGTCATCAAGTTCGTTACCTAGTGACACCGTTGCTAATCCGAAAGAACAATGTAAAGCCGCCTCGTCTCGTGAGAAAGGTCGTGTGATTACCCCTAACCTTGAAGGATTCCGTGTTGTTTATCCCTCTCAACCCTCGACTTCTAAGACGTCTTCTTGTTCTAAAGTCGATGGGGTGAACGTGGCGACCAAGGAAAAGAGTGCACACCCTCGTGTACCTCAAATTCCGTCCACGGTTCAAAAAGAGAGCTTTGTCGACCTTACGAAAGTAACCCTTGAAGAAACTTGTGCTTCGATCCTTCTTAAAAAACCCAAAAGGCGTATGCCGAGAAAGGAAAAGGATCCGGGCCAATTTCTATTACCTTGTGATTTTTCCGAGATTGAGGGATGTTTAGCCCTTGCCGATTTAGGTGCTAGCATCAATCTCATGCCTCATTCTCTTTAGAAATTGATGAGATTGCCTTCGCTTACCCCCACGAACATGACAATCGAGCTTGCAAATTGTACACCTTTAATACCAATTGGAATAGCCGAGGATGTCTATGTTAGGATTGGAAAGTTTGTTTTTCCCGCGGATTTCGTTATATCCGATTACGAGTGTGACCCTAAATGTCCCATTATTTTAGGCCGACCATTCTTATCAACGGCTAGAACCGTAATCGACGTTCACGAGGGGAGACTTACTATGAGATATGGGGATGAGAAAATAGACTTTTTCGCTAGAAAATCCCAAGGGTTTAATGAGAATGAAAAAACCGAGGTTTCAAAACCTAATGATTCA
Source organism: Glebionis coronaria (assembly GCA_025667525.1). NCBI lineage: Eukaryota > Viridiplantae > Streptophyta > Magnoliopsida > Asterales > Asteraceae > Glebionis > Glebionis coronaria. The sequence goes on along the minus strand of CM046880.1, from coordinate 335,308,048 downwards.
AATTCTAATGATTTCAAAATGTTTACTTTAGCGGAAAGAATGAAGCTTGATGCATGTTTTGAAAGAATTAAGAAAAACGGTTTTAAAGATGATGATTTTAATGATAAAGAATACGTGTACCTAATTCAAAAGGGTATGTGTAAATTCATGGATGAAAACTCACTTTGGGATGTTTTTAGCGAAACAAGTGAAACACCAATTCCGAAGGGTGACGTTAATGCCATCACGACAATGACCAAAATGGATTCGTCTTCACCACCTTCGAAGGACCATGACTTTGAGGCTTCAACTTCTAACTCCATCGAAGTGCCTCCTTTGCCTAGCCCAACACCCGTTGAGGCTAAAGGGTTTATCGACATCGATCCTCTCGTCTTAGAAAAGTCACCTAAGCATAGCCCTAGTGCTTGTAAGTCCATGGTTGTGAGTGCTCACATCGACTCTTTCTTTGACGATGACGATGGCGATTTTGCCGAGCTTGATCACGTACTTCGACATCCACATGCTATTTTTGATTCTCCTAAGAAGAAACATGTGAAGTACGATGATTATGAGTTTGATCCCGAGATTGAGGAAATCATTGAACGAGAGCTAGCTCTTATGCCTTCACTTCCACCTACAAGTGAGGTCGACCTTTCCAAGATCGAGGATGAACTAAATGAGTTGGAATGTCTTATTTTTGATAACGAACCAACTCATGTGACCACTAAAAATCCCATTCTCGAGGAGTTACGTAATCAACACTCCTCATTTGAGAATGACGTTTACCACATTCGTGAGGATCTAACTTATCAACGATCCCCACAAAAGAATGATGGTTTCGTGCTTGATCGTGATCTTTTCGAGAGAGTTTCTAAGATACTCAAGGAGGGGAATGACAAACCTTGGTTTGACAAGCCTATCTTTGATGAAGAAATCGATGAGATCGACGTTCATGAGGATGACGAGTATGTAGACCCCGAGGGGGCGGTGTTCTTTATTGACAAACGTTTTGAGAACTTATATAATCCGCCACCCCCTCCCACCAATGACTTAAATGTGAGGATTTTTAGCGCGACTAATTTTGAATTTGACACGCCAAATATTTTCGACATTATTCAATCGGGTTTTCATAAAGAGTTTAAAAACGATGAAAAAGGAAAAGATTTTAAAAATGTTTTAAAAGATTTTTCTACATGTTTAACTCCGTCATCACATCGTGTTATGAGTGCTACCACCTCGTCTACTCCTTTTGACGATGGTTGGTGTGGATTTAGTGTGGGGGAAGCCCCAAATGTTCCCTCCCATTTCTCCACCGAGGACGAGATTTACGATCCCAGAATTGCTTGTAAAGGGAAATCTCGGTCTTCCACCGATGCAATAAATGGAAATCGTATCTATTTGCTTGGTGTGAGTCTACCTCGAGTAGCTCATATGTTTGACTTACCATTTGCCCCACCTTTCTACTTCTTATCTCTTTTCTTCTACCTCTTTGGGGTTTGCGTTGGAGTGGCGTTGTTTCGTCTTTCATCCGAAAACGAAGACGCTATCTTTGACCCCGGTATACGTTTATCGGGTTTTTAAAGTACTCCATGTACTTTTGGGCATTGTTTATCATGTAAGCCCCACCAAAAATGACCAAACCAAGATTATCCCTAAATGATCACATTTATGGGGATCCGAGTCGAGCTTTTGACTCGGTTATCAAAAACAAGGTGCCTCGTGGGGGATTCTCATGCTTATCATTGTAAATATTATCGCTTTCTTAGTTAATGTAACAAGGGGACTTGTGCTCTTCCTACCTTTGTTCCGTAGTTGTTTGTGATTGTGATTCATTAGGTTCATCGTCATCATTGAAGCCTCTCGTGTTCATTTTACGTAGCACTCGAGCTTCGATCGTTGCCTTTGGAGATTCCGATATCCGATGATATCCTTTTATGTTCTAACGATTATCTTATTAGCATAATTCATAAACGGCTTTTAGGTTATTTGTTTTACCCTTTCCATGCTCGAGATTAAGCATTCGACTTCGTCTCTAGTATGGGGGTGTTTACACCCCTAGACTCGAAACATTGAGGACAATGTTTAGTTTTAGTATGGGGGGGTGAGTAGATACTTCACCTTGCTTACGTCAACACGCTATCCAATATTCATCTTTTTGTTATCGTTTTGTTGCAAATAAGGCTAAAAATGGCCAAATTTTAAAATTTTTCGTATTTTTCATAAGTGTTTAAGACACGAATGTAGGTTTTCCGATGGTGAGAACGAGAGTAATTTTTGACTCGACCGTGCGTGTTGAGCACTTAGCTCGATTCCTTAACTTTTTTAGGCTAAGTCTCTTAAATGAGGACGAGAAATGATAGAGTTATTTATAAGTCTCGTAATCGTCACGATCTTATGCGTAGTAATTATTAGCTTATTCTCCCAACGCTTTTGCATAAATAATTGTTAATAAATATTGATTTGACGGTTTAGTCACTATTGTTGGGTTTCTAGTTTGTTTTGGTAGCTTCCATGTAATTAAATTGGGAAAACATTAAGGTATCGCCAGCGTCACGGTTTTGAAGTATTGGCACCCGAATAATCAAAAGCTTCACCTAATAATAAGATTTCAAGTGCTCACCTAAATTAAGCAAAAATTTGAAGCTCACAAGGCCGAAAAATCTATGCCCAAATTGAAAGTGAATCAAGCCTTAATCTTCGAAGCTTTAAAGATCCAAAATTCGCTTTAGCGTGAGGATATACGTCTTTGGCTAATAAAACCACCGATGAGGCGGATAATAAAAGGCAAGGCAAGACCGAAGTCATAATAAAAGCTTCATGGCGAAGTTGAATAAAAGATGGAGGTAAACCAAAGATAATAAGGCCCTTCCGTTAGGGGCGTATAAAAGTCTTGGTAATAAGTCTCATGTTCAAAACCATTATAAAACCGTGTTTATCGATCCTTCTTGTTGACTTAATTTTTTGACATCGTTGTCTATTGGGATGAATTATTGATTTGATGATTTTGGTTACACCGTTAAGTTTCTATTTTTAGACTTAATCTCTATTCACGCATAAGTCGATGATGTATCCTCGTGATCATTAAGACAAAAATAAAATATAAGAGATACCAAGTAGGAATAAGGGAGTTTAGGTTCGTAATTAACACTCATGAGATGTGTTCGTGTTGCTAACTTATAATAACAATGATCTCGCCACACGCTTAGCATGGAATTGGGTGAAAATCGAGGACGACGAAATTATTTCTAACGAAGCATTCACGTGTTCTTGTTCTATGATCCTAAAAGTCACGTTCTCGTGATGAAAATATTACATTATGTCTAAAACACGTGTAGCAGTTTATTTAAATTTATGTCTTGAATAAATGTCATCATAAAATGAATTTTGGAAGTGCTATGATACTTAATTCTAGCATTGCGTGGGGACACGGCAATGGTTTAGTATGGGGGAGTGATGAGACTGTATTTATACATAGTCTCATCGTCCAAATCAGGCTTAAAATACTTAAAATATCATCAAAACACCCATATATGTGCCTATGTTTGTTCATTGTGTATTTAAGGTATGGATATCGTAAATTCACCAAAAGATCAAAGGAATCAAGCAAAAACGAACACGGGAAACGAAGTCGCACAAAGAACCGGGCCCAAATATGAATTTTGCAAAAATGCCCTTGAAGTTTGAAGATTGTACAAGTTTGGTCCCTCAACTTTGAAAACTTGTCACAAATGACCCTCCAAGAATCAATTGTACAAGATTGGTCCTTAAAGATTGAAGAAATGTCAAGATTAGCCCTTGGAATTTGATAAAATTGCATTATTAGTCCTTGCCTAAGGTTTATTAAACAAAAGGACTGAAAGTGTAATTTGTCTAAAGATATTAACAAAGGGAATATGCTAAATGAACTGCCAAACTTGATATGCAAATATTGGGAGAGTCTAAGGATGGTTTTTGCCAAAAACGTAACCCATACCCATTCCCTACCCAGTCTGAGCCCACCATAAGCCCAATCAAAACCCCCAATACCCGAAATCCGAGCCCAAGTCAACACCACAGTCAACCTAGCTTAATATTTTAATTCGTTTTCAAAACGAATTATTAATATTAATTTGGGCGCTAAACACACACTGTAGCAATTTACCCCTAATCTCCCCAGATTATGAACACAAGAACCCTAATTGGGAAATCACAATTCACTTAATCCCCAAACCCCATAATATCCAGAAACCTAATTGATACCCACCTAAACAAATCCCACTCACCTTTTAACTCACCCGTGACCTCCAGTAGGCCCCCCCATCCTCCCCTGTTTGTTCAAAAATGGCAAAAATGGAATATTACAGCAATCAAACGGCTCACAGCCATTCCTTGGTCCCTAAGGGTTGTAAAAGAACGATCAAGATCATTGTACCAGCTGTCAATCACATGGGAGCTCTTGACCCAAATTTCTTGAAGACTTCAAAGGGCATATTCGGGAATCATAGCAACTAGGGTTTTTCATGTTCTAGTATCTTCTTAGCTAGCTATAAAAGGAGCACCAACATGTGGTTTGCCCTTTTGTTCCAGTTTTTGTAAATTTTAAGATTATTAATGAAAATGAAACTTTTAAGTTTTGCAAATTACTGAGTTCCATCTTCTTTTAAATGCTTTCTTTAGTGTAACCTTTACTTAAAATTTGCAATTTAGTTATAGGTTCCAAGTTGTTAACAAGTTCTAAGGATTTTCAGAAAATTCATTTTTTTTAAATCTCTTGAAAAAAGGTTATTGAATTCAGCCCATGATGAAGTGAAAGTGGATTCATGGACTGAATTCAGTTCTTTGTTAAAGTTTTAAAAAGTTCCAAGTTTGGTTTTAAGGTTGATTTCATCAAAAGGGTTTTTCAAAAGACCTTTTGACCATTTTTTTTAGATTACTGCTTAAATAAGCCAACTCATAAGCTAGCTTATGAGCTTAGCTTATTTAAGCTTGTTGTTTCTTCCTTGTTTTTGTGGTGTTATGTGCAGGTGACAAGAAAGCTACAAGCAACCTTCCATCCATTTCCTTTTTCTTTCCATTTTCAGAAGATATAAACACCCCTAGTTCTGTTGTTGAACTCCAACAGGGGTCTTCTCTACATGATACAAGCTCCATTCAACCTTGAAAAGCCCTAGTAGAAGGCACTCAGCCAGGTAGCTTAAGGCTTGAACCCTACTTGAGCAAAATCTTTGGTTTTTATGATGCTTATGTGATTTTGTGAGAACTTGTTTTTAGTGTTAGTATTTTTGCTTGTTTATGCTCCTTTTTGTTTCTTATGCATGATATGCTTGATTTACATCAGTTAAATAGGATTTGTAAGAAATTTCTTTGATTAATCTTGGTTTTCAGAAATTAAGGGTGTGTTTGGGACTGCTATGTTATAGGATTTGGTGTTACAAATGCATGATTATATCAGTTGAAATATACCCCATTTAGGTTTAAGTAGGTGTTGTTGTGATAAGTAGTAAGTTGGTAGTGTAAAAAGTTGAAGTTGCTTGCTTAAAATTGGTAAAACATAGCCAAAATCAGTAACTTCATTCATTCTGCCTTGTTTAGCTTGATTTTGTCCATCAATTCTTGTTGGCTGTTAGATTTGGGTAGCCTCTAGGGATAGGAGTTGATTGTGTGTTATTTGGTTGGGGTTTTGTGCTACTTTTTGGCCCTTGAATCTCACTCAAAGACCATTTGCATCAGCAACTTGTCATCACAGCCCCCTAGTGCATTTACAGTAACTGATCTTGCCCATTATTGTGTGATTTTTGTATTGTGCTTGTTTGTTTTTCATTTTTTATTGACTCCCCACACTTCCATGAGTGTGGGGGTGCCTTTGTTTCCATAAAACTCCAAGAAACAAGCAAATCTAAGCATCAAAGGTCCACAGACCCGTTTTTTGTTAAGTCAGTGGGAACAAGGTTCCCACTGCTAGTATAATTGTTCCCCCTGCTTAGCTAAAAGACAGAAACACAAAAAAGGTCACTATCAGATTCTAAAAATTTTGTCTTTTGTGGACTTAATTAGGTTTTAGGACTCCATTCTTTTTTCAATATTTTTCTTTTTTAATTCTAAATTTTTCAGTTTAATTAATTTTTATTCTACTGTTCATCTGATAATTTTTAGGTTTTATTGCCTTTTTAATTACTTTTATTTATTTCTGATTTTGTCTTTTAGTGTAGAAAACTTATATTTTTCAGATTTAAAATTTTTCCTAGACTTAGAATATTAATTTAAGATTTTTAGTTTTAAAATTAGTTACTGTTCACTTTTTAATTATTTTTTATAATTAAATTAAGTTAATTAGGGTTTAATTAATAAATAGTTTTGTCTTTTAGTGAAAATTTTTACTTTTTTTAAACTTTTTCAATTTTCTACTGTTCATTAGGGTAATTTAGGATTTTTAAAATTGTTAAATTAATTTTGGCATTATTTTATTATTTTCTAGGATTATTTTAATTTAAAAATACTTTTTAGTCATTTAAAAATAGAAAAATAGTTTTTAAAATTTAAGAAAAATACTTTTTAGTCATTAAATAATATAAGTTAGTTATTAGTTCAATAAATTAATATTTTGGGCATTTTGTTAATTATATTTAATTTTTGGGCTTTAATTAGCATTAAAAATTGAATATTTAATTAATAAAAGGTTTTAAAATATATTTGTTGGATTTTTATTCTTATTTATATTATTTAAGACTTAGTTTAATATTTTAATTAATTTTTAGGTTTTATTTTTTTATTTCGTCACGTTTTACGTATTTACGTTCGCGTTTTACGTTAATTCGTCATAGTTTAAACGTAGTCGTAGCTCGTCTTTTATTTTTCTCTCTTGAAACCAAAAAACGTCACTAATCCAAACATTGTTATTTTACATAATTGGCACACATAATACACACCTCCGTCGAGAACGAACCCGCATTTATTCGGTTTTACGTTTTTCCTAAAGCGTATAACTTAATACTTGCCACTCATACGCGTTTTTCCTAAAACGTGTACGAAAAACCTACATCAGTCGCCGATGATAAACTTATCCTCATTAACGAGAAATTAAATTTTCTCGGACACGAGCTAACATTAAAAATTATTCAAAGATTTTAAGCTCGTGTAAATGGCGTATAATCATATTTCAGATTATGCCCCGGACTTCAAAGAAAGGAAAGTTTATCGCCGATGATAAACTTATCCTTACAACGAGAAATTAATTTTTCTCGGGCATGAGCTAATATTAAAAACATTCGAAGTTTTTAAGCTCATGCACAAAGACTTACAGTTAAATATCAGACTGTAACTCGGACCTTAAATTTAGGAAAGCTTATCTTTCATGATAACTTTTCCTCGTAACGACAAATTAATTTTTCTCGGTCATGAGCTTGTATTAAAACATTCCAAGTTTTAAGCTCATAAAGTAAAGTGTATCTTTTAAATAAGAGAACTTTTCTTCTCAACGAGAAATTCATCTTTCTCGGTCATGAGCTTTACGTTAAAACATTCAAAGTTTTTCAAGATCATGAAAACGACTTCTAAGTAAATGTCAACTTAGGACTCATTCTTCAGTTAAAAGGAAAGTTTATCGCCGATGGTAACTTATCCTTAACAACGAGAAGTTTACAACTTCTCGGACTTGAGCTCGTTTAGTAAGATATTCAACATCTTAAGCTCAAGTAATTGGTTTTCAAAACAATGAACACAATTTTTCGAGAATTTCTCAAAAGGTTTTTCTAAATCTTTCAAAATTATGTGTTCAAAAAATGTTTTGATAAAAAGAGCATGTCTTCTGGAATCGATAATATTTACGATACTAGAAATGTCATTTAATAATGACACGGGGTTGTAAATAAAGTTCGAGCAGAAGTTCAAATGTTTTTAAAACATTCTAAATTATGGCTTGCTATTACTTCAGATAGTAACCCGATTTTCATACTCAAGTCAAGCATTTCACCGGAAAGCTTTGACTTAACAACGGGAATTAACTTTCTCGGGCATGGTTTACTTTATAACCATGTAAGGGATTGTGTTTACGTAATAACACAATCTAACACGATTATATGTACGTGTCAGTGCATTTATTTGTTAAAAAAGAGAAATCTTGTTTTTATGAAGTTATCATCTCCACCAACCGTAGCAATTTACAATTGATATCTACATACTCGACGATGCGACTACTCAAACGCAACTACAACTCTTTCAATAGAACACGGGTCAACAATTGAGGGGGAGCAATTGTCCAGCATTCAAAATCTTTGATGCTAAAAGTACCAAGTTCACATATTGGTGTCAAGACAACGATATCAATCATACACATGGAGTCAAGAGATAACTTCAGACGTGACGAGGCGACCAACATTCGTGAACAAGAACCATGTGATTCTTTCATATGATGGTGTCCATCATTCAGGTCCAACCTCGTAAATTGCTAATCTTGTGAATACATTATCATATATGATCTTTGCACGTGATAAGTACCTTACGCTTGTGTTTAAAAGGTATTTATTTTACGTTTCAAGTACACCCTCATTCATTTGAGGGAGAGCTTGTGAAAATCACGAAGATAATTGGATTCACATTTTTCTTCCCAAATTTTCTTAAAATGCTATTAAATCAGTTGATATTAAAAACATCGATTAGGTTAATATTTTTAATATGGGGGAGAAAATGTGATTTAATATGGGAAATGATTAATCATAAATGGTTTGACTTAACGGGATATCTCATCCCGACATGTGCGAAACATTTTCGAATATCATGGCATATGTTAAAGGGGAGCAAAATGGATTTGGATAAAAAATGGATTTCATGGTGACATAAACTTACCCAAAACATCTCTATTCACGACGGTGAAGATTGTGGTGACATAAGGATGGTAGGATAGGTTAAAGTCCAATGATTCCTCTAGAACCGGAGGAATCTTCCCAAGGACATTCCATAGCTAGAAATAGTAGTCCTTAGGAAATATGGAGAAAGATTGTGAATGTAGCTTAATGCCGACCAAGTACTTAAGTTAGCACTAGAACAATCACAACAAGGTGCTAGTTATGACGTATTGGTAAGCATTGAAGGGGTTGAAGAATGAAAAAGAATTGTAATGATAAAGGGTCTAAAGAAAGAAGCCCTCCTTACAACCTTAGGCAGAAACCGAGTCAATACATATGCTATTGAGATCAGTTTTAATGATGCTTGATATTGAAGATAAGACGTCATGGACCCAGTGATGCAATGCACAACCCATCCCAGCTAACTCAGATATCTCTCAAAAGGTATTTGTTTTAATCACACGGAGACAACGCATTATCTATTGATTTATTCACTCCGAATAAATTGGTATTGAAATGGTGGTACTCCTCTCCAGCCTCTGATCACTAAAATCCAAAATGTACGATCGAGTCTAGAGCCATTTAAGATTATCAAATATCTCATTAGGACACACTTTCATAATTCTTTGCTTCTTCACACACTATGAAAAGCAAGAAAGATCTTAAGAGTCCTACGCAAAATCTTCATGATCTTGCCTGAACATCCGAGTAATACGCAAGTATTTACAATGAAGATAGAAATCCTTCTTGAGCGAATATCAAAAAGCTCATGGTAGGTGACTTGTGCGATTCTTTATGAATCAAACTTGTGATAACTAGAAAGAAACAGTGGCTTAATTCTTAACTGAACTTAAACATGTTCCAGGCCTCTACGCAATATCTTAGTGATCTTGCCAGAACACTCAGAGTGATACTTTAGTGTTCACAGTGATGAGTGGAAATCCTTCTAGTGTTAACCTCAAACAGCACTTGGTAGGTAACTTGCAAGATTCTATATGAATCAAGCTCGTGACAACTGGAAAGCAACGATGGTGCGGTTCTTAATTGAATTTCACTTGTTCTAGGAACATGAATTGACGGCTTCAAATCATGCGGATATTATTATCCAAATGATTCACTCTTTATGTTCGCAGTCAGCTTTGGACGGTCGAATAAAGAGAACGGGTTTACCCGCAAAATCTTGTCAAGGAGGTTCTTAATTGAAACTACCTGCCACAAGTACGATATTTTATATCGTCCAACGGTCTTCACCGACCGGAGGTAAAATGCTACCAAATTAGAATGAAATGTTCAAAGCCATTTCATCCGTGTATATGTTTTGTTGCTAACTGTCTTATGCAGCGTAACAAGAAGGTGGCATTGCGGTGTACTATCCGAAAAGAAGTCCTCGCATGCTTATACTTTATGAACTTAACGTCAACAAATTCAAGAAACCCTAAAAGTCAAGTCTTCCATAGTATCAAACTCTGAAGCTTTTAAGAATTTATAAAAGTATAAGTATGTAGAACATGAAGTCACGAGGAGGCAAATTTCACAAGTGATGAATGCACAAGGTCAAGAAAGGAAACATGCTCAAGACTAAAGTCAAAGATCTCATCAGCATATTCACAAGAACAAGATCAAAGACTCAAGCATAGTATGCTAGGTTTAAGATTTTGTAAAATGGTGTGACCTCCCTTAGGGGGAGATTGTTAGAAATACGTTTTCCAAGGAAAGTCTCGGTCACATCATTGTTAGCATAGATCACGAGCTATAGAATATTTAGGAAATTATAACTTGGAGTGACCTCCCTTAGGGGGAGATTGTTGGAAATAGGTTTTTATGTATTTAGAAAGGATCGGTCACTCCAGTGATATATTCAGGTATTGGGCTCGTGATCCAATATATAATCAATATAGTCCATATAGCCCACATGTAAGGTGGGCTATATATACCCCCTCCTAGCATGTTAGGAGAGGTTGCTCATTTGTTCATTTCACTTTTCATTAGTCACATCTTTTATTCTCTCCTTCTCTCCTTTCCCTCTCTAGCTTTCTCTCTCTAGTTCTTCCTTCTCCATCCTTCTATTTAGATAAATCAAACACTTGCACAATCCTAAGAAACTAAGGACCTACACATGGTACCCGCACAATGCACCGACGATACCCGGTGACTATTTTATTTGCAACCAAATTAATATTAAAGTATAATAAATTTGAATTAAATAACTAAAACCACTAAAAATGAAAAAAAAAAACAAATTTATAAATATATCAAAATGGATGTTGAATTAAAGAAAAAAATATTTAGAAAATATAGTGAAATTAGAATATGAAAAAACTAAATAGATTAAAAGAATATATAATTTTAAAAAAAATAATTCTTTAATAAGTTGTTAGAAAATTTTAAACTTACAAAATAGATGGATGATCAAGATTACAAGGTTTGGAGTTAAGCTTGGATTAAAAATAATCTAATGGTTGAGTTTTGATGCGTGTTCCACAAGTCTTATATTTATTTTACAAGGATTTACCAAACGAGGGATTAGAACACACGCACGGGCAAGTATACCCTTTCGTGTATAGTATAGTTTGTAGTAATAAGCCAAGATCGTTCGCAAGGACTTAGTTTTGTTTTGATAACCAAAGTAGTAATCAAATATTATAACCAAACGTTTTGAAATGATCTTGAAATAATATGATAACGAATATGACTCAAACTCTATAGAAATCACCCAATTCATGATGAGCTCACGAATCATGATATGTCTGACACCTAAGTGTCTAGACTTACCATTGTACATTTGGGTATAAGCCTTAGCTAAAGTAGTTGCACTATCACAACAGATAGATATGGGTGCCATAGGTTTGACCCACAATGGAATCTCAAGAAGCAAGTTTCTTAACCATTCAGCTTCTTTACCAGCAGCTGCTAGAGCCACAAACTCAGATTCCATTGTTGAACCAGTAATGAAAGTTTGCTTCTTGGATGCCCAAGAAATTGCACCACCACCAAGACGAAATACCCAGCCACTTGTGGATGAATTATACTCAGTATTGCTGATCCAACTTGCATCAATGTAACCTTCCAACACTGAAGGATATCTAGTATATGAAAAACTATAATCCATAGTTCCTTTCAAGCACTTCAGTACCCTCTGAATAGGTTGCCAATTCTGAGTACTAGGATTACTAGTGTACCTACTCAGTTTCCCCACTGTGAATGCTATATTAGGCCTTGTACTAGTCATGGCATACATCAAGCAACCAATCACCCTAGAATACTCAAGCTAGGAGACATCTTGACCATTGTTAGGCATTAGTTTCTCACTTGTATCCGTAGGTGTACTCACTGGAGTACAATCAAAGTGATTGAATTTCTTCAGGACCTTCTTAATATAATGAGACTAAGAAATTACAATACCATCACTTTCATGTTTAATCCTTATGCCAATGATAACATCAGCATTCCCTATGTCTTTCATAGAGAACCTTGATGACAAAAACTCTTTAGTTAAACCAACCTGAACTTGGTCAGTACCAAAGATTAACATGTCATCAACATATAGGAAAATGATGACTCCTTTACCAGATTCATCAGTTTAGCTATATACACATTTTTCAGCTTGGTTAAGTAAATAACCATTACACAAAACTAATTCATCAAATTTTTTATGCCATTGCTTAGGTGCCTGCTACAGTCCATATAAGGACTTAATTAATTTACACACCGTACCTTTATGACCAGGCATGATGAAATCTTGAGGCTGGTTCATATAAACCTCCTCATCCAAATCACCATTCAAGAATGCTGTCTTCAGATCCATCTGGTGAATAATTAGATTGTGAATACTTGCCAAGGCAATCAACATTTTTATGGTACTTATGCTTGCTACAGGAGCATAAGTATCAAAGTAGTCTATCCCTGACTTTTGCCTAAAGCCTTGAATGACTAACCTTGCTTTGAACTTTTTAATAGTTTCATCTACCTTAATCTTTCTTTTGAAAATCCATTTGCATCCAAGCGGATTGCAACCTGGAGGTAGATCAACCAACACCCAAGTGTTGCTGCCCATGATGGAGTTTATCTCGTCATTGTTTGCTTCTTTCCAAAAAGCAACATCTTGGGACTTCATTGCTTCATCAAATGTTATGGGATAATCCTCAACATTAAAGCAATAGTAGTATTAGTCAGAGACCTCATTCCTTGTCCTTTCAACTAAGTATAGTTGAAACTCAGACCCAAAATTCCTTAGAGTCATATGCCTTATGCTTCTTTTAAGCTCAGGCTCAGGTTGTTGAACCACAAACTCATCATTGACCCTTTCAGGTTCCACTGAAGCACCAATGTCCTCAGCTCCAGTAGGAGTCCTAAGGCGTGGTCTAGGGGCTGATGAATCTAGTCTCATCAAAGTTAGCATCTCTTGATTCAATGATTGAGTTTATTGAAACTAAATCATTAGGTTCAATAACATACAACCCATAAGCCTTGGAATACCCAGCATATCCAACAAAGATGCATTCAATACCTCTTTCACCCAAGGTTTTTATCTGTGGATCAAGGTGTCTTACAACAGCCCTACAACCCCAAACTTTGAGATAGTTCAAATTTGATTTCCTTTTAGTCCAGAGTTCATAAGAGTTAATTTTGTTCCTTTTATTGGGAACCCTATTTAATAAATAGCAAGTTGTTAACATATCTTCACCTCAAAACCCTTGACTTAGTCCTGAATAGGATGACATGGAGTTAACCATCTCTTTTAGTACTCTATTTTTATTTTTTGATATACCATTTTGTTGTGGGGTATAGGGGCAATTGTTTCATGGATTATTCCAACAGACTGAAAGGACAATGTGTCCATGTACTCACCTCCCCTATCAGTCCTAAATCTTTTGATTTCGAATCCTTGTTGTAATTCAACTTAGTTTTAAATACTTTAAACTTATCTAATGCTTCATCCTTAGTATGCAACAAGTAGACATAACAGATGTAAAACCCGCCTTTAAAATCCTTGAACATTAAATACACGCAATCTCAGACTTTATTAAAACGTTACGTAAGATATTATTTATTATAGTATTATGTAATTATTTATTCAGAAAAATAAATAATACAAGTTCGAGATAACACGAGAAAATTAATAATACGTACACGCACGTAAATTATTAAAACACGAAAGTAAAATATGAACGCACGTCATGAACCTTAGAACATGTCACGAGATTTAATAAAGTCGAAAACGAAAAACATATATTGGAAGGGAGTGTTGGACAGCTACAATGAGAAACAAACAAGAAAGCCCAAACGCCCGGCCCATGTACCAATTTAACATGTCAGGAGTAATTTTCTTCATTCTATCACATTTAAAAAAAAAACTATGAAAACCCTAGTAGGTGTTCTATGTTGGCCGCCAATTGACAAGCAAAAAGAGAACGGTTGGTGTTCTTATTTAGCCGTCGACAGCAAGCAAAAAGGGAACGATTGGTGTTCTTGTTTAGCCGTCGACAACAAGCAAAAAGGGAACGATTGGTGTTCTTGCTTAACCGTCGGCAGCAAGTAAAAAGGGAACGATTGGTGTTCTTGTTTAGCCGTCGGCAGCAAGCAAAAAGGGAACGATTGGTGTTCTTGTTTAGCCGTCAGCAGCAAGCAAAAAGGGAACAGTTGGTGTTCTTATTTAGCCGGCAACAAGCAAAAAAGGAACGGAGATTCGTGTTTTAATCCTTAAATCGTCATGCATTGGTAATTATTTAAAGACCTTTAATCTTTTATTGATTTCTTGATTCACGAATTGATTTATTAAACATATGAACACTTGGTTATAAAAGATTAAATCATGGAATTAAAGGGGGTTTTAGGATTTTGATGTTTTGATTAGTTCGATCGAGATGAATATCTCGGTAGGCTCGGGGAGGTTTTGACTTGGGACTTTCGGGTACACGTACTTTAAGAAATAAGAAGAAATGTTTAACTAATATTAAATCATTTTGCCAATTAAGTTTGTATATCTTATTTATCCAGGTTATAAATGTTACTTTAATTTAATTAGTATATTAAATTAATGATGATTTAAGTAGTTTATTAATGAAAACGTATAATTTTATTTAAATGATCTAATTCTCATGGAAACTATTTTGGAAACTTTCTATTTTAGGAAACATTCTATTTCTAGAAACTTTCTATTTTTAGCAGGTTAATTATAATAGTAAAATAATACGAGAATACATGTTATACACTAATCAGTAATACTTAAGAACAGTCAGAGTTGTTAGACAATATACGAAACAGTAAAGCAATACAAGAACATATAAATCAAGTTAAGAAACAGTAAGAATCAGTAAAAGTAAACAGTAATCAGACAACTCATTCGCTTCCTTTAATCATGTAGCTCACGTGAAGTCAGAGTAGGAGTTTCGTCTGTTCGTCTTTAGTTAGTTACTGGACACAAGGTATGGATTTCCCATCCTTCAGTATGGACTTTCCTTTCCTATGCATGATTAGGATTTCTCGTCTACAGCCAAATATTTTCCCCAGTATATGTTATAAACTTTACATGAATTACCATGATAACTATATTAAATTACCTGAGCTTTATATACATGCATGACCAGTTATTACTAGTTACGGAGGTACCGTAACCAGACACTTGAGGCACCGGTGTCATGACTCTTCTGCGGGGGAGTGATTTCTCGTAGCATCCCTTTTATTTTAGCTTGGCCATTTATTAGTATTATCAGCGGGGCGTATGGATGCATCCTAGGTTATCAGTTACAGCTTATCAGGTTAATGTGGTGTATGTTTTACATCCTTCACAATGGAGTTGATCCCTCCATCCAGCACATCAGTTAGAGGTCAACCTTCTACAGCATGACGAGGTCATCCCTCTATGTATTCATGCAGACGTTGTTATAGCACATGACCTATATAAGCTCTTGGCACTTAAAATATGGTAAATGCATGTTTTCAGATTTAACAGATAATAATTCAGCCTTACTAATTATAAATCAGACTTATCAGAACATACACTGTTTTCCGCTGCTCTTTACTTATCAGTCTTATAGCTTTAGTATTTTTTATCTGTTTCATTCCAGTACATTCTTATCATGCTTTATATCCGTTCAATGGGCGTTATGCTCAGCCGTAGTTTTCCTTTCACGATCTAAACGACAGGTACACAGAGACGCTCTTAGGATTCTGAGAGAGTATGTGCATCAGACAGGAGCTTTCCAGACTTCTTGACTTTATGCACATCATACATTACTTTGCTTATTTGGACATTGTTTAGTCCTTTCTTTCAGTACTTAGTCATTTATATTTGAGCTTATGTTTGGACTACCGATGTTTGATTTCGGTATTTCCATTATGGTCGGTTAATGTTTTTAAGACATTTGCCTTGCATGCTTTGATGACACGTTATAAATACACGTAACGGTCCATTTTTCCAAGTGGGATGTTACAGTTATGGTATCAGAGCAACTCTTGAGTCGTTCGGGATGGTGGGGCATACCTCATCGAGGATGATGAGTCCCGAAGGGGGGGTGATTGTGACACCCTAGGCAAATCCCACATCGGCTGTGTCCAGGAGAGATCCATGGTTCATAAGATAACAGTCTCCTTCTCATGACATAACGCGTTTTGTGGTCTACTGCAAGTGGGGCTCTCAGGAACTGGCAGTTAAGCGTGCTCATGTCAGAGTAATACTAGGTTAGGTGACCAGTCGGGAAGTACTTACAAGAGGGCCACAAAGCAAAGTCGTGAGTCTATGGGCAAAGCGGACAATATTGTAGTTTGAGTAGACAGGATGTTACAAGTGGTATCAGAGCCCAAGGTTTCGACCTGTTGGCTCTAAATTTGACCCGTGACTAGTGGGTAGTCACCAGGAACTTCCTATATTTTGGCGTTTGTTATCTTCCATGTTTCTCATGCATTTATCAGTCAATTTTCTTAAAATTTTGAATAAGTAAAAGGTTGGTACAGGATTGGTCATATTTAGTCATATGTGCTTTTCAGTCGAATTTTGTTTTGGTGAACCGAACCATAGGCGTTCACTTTTTCTCATTCAGATTTTTTTTGGTGAACTGACCCATAGGCGTTTACCCTTACTCATGTCAGATTCATGCTTTTTCAGTCGAATGTTGTTTTGTGAACCGACCCATAGGCGTTCACCTTTGCTCATGTCACGATGTTTCATTGAAGTTGACAAGTATGGTTTGGACTACAGCCAACCATATTTAGTCCCATATTGTAAATTTCTATGCATGACAGTTCTCATAAAATTTTGACAAGTATAGATCGAACCAGAATCGCCCTAACTTGTCACATACTTTCGCCTTCGAATTTTGTGGATTTAACCATTGCTATCCACACCACTTGATGTTAAACCTCAGTTGATTATACTTTTATGTTCGTTGTAACAATCAAGTTTTCATACTATCTCGTTGATGTCGTTTTCGTGCTGATTAAGTTTCATGTCTCCTTATGAAGATTATGTTTTCAGCAAGGTGATGATGTTTTCATGCTAAAACACGGAGGGATTACAGTAATTCCTGTTTTCAATCATGGTTGGTCTTCATAAATCATGTCTTCATGCTAACCATTGTTGAAACTTCGTTTAAATCATATTTTGATCTCTCCACCCGGCATCAAGTCTACGCAGAAATTGCTAGGCTATCATGTTACTTATTTCAGTTCGGTTTACTAACCGTTTAAATCAATTTATTTCCCTTTGATCATGCCAGACGATGGACACAAGTATTGATCATCTCATAAAATTTCCATAGGTGCCATGTACAATATTTCATGTGTACTCCATGTGCAATATCTAGGGTGTACACGTACAGTATTCCATGTGTACTTCATGTATAGTATTCTAGGTGTACTCCATGTACCTTACTCCATGAGTTTTGTTAATCGATCCCCAATCACCTCAGGCGTTTTCCCATTGGTCGATATTCTACAGATGCTAATGCTACTCATAAGTTGGAGATTTTACAAGATACTGATGCTACTCATACTTCGGAGACTTTACAAGATGCGGATGCTGCTCATATCTTGGAGATTCTGCAAGATGCTGATGCTGTTCATAATATGAAGATTTTACCGAGCAAGGACGGAAACCATAGATTTGAAATTCCAGACAATAATATACTTCAACCATCAGACTCTACCATTTAACTTCCATGTCTTTACCTCCTCAGTTAGATGTCACACGTCACTCAGTTATTCTTTCAGTCGGAAGAGTGGGAACCGGTACCCAGCCGGCCACTCAAAAAAATAGTTACATGAACCACGGTCAGAATGAAAACCGTCATAGAACTGATAGACAAGGAGGTAGTGATAACCACTTTACTTAAAATTAATCAGTCAGTAACCATCAGAACTTCGGAACGGACGTGACCAGAAATACAGAGGTCAACAGTCTAACTGGTCCGCAAATCCTAACAGTAACCAAAATTTTTCACCTTGTTTAGACCCACCTACTAAAACACATGTCAAGACATCAGTCAAGACACGGGTCTCTAGTATACTTTTGAAAGACACCTGTCAGGACACCAGTCACGATACATGTCATACGAACATCTTCTCAAGGCACGAGTCAAGACTCATAACTCCAGTATGTTTTCTAAACCGGACCCTCAGTAATTCAGTGTACCCTCCAAAGGGGGTAATACAAGGTTTTCCGTCGTATAAAATAAATTTCGTTGTTCCAGTCTTTTCGAATTGATTACTAGTTGAAAGTGAGACTCAGTCGTTCTTGGTGGAAAAATAAAATGGTGTGATTATCTATTTTAAACTAAAAGTAAAAATCAAAAATGAAAATGTCGTTGAGTAAAAATTAAAGCTTTAAAAATTAGACTAAAAATATAAACTTAAAATAAGTGACGAAAGATTAAAACTTTAAAAAGTAAATTTTGAGAACTAAATAAAAATGTAAACTTTAAAATAAATCTATGATAAAAACAATTTAAACTAAAATTTAAGAAAAGTGGCGGGAAAAAAAAGATTTGAAAATAACTTGGAAAACCAATACAGAAATTAAGTCTAAAAATGAAAAGCTAGGTTTAGTTCGGAATTCAAGGTTACATACACAGTCGGAATCTGTGATCATGACTTACTTCAGAATACCAATCATCACCTTAGTTCGTAATAGTGCTACTCGACCTAACTCGCAATAACTGGGAACTTGACCTAATTCGGGAAACGATATTCTACACACAATTCAGGAAACGCGGTGATGGATCTAATTCGGAATCACCTTCTCAACGTAGTTTGGAATCTGTGTGAACCACCTAATTCGGAATAATCGTTTAGGACTTAACTCGGAATCAAGCAATTAGGAACCTAGTTCGGAATGTCATGTTTTTGAAGTAGATCGGAATCCGGTCTTGGATGTAACTCGGAAAACTGAAAAGAGACCTAATTCGGGAAACTGAATTTCTGACACAACTCGGAATAAGAGAAATGAAGGCAATTCGGAATCAAAATGAACCACCTAGTTCGGAATATACATTAAGGATATAGTTCGGAATGTTGATACCACATGTAATTCGGGAAATCAGACTAACACATAATTCGGGAAATGGGAAATTGAACCTAGTCCGGATTAACTGAATACTGGACCTAGTTAGGGAAACTAGGGTTTTAAGAAATTCTAAACTATAACAAAAATAAGCAAAATGAAAATTAAGCTAAATCCAAATAAGCACTTATCTAAAAACCTAACCAAATCAATTTTAAGAAAAAGCAATTAAGCTAAAATTTAAAAACTTTTAAAAACACTTAATAAGCAAAAATTTAAAATCAACTTTTTAATAAAAATATTAAACTACCAAAATCAACTTATTTTAAAAACTAATAAACATAAAAAAAATAAGCAATAAGCACCTTAATCTAAAAACTCTAAACACACCAACTCAATAAGCACAATCAAATAAGCAAAACAATCACATCATCAACAAAATTAAACCAACTACATGATTAATTAAGCAAAAATAATAGATTATTAAGAAAGGTAGAATGAGAGTTATAAAATAAACTTGATTGTATTAAAGATTAATATCAAAGATTACAAGATTAAGAAAGGTTTGATAAGCTTGAAAGAAAACTAGAGAGAAGAAAATTAAACACACTTAAAAATAAAACTAGAAAAATTAACTAATAAACTAACTAACACCCTCATAATGACACATTTGGAGGGTATATATAGGAGGTGGGGAGGCTAAGTGTTGATGCTTCCTTCTTTCTTCCTTCACGTCTCGACTCGATTTAAATTCTTTGTCTTTCTCGACGTCGTCTCGGGATTTGTCGATATAAATTGAACTCGTCTTATAATTTTCTTCTTTAATTAGACTTGGTTCTTCGACTTCATTAAACTTCCGTCTTTAGACTTTTTCTTCGATAAATCTTTAGAATAGGCCTTGGACTTCCGTTATTTTTGCACTCTTGATCTTTTGACGTCGTCTTTTCTCGTTTTCTTCGATAAAAGCCCGTGATAGCCCGTGTTTTCTCCCTTTTTCATATTTTTTATCCCGAAACACAATAAAAACACAAACCACGCATAATTCTGATGTTTACGACATAACATACACGTTTTGGTCTTGTTATTATTGGAAATAAGTGGTAAAAGGATAAGTGTTTTCACACTTATTAAATCCCCTACACTTGACCATTGCAATGCCCTCATGCAATGCATTAATTTCAAAGCACAGATTACATTTCTCATCATAAGTAACCCACCTTGGCCTTTATTAAATACTAAACATTAAGGAAACTTAAAAAGATAGAAATATATACAAAACAAGTAAAGAAATCAAAGACTTACATTGTGGTTTTGGCAGTCATGAATGTTTATCATCCTCAAGTTTCACGTTCCCCAAACCAAGCTTATAAACGAGAGCATTGTTATTATAAGTTAGCAAACTAACACAAACTCATGTGGCCTAATTATTCACTTAGACTCCCTTATTCCTAGGTGTATCTCTTATATTTTATGATTGTCTTGAATGATCACGAGGATTCATTGTTTGACTTATTTCGATAGTTAATTTAGGCTGAAAATAAAGTGGGACGATTTAATCAATAGTTAGCTAAAGGACAAAATCTTTTAAAACTGCTTCTCGGGACCTCTTAAAGTTCATATCTTGGCATAACTCGCTTCACGATTTGAGACCTTTCTCGGACCGATATTTGGTAGCGACTTCATACTTCTAATCTTGAGAGACGTTCTTGAAATTATGGTCTTCTCTTCATAATAGGAATTTCTTCACTTGAAGTTTTTGAGAGATTCTTCATACTTGGACCACGACTTCTTCATTTTTCTCCAATCTTTATTTTGGACTTTGATATACAACGATCCGCCTCCTTTTAGGACTTGGATCTATTTATCCTCATACCTTGCTAGGGTCTTTTCGGATAGACTTCTCCATGATCTTTTAGGGAGTTTTTGCTTTTCGTCGTGTGTCTCGATCCTTCATATTGATTTTTGATAAATGAATCTTCACATCACTTTATCTTTAGCAACAAAATGTAGCCCTCATGCCTTGTTAGGGCCTTTTCGGACTCTCCAATCTTCGCATCCCACTTTAATAAGTTATGCCTTGGCTATGAACTCTAATTAATACCGAGCAACTTTTAAACGATCTTGGGCTAGAAGCTAAGTAACTTTTCAAATCGTACAACCTTATTTATTGCAATTAAATTTATTAGCAAGCGATGGGAGAATAAGCTCATAATTAACTCACATAAATTCATGAAAGAATACCAAACTTATAATTGACTCTATCATCTCTCGTTCGCCACAATTTAAAATCTCAAGGAATGAGACTCGTGGATGCTTAGCCAATTAAATCAAAGTTTTGGGTTTTCAAGTCATCTATTGGATCTTGCAACTTCTTAGACTTTTTCAAGTTTAGAATTTGTATTTTAAAGTTCCCTTGATAAACGACTTTCTAGGATCAATTATAGGAACTTGCGAAAAGTTCTTGTTCTTAACCCGTGAGAGTTAAGACTTTCGCGTTTTAAAGTTCCCTATATAAAAGCCTAGTAAAACTTGACTTAAACACGTTAAGGATACTAGCTAGAGTAAACTTGGATAAGTAAACTCGGGTTGAGTCAAAAGATTCACAACGTTGAAAAATTAACACCACTTTATTCAAAATTTATTCTAGCAAAGAAAGTAAATAACAATAACAAATGAAAATACTACAAGTCCAAAATAGATTAAAAATTTTGAAAAATGTCGAAAAATCAAATTTTCCGGTTAAAATGAGGACAAATTCATGGAAAAGCCCACTTACTTCGATAGAAGTCCCCATACACTTGATATAAACATTGTCCTCAATGTTTAAGCATGTGGGAGTAAACACCCCTACACTTAGGACATTGTGCATGTTGGTTAAATCTTGCTAAGGGAAGGACAACTATAGTGATTTCAATGTGAACATATAAGATATGAAATATTGAATCACGACAGTTTAGGATAGAACCGGGAAGACGGGTGCACAGGATCACGGTCGTCAAATTTCATCAAAAGTGGATCTTTGAAGCTTTAATCCCTGCGCATCAGAAGAAACAAGACAACAAACACCTACGGGGCTCCCCCTACACTTATTATGAAAACGGTAAAGGATAGATCAACGGGTTGCCTCCCGAGAAGCGCTTGTTTTTGTTAACCGAGTCACGAGCCTGACTCGACCCAGAAATAATTCAAGGGAAACGTAGTGAGGGATGGAATCATCTCATGAGAGATGTCCTCACCAAAGTACATCTTCACACGCTGGCCATTCGCTTTAAAATTCGGCCCATTTGGTTGAGAAAGTTCAATGGTGCCGTAAGGGAAGACTTTGGCGACGGTGAATGGACCAGACCAACGGCTCTTCAGCTTGCCCGAGAAGATCTTCAACCGAGAGTTAAAGAGTAAAACTTGATCACCGATGTGAAATTCTCGGTTCTTAATCCTTGCATCATGAATGATCTTGGTTTTCTCCTTGTAGATCAATGAATTCTCATAAGCTTCATTCCTTAGTTCATTTAGCTCGTTGAGTTGAATCTTCCAAAGATCACCGGCTTTGTTGATATCAAAATCGGCCCACTTCAAGGCCCAGTACGCCTTATGCTCCAACTCAATAGGGAGGTGGCATGCCTTCCCGTACACAAGATGATATGGATTGCAACCAATAGGTTTCTTATATGCGACGGAAAGCCTACAAAGCATCATCTAACTTATCGGCCCACGAGGCACGATGCTCTCCCATAGTTCGCTCTAAAATCCTCTTCAATCCACGGTTAGATATCTTGGCTTGACCATTTGTTTGGGGATGATAAGCGGTGGAAAAACGGTGATTGACACCATACTTAGCCATGATTCTAGCAAATTGATCATTGCAAAAATGAGTCCCGCGGTCACTGATGATAGCACGAGGAACACCGAATCGAGCAAAAAGTTGTTTCAAAAAGTTCACAACCACCCTCGCATCGTTCGTAGGGAGAGCCTTTGCTTCAACCCATTTAGATACGTAGTCAACGGCTACGAGGATGTACTTGTTCCCTTTGGATGATGGAAATGGCCCCATAAAGTCGATACCCCATACGTCAAAGATTTCACATTCTTGTATGAAATTTTGAGGCATCTCATCTTTATGTGTGATCTTGCCTTGTCTTTGGCAAGCATCACAATGTTTAACCATTTCATGCGCGTCATGATAAATGGAGGACCAATAGAATCCAGAGTCGAAAACTTTCTTCGCGGTGTAATTAGGACCAAAGTGACCACCGGTGGGTCCTTTATGGCAAGCTTCAAGGATTAATAAAGCTGTCGGCCCATCAACACACTGATGAATGACAAGATCCGCACATTGTTTGAAAAGGTGAGGTTCGTCCCAAAAAATAGTGCTTAATGTATTTAAAGAACTTTTTCTTTTGTTGGGACGTTAACCCTTCCTTGAGAATTTTACCCGCCAAATAGTTTGCAATGTCCGCAAACCATGAGGTTTCATCAAGATTGGAGTTAATAGACATCAAGGCCTCAAGGGGAAAATAGTCATTAATCTCTTGATTTGGGAGCTCCCCTTGATAAGGATCCTCGAGTCTACTAATATGATCCGCGGCTAGGTTTTCTGCTCCCTTTTTATCACGAATTTCAATTTTGAATTCTTGAAGGAGTAAAACCCAACGAAGAAGTCTTGGCTTGGAATCTTGTTTTTTTAACAAGTACTTCAACGCGGAATGATCGGTATAAACAATGGTGGTGGAAAGGACAAGATAGGGGCGGAATTTTTCAAAAGCATACACTACAGCTAAAAGATCTTTTTCGGTAGTGGTATAATGAAATTGAGCCCCCGTCATTGTCTTGTTAGCATAATGGATTGTTTGGAAGTGTTTGTTCACTCTTTGTCCCAAAACCGCTCCAATAGCAAAGTCGCTAGCATCACACATCAATTCAAAAGGTAACTCCCAATTAGGGGTAACCAAGACAGGTTCATTAGTTAGTTTATCCTTAAGAAGATTGAAAGATTCAATACACTCTTTAGAAAAGCTAAAAGGAGTATCTTTTTCCAAGAGGCGGGTCATCGGGCGAACGATCTTAGAAAAATCTTGAATGAAACGACGATAGAAGCCCGCATGACCAAGGAAACTTCTCACACCCTTCACGGTTGAAGGTGGAGGTAATTTAGCAATCACTTCAACTTTAGCACGGTCAACTTCAAGACCGGCTTTGGAGATTTTATGACCAAGAACAATACCTTCTATTACCATGAAATGACATTTTTCCCAATTAAGAACGAAACGAGTGTCTTCACACCGTTTGAGCATACGTTCTAAATTGGCAAGGAAAGTACAGAAAGAATCACCATAGACCGAGAAATAATCCATAAAGACTTCCATAGTTTCTTCAACCATGTCATGGAAAATAGCCATCATACACCTTTGGAAAGTCCCAGGAGCATTGCATAAGCCGAAAGGCATTCGTTTGTTAGCAAATGTTCCATAAGGACAAGTGAATGTGGTTTTCTCTTGGTCTTTAGGATCGATGGGAATTTGAAAATACCCGGAGAAACCATCTAAGAAGCAATAATATTCATTACCCGCTAAATGCTCGAGCATTTGATCCATGAAAGGGAGAGGGAAATGATCCTTGCGAGTGGCATCATTGAGCTTGCGATAGTCTATGCAAACTCGCCAACCCGTGACAAGTCGATTAGGAATCAACTCGTTGTTTTCATTGGGAACAACGGTTATTCCGCCTTTCTTAGGCACACAATGGACGGGACTAACCCATGGTGAATCCGAAATAGGGTAAATCATTCCAGCATCTAGAAGTTTGATAACCTCTTTCTTGATGACGTCATGAATTCTAGGATTAACCCTTCTTTGGCTTTGGATTGCGGGTTTAAAGTCATCTTCCCTTAGAATTTTATGAGTACAAAAGTTCAGATCAATTCCGCGGATATCGGAAATTTTCCAAGCAACTGCTTTCTTATGATTCTTCAGCACATCGATAAGTCGAGATTTTTCTTCTTCTTTCAAGTCCTTTGCGATGATGACGGGTAACTTCTTATTGTCTTCAAGGAAAACGTATTCGAGATGAGACGGTAAATCCTTAAGCTCTAAATCCGGAGGATTGTCGATGGAAGGCATAGTCAAATTCGGATCATCGATAGAGATTTCCTTAGGAGACGGTGGAGAAATATGGTCCTCATTGAGAAGTTTCTCAATGGTACGAATGTCTTCATCCCAATCGGAGGGAGAATCGTCATATAGTAAGTCCACATCCCCTAAAGTTGCTTCAAATTCTTTCAAAAGGAAATCACTTTCTCCAAATGGAGTTAGTGAGGGAGAAATAGAGGCAACGGTCTCAACAATGGGTAGAGAAGAAGAACCACTTTTACAAGCGTCTTTGAAATGCTCTTCACAAGCCTCATCAAGAACGTTAATGAAATTAACGCTCTCGTTTTTATAAGGTTGCTTAGAAAGTTTACCCATGTTGAAGACGATTTTATCGTCACCAACTCTCATGATTAATTCGCCCACGGCTACATCAATGAGAGTGCGACCGGTCCTCAAGAATGGACGTCCAACGATTAATGGAACACGGGGATCCATCTCGTAGTCAACGACAACAAAATCCGCTGGAAAAGTGAATTTGTTGACACCGACGAAGACATCTTCGGCTATCCCCACCGGATAAGCAACCGTACGATTAGCTATTTCTAATATCATTCGTGTGGGGACTAGCTCGGGTAGAGATAATTGTTTCCAAACACTTAATGGCATTAAGTTTATACTAGCACCTAGATCGGCTAGGGCCATACAATTCTCTACCCCGGGGAAGTTGCAAAGAATGAGAAAACGACCCGGATCACCAAGTTTAGTTGGTAATTTCCTTAAGAGCGTTGCGGAGCAATTCTCATTAAGTTGGGTCTGAGCGATATCAAGAAGCTTTTCTTTGTCACTGAGGAGACCTGTAAACATTTTAGCATATTTCGGCATGTGAGCGAGAGCCTCAGCAAAGGAGATGTTGAAATTCAGTTGTTTAAACATTTTAAGAAAGTTAGAAACCTGAATATCATCCTTGTTGTTCAACTTCTCTTTCCTCAACCTTGAGGGATAAGGTATATTGGGTTGAGATGAAGGTTTTGGAATGGAATTCTCACTCACATCCTTGGGTGGTGGAGGGGTGGAAGTAGAAGGTGGAGGAATTGGAGAAGGGGACTCGTTTTCCTTTGTCACAATCACCGGTGTAGGTGTAGGAATCTCGGGTTCCTTTAAACCTTTGCCACTTCGGGTGGTGATTGCAGTCATCTCCCCTCTTGGATTAGCAACGGTGTTACTCGGAAGAGAACCCGAACCAGAGGCTTGATTACTTGGGAAGAAACTAGCCATCATATCCCTTATGTCATTCGTTTGACTGCTCAAAGAGTTTCGCATATCGGCTCGAAGATCATTCCCTTGTTTCGCCATATCTCCTTTCAAGTTGATGATTTGTCGCTGAAGATTTTGCACCAGTGCGTCATTAGTCCTCATGTAAGTTTCAACCTCGTGATTAAATGCGGTGGGTTAGTTGGGAGGAATAGCATGGTTGGCAGGTGGTTGATAAGCGGGTTTTTGGTAAACTTGGTTGTTTCCTTGAGGTAGATATGGGTTTCTTTGGGTTTGATATTGATTGGGAGCTCGAGTTTGGTTTTGATTGTTGCGATTGAGGTTGTTTTGGTTTTGAGGTGGAAAACCGGGTGGTGAAAGGAAGTTGTTTGAACGATAATTGAGCAAATTGCGGTCACCTTGAGGACGTGCTTGATAGCCTCCCGTAGAAAAGTTACCGTTAGCGGCATACACATTTTCCGGATTGTCGTGAGTTGAAGGACAATCGGTGTATGAATGAGATCCCGCGCATATTTCACATGACTGACTCAAAGCATTAACTTGCGCATTGTTGTGTTTGGCATTGTTAGCGGTTTGTAAAGCAAGTGCTTCAACAATCGAAGTAAGCTTATCAATTCTCTTGTCGGCGTCACTAGTACTAGCACTAGCCACATTAGCCCGAACACTCTTAGTTTGCACTCTAGACTTTTTCTTACCACGCGTCATTAGAAGACTTAACCAAAATGTTACCCCCGAGGCACTATTTAGTGAATCTTGGTCATTCATGCTTAAACCATTGTAAAAAGTATTAATTTGATGCACTTTTGTAAAACCATGTTGTGGACACTTTCTTAAAAGTTCCTTAAAACGGTCCCAAGATTCACTAAATGTCTCACCGTACTTTTGTTTAAAGTTAATGATTTCATTCCGCAAAGCGGTAGTACGTGAGGGTGGGAAAAAGTAGTTGATGAATTTGGTCTCTAAATCTGACCACGTAAGAATACTTTGTGGTGGTTCCTTATCAAGCCAATGCTGGGCTTGTCCCTATAAGGAGAAAGGAAAAAGTTGCAAGCGAATTACCTCTTGTGAAACCCCATTATACTTGACCGTATTAGTGAGTTGAAGGAACCTTTTGACATGGTCATGAGGATCATCAAGTGTACGCCTCAATAATGGTTGAGCAGAGACCATTTGAATGAAGCCGGATTTGAGCTCAGAGTTGTTGGCTCCAATCTCGGGTATAACAATAGCATCGGTTTTGTCCTCTACTTGAGATTGTAAAAGCTCGATCATGGGTTGATTGTCCATGGCGACAATAGGTTGAGTTTCGACTTCGGCTTGAGTTGCTTTCTTTTTACGAGCTCGGGTACGCATACACACCTACAAAAGGAAAAGAAAGATAGACAAGAAATATTTTTGGTTTTTTATGTTTTTCTATTTTTTTTGGATTTTTGAAATTTTTTGACACGAAAAATAACGTTCAAAAGTGAACGGATCCCAAAATCCAACGAGTCTCTCACAATAAACCGTTAATCTTCACGAAAAGAGCCGGCAGCGACGCCATTTAATACAAGGTTTTCTCTCGTATAAAATAAATTTCGTTGTTCTAGTCTTTTCGAATTGATTACTAGTTGAACGTGCGACTCATACGTTCTTGGTTGAAAAATAAAATGGTGTGATTATCTATTTTAAACTAAAAGTCAAAATAGAAAATGAAAATGTCGTTGAGTAAAAATTAAAGCTTTAAAAATTAGACTAAAAATTTAAACTTAAAATAAGTGACGAAACATTAAAACTTTAAAAAGTAAATTTTGAAAACTTAATAAAAATGTAAACTTTAAAATAAATCTAAGATAAAAACAATTCAAACTAAAATTTAAGAAAAGTGGCGGGAAAAATAAAGATTTGAAAATAATTTGGAAAACCAATACATAAATTAAGTCTGAAAATGAAAAGCTGGGTTTAGTTCGGAATTCAAGGTTACATACACAGTTCGGAATCCGTGACCATGACTTACTTCGGAATACCAATCATCACCTTAGTTCGGAATAATGCTACTCGACCTAACTCGAAATAACTGGGAACTAGATCTAATTCGGGAAACGATATTCTACACACAATTCGGGAAACGTGGTGATGGATCTAATTCGGAATCACCTTCCCAACGTAGTTCGGAATCTGTGTGAACCACCTAATTCGGAATAATCGTTTAGGACTTAACTCGGAATCAAGCAATTAGGAACCTAGTTCGGAATGTCATGTTTTTGAAGTAGTTCGGAATCCGGTCTTGGATGTAACTCGGAAAACTGAATAGAGACCTAATTCGGGAAACTGAATTTCTGACACAACTCGGAATAAGAGAAATGAAGGTAATTCATAATCGAAATGAACCACCTAGTTCGGAATATACATTAAGGATATAGTTCGGAATGTTGATACCACATGTAATTCGGGAAATCAGACTAACACATAATTCGGGAAATGGGAAACTGAACCTAGTTCGGATTAACTGAATACTGGACCTAGTTAGGGAAACTAGGGTTTTAAGAAATTCCGAACTATAACAAAAATAACCAAAATGAAAATTAAGCTAAATCCAAATAAGCACTTATCTAAAAACTTAACCAAATTAATTTTAAGAAAAAGCAATTATGCTAAAATTTAAAAACTTTTAAAAACACTTAATAAGCAAAAATTTACAATCAACTTTTTAATAAAAATATTAAACTACCAAAATCAACTTATTTTAAAAACTAATAAACATAAAAAAATAAGCAAAAAGCACCTTAATCTAAAAACTCTAAACACACCAATTCAATAAGCACAATCAAATAAGCAAAACAATCACATCATCAACAAATTAAACCAACTACATGATTAATTAAGCAAAAATAATAGATTATTAAGAGAGGTAGAATGAGAATTATGAAATAAACTTGATTGTATTAAAGATTAATATCAAAGATTACAAGATTAAGAAAGGTTTGATAAGCTTGAAAAAAAAACTAGAGAGAAGAAAACCAAACACACTTAAAAATAAAACTAGAAAAATTAACTAATAAACTAACTAACACCCTCCAAATGACACATTAGGAGGGTATATATAGGAGGTGGGGAGGCTAAGTGTTGATGCTTCCTTTTTTCTTCCTTCACGTCTCGACTCGATTTAAATTCTTTGTCTTTCTTGACGTCGTCTCGGGATTTGTCGATATAAATTGAACTCGTCTTATAATTTTCTTCTTTAATTAGACTTGGTTCTTCGACTTCATTAAACTTCCGTCTTTAGACTTTTTCTTCGATAAATCTTCAAAATAGGCCTTGAACTTCCGTTCTTTTTGCACTCTTGATCTTTTGACTTCGTCTTTTCTCGTTTTCTTCGATAAAAGCCCGTGATAGCCCGTGTTTTCTCCTTTTTTCATATTTTTATCCTGAAACACAATAAAAACACAAACCACGCATAATTCCGACTTTTACGATATAAAATACACCTTTTGGTCTTGTTATTATTGGAAAATAAGTGGTAAAAGGATAAGTGTTTTCACACTTATTAGGGGGTATACCGTTCTGTTATGCCACGCATTAATCAGACCATTAAAAATCCAGTTACCACCACTGGAGTAGTGTCCAGGTTAGACACGCAGTGTTTGTTCTGTGAGGTTACAGACGATATAAATTTAGTGAAATCTACCATGTTTACTTCACGTATTCATATGCCAGCTTCATCTTAAATCATGTATAACCTACCTCCATAAGAGACTTCATTCATGTGTACAAGGTTTTTTTCCTTTCAGTTGACGGCAGGGTCCTTCTTACTAAATCTTGATTAGATTCATTGTTTCCTGCGAGAAAAATTAGTATAAATTGTTTCTGCTTGACAAGCTCGTGACTTATTATTCCATAGTTGCGAAGACTTTCTAGCTACCAGTTTTGACTAACTTCCGAAGTTCCTTAAATCCAAGATCAACAGATTATTACAGAGTTTCCACATGTAATTCAAGAAGGGTTTCCAGAAATTCCTTCCTAACCACGAGATGAAGCTTAACATCAAGCTTGTTTCAAGGACAGAACCTGTTTTCAAAACTCCTTATCACAGGGCTTCAGCTGAGTTAAAGGAGTTACAGTATTAGATGCAAGAGTTCTGGAACGAGGCTTTATTCGCCGAGTGCACCACCATGAGGTGCACCGTTTCTGTCTGTCAGGAAGAAGGTCGGTAACATGAGATCCTGTATCGACCACCGTAAATTTGACAAGATCACCATTCATAACCAATATTCATTCCACGTATAGAAGGTTTATCTGATCTGTTACAAAGTCTTAAAAAATTTTCCAAAAACATTTAACGATCATGCTACCATTAGTGATGAGAGACAAAACAGGACATTTCCAAGACTGATTTTGCACACGTTATGGTCTCTCTAAAATTTTGATTTATGCTTCTAAGCTCCCAAATGCTCCAACTATATTACGAAATTTATGAATCAAATTTTCCATGAAATATTAGACATGTTCGCCAGTATATTCATCGATAACATCCTCTCTCTGCTAAATTCTAGAGAAGACATGAGAATCATCTTTTCATGATCCTACAGATTCTCTGATAGAATAAAATTATATACGCAGCTTTCCAGAGGCGAGTTCTAGTTAAACAGGGTGCATTTTAGAAGAAAGAAATTTTAGAAATACTGCAAAGGTGGAGGCCATCATCAGTTGGTCAAGACCAACGTCTGTGACTGAAGTACGAAGTTCTAGAATTCAATTGGCTACTACCGCAGAGGTTGCTGACAATTCTCAGGATTAGCTCTAATATGACTAAGCTTACGCATAAAGGAGAGAACCTACACTAAATTATGTAGTCCAGAAGATGCTACGCTAGGAGAGGTCTAATTTACCGAAACTCATAGTTCTTCCATGACTATTCATCCAAATTCTACAAAAATGTACCATAATTCCTGGCAGGATTTTGATAGAAGCAGTAAAACACATTGATGCATCTATGTTCATATCTAGATGCCTGATATGCCAGCAAGTTCAAGATAAAACGCTGACATGCTAGTGAGTTATTACAACCATTAAAATTTCTGAACAGAAATGAGACGAGATTCCATGGAGGTTGTTATCAAGTTACCACAGACTCAGAAGAAGTATGATACCATCGAAGTCATTGTCGACCATTTAACCTAGCCTACATGTTTTCTTTCATCTGAAAGGATTATGCAGTAGCAGATCTGCAGGAAATTCAGAAATAGATCGTACGATTTCAAGGTATTCCCTCAACCATCATATCGGATAGAAATACATGTTCACGATCACGTTCACCTTCACCTTCACGCCCATGTTTATGCACATCTTCAAGCTTACGTTTACTTTCACGTTTAGGTCTCACGTGCACAGTTATGATTTTGTTCCGTTCATATGTTATCCATCTTATGATTTACGTCTACGTTCGCATTCAGGACATCGTTCACGTTCAGGTTCGTGTTCCATATCACTATACACGTTCCAAGTCTTATACTGGATTTGGTTACAGAAAGCTTGAGAAACCAGACTCAAGTTTAGCATAGCTTTTCCAATACCCAGGCAGACATTTCACGTCTCAGGTCGTATCGTTTGGCATTCCTTCCTCAATCAGCATACGTTCACGATATGTCCATGTATCAAGTTCACAATATGTTTCACGTATCACATTCACGATATATTTCATGCACTGTGTTCACCATATGATCGCAAATCACGTTCACAATTGCTCACGTATCACGTTCACAATTGTTCACGTATTTCGTCCCAATATATTTTCAGTACCTTTGCTCAAGGATATAAATGTCATATTTTCATGTTATTAGTACGTATCATTTCGTGTATCCTACAGATTATATCTTATTCATTTGATCAGATTCAGAAAATCCATCTCAAGTATGGAACCAAAAACTCTTCAGCATTGTCAAGACAGGGTAATTAGGACCAAGATTTTTTTTCATTATGTCAAGATCCTTGAAGGAACCGTTCGAGCGGGAAGTCACTTGGAATGGAGGAGTCCATCCGGACTTCTCATCCGTTTTCCTTCCATAATTCAGATATGTTCTTTCAGTCATGTTACGTTCCATGTCCTCTTCAACCATGTCACGTTCCATGTTCTCTTTAGTCATGTCACGTTCATGTCCTTTCATCTTATATGTCTTCTCAGCTTTTGAGTCCTTTCAGCTTTTATAACTTCATCAACTTATTTAACCTTCATTCGAGGACACATTTTCTTTTAGAGGGAAAGAATTGTAAAAACCGCAACATTATAATGTCTTTAATTCGAGGAAAAATTATTCTTTTATAGGGGAAGAGTTATAAAACCCGCCTTTAAAATATTTGAACATTAATTACACGCAGTCTCAGACTTTATTAAAACGTTAGGTAAAATATTATTTATTATAGTATTATGTAATTATTTATTCAAAAAAATAAATAATACAAGTCAGAGATTAACACGAGAAAATTAATAATACGTACACGCACGTAAATGATTAAAATACGAAAGTAAAATATGAACGCACGTCATGAACCTTAGAACATGTCACGAGATTTAATAAAGTCAAAAACGAAAAACATATATTGGAAGGGAGTGTTAGACAGCTACAATGAGAAAGAAACAAGAAAGCCCAAAGGCCCGGCCCATGTACCAATTTAACATGTCAGGAGTAATTTTCTTCATTCTATCACATTTAAAAAAAAAACTATGAAACTCCTATTAGGTGTTCTGTGTTGGCTGCCATTTGACAAGCAAAAAGAGAAAGGTTGGTGTTCTTATTTAGCCTTTGGCAACAAGCAAAAAGGGAACGATTGGTATTCTTGTTTAGCCGTCGGTAGCAAGCAAAAAGGGAACGATTTGTGTTCTTGTTTAGCCGTCGGCATCAAGCAAAAAGGGAATGATTGGTGTTCTTGTTTAGCCGTCGACAGCAAGCAAAAAGGGAACGATTGGTGTTCTTGTTTAGCTATCGACAGCAAGCAAAAAGGGAACAATTGGTGTTCTTATTTAGCCGCCGGCAGCAAGCAAAAAGGGAACGGGGATTCGTGTTTTAATCCTTAAGTCGTCACGCATTGGTAATTATTTAAAGACCTTCATTCTTTTATTGATTTCTTGATTTACGAATTGATTTATTAAACATATGAACACTTGGTTATAAAAGATCAAATCATGGAATTAAAGGGGGGGGGGGGGTTTGTAGGGTTTTGATGTTTTTATTAGTGCGACCGAGATGAATATTCCGGTAGGCTCGGGGAGGTTTTGACTTGGGACTTTCGGGTACACGTACTTTAAGAAATAAGAAGAAATGTTTAACTAATATTAAATCATTTTGCCAATTAAGTTTGTATATCTTATTTATACATGTTATAAATGTTATTTTAATTTAATTAGTATATTAAATTAATGATGATTTAACTAGTTTATTAATTAAAACGTATGATTTTATTTAAATGATTTAATTCTCATGGAAACTATTTTGGAAACTTTCTATTTTAGGAAACTTTCTATTTTTGGAAACTTTCTATTTTTGGAGACTTTATATTTTTAGTAGGTTAATTATAACAGTAAAATAATACGAGAATACATGTTATACACTAATCAGAAATACTTAAGAACAGTCAGAGTTGTCAAACTATATACGAAACAGTCAAGCAATACAAGAACATATAAATCAAGTTAAGAAACAGTAAGAATCAGTAAAAGTAAACAGTAATCAGACAACTCATTCGTGTCCTTTAATCATGTAGCTCACGTGAAGTCATAGTAGGAGTTTTGTTTGTTCGTCTTCAGTCAGTTACTGGACACAAGGTACGGATTTCCCGTCCTTCAGTATGGACTTTCCTTTCCTTTGCATGATAAGGATTTCCCGCCTGCAGCCAAATGTTTTCCCCAGTATATGTTATAAACTTTACATGAATTGCCATGATAACTATATTAAATTTCTTGAGCTTTATATACATGCATGACTAGTTATTACTAGTTACGGAGGTACCATAACCATGACACTTGAGGCACCAGTGTCATGATGCTTTGCGGTGGAGTGATTTCTCACAGCGTCCCTTTTATTTCAGCTTGGCCATTTATCAATATTATCAGCGGGGCGTATGGATGCATCTTAGGTTATCAGTTACAGCTTATTAGGCGAATGTGTTGTGTGCTCTACATCCTTCACATTGGAGTTGATCTTTCCACCCAGCACATCAGTTAGAGGTCACCCCTCTAAAGCATGACGAGGTCACCCCTCTATGTATTCATGTAGACGTTGTTACAGCACATGACCTATATAAGCTCTTGGCACATAAAATACGGTAAATGCATGTTTTCATATTTAACAGATAATAATTCAGCCTTACTAATTATAAATCGGACTTTTCAGAACATACACAGTTTTCCGCTGCTCTTTATTTATCAGTCTTATAGCTTCAGTATTTGTTATCTGTTTCATTCCAGTACATTCTT
Organism: Glebionis coronaria; assembly: GCA_025667525.1. Classification (NCBI taxonomy): domain Eukaryota; kingdom Viridiplantae; phylum Streptophyta; class Magnoliopsida; order Asterales; family Asteraceae; genus Glebionis; species Glebionis coronaria. Next base: position 335,272,948 of record CM046880.1, on the reverse strand, counting down.
ATCATGCTTTATATCCATTCACTGGGCGTTATGCTCAGCCGTAGTTTTCCTTTCATGACCTAAACGACAGGTACACAGAGACGTTCTTGGGATTCTTAAAGAGTATGTGCATTGGATGGGAGCTATCCAGACTTCTTGATTTTATGCACATCATACATTACTTTGCTTATTTGGACATTGTTTAGTCCTTTCTTTCAATACTTAGTCATTTATGTTTGAGCTTATGTTTGAACTATCGATGTTTGATTTCGATATTTCCATTATGGTCAGTTAATGTTTGTAAGACATTTGCCTTGCATGATTTGATGACACGCCATAATTACACGTAACAGTCCACTTATCCAAATGGGGTGTTACAACAAAACCTTGAAGCATCATCAATAAATGTTACCAAGTTATTTTTATTCACTATGGATTAGCTCCAAAACGGTAGTTACACGTTTTACATCCTGAAATGGTTTCTTAGTAATTTTATGCAGTATGCAAGTCTGACACTTTTTAGTGTCCATGTCAAATCCTGAGATTAACCCATCGTTAGACATATCTTGCATCCTTTTATAGTGTACTTGGCCTAGCCTATCATGCAATGGTGATGAATCATTGAGTTTAGTGGTAGTCATCAGGACATAATCAACATTCATATTAGAATCAATATTAAGCCTGAACATTTGATTACACAAATAGCCAAAACCAATAAACACACCATGTTTAGATAAAACAAATTTATTGGATTCAGTCACTTGTTTATAACCACAATTACTCAAAACACTACTTGAAACCAAGTTCTTCCTAATATTAGGAACATGTAAAATATTAAACAAAGAAACAATCTTTCCAAAACTAAACTTAAGATCTACACAACCACGTCCATGCACTAGGGCTATTGACTCATTTCCCATGTGGAGATTAGATCCATCACTTATTGACTCATAAGTCTTGAACCAACATCTATCTTTACACACATGAACAGTTGATCCATAGTCAACCCACCACGCCACATCATCATCCTGCACAAAATAAGTTTCAGATACATATATAACATAATAAATCTGGAGAGATTCATTAAACATATTATGACCTTTTATGCCTGATCCATTGCCTTTACTGCCAATACCAACACCTTTGCAATCCCTTTTCAAGTGTCTAGGTTTCCCATATTTCCAACAAGTCGCTGAGAATTTCTTGTTAGGATTTTCGTTGGTGTTATCTTGATTTTTACGTTTACCCTTGTTGTCATTCTACTTGGAGGATTTGTTATGCTCCACCATATTGACAACAGATGAACCAACAACATTTTTACTTTTTGGCTTATAACTATCATGCACTCTGAGGGATTCCTTAATGCGTAAATGACTGTCCAACTCAACAAGAGTTAACTCCTCCTTTTTATGTTTCAAGGTGTGCTTGAAATCTTTCCAAGAAGGAGGTAGTTTGTTAATGACACAAAAAACCTGAATGGTCTCATCCATGTTTATTTTATGTTGTATAAATCTACCAAGTATTCCAAGAAGTTCATTGTATTGTTCCATGACTAGTCTTGAATCAGTCATTTTGTAATTTGTGAAATCACTCACAAGGAACTTCTTACTTGATGCATCCTCAACCATATATTTGGCTTCTAAGGATTCCTATAGTTCTTTACCAGATTCAACACTTTGGTAAATATCAAACAAAAAATCAGACATACCATTGAGAATTATACCACGGCACACATAGTCGTCATTCTCCCATTTGCTCATTTTCCTCATATCCTCCAAGGTAACATCATCACCATCATCAGGAATGCGAGTGTTCAGCACGTACACCACGCTCATGGTAGAAAGAAGAAAGTGAATCTTCTTTTGTCATCTCCTAAAATCAACCCCTTCAAACTTGTCCAGTTTGGAGAAATTAGCCACCATATGCTTCATTGCATCCGCCATTGATTATCACAAAATAATCTTCTTTGATTGTTGGGGTTTACTTTGTTCCAACAGGGTAAAGATAATCAACAACCTAATTATGTAGCAATGAATGGTTACCAGATATCACTTGAAGTCGTTTAATCACTTTCCAAAGAATATTATTCGACCTCATGCCTGGGTTAACACGAATACCTCCTTGGGATAAAACCAAGTGTTTGTTCTTGTTTTAGGTACAAATCAAGAACCCTACGCATCAATTGTTTATTGTTTCTGTGTGTTTCATCATGCAAGTATGATCATTATTTATAGTGATCTCATTCCTAAGAATGTAACTCATAATCAAACGAATAATGAGTACTAATCGACCAATTAATCTTATTATTTCCCATATGATTACATAGTGGTTACATGACCATAATCATGGTCATTAAGTCAATCTTAAACCCCTTTTAAAATGGTCAAAGAGGTTACAAAGACAACCCACCCGCTGATAAATAGTCTACCTGATTATGGGCAAGCTAGCCACTGACAGGCAAAATCTAGCCCCCGACAGGCAAAATCTAGCCCCTGACAGGAAAAATCTATCCCCTAACAGGCAAAATTCTAGCCACTGACAAGCCAAATTCTAGCCTCCGACAGGCATAAGCAAACCACTATATTGAGTCCAGGGAGGTTAGAGACTTAATGGGTGTATACTTCGTACCTCCAAACCCATTTACAAGTATGACTATATCCCACAATTGTACTAAATTTCCAACAGGATGGAGATTCTTTTGTGCTTTTATATTTTTGTAAGCAAGCAAATTATCGGGGTATAAAAGGAGGGGGGTTGACTAACACTTTAATCCTAATATAATAATGTAGAATTTCATCAATTAAATAAAATGTGTTTTCCTAATCATTCATTACTCACTACAATGTTCTCTTAATGTTTTTTCTACCCGTCACACATTGTTGATTAAATATGTAAGTGTTTCTATTTGTATTAATTACAAGTCATATGCAAAATAAGTAAAACATAGCATAGCGGTATGATGACGTTTACTAGATCCTACTCACTTGACATATACCACTTATAATCGTCTATGTGATAAAATCATAAACCTAGGATCACAAACAAATCATAGTTCTAATCATTAACACATGCATTAACAAATACCTAAATGTATCCCCCAAATAGAGACACATAAATACACACTACGGTCGAGGCAAAGCCCAAATATGACCAGATAACATGCCTCCATGGTCGCGACACCATCTAATCACCCACGTTTCCCTCTAAATATCAACAGTTAAGATATCAAGATCTAATATGGTTTTCTAGAGCCTAACGTGCACACAATCAAATCTAGAAGCAACAAACACAAGAAGATCATATCATAACTTTCATGCAATCATCGATAAACAACAAGTAAATTAGCCTAGCATAGCAAATAAAGAAAAGATAGAAGACATAATCATCATATACATATACATGATTAATGAAAATGAATAAAACCTTGTTCTTCAGTTGATGTGGGGTGATATAATGGAGATTCTTAGCCTTTTAGAATACTAAAATCGGCTTATAATGACTGCTCCAAGATAACCCTAAAATTCTACACGAATTGTATGTTTACAACGGGTTCTATTATAGAGTATGGGTTGCGATGGCGTCAGTTACAAAGTGTGATGTCGCCAGGCCGTCGATTCTTCTATGGTCTTCTACTGTCGATAGGTTGTGACGTCGTCGGGTTGAATGAGACCCTAAAAGATATTTCAACTTAAAATATATGTGATTTTTTTAATTGGTTGTTAAAAAGTTGTTACAAAGAGATGGATGTCAAGATTACACCAACTTATCTTAGTTATAAATGATCTAATGGTTAAGATTCTCCCTTCTTATCTTAATTTTTGGTTTGGAGTTAGGATGAGAGAGATTTTAGGTTTGATATATTTAGATCGGAGTTAAGATTGAAGATAGCCTCAGACTACAAAAGTATAAAAATAGATAATGCTTCATATTGAATCTTTCTCATAACTTGTAATCGTTTACATTTGTTTTGTGATTTAATTTCATTTGGATACCAAGTTTTTGTTTGAATACTAAGGGACTAATTTTCACTCATATCTTTATTTTAATCTAATGGGTGAGATTAAACCCAAACCCATGTTCACCCTTTTTTCCAAATATTTATATATTTTAAACCGTTAATCGTTAAGCGAAAAATGCCATCACGACGAACTTTTAATTATCTTTTTATAGATACGCACTATGATATACTTTTGAAGAAAGAAATTTTCGTTTTTTTCTCGTTGTTGAAACTTGCGTGAACTATCATATTAATGTTTCATCATATATTTTATTTAGTAAAACAAAGTTATTAGTGAGGACTTTTGTATTTCAAAAGAAAGAATGTTTCTTTTATGAAATAATCTCTTAATTTATTCCTTTTTTTTAAAACTAGAATTTTTCTTATATGGTAAAAGTTTTTAAAAAATTGGTGAACAAATTTAATAGAGAAAAAAAGCATAAAATTATAGGCGTCACATTTGTGAAAAAAAAGTTAAAAATGAGGAGGTAATTAATAAAAATTTAGTGGTACAATTTTAAACAAGCTAGATAGCGTTAAGCGAAATTATAATTTTTTATATTTTTTCATTAACTTTAGAAATAAAAAAATACCCCCACAATTTATATCCTCTATATTTTATACCATACTATATATAATATATAATGAAACTCTTCTTTACAAAAAAAAAGTATATAATGAAACTCTTTATGTAGAACCGGATGCATAATTATTAGTTGTAATAATATCTCAATTGCAAATTATTAAGCACGAGAAATTTTTATATAGCCTTGTATTAAATTAAAATATTAAATTAAATTAAATTTATTTGAAACATGTCTATGCACGACTTAAACTAATATCATATATGATGAAACATACTATATGATATGTGATGGAACAATACTGTAATATTATATACTCAGGATTTACAAAAAAAAATTCTTTCAACAAAGATGTGAATTGGGAGGGATTGGTCGACGAAATAGTCGTGATAGTATATTATTTTTCGTTTAACATTTAAAAATTTGAGAGATCTTTAAATCTAAAAAATACTCCCTCCGTCCCAAAATTATAGTCCCTCTTTCCTTTTTGGGTTGTCCCAAATTAATTGTCCACTTATAAAACTTCTAAAAATAGGTAGGAATTTTAGATCGAGATTACTAGATTACCCTTAATTGAATTCATAATTACAAACTTTTGAAAGGTTTTAAATTAATTGGTTAAGGGTAAAACTGTCTTTTTGTAAAAAGTAAGAGAGAGAAAGCTGAAAAGGTGGTACTTTTCTTAAACTATGTGTTTTTTGTCGAGGGACAATAATTTTGGGACGGAGGGAGTAGTAAAATAATAAAATACATTTAATTTTATTCATTAGATTGATATGCAAATGATTACTTAAATCTCCAATTATTAAAAAATAAAATATAATATAATATTTAAAAATAACTCTCTGTTCGTTCTATTTTGCTGGTCGCCGAGAAAGTGTGATACCAATAAGCAGCTTCTCTTTCTAACAATATATTTGTCAGGAGTCCTATTACCTTAAGCTAATCTAATGCACCAAAAGTAAGAAATTTCTTTTCAAATTTTATACACACAAGAACCAGAATTTTTCTCGATACAATTTGTGAAAACATTTGTATCAAATTAATTTGTCTAAATATCTATTTATTTCTAGTATCATTTTTTATAGTTAACTCCACCACCTGCGCATGCATTTAAATATTGGGAGATTTTGGTGTTTAAGTTTGTAGGAACGTCAATGGAAATTGCACTTGAAGCATGATCTTTTTGTAATATAAATAAATAACTGCAGCACTAATTCTTGAAAAGGCCAATACAACGAATCCAAGCTCCACGACAAATTGAGGTTTATGATGATAATTTTTGCAAGGGGAGAAAAGTTGGTGTCTTTGCTTACACGTATATTTCGAGCATAATTCTTATACTTCACTTACTTTTCTATGTATGCTAGGAGCCGTGTCTTATTCATTTAGCATTTCGCTTTTTTTTTTTTTCACTCTCAGTACATGTTTAGTCTCTTTATTAGGCAAAGCAACAAACTAACATACAAAATTGTAGAGGTCTCAAATAGTCAAATCCAAGTAATAACTGTTGCTATCATCTTGGTCTAACCAAGACAAATATCAGATCACATTATATATCTTGGTTGATACTTGAGACTTCTCTACAAAGATAATCTTAAAAACACGAAAGAAAAACAATATCAAGCAAATTGCAGTTGTAAAAGTCTTATTTTTGCAAGACATCCAATAAGACGTACAAAAAGTAAAGAGCTAGAAAAAAATTGTTTCAAAAGGTTCATACAAAAACATATGATATCAAATCACAATTCCGTTCAATCTAAATGGGAATGATTAGAAATCGTTATCCCGTCTACCAAAGGCGGACCTAAGATTTATAATACGGTGTTGCACAAATTTTTTTAGGATTTTAGTGCTAAAGTTGACTTACGTTACGTAAAACTCGGTGTTGCACGTGTCGAGATACCTCCGTCCCATAATTATTTACCACATTTGACTTTTTGAGTCATACTTTGTCAATTTTGACCTCAAATAATTTTGTTTGTGTTATATAATGTCTGATGAAAATTATACTAATAAAAAACATATTTAAAACTTAATATATTCATATCTTATGCATCAAGTAATATTTAGCATAAACAAAAATATGCAAGGTCAAAGTTAACAAAGAAAGACTCAAAAAGTCAAACATGGACAATAATTATGGGACAGAGATAGTATAAAATTATCCTTAAATTAGAGTGTAACTTGTGTCACACCAGGCTCTAATGTGAGTCCGTTCATGCGACTACCTTAAAAATAAAATTTCGAGTGTATATGTGAAAGAACATCAAAACATATCTTCACTGTCATGATTGGTCAACTTGTTTAGAAAACAGTACAGGAACCTATTTGATAATCAAATTATTTTGTTATACATCAATGTACCTCACAATAAGTAAATTTGCAATTTGTATGTTATGCAAATGAAAGCAAGTACTTTTCTGTTTTTATAATACTTTAGCAGTTATAATTACTCTATTGTGATTTGGTTGCCCCAAAATCCTTTCCATTCACACATTCTTTTTCCTTCTCTCTCTCTAAAACTTTACCTAATTCCCTCTTTTGGTGCATATAATGGTTCTCTGATCTTGATTATCTTCCTTAATTACATGTTCATCTAGGGTTTACTTTTCCTCAATTTAGCTATAAATATAGCCTATCTTTTGAACTTCAAAGAATATATACAGCCATCAGGACATCAGGTAAAACTCTATAGCTTTGAGATCTTACTCTAGTTTACAAATCATACTAGATTCACTAGCTAGGGCATCAAAAGGTACCATCATCTTTATAGTCTTTCATTTTCATGTTCTTTAATCCATTTGTGTTTTTGGGAGATCTTCACACTTCAAGAAATAAATGATTCATCACTTTATCATGCTAACATACTACTTGTAACACTAGCACTATTATTTCTTGATAACTTGTTTTAAATTTGAGTTTCTTGACAAGTTTGCTTCCTTGTTTTGCTTGTAAATGCTATGCTAGAAGATCTAGCTAGCAAATGTAACTAGATGATGTGTATCCATATGTTTTTGACATACTAATACTTATACACATATGTCTCTAGTGAATTGAACCACTAACTATAGTTTTTGTTGTCATTTTTGAATTTGATCTAAAATCATAGTCATGTAGCAGCTTTGGGTGGGGGACAAATGGATTGTGTTAAAAGATATTCTCTTTGTGTATATATGCTTACAAAAGAATCTGTCTTTGCAGCTTTTCATCAGTAAAATATAAAACCAGGATCCAAATATATACAGAATAATCAGACTGAATTTACAATAATAAAGACAGGACTGATGTTTGTAGTCTGATCTCCCGGCATGTTACTACTAGTTCTTGAAGTAATTATTTTTGGCTCTTATAATTTATAATCAATAACTTGGTTTGGAACCAATTAATCCCTTATATTAGTTCCAAAACTAAAGTCCATTTTTTACTTTAAAATGTGAAAAAAGATCCTTTTAGTTTAGTACTAGCTAAGATTGATTTATTTGATCTTCACTTAGCAGGAAGAACTGCCAACTATTTTTATACAGCCAAAAATAATTCTGAATTTAGAGCCTAAAATCCTTAAGTGGAAGTCGATATAAAATTGAAGAAATTAACGTTAGGAATTAGGATTGATTTCCAAAATCAGTGCTATGTAGTATCTTAATATATATGATCTATATTATTTGTTGGATAATTCAATGTTGATGTGTGTGTGTGTTTTTTGTTGTTGGCAGCTACTCTTTCCAACCTATTGGCCGACTAATCCATTTCTAAGTTTCCATTTTTAACGCCGACTAATTATCTCGCAATATATATGCATCACAAACTACCTCACATGTCATAATAACACCCTCAACCATTTGGTTGAGCAGGTTCACACACAATAAATGGTATCATTGAGACACAAACCCTTTGGTCGCATGACTTAATTTCTCAATATACTTCGATTACTAATTCTTGATGTAATTTTAATTTGGCCTTTGGTCACAGCAGATTCACATATGGCTTCTTCCGGCCATTCGGGTGCTCCCTGTGCTGCCTGCAAGTTTTTAAGAAGGAAATGCATTCGTGGATGTGTATTCTCACCGTATTTCCCTCCCGAAGATCCAACAAAATTCATAAATGTCCACAAAATATTTGGGGCAAGCAATGTTAGTAAACTCCTCAACGAAATCACACCTCATCAAAGAGAAGATGCTGTCAATTCTCTAGCCTACGAGGCCGAGGCACGGCTAAAAGACCCTGTTTATGGTTGTGTTGGTGCAATTTCTGTACTCCAAAGGCAAGTTCTTCGACTACAAAAGGAGCTAGATGCAACTAACGCAGATCTATTTCGTTTTTCAAGTAACCAAAATATATTAATGACACCACAAATTCCAGGGAGTTCACTACAAAACCCTAATGATCAGTTCCCTACTAACTATAGTACTTATTCATGGGACTATAACCAGGAAAGAAGAGGTTAAGACAATATAATGGTAGGTTACTTTGCATGTGAATATTTGTTCAAGACACCTTTTTTATGATTTGTATTAATCAATGTTATCTTACGTTGTACCTTAATCCCTTGTTTAGTTCTCACAATTAATTAGGTTATATGTGAATGAGTGAATGATTGAGCTAGCTAGTCGCCACATATATACTATAGTTAGTATCACTAGTTTCGTGGTGTGCATAACATATGAAAATGTCAAATATAAGTTTATCAACTCAACAATAATTACAAGAACCATCATTTGTATGCTTTTGGATCCTTATATTAAATTCAAACTTCTACAACAAAAAACAAAGAGACTACATTATTAGTCTGAGATATGAATATATATAAATATATTTCGTTTCAAGTTGGCTCAACTTTTACAACATTATAAATGGGTAGATTTAGAAGGTATGTAAAACTAATACCATGCATGGTATGAGCCGATGAGGTTATGCCGCTTTGGTCTATCGTTCAGGTTTCCAACTCTCGTTTTAAGCCTTTTTTCGCTAATCACTTGACATCTCTACTTTTATCACTTTTAACATATGTCTTAGATATGTTAATCAAAATCTCAGGTTAATTTCTCTTAATCAAGCAATTTTTGGGTGTATATATAAGCTTTTATATTCATGGCGTTGGTTGATTTTTGATCCTTAATATAATGAAACCTACAAATTCATAATAATTCTAAAAATACACATTGTAAATATACTAAGAAGCAAGAAGATCATCAATATTCAAGTAAATAATTTTTCCTGCAATTGTCTTTCTCGATCCATGTCATGCAAGAACATACATGTTTCAAACTCACGTCATATTAGTAATTAAGCATCGGTCTGTTTAATTTACTCTAAAACAAATACTGTAATAAAATTGAGTGTTCCCAAAAATTCAGCAACAATTGATCTTTTGTATGGATATACACCATCACACATGGGTGCTTGCTCTTTAGGGTTAAGGGTTGATTTGATTCCATGTGCACTAAAAAGGACATTAGAACAGCAAGATATGTATGATAACTGGCTAGTTATACTTTAGAGTGGATTTGCAGCTTTTAAGAGCATCTTGCATATATTTTATCAAGCTCACAAGCTGCATCATTGTCTCTGATGAGGGAGTAGCATAATTTAATCAAGTTATATATAATTGGCTAACAATATTATTTATTAATAGTATATAATTGGCTAACAATATTATTTATTAATAGCTACGGTTCATATTATAAAGATTCACAAAATAAGTATCGTTGGCGATATCTATATATTCAACGTACGTTTTGAGATTACAGTATGATAAAACTCTATCTATTCTGTCCAAACCAGACGTTTATTCAAGCTTGGTTAATTAGTCCCGACCATATATCTTTAGGTCTAAACTTTTTAATGATTAACCGTTCAAAAATAGAATATTAACAAAGCAACTTTAATTTTCTCAAGCAATTTTTATAAGGCGGTTTACGAAGCATCTAATTTGCACCATAACTTTATGAATGGGGAGCAAGCTAGTCTAGGCTTCCTCTTGTCAATTTCTTGAAAGGATGGAGCATAAAACACTTTCTTATCAGTGATATTAGTATAACGCGTAGCAACAATAGAAATCTGTCAAATTATTTTTCGAAAAGATAATATAATGCATATATGCGCTTAACGTTAACTTATTCTCAAGAGTATGCAGTGCATAACTGCATACTGCATACCCATACTCTTCCTCAAGCCAAGTATGTCTTCCCCTTGCGTGACGAAGGCTAGCTACAGTCGAACCGCCCTCTAAAAACGATCACACCATATATATAATAGCATTTTCATAAAGAAATCACACTTTCTGTTATATATCTTATATAAGTATACACAAGTATTTTTTTTGGTTGTCGATTTTACTTAAACGATCTCCATACATTAAACCTAGTAATATAGTCGGCAAAAACAGATTGGTGTGGTAGCTTTTTTTCTTTTGATTCGGAATATATATAATGTTATATCAACTGCAATAAGTGTTCATACCTACTAAAATTAGACAAAGCACCTTTCGTGCCGACCTGAGTTATTTAATGTTTAAAAATAATATAATCTCTCTATTCCTTCTCTTCGTTGGTAGATATAAAAGAATAGGAACGGTAAAAAAAAAAACATACCTAACGGGGACCCAATCTATAAACATGATTTAATTGGAGAATCTCTGAGTTTATCCGGATCGGGGTAGAGACATGGAATTCTCGAATTATGAGACTGAGAATTGCATGGGGATGAAGGTAGCATAAATTCTAGAACTCGAACCGGACCGCAAACATTTTAATGTATAAAAAATACACGTTCTTTATTTGTATATGTATATTGTCAAGTATTATACATAAGCATATGTAAATTCATATGAGACATTAATTTATCAAATAATTTTTTTGGATAAATGATTTTTGGTTAAACTTTATTACTTCAAAAGACATTTAAGTAAAATGAATGTAAGTTAATCATACATATCTATCTGTTACATAAACAAGCAACTTTTTATAAAGTAAAACACATAAAACAACTAAAAGCCACATAAAACATAATGAATACTAATTTTTCTTGCGCCTTCAGACTCTGTTTCCAAGATTATCTGCAATAGACTAGACACTACCCAAAATATCCTGATCATCATACATATTTCATCATATGGGTTGTAGTCATCTTCACTATTCTTGTAAGTATCTTCTCATTGTTTCCACAAATTATTATTCTCATATCTCATATTAGACGTTTTAGTAGCCAACAGTTTTGTCATATTATTATCTACAGGTTGAACTACATCTACGTGATTAAGCTCACATGAGAGATCGCCCATTTTCCTAGAAATCGGATTCCCTTGATCATCCTCAAGAGAAAATTATCCTTCAAGAATCTTCTTTTTCATTCTTGTCAAGTTTCTCAATAATCGAAATATAGCTAACTTTGGATGAGGAGTACCATCCTCAGACATAAACCTACCCGAAAAGTTATCCAAACCAACCGACTTAGATGTCCCACCACTTGTACCCAAATCATCGTCATTTTCAATAGAATTAAGCGCATCAAAGAAATTTTAGTTAATAACCTGTGTAATCGTATTACTAGGCCTCATAGGAGCTTACTTTTTCTTGCCGCTTGAAGTATTATTTTCTTACCTACCATTCAATATTCCTGGGTAACTTTAGGGCCAACCGATAAAAAGTTCACTTTAAGGCCAACCGGTACACCCGTAGCTACTTGCTTAAACTTTTTCATATTCTTTTACCCAATTGATCTTGTAACCTTGGGACAATCCTCAAGTACATGGCAATAAATCTTACAACTCGAGCATCTTGGAGGTTTTCATTCATAGACGAATGGTTCTTAAACAAAATCCCTCGCTTTTAAGTTTAGGCATAACCATCACAATAGTATCTTTTAACTCCACCAACACGCAGCTCCATCTTAAACAGAACCCCTCGCCTTTAAGTTTAGGCATAACCACCACAATAGTATCTTTCAACTCTACATCAACACGCAACTTAATTATAACTATCTACTTTATGATTTCAAACACATTTCAGCCGTATAGGAATCAAGCATCAATGAAGTACCTAGTTTTGTAGCAATTACATTAATATCATCTTCACTAAATGCCGCCATAGGAACACCATAAAGTTTTATTCAAACCGAAATATTACTGATATCTTCTTTAAACATATTCGTATCCGACTCTCATTTATTAAGGATAAATAAGATATTTCGAATAAACCATGGACCACATTCAAGCATAACATTAATACTATTCATAAAGTTAAATTAGAGAAACATAACTCGGCGACGAGTTAAGCATTAATTTAACTAATAAAAAATTACTCCAAGTATTCTAAACATAATTCACGACAACATAATATGCCAACCATTTTCTCAACAAAACACCATCATCCGAATCAACTAACCTTTCACTGATTGTTCGGATAAATTCCAATGAAACCACCACCTAACCCCATTCGCTGTTGGTGTGCGACATTTAAGACCATCACGACTGTTTTCTTTTATAAACCGATTAGCAAAAGACGTACATTTGGATCGAAGACTAACACTCAGCGTCTACTATAAAATGTCAATCACTAACTACGTATTACAATGCTTAAAATTCGAACACCATTTACCATTTACAATATATGATTTTTAATACATTCATAGGGCAGTAAAAGTTCTTTATACTTTTCGATTAATTATATGTAATTTTGATGCTCGATTTATGAGTGCGGTGATGAGTGAGAAACAAGCATGAGAATGGTAAGTATGATCCCAATTGTTCTTCTCCCTGTTGTCATCCTAATAAGGATATAAGAATAATTAAGTTACTAATATAGTTTTATGGATTATGCATACCTTAAAAAAATTGTTTTTACTTATTTTGATTTTGTTTATAACAGCCTTTCAAAATCGAGAAGACCTTTTTCTTCTTGTTTTGCATTAACACTATATAAAATACTTAACTGCAATATAACAATTATTGCTAATTGGCATTGTAAAATATCGTTCCTGAACAGGCACTTGCATAGGGGAATAGTAACAGAACAAGAATAAAAATCGATCTTAAATTCTCTTAGGGGGCAATCGACACTGTATCTACATAGAAGAAGACTGTTAAAAATGATTTTCAAGGATCTTCTAACAATCATCACTCGTGAAACAACAGTATCTTTCTTTACTTTTGTTCTATTACTGTATTACTTTTTGGATTCTCAATTTCTTATCATTTTTAAGCCATGTTTTAAAAACCGGTTTGACTCGGTCGGTTTAACCGGTTGAACCGGGAACCAGGATAACGACCGGTCCGTTGTGAGCCGGGTTTTGACTGAAACTCGAACCGGATTGAACCGCTGGATTTTGATCGACTCGGGTCGAACCGTTGACCAGAAACCGGTCGGTTCAGAAAGAAAAAAGAAAAAAAATTCTAAAATCAGATTATTTTGAACCAAAAAAAGAATAAAATAGATCCAAAATCAGATTATTTTGAACATCAAAAGAGATCCAAAATCAGATTATTTTGAACAAGGTCGATGTGTAGTTGAGATCGATCTATTTGACTTTCAATTTCTTGGAAGTTGGCCTGATGAGGATGGGTTTCGATGGATGAATATGAGGATCAATTGTTGAATCTTTATTTGTTGAGTTTTTATTTGTTTAACTTAAACTAAAGAGATGGTGATTGATATGAAAATAAGATTATGGTTGGTGAGATCTATATTTTTAGCTTGTTTACATATATTTGGTTTTGAGAATGACAGAAAAGTAAGAGTGAAGGTTTGAAGTAGTGATGCGTTAGTTTATGTGACATGTATAAGGAAAATGAACACATAAATAAAAGCATGAACTCTTATCCTATAAACTAGAGTACGGTTAAGTGAATATAGTACTCTTTTTTCTATGCAGTACAATTCAAGGGTCGGTAATCTTTTAGTTTTGACATAAAACCGGTTTTATTCACCGGTTCAACCGGTTGAACCGGTAACCCGGTAAACCGGTAACCCGGTGAACCGGTGTCTCAACCGGGTCGATTAAAAACTCGGTTTTTAAAACATTGTTTTTGGGTGTCATGTTTTCTTTAATATTTTGACCTCACTTGAGAATTGGAAATTCTATAACTATTTTTTACTGGTTACTACTAACCTCAACATGTAATGTAAATAAAGAGGTAATTTGTATATTAAGTCATCATTCATCACTGTAATACGAAAAAAAAGAAGTATACAAACTAGCATATAAGGCTGAAAGTAGTGGTGATTTCATGGGCGGCCGTCATCACAATGTCAGTTTAATTTTCTCTTTTTTAGACCACATCAAGATTAAATGTACGCACAATCAAAAATAACCTCACAAATATATATATATATATATATATATATATATATATATATATATATATATATATATATATATATATATATATATATATATATATATATATATATATATATATATATAGGGGAGAGATCAAATAAAAAGACTTTTTTTTGTGAGAAGGATAAGAAGGATTTTCAGCCATTGATTTAAAATCAATGGATGAGATTAAATCAAAATCCTAACAAACTAACTAACTAACTAACTAACCATCTAGACGTGTTTTTTTTAAGTTCTTCAAAAATTATGAAAAAATTCCAGTAGATCGGGTATGTTGGTGCAAAAAACTTTTGTGAAAAAAGTTTTTTAAATTTGAAGTTTTTTACGCTTTTTTAATGCACAAAAACGGAATTTTGATGCACAAAAACGTTTTCTTTTACGTTTTTAGGTTTTTTGTGCATCAAGAATTCATTTTTATGCCCAACTTCTTTTGACTTTTTGCTTTAAAATATGATTCCGCATCAAACTATAATAAATTGAAAACTTTTTGAATGAAAAAATTTTGTACACAAAAATTCACGTGTTTGTGCATCAAATTTTGTTTTTTGTGCATCAGAAAAACGTAAAAAACTCAAAATTAAAAAACGTTTATTCACAACTTTTTAAGGCACCAACAAATCCGACCATTTGGAATTTTTTCAGAATTTTTTGAAGACTTTTTTAAAATCGTGTTTTGGTGGTTAGTTAGTTAGTTAGGAATATGGATTGATCTTATCCATTGATTTTAAATGATTGGCTAAAAATCCTTCTTATCCTTCTCACCAAAAAAAGTCTTTTTATTTTAACTCTCCCCTATATATATATATATATATATATATATATATATATATATATATATATATATATATATATATATATATATATATATATATATATATATATATATATATATATATATATATATATATATATATATATATATATGCCTTTAAACCCGTTTAGTGGACAAGCTAGTTTAAATATATATTTTTTAATAAAAATTGAATTTATGTGTGTTTGTATTAGAAGTTTAGTATATATAATGTTAGTTATTATATTAATATTTTAATAATGTAACATAAAATGGAAATAATAACGTAATTTAAGATATTTTATTTATTTAAGAATATTATGAGTTAATTAAATTTGCATACGTTAACGTTATGAATAAATTTGTTACATTAAAATTTTATAGAATTTTAATAATAATGTATAAATATTTTATGTATTTTTAAATTTTATGAGGTAATAAATTTTGTGTATGTTAATATTTTTTTTACATTATTTTTTTTTAAAATTAATATTGTTGTTAAGTTTTTTTTTGTTAAAAAAACATTTTAGTTAATATTTTTTAGAAATTATTTTGTTTTGTAAGTTTTGTGGTAAAGTGTGTTCTAACAAAAGTAAGCCCAAAAAGCTCATTCTTGATATTATTTTTTGTCACGTGTATAATATATCAACAGTATATAGCCCAGTCTAAAACTTGACAGTTCGAATATTTAAAAATATTTTCATTTTAGTAAGTCAAACTATTGTGAATTATTTGTAATTCCCAGGGTTCTAAATAGCGCGCTATAGCGCGCCTTATAACGGGCTATAGCGTGAAACGTGGCCTCCACGTTACGAAACAGACTAAGGCGGCGTCTTAAGGCGTAGCGTGCTAAAAAGCGCCATAAAGCGTGATATAGCACACTATAGCGCGTAACGTGGCGCTTTTTTCGAATCTTTTAGCTGATTTACAAGAATTTTGCTCGTTTACTAATTTTTTGCTATTTAGTTGACTTGGGCTTAGTAAATTTACTATGGAGATAAATCATTGAGTAACTAATAGCAGGTTTTGTTTTCAACTAAAATTAAAATATTACTTCATTTTATAAACTCGCTATATAAATACTAATCTATAAATATTTTGTGTCGGTGTATATCACGCTTCAGAAAACACCATAGCTTCGCTATAACTTCTGTAGCTTGTAGCTTGGCAATAACGCTACCCACGCTTCACGCTATTTATAACCTTGGTAATTCCTATTATGTTTTTGAAACATTTTATGGAAACCCTCTAATGAACATGCGTCAATTTTATTGAATTTTTTTTATTTAAATCATCATTTGTAATTCATATTTTCCTTTTGAAGCATTTTATGGAAATCATTTAATGAATTACATGTGTAATTTTTATTTGTATTTAAGAAATTATTTCACCATTATTCCTTATATATTTTTATAGAATTTTGTATTTAAGGTATCATTTATAATTCTTATTTTTTTTTTAAAAATATTTTATAAAAACTTTTAATAAATTACATGTGTCATTTTTATAAAATTTTGTATTCAAGGTATTATTTCACTATCTTCCTATATAAATATTTCTGATTTCATATATATACATCAACATACCTATTTGTTCGGTCGTCGAAAAAACCGAATAAATAAATAAAACAAAAAGATGATGCGTCTTATGTTTACAACATGGAGGCGACCGACCGCAAAATCGACCCTATGTTACTTTTCTTTCTATAGCTCAACATACGTTCCTTACAACCTTATGCATTTAGAGCGTAAAGATACTACTCAATACATAACCTATATTCTCATGTCATGACAAGATATTTTACTCATGGAGATATCTTTTATTAAAGGACATAATCCGGAACTGAAGGAGTGAACGAGGATTGTCGAACACTCGAACATGCCCTCATCATGCACAATCAGTGCTCATTCACAAATGATATCTAGTGTGCTATCTTAGAATAGGTCAAATGTCGCATCTATCACATCTGGGCCCGCTGTAAAGGATTAAAAGCTCAAACATGCAGGCCATGTTGGCCCAATTTTAATAGAAGAGTACAGTTTTAGTAAAGGTGATTCGTATAAAAAACATTAGTCTCTCTATGTTTTAATTTATTTTTGTTCGACAAAAAATACACAGTTTAAAAAAAAATTTATTACAATTATTTTCTTTTACTTTTTAACATTTTGACATATTTAACCTCAGTTAATAATTATTTATTTTAATTTGTAATAATAATTTCAAGCAAAAATAATATAATAAACTTGATCAAAATTCTCTATTTATTTTTAATAATAAACAATTAAATTAAAAAATTTAAAGAATAACGTAAACTAGAAATTCAGAGAGGAAAGAGTATCATTTTAATGAACAAAAAATTTAATTCTAATCATCTATTATTTTATTAAACAAAGAAACCACACGTTCCAATTTTTTGTTTATAAAAACAACATATCTTGCAAATGGTAATTGCTAAAATACAAAAAATACATAATCGCGACGAGAATACTTTTATAGTTTATTAAACGAGCACTTTGATATACTTTTAACTACTTTTTCGTGTTGAGATTTTCGTCCAAAAAAATCACACGTGATTAGCAAATCCACTTGTGATTTTTATCTATTTTATTTAGTTTTTACAGCATAGATAAATAACTTTTACTATTATTTAGATAGTATTACGAGGCAAACCAACAACAAATTGCACCGCTGACCCTTTTTAATTGAAAAAGGTAATTTTTTTTATAACCACATTTGTAGATATATGTCATAACATTACAGTTCATAGCCCGTTGAACTCTGATAAATTATTCTACCGCTTAAGGTTTAAGAAAAAATAAAGATATAAAACGCGAAACTTAAATCAAATCACGTGTAATTTCATAAATCACATAATTTTACACACATGTAATTTTTAAATTAATGAAAAACTAATTCTTTTATCTTTGTATTGACGGTCATTTTCATATTTTTGACGATCTTTAGTGTTGATATTTTTATCAAAAAAATTTGCAAGTGGTTTGTATACTCACTTGTGATGTGTTGTGGTAACATTCGCGTCTGATTTTATAAATAGCATGTGATTTTACGTATTCACATATGATTTTTAAAGTAACAACTCATGTGTTATTTCATATATTTATAATGATTCAAGTTTGAGGTATTTTAATTTTAAAAAGTATGACTGAAGTTTTAATTAAATCAAGATAACAAGCAATCTAAACCTTTAAATTGGTTAAAATGTAGTGATTTGTTTTTAATTAAATGTTGTTGTACACATATCTTTTCTCCCATGTTATTAGTATCACTTTTTCCTAAACATTGTTGTTAATATTTTGTATCAAAATTTAAATTTAAAAGGAAATCTTTGTTGCTAATTAGATTATTCTTTTAATAGTAGATTTTTTTCAAATTATATACCACCTATATTTTTAATATAATTAATAAGTTCATTTGATACAAACTTTATTTAGTCAAATATCAAAGCACTAATCTTTGTCTCCACATTTGATCCAATAGATGAGATGATATCCTTAAAAACACAATTGAACACCGTTATCAATTAAAGATACATCTTTCTAACATTTAGTATGTCTTATTGTTCGATTTTATCTTTTACTTGTTTTTCTTTTACTATGTCCGACTAAATTAATATGTGTTTATCTATGATTGCATGGAATTCATGATGTGATTATTACTTATTTTCTTCTTGAACAAGTGTGTGCACGTTAGGCTCTGGAAACCATACTAGATATTCATATCTTAAATGTCGATATGTCTGAGAAAACGTGGGTGTTGAAAAAGATGATGCCTTGGTGTTACGGGAATCGAATCCCTGTCCGTCTCCGGGTTCATTCATTTAAGTGTTTGTAAATGTGTGTGTAAAGTTTTAATCTGCTGCAAGTATTATTTACCACTATACTAGGTTATTGCTTTTGCACATGAATAACTTTTCTAGTAAATGTATCCATACCATTATGCTAGAGGGTTAACATTTTACACATCTAATTATCAAGTTGGGAAAGGCGATAGACATTTTTTAACCATATG
Source organism: Glebionis coronaria (assembly GCA_025667525.1). Taxonomy (NCBI): domain Eukaryota; kingdom Viridiplantae; phylum Streptophyta; class Magnoliopsida; order Asterales; family Asteraceae; genus Glebionis; species Glebionis coronaria. The sequence goes on along the minus strand of CM046880.1, from coordinate 335,253,231 downwards.
AATTTTTACCATTATATTAGATAATTAGTAGTACGTAGATAAAAAGCATTAAAACTAAAACCCCATCATATACCCAAGATTTTAATTATTTTTTATGAAATATAAAATACAAAAATAATCTTCTTTCTCACCTCAAACCTCTATACGTTCGACATGGACCTCTCACACAATTCCCCTAGAGAGCAATAATTACCCCTAAGTCCTTGCCGATACTAAACTACGTCGACGAGCTACACTGTCTAGAGGGTCATAAAACTTCATGGTTTGCGACCGCGTCCCGCATCAAACTCTCAAGATCCTACAAACAGGAGTTATAGACGGTGTCTGAATTTCCAGCGACGCCGTCTGAACCCCTCCCATGACGTAGTCTAAAGACTTGTGACGTCTTTTGTGTTATGATGGCTAAGAACCCCAACAAGATTTTGCGTCACGAAGTCGTGTTGCATTTAAACCGACACTATCGTAGCCTAATTTATATATATACAACCCTTATATTTTACAATCCTTGTGGAACTTTAGGTATATCTTGATGTAACTTTTAGAAGTCATTTTTAGGGTTCTTAAATCCCTAAAAACACCATTGTAATCCCACGAACAATTGAAGATCAAGGTTTGTTCATTTTTATCATTCAATATATCTATGTGTTGTTTGATCTTAATGTAATTTTTCTTCTTTTACCATGCGAGACTAAATTAATTAGTATTTATCTATGATTGCATTAAACTTATAATGTAATTCCCTTGTGGTTTATTGCTTATTGATTATTTGTGTGCACATTAGGCTCTATAAAACCATCCTAGATTTTTATATCTTAACTGCTGATATGTCTAGGGAAAGGTAGATTCTTATAAAGATGATACATTGGCTTTGCAAGAATCGAATCACTGTCCGTCTTTGGGTTAATTCAATTAATTATTTGTTAATGCATGTGTAACGGTTTACTCTAGTAAAAGTATCCATACCACAACGTTAGGACTTTACTTGTTTCATATAAATAGCTTGAATCTAATAAATATCTCCATACCACTATGCTGGAAGGTTAATGCTTTAGGAGAACATTTACACATTTATTTATTATCAAGGGTGATGGATAATAAAAATTAGGAAGAACATTGTGAGAAGTAGTACATGATTAGGTAAACACGTTTCTTTAATCAATGAATTTCCACCAATATATTAGCGTAATAGTAGTAACTAGCTAAACCTCCTCTCAAATCATTAATTTTCACTTGATCTTAATAAAATAAAAAAACAAAAAGAATCTTCATTCCTATATCTAGACCTATGTAAGTTCGGCACAGACCTCCTACACTATTTTCCTAGAGCACGATACTGACCCCCCGAGTCGTTGCATAGACTACACTACAACGGTTAGGCTACACAAGAGGCCGTAAAACTTTGTGTTTACGACCATGGCATCCGTGATGCGTACATCAAGAAGTAAGAGCCAATTTGACTTATAACAACCCATTTATTTATATGTCGATTTTGTTTCTTGGTCAACTTTTATCAAATCTTTGGGATATAAAAACACCTAAACGAATAACACACAACACATTTTTACATACAGAAAAAGCACACTATTATTAATTTTAGCGAGACACATAACTGAACAAGAGCACTTAAACGAACAAAATTTCTTGTTCATGCTCGTTTATTAAGAAATAAGGTTTTTCATGTTTGTTTATATTCGTTCGTTAAGACACTAAATGAACATAAATAAATGTAAAAAATAAACATAAAATTTACAAGAATATACACAATATTATGTTTTATCAATGTTGTTTTGGTCAAGTAAAACAGTTTTAAAACGATATATGGACGAGTAGAACATATATAAGATCATAAAAGAATAAATATTTGGACGTTCACGAATATCATTGAACGAACAACACTTTTATATATGTTCGCTCATTCAACTAAATAAACATAAAATGTTTGTTGCTGCAACATCTGGTAACACCCCCAAAATAGGCCCAACAGAAGCACATGAGTTTTGGGTCCTGTTACGTCATGATTATCCGAGTCTTGATACGAGAGAACGAACTCTATGCCAAATATCACAACGCAGACTCCAATAATCATACATTCAAGTACCTAAGAATACATGCTTAAAACGGTCAACATAAAGTTGGTGAGTTCATAAGTTTAATTAAAATGTTTATAACACTTAAAAGGTTTATAAAGCCCACTACCAAAAGTAGTATTGAAAAAAACGTTTAGGAATCCAGAGTTTCACAACAAAAGAGACGCTTACCACAAGGTTCAGTCATATATCAACATCTAGCAAAAGCATTACGGCTAATACAAAATAATTCAGTTCATAAACAAGTTCTAGTTCACGTTCGCATTCAGTAGCCACAGTTAACATTTCATAACAACATCATATTCAAGATTCGTACCAAGATCAATACAAGATCACAGTCAATATTCACATTCCAGATCAATACAAGATCATAGCCAAGCTTCACGTTCAAGATCAATACAAGATCATAGCAAGATAGTGAAAGTTTATGGACTTATATTTAATAGTCGTGTGATAGGATCGAACTCGAGATTACGGGATTGTACACAATACGTAAAGAGTTAATTTACTTAATAAATATATTTATTGTATTTATTAATTTATTTAATAAATATATATTTATGTATTTATTAATTTAAACCGAGACATAACTTTAACGATCGTTAAATAATTAAGAGTTAAGTATTAACGAGCGTTAAATAAATATATAGTAAGTAAATAAAAAGAAAGAAGTTTGGAAGATTTCGGAACACCCCAAAGGGGTGTTCTAGCCGTCGGTTATGGGGAGAAAAAGGAAGGGGAAAAACTTTCCATTTATTTGTTATTGAATACAAGTTTAGGCCTATATAAACAAACCTTCTCCTCATAATTCAAGACACACAAAAAGTCTCTTACCCTCTCTTTCTTTGGTCGATCACAAGAAACCCACACAAGGGGCTTTGGTTAGTTTTTCTTGTTTGATCAATTTACTTATTATCTAGTCCTAGCCCCTCTCTAGGGTTGTTGGGTAGATTATTACAAGCGTTGTAGTTCAGTTTACACATGCTAGAATCACGGTTAGATCGTTGTATTACGTGTGTACAAGACGTAATATAGTCTTACTTTAGACTATATCTTGGTGATATACGGTATAAACCCGAATTGGTGATTCGTTCTTCGTCTAGTGGATTTGCTTTAGCGTAAAGGTATGTAACCCTAATTCAATTAAGTATAATTGTGTTATTATTATGATCTTGTTATATCGCTTCCGCTATGTGTGTTTTGATCTCGTTTAGGGTTTTTTTTAATAATTGTTATGATGTTAATAAACCATTAGTGGCATCGAGAGCCGTTTTAACATGTTATAATTATCAAAAATCTAAAGTTTTTTAACTAATAATTGTTTTGAGTTAAAACTACATGATTTTTAGGTTTTCTTAAAATTAGGGTTTTGTTTTTTAAAAATTAGGGTCTTGGCCGAACTTTTAATAAAAAAATTGTTTTGAAACCCTAAATTACATGTGGGATAATTTTAGATTAAGTTGCATTATTAATTGTTATGTCATGTATGGTTATAATCCGTAGAGATTTAATTGTTAAGATTTGTGGGAGAATCCATGATAACGTGCATGTTTTCATGGATCGTAAAATTATATGTTTATATGAATTTAGTTGCTACGTGATTATTTGATTCAATAAATCTAGATTTAGGGAAGACTTTTGTATGAATATGAAGACCTAGATTTGATGATTATTGAATAAATCGTATGCATGTGACTATCTGATTTATTTATTGCACATATAAATTGTTATTATGTGTTTATGATTTAGTTTTTTTACTTGTTTATATTAAAATTATTGAATTGTTGTAAACAAGGGTTTTTTTGAAAAGAAATAATATGGAATAAATCATATTAAAAATAATGATTTGTTAGAGATTTAAATTACATAAGATTACGTTGATTGGTGAATTGCAATAATAATCTAACGGCCTACTCCTTTTGACAAACTATAAAGTGGGTTTAACGCACCGCTGGTCATGTACCCGATTAAGGATGTAGGTCTAATGCCATTAGTCGCTGACCAAATTCCCGGCTCGCGTGTGCATCAAATTGAAATTACCTAGGATTATTAATTGAATTGTACCTTTAGGGTGATTTACCACAAATTCACATCCGAAACACAATGAATAAGGGTATTGCTTTGTGTGTAACCGAGTTCTAGCAAAAGTACGTTGTGAATAAATGTGGATAAATTCTTTAATTGGTTTAACCAATACCTCAACATAAATTATGTAGAAATTTAGTTCGTGAAAAAGTTTACTAAATGTTTTATTAAACTTATGCTATGGAGTTGTATGCATGCTTCTCCATACATTGATTTTGACATCAAAATTTACACCCTTAAAATTTAAGTCGAATGCTCTTAATTGATGAACACTTGAAATTACTACGTCATCAAATGAGATTTTTGGGTGATGTTGTAATGGAGAGAAAACTTTAATAGAATGACAATTCGTATGATGGTTTTACGTTACTCAGATTAGACGACTTAATTAAGTTACTCAATGAGATCTGGAAACTTAAGGCATTTAGAAGGGATGAAACATGTTTACAATGCAAAACGTTTTTGGCAATGTAAATCCCTTAAAAGTCTAGAAATTGAAAATTGTTTATCAATTGAATTGTTCGACAAGTCTCTATGTTGAGTACATTCATTGCTAGCAGATCAACTAATGTAATGAATCTATGTCAATATAGTTCTAGAATTCAAGGAAAATAATATGGTTTTTATACCAGGGTAATTTTATTTCTTGAAAGTATTTTGTTATTGAAAATACTAATATTTGAACTTATTTATGTAGAAATGGCTCAACCCACAAATAACACGATAAGTTATGCGTTCAAGGAATTCATTGAACATCCCGAACTTACTGGCCCAAACTTCAATGATTGGTACCGCTCACTAAGAATTTTCTTGAGAGCAGCGGGTACTATTGATATCTTGACTACTACCTATTCGAAGGATCTTGCTGAAGGAGCATCTGATGCGCAAAGGCTTAAACCGCTGCTAATGTTAAGAAGCACTCAAAGGTGGCTTTGCTTAATGCTTGGAAAAATGGATTCTCCACTTCAACAGAAGTATGAGTTATTTCCACCAAAGCGAATGCTTGATGAGCTCAAGGCTATGTTCGAGAAGCCGCAAACTGTGGAGATATACGACTTAGTAGATGTTTTGCATAGCTGCAAGCAAGCTCTTGGAAAGTCTGTAAGTGCCCATTACATGGAGATGAGGGGTTATATGGAACAACTCATTGCACTAGGACAACCCTGTGATCATAATATGGCTATCAACTTGATCAACAGGTCCCTTAACAAGGACTTCAATGATTTGGTTTAAAATTATAATATGCATTGCACGGGGAAGACAGTTAGTGATTTGCATGCAATGCTCATTGACTATGAAAATGGGTTAAAAGATAAGGCATCTACATCTACGCCTTCTGTACTAACCATACAAAATGGTAGAGTGAGTAAGCCAAAACCGCAAGCGAACAAGAAGAAAGGCAAAGGCAAGGGTGATAAGGGCAAACAAGTTGCGACTTATTCGAAACCTAAGCAGAACTTTATCAAGAAGAATAGTTCTCAGAAGGATGAGACTTGTCACCATTGCAAGGAAAGTGGTCACTGGAAGAGGAATTGTCCTTTTTACCTCGAAGAGTTGCGATAAATAAAGAAGAAGTCTGAGCAGAGCGCTGCAGCTTCAGGTACTTTATTTATGATTGAATTGTTCAATTTAGCATACAAATTAAATTACTGGGTATATGATACGGGATGCTATATTAACATTTGTAATACGCTGCAGGGATTTAATCTGGAAAGGAAGCTTTCCTATGGGGAATAATTTCTGCAAGTGGGCAATGGCGCACAAGCAACAATTGAAGCTATAAGAACATTTAATTTAGTTTTACCTTCGGGTTTAGTACTGATTTTAAATGATTGTCATTATGCACCTACAATTGTTAGGGGTGTTATTTCCTTTTCTTGTTTGTTGAATAATGGATTCGTTCACACAATTGATAATAATAGAATTTCTGTTTGGAAAAATGGTATTTTTTTATTTTAATGCAATTTTTATGAATAGTGTGTTTGAAATAGACATGCATGATAATGAATTCAAGAATAATAAATCTGTCTTTAGCATGAATAAGAAGAGAAAGTTTGACAATAACTCTTCTTATCTTTGGCATTGTAGACTTGCCTATATCGGGAAGACTCGTATACAAAAGCTTCAATGTGAAGGTCTTTTGGAAAATATCAATGATGAATCATTTGATAAATGTGAGTCTTGTACCTCTGGAAAGATGACCAAGAAACCTTTTTATAGAAATATTGAAAGAGCTACTGATCTACTTGGATTAATACATGAAAGTCCCTTAATATGACAATTGTTGATAAACTATAACTCTTCTAACCACGAAACACAATGAAATACTTTTCAAACGCGTAATGCTTTATTAAGTATTATAAACAAAGTATTACAAAGTGCTATGAATACACTCGTTGAATGACAACAAGATATGAACCCTAGAAACAAGTAAACTAGATTCGAGACTCAAGTTTACAAGGGAACCAATGAGACGCTGGTAGACAGCTGAGGGCTCAGTGGTTCCAAGGAGAGAATTAACTTAGATAGATTATCCAAGCACAAGGGTTGAGTTAATTCTTCCTTCTCACTCCTATTTATAGTGTACGAGGTTGCTTCCTTAGTAGGAGTAGTTGATACTTCACCTTCTAAATGGAAGAGTACAACGTATTAAATGCATGTCTAAATCGAGACATACCTTTAACCAACTTTAGGTGAACAGTTCTGCCAACTGTTCACCTTTTTTCCCACTAGGTCGTACTAGGCTTTATCTTGAATCTCTTGTTTTGTCCCGCTCAAAACACTTGGTAGATTCTCCCGCCTAAACTATAAAGAATTGGGTAAGCTCTGCTTATCCCAGACTTCTAGGGTTCTTAAGTGATCTCTGAGTGTTGTCAACTCAGAGATCCTTGAACACCAATACATTCCTTCACTATCCCAGCTATCCATAATCGCTGGTGAGTCTGACTTCAGATTATCTTCGACTTCTCTGACGTTGTCTTTGACTTGAATGTTCCTGGTGTGCCAGCTGAGGCTTTGCCTTCCACTGGTCTAGTCTCTGTCGCTGGTCCTCTCAGCGATCAACAAATACTTAGTCTAATTAAACAAATCTAGACTAGGCCATAGTTAAAACTTTCATTGGCCCAACAATCTCCCCCTATTTGTTTATAAATTATACTAAGTCTAAAATTATTGTAAGTGAGTACACAGCTTCTTCTTACACATAATTTAACAAACATACCTCAAAGTTTTGTTAAACATAAAGAACCTAGTCTATTACAAGAACACCCAGAGGTGTAAACATAAACAAAAAATAAAAGGTTCTTCAGCGATCGAGGCCTTGATCATAGATTCTTTGGGCTTCAACCTTGTCACTCCTGGAGTTGATGACAAGTTCAACTTCAAACTCAAAATCCTCAGCTGCTTTGCAATTCCTTAGGATGCCATGTTTGAGTCTGATAAGCTGGATGGTTGATGCCAGATGTAGTTAATTCATTCGCTGAAAGCAATACTCACAATTACCATTCATAAAGACCATCCCTGTCTCTGGTACTGAGTATACTTGGCCCCCTACTGGTTTGGTGATCTCTTTAGGCAGAACCAAGTTTCTGTGCATCCCATCAACCACAATGTTTTCAATAACCAACTTCTCCACCAGAGGCCCCATTTGGGTTTTCCTTGGTCCTTGAGAAGGTTGTTGTTGTGAAAGTTGAGGAGGCAGGGGTACCTTCAGCTTCTTTGCCGTGTGTCTTACCCAATTAAGCTTTGCTTGAATATTCTTCGTCATTTGGGCAGCACCAGGCCCAGCCTTCTTTTGGGAAAGAGCCAGCATTTCTAACCATTCAGAGAGGCCCTCTCTGAGTTTAAAGTCACTGAAGACTTTATAGTTGGTTAGTTGGTTCTCTCTATAAAGGGTCATCACCACGTTTTTGTCCTTGTCAGTGTAACATGCGTACTTGGTGATTTGACCAGGTTCAGATCTCTGGTTTACAAGTCTTTCATATTCCTTTAGAAGGTTGCTCCTTTTAACCTCCAATTCTTTGAGCTTCACCAGCTGAGCTTCCTTTACAGCAGGAGAGAGTTTGTTCAGAGCTTCTTTGCTTTTGAGTTCAGCCGCTCTGATGTTTGCCAGCCTTTGGTGTTCTAAGATTTGAGCTTTTGCCTGCTCTGGTGTGAGTGGTGGTTCATTAGCACTCTTAAATTTGTTTAGGTCAGAGTCTTTGGAGAGCCTTGCTGTAGAACCACCTTCTTCTTGTAAGGAGTGCAGGGTTATTTCAGGATGTGCAATAGCAGTTCCTTTACCTTATCCTTTATTGCATCAGTGCTGGGGTTGAAGGATCTAAGAGGTTGTGGTGTAGGAATCACTGTTGAGGGTTTTGGGTGTTTGAGTGACTACTCCCCCTTAGGTGAGGCAGTGTCTTCTTCTTCCTCAGAGGTGGAGGTTGCTGAATTCTCCCCCTCAGGCATAGCGCCGGTAGTAGCTGTGCCTGAACCAGGACTAAGGAACTTCTTGAATTCTTGATGAACAAATAGGCAGATTTCCTTAAAGTGCCTCTTGCAACAGCTCTTGAAGAAGAGTTCGTGAAAGCTCAGACGCCTTAGAAATAGCTGCAACATTTGCTTTGATAGCTGATGAGAGGACATATGGTATGTATTGCTAGAGGCTCTGGTTAATAACAGCTGGGAGGTGAGCTTGCAAGGCACTCCCCAGTAGTTGCGGAAGTAAGGCAGACATAGAGGACTCCACATATGAAGTTAGTGAAGTCTCTAGTGTTGTGGTGAGCTCCTCAGCAGCGTGGGTTAGGGTTTGCAGTTCAGAGAAGATGACATCTTTTGTGACTTTAGGCTTTGTTATACTGATGTCACCCCTCTTGATCCAGAGAGCCTCAGCAGTGATTTCCTGAACATCTTTCATTCGAGGAACATGGACAGGCTTGAGCTTTTGTAAATATTCTAAGTGTTGCTTGGCCCCTAGTTCCATGACATTTGGCAATGTTGAGAAGGGAACTGGGGTTGGTGCACAGAGCCTCTGGTCCAATAGCTACTTAGCAGCTAGTTCTTGCACATTGGGCAATGATAGGAAGTGGATGTGTTTCAATTCTGATGTAACTTGGTCATCATCAGCATCCATATCAGCATAGTCTGAAATGGTCAAGTCCTCTTCGATAATGAAGACCTCATCCTCTGGTATGGAATCAATGTCTGACATGGCATCAAGATCTATGTGGGGGACTTCAGCATTTCCATCACCAGCAATAGAATAGGCATCATCATTCTGCTGTTCTTCATGAAGATTATGAGCCTGTTATGACATTTGTTAGTAACCAATTGTGAAAAAAATATGAAGTTATATATCGCCATTCGCTGCCCCTAGGAAAGCTGGGTGTGATTATCCATCCCCCCTAAGGATTTCTCCTTGGGACTCTTTTAAGTGTGAAATAGTTATGGTGAAGGGTCGCCATTCGCTGCTGGGTGTGATTATCCAGCTCCCCCATAAGGATTGCTCCTTGGGACTCTTTTGAGTTGTGAAAATTATGTGGTGAATGGTCGCCGTTCGCTGCCCCTAGGATAGCAGGGTGTGATTATCCAGCTCCCCCTGAAGGATTGCTCCTTGGGACTCTTTTAGTTGTGAATTCATGGAGGTTAAAGGTCGCCATTTATCGCTGCCCCTAGGAAGACTAAGGGTGATTATTCAGTCTCCCCCAAAAGAATAAATTCTTTGGGACTCTTTTAGTTGTGAATTGTTTGAAGGTAATGGTCGCCTTTTATCGCTGCCCCTAGGAAGACTGAGGGTGATTATTCAGTCCCCCCCAAAAGAATGAATTCTTTGGGACTCTTTTCAATGAGGGGACCCAGAGACTGCGTGAAGTGTAGAGACTCTGGGTCGGGACCTATAGCATGCTCAAGTTGGTATGGACAAGAGCACAGTCCAGAGGGTGAAGGATCATCGGGGTGCGTTATGAGCACAAATGAATCATGTCCTTGTGTGAAGACAGAGTGTACAGATAATCCTAAGGTTCTAGGTGCTGACACAGACACTCTATGGGTTGAGGAAAACCCTAAGTCTTCATCACTCTCTCCTACAGAATGTTGAGAGTGATTGTATGTGAGCCTCCAAAAGAATAAAATGACAAACTAATACCTGAGAGATATCAGCGTTGAGAAGGTTCTTAGTCGTCTCTGCTGACTGGGAGACGCTAGACTCTGGTTGTTTGTCAACGGCAGGCTCTACAACCACATCCACCAGAGAAGGGGATGGGTTCTTTTTGGTCTTCTTGGACTTGGAAGGATTAACAGAATGGGTTTCAGAGGAAAGGGGGATGTCTTTCCTCTTTTTCTTCTTTCCCTTGGGCACCTTGGGCTGAGAAGAAGACTGCACAGAGGTCTTTAACAAATACTTGTCAGTTGCTCTTTCAGCATTCACCTCATTGTGAGGGATCAAGGGCTCTCCATCAGCAACCGGTAACCCAGCGACCTGCATCATGTGCCTGCTGAGAGGCACTTCATCTTCCAGAAGGGTCTTTAGTGATGCAGCAGTGATGTGATAAGGAGAGAAAGAGAGAAGTTCATCATTTGTGTATCCTTCACCCAACATGTCTTCTAAGAGAAGAGAGAGATATCTTGTGTAGTAGATGGTGGCCAGTCTGTTCTTCTTCCCTTTGTTTTCTAGCTTGGCAATGAGGTCAGAGTAAAGTATATGGGCGATCCCTATATCTTGTCCCCAAATTAAGCTATAGGCAATAGCTTGCTGGGCTCCATTGAGTTGATCATGAGACCCCTGGTTTCCACCCAGACATTTCACAATATATAACATCAGCGTCCTCCAAATAGGTGAGAAGTTGTAACACCCCATTTTGGAAATGGAAATATCACAGTAATTATGGCGTGTCATCAAAGCATACAAGGTAAAATGTCTAAACATTACTTGACCATATAAAGGAAAATACCGGAATCAAACATCGGTAGTCCAAAAGTAAAGCTCATCACACACAAACATAGTATAGTAAAGGAAAAGGACGAAACAATGTCCAAAGCATAAGTATCATAAAGAAAGGAAATGCATAATGTAAAGAAGGCTAGACAGCTTCCAGTCCATATGCACGTACTCTTAGTGTCTACGAGCGTCCCTGAGTACCTGCCGTTTTGGGAACATAGAAAAGGAAAACGGCTGAGCAATACGCTCAGTGCACGGATGTACAATAAAGCATGAATAGGATAAGCATAAACATAATAACAGCGGAAGAAAACTAAGTCCCGAGTAACCTGGTTAAGTCTTAATAAAACTGGTTTTATAGTTTGAAAGTCTTATGTTTATCTTATAAAAACTGTTTGTCATATTTTACCATTAGCCAATATAGGTCATGAATATCCACCGTGCATGAATAATTGGAGGGGTGACCTCATCATGCGAATTAGAGGGGCTGCCTCTAATTTAATATACTGGTTTTATGGGTAGGAGGGATCAGCTCCTTGTGAAGGATGCAAGGCACACACCACATTCACCATGTAATCCTGAATAAAAACGTGTAACTAGGATGCACCCATACGCCCCACATGATTAATATAAATAAATGGCCAAAAGCTGAAGGGACGCCACAAGCAATCACTCCGCCGTGGTGAAGTCATAACATCAGTGCCTCTAATGTTATGGTTATGGTACCTCCATAACTAGGTGAAACTGGTCATGCATGTATATGGCTATAGGTAATCATATTTAAACATAAGCAATCAAACTCATACTTATACTACGGGAAAACAGTTGGCTGCATACGGGGAAATCCTAATAAGGAAAGAATGTCCATACTGAAAGGACGGGAATCAGTACCTTATGTCCAGTGAACGAGAACGATAAACTGCGAGAATCCTACTTCCGAAATACTAGTGCTACATAAATACGTACATGAAATAAGTATCTGCTTATTATATACATAGCTGATTTCATATCATGTCTTAGCTTATTTTATGTGTTCTTACTATTTACACTGTTTAAAGCCTTAAACTGTGTTAAATCCTATATTCTGTTCATTCTGATCAAGTATTTCTGATATTTCATGTGTTATTATACTTACTGTGTAATAATAAGTAACTTCCCAAAAATAGCAGGTTTCCTTAAATAGAAAGTTTCCAAAAATAGAAAGTTTCCAAAAATAGAAAGTTTCCAAAAATAGAAAGTTTCCAAAAATAGAAAGTTTCTAAAAATAGAAAGTTTCCAAAAATAGATTTACTGCTTAAAATAGATAAGTTTCTAAAAATAGAAAGTTTCCATAAATAGATTAGCTGCCTTAATTAAATAAGTTTCTAAAAATAGTTGGTTTCCATAAATAAAATAGCTGCCTTATTTAATTAAGTTTCTAAAAATAGAAAGTTTCCATAATTAGAAATAAGCTGGTTAAATAAGCTAAGTAAATAAGCCTAAGTATTTTCATGATTATTTTCTAAGTCATACGATATACTATATAGTTTAATAATTATTTCATGTAATTTAATTAAACTATAGGTTATAATATTTAATTAAAGTATGACATGTTTTAATTAAATATATTAAATACTTAGGTTAAAATATGTATTATTAAACACTAATAATATAACCTAAGTCATGTTTAATTAATTAATTATATCCATGATTTTTAAAATAATTAATTAATTATAAGTCTTAATAATAAAAATACTTAGGTTAAAATAATTCATGTTTATTAATAATTAGTTAACCTAAGTCATGTTATTAAATTAATTACATCTTATTAATTTAATTCTTAACCTAAGTTTATAACATAAACAACTAATATAATCATGATCCGGATCTAAGCTTAAAAACATGCACCGGATATGAACAAACACCGTACCCCGAACCAAATCGGGGTACCCCCTTGATGCCGTGGGACCCACACGCACCAACCAAGACCAAAAAGGTCTTGGTGGTGGTCGGTTAACAACAAACCGAACCCCCTTGGAGTCGGTTGTTCCTGCGGCCCAAAACAAACACCCCTTAGATCGATCCCATTGATTAATTAATGACCATAACATGTTAGATCTAGGTTTAATTAATATGTTTTTATGAAAACATCACGTGTTCTTAATTAATAAAAGATTAAATAAAAAAGAAACAAGTAAAAAGGTTTTACCGTATTCGTAGATCAAAAGGGTGAAGAACAAACACGAACAATTACTAAATCAACAAGATCCAAGATCAAAATCACCCCCTTATGGTGGTTTGTAGGTGGCGGCACACAAGGAGAAGGAGGAAAGGGATTTTAGGTTTTCTTGAAATTCTTCTGTAAAAATAATCTGAGTAGTAAAATTACTAATCCCTTCCTTTTAGTAAAATTGACAATGGGCTTGGCCCATTGTCCCTATGTTGGCCGCGGGTAGGGACTCCCTTGTGGGGGTCCCGTACCTCGTTTCGTGTCTTGTAATTTCATACACGTTTACGTTTAATTAAGTTCGTGTTTTAAAAGTTCTCGTTACGTAAATATCCTACACTTATATATTTAATTACGCTCGTATTAAATATATATACGTAATAATAAGAACTCGTGTTTAAATTACGCTCGTGATTTCGTGATCGTATGTTCGTGATTAATTATTGCTAAATAATTATTACGTGATCGTTCATATAAAATACTTATCGTGTACTAACACGTACGTAATACATAAACTCCTAATACGTAAACGTAATCATGCTATATTAGGAAATTTTTTAACTAGTACGTACGAACTTAAGGTACTATGCATGGTAAAAGCATGCGGGTTTTACAACTCTTCCCCCCTAAAAAGAATAATTCGTCCCCGAATTATAGATAAAGTAAACTGGAAAAGAAGAACATACCCGAATTCAAAATATGAAATGAGGGTAAGAAGTCCGGATAGACTCCTCTGTTTCCCAAGTGGCTTCCCGCTCGGTATGATCCCTCCATAGAATTTTGACGAATGGAATCGTCTTCTTTCTCATGACTCGTTCTTGCCTGTCAAGAACTCGTTCGGGTTCTTCTATAAAAGTGAGATCTTCACGAATCTGTTCCAGTGGATACTGAACCATGTGAAGGGGATGATATTGGTACCCTCTGAGTAAGGACACATGAAACACATTGTGCACATGCGAAAGCTGCGGAGGTAACACCAATCGGTAAGATACTTCACCGACTCGTTCAATGATATCAAACGGTCCGATGAAACGAGGACTGAGCTTCCCTTTAATCCCGAAGCGTCTAACACCACGTGCCGGCGAAACCTTAAGGAAGACGTGATCTCCTACGTTAAAGTGTAAATCCCTACGATGCTTGTCGGCGTAACTCTTTTGACGTGACCGTGCCTCCTGAATCTTCTGTCTAGCTACTGCGATCTTCTCGTTTGTCATCTCTATGATTTCTGGTCCTTCGAGTGTTCGCTCGCCAACCTGATCCCAGCAGATTGGGGCGCGATACATTCTGCCATACAACATCTCAAATGGAGCACACTTGATGCTCGCGTGCCAGCTGTTGTTCTACGCAAACTCCACCAAACAGATGTATTCGTCCCAATCACCCGTCCATTCCAACGCACATGACCTCAACATATCTTCCAATGTCTGAATGGTTCGCTCCGACTGTCCGTCCGTTTGAGGATGAAAGGCCGTGCTAAGCTTAAGTTGTGTACCCCAAGCTTTCTGCAGACTTTTCCAAAAGCGCGAAGTGAATCGAGGATCTCTGTCTGAGACGATGCTGGATGGTGCACCGTGTAGTCTCATGATCTCTCGTCTGTACGTATCTGCGAGTTTACTTACCGGATCTTCCTTGCGGATCAGTAAGAAATGAGCTGATTTGGTAAGTCGATCAACGATAACCCAAATTGCATCGTGCTTCCTTTTGGTAGGCGGAAGACCGGTAACAAAATCCATGGTGATTTTGTCCCACTTCCACTCTGGAATATCTAACGGTTGAAGGAGACCGCCAGATCGCTGATGCTCGATCTTAACCTGCTGGCAGGTAAGACATTTGGAGACGTAAGTGGCCACATCCTGCTTCATACCACTCCACCAAAAGTACTGCTTGATGTCATGGTACATTTTGGTTGAACCAGGATGTATCGAGAATGGGGAGCTATGAGCTTCTGCTAGCAAAGCTTCCCGGAGTTCTTGGTCATCAGGAACACAAAGTCTAGTGCCCTGCCATACGATACCCTCTGCATCTACTCTGAATTCTGTCTGCTTCTCCAAATTCTGTATTATCGCCCATATTTCTCCGTCATCCTTCTGAGCTTCCTTGATCTTAGATAGTAACTCGGGTTATACTCTAAGATTAGCCCAGTAACCGTGCTGTCCACGTACCATGATCTCGATGTCTAGTCGCTCCAAGTCTCTTATGATTTCCTCTTCGATTCTAATGCTGTTGATCATTCCGGACTTCCTGCTAAGGGCATCTGCTACTACATTTGCCTTTCCGGGATGATACTGTAGATTAATGTCATAATCCTTCAACACCTCCAACCATCTCCTCTGCCTCATGTTCAATTCACGTTGAGTGAAGATATACTTCAAGCTCTTGTGGTCCGTGAAAATGTCACATGATTCTCCATATAAGTAGTGTCTCCATATCTTCAATGCAAACACGACTGCAGCAAGTTCCAGATCGTGCGTGGGGTAATTCTCTTCATAAGGCTTAAGCTGCCGTGAAGCGTACGCGATCACTTTCCCATGTTGCATGAGAACACAGCCAAGTCCCTTCCCCGATGCATCACTATAGATTTGAAATCCACCCGTACCAGATGGTAGAGTAAGAATAGGTGCAGATACTAGCTTCTGCTTCAGGTCTTCAAAGCTCTTCTCTCGATCTTCAGTCCAGACGAATTTCTCCCCTTTCCGCATCAGTTTGGTCAATGGTAGTGCTAAGCGGGAAAAGTTCTCCACGAACCTACGGTAATAGCCAGCTAAGCCTAAGAAACTGCGGACTTCCGTCGCTGATGTCGGCCTCGGCCACTTAGTGATGGCCTCAACCTTCGCTGGATCCATAGTGATTCCTTCTGCTGATACAATGTGACCTAAGAATGCCACCTTGTCTAACCAGAACTCACATTTGGAGAATTTAGCATACAGCTGCTTCTGGCGAAGAATCTATAGTATTGTACGAAGATGGTCTTCGTGTTCCTCCTTGGACTTAGAGAAAATCAGGATGTCATCGATGAAAACAATGACGAACTTGTCCAGAAATTCATGGAAGATTCTGTTCATCAGATCCATGAACACTGCTGGAGCATTTGTCAGGCCAAATGGCATAACTACAAACTCGTAGTGGCCATTACGAGTACGAAAGGCAGTCTTAGCAATATCCTGCTCCTTGACTCGTAACTGGTGATAGCCTGACCTAAGATCGATCTTGGAGAAGTTTGGCCCCTTGGAGTTGGTCAAACAGATCGTCAATGCGTGGCAGTGAATATCTATTCCTAATAGTAATCTTGTTGAGCTCGCGATAGTCTATGCAAAGACGCATACTGCCGTCCTTCTTCTTAACAAACAAAACCGGTGCGCCCCATGGAGATGCGCTCGGTCGAATAAAACCTCGTTCGAGAAGTTCTTGTAGTTGATCCTTCAGCTCCTTCAGCTCTATGGGAGCCATGCGATAAGGAGCCTTAGAGATTGGTTCAGCTCCTGGAACCAGCTCGATACTGAATTCCACTTCTCGTGCAGGTGGTATGCCCGGAAGTTCTGCTGGAATCACGTCTTGGAATTCCGACACTATTGGTTGATCCTGAATCGATGGAGATTCAGCATCCATGTCGTGAACCGTAGCTAGATAACCCTCGCAGCCATGTGACAGTAGTGCACGCGCTTGTAGGGTGGATATGATTTGTACATACCGTCCGGGTATGAACCCATTATGAATGTACTCTGGTGCATTGACATCACCGAAGATAACCCGATATGAATGGCATTCTATGGTAGCATGATACTTGGATAGCCAATCCATGCCCAAAATCATGTCGAAGTCATTCATGTCCAGCGGAAGTGCGTCGACAGGTCGAACCTTATCATCAAATTCTAGGGGAAGACTCTTGTATACATGGGTGATTAATACAGAGTCCCTCAAAGGAGTGGAAATAGTAAGCCTATTTTCTAGTGGCAAGGGAGGCATCCTAATGTTCTTAGCATAAGCAGTAGAAATAATCGAGTGAGTAGCACCCGTATCGAAAAGAACACATGAAGCGCGACCATACATCTACAAGATTCCAGTGATGGTACCTGTAGACTTGTTGGCCTGGTCTCGAGATGTCGTGTAGACACGCCCGGCAGTAGGAGGCGGCTTGGTATCAGCATGTCCCGATGTACCCTCCATCTCGCCCTTACGGCAATCCTTCATAATATGGCCAGGAAGACCACACTTGAAGCACGCATCAGTATTACGGCGACATGGTCCTGGGTGCCTACGGTGACAAGTAGAGCAAAGAGGATGAGTGTATCCTCCAGCAGGTGCTCTGGCTGGCTGAGGACCTGATAAACATTTTACATGAGACATAATAGTTGGGTACAAAGGACGAAGCGGATAATCTTAAGATTGAATACCAGTGATAGCTGGACGGCTAGGCTGCGAACCTCTCTGGTTCTGGTCCCTACCGTTTCCATGGTTCCTGGTAGAATTTTGCTTAAAGTGTCAGAATACGAGTCATAACATAAAACATAAGGAATTTCGTAAGTATTAGGACCTGCTGTTGTTGGATTGCCCGGCGTTGTTACGGTAATTATCATTACCACCACGCCTATCCGTAGCAGATCGGTCATTAGTCTGACCATTTCCCTTGGGCTGATGAGGCTGCTGCTGAGTAGCCGGCTGAGACCGGTCCCCAGTTTTCTGCCTGGAAGATACATTTAAAGAGATGAATAATTGACATATGAAAGATATACGGATTGATCACCGCTTGAATATGAAAGTTTTACCTCTTGTCGGGTCTTTCAGCTTCCCCGAACTCATCCCTCTCCTGCAACATCTCCAGTTTTCGTGCTGCATCGGCCACTTGTGCTACAGTGTTGAACGTAGCACACACCAGATTGTTTGCGACCGATGTGCGAAGAGCCCATCTGAAGTGATGTGCCTGCTCTTCTGGAGTACCTGCTGCCGCACCAAGGAAACCAGCCAAGCGAAGAAAGCGCTGCATAAACTCGTTGCTATTCTCCCCAGCTCTCTGACGGATCCCATGGTACTCTCTCTTGAGTTTGTCCTGCTCAGCCTTGGGAAAGAACTGCTCCATCACCCTGCCCTTGAACTGAGCCCAAGTCAAACCAGCAACCCATTCATCACCACCTTCAGATTGCATCAAAGCTAACCACCAGTTAAGTACATCGCCTTCGAACCGATAGCATGCCAACCTCGCCTTGTATGCGGGGTCATAGCCCATAGCGTTGAAGATCTTCTCGATGTGAGCCAACCAGCTTTCAGCATCGCTGGGGCTATCAGTCTTTTCAAAAGCTCGAGGGCGGAGCTTGTTGAGTCTCTCCAGCCATACTGCTAATGTCACTGGAGGAGGAGGAGGAGGGGGCTGATTGTGCTGCTGCTGATTGTTGGCAGCTTGAACTTCAGCACGGATGTCATTCCTCAGTTGAGGAAGCAAGGCTTGCATGGCAGCCTGAATTGCAGCATTGAGCTGCTCTTGTTCGCGTGTGAGAACCATCTGACAGTATAACAATAAAACATATGATTAACAGTTCAAAACATAAAATATAAAATATATACATGAAAATTTTTTTTTTTTCTACTAAAAATTTCACGAGAAAAATTTTATGCAAGAAAATTTTTGTATGAATGCATGATGCAGTTTTATGAAAACTTTGGATGCTCGAGAGTGAACGCCTCTGGTCAGTTCACTCAAAACAAAAGACATATCGAGGGGACGCCTATGGGTCGGTCCCAAATCTAAAAGTTTCGATAAAACACATGCGACTAAATAGGGCCAGTCCTGTACCAACCATTACTTAGTCAAAAACCCTGTAACAATGACATATATGTATGCTTAAAAATGATGAATGCATGAAAACAACTGTCAGTTCTAGGAAGACCGTAGTGACTACCCACTAATCACAGGTCATATTTGAGAGCCTACAGGTCGAAGCCTTGGCTCTGTTACCATAATTGTAACACCCCATTTTGGAAATGGAAATATCACAGTAATTATGGCGTGTCATCAAAGCATACAAGGTAAAATGTCTAAACATTACTTGACCATATAAAGGAAAATACCGGAATCAAACATCGGTAGTCCAAAAGTAAAGCTTATCACACACAAACATAGTATAGTAAAGGAAAAGGACGAAACAATGTCCAAAGCATAAGTATCATAAAGAAAGGAAATGCATAATGTAAAGAAGGCTAGACAGCTTCCAGTCCATATGCACGTACTCTTAGTGTCTACGAGCGTCCCTGAGTACCTGCCGTTTTGGGAACATAGAAAAGGAAAACGACTGAGCAATACGCTCAGTGCACGGATGTACAATAAAGCATGAATAGGATAAGCATAAACATAATAACAGCGGAAGAAAACTAAGTCCCGAGTAATCTGGTTAAGTCTTAATAAAACTGGTTTTATAGTTTGAAAGTCTTATGTTTATCTTATAAAAATTGTTTGTCATATTTTACCATTAGCCAATATAGGTCATGAATATCCACCGTGCATGAATAATTGGAGGGGGTGACCTCATCATGCAAATTAGAGGGGATGCCTCTAATTTAATATACTGGTTTTATGGGTAGGAGGGATCAGCTCCTTGTGAAGGATGCAAGGCACACACCACATTCACCATGTAATCCTGAATAAAAACGTGTAACTAGGATGCACCCATACGCCCCACATGATAAATATAAATAAATGGCCAAAAGCTAAAGGGACACCACGAGCAATCACTCCGCCGTGGTGAAGTCATAACATCAGTGCCTCTAATGTTATGGTTATGGTACCTCCATAACTAGGTGAAACTGGTCATGCATGTATATGGCTATAGGTAATCATATTTAAACATAAGCAATCAAACTCATACTTATACTACGGGAAAACAGTTGGCTGCATACGGGGAAATCCTAATAAGGAAAGAATGTCCATACTGAAAGGACGGGAATCCGTACCTTATGTCCAGTGAACGAGAACGATGAACTGCGAGAATCCTACTTCTGAAATACTAGTGCTACATTAATACGTACATGAAATAAGTATCTGCTTATTATATACATAGCTGATTTCATATCATGTCTTAGCTTATTTTATGTGTTCTTACTATTTACACTGTTTAAAGCCTTAAACTGTGTTAAATCCTATATTCTGTTCATTCTGATCAAGTATTTCTGATATTTCATGTGTTATTATACTTATTGTGTAATAATAAGTAACTTCCCAAAAATAGCAGGTTTCCTTAAATAGAAAGTTTCCAAAAATAGAAAGTTTCCAAAAATAGAAAGTTTCCAAAAAAAGAAAGTTTCCAAAAATAGAAAGTTTCCAAAAATAGAAAGTTTCCAAAAATAGATTTACTGCTTAAAATAGATAAGTTTCTAAAAATAGAAAGTTTCCATAAATAGATTAGCTGCCTTAATTAAATTAGTTTCTAAAAATAGTTGGTTTCCATAAATAAAATAGCTGCCTTATTTAATTAAGTTTCTAAAAATAGAAAGTTTCCATAATTAGAAATAAGCTGGTTAAATAAGCTAAGTAAATAAGCCTAAGTATTTTTATGATTATTTTCTAAGTCATACGATATACTATATAGTTTAATAATTATTTCATGTAATTTAATTAAACTATAGGTTATAATATTTAATTAAAGTATGACATGTTTTAATTAAATATATTAAATACTTAGGTTAAATTATGTATTATTAAACACTAATAATATAACCTAAGTCATGTTTAATTAATTAATTATATCCATGGTTTTTAAAATAATTAATTAATTATAAGTCTTAATAATAAAAATACTTAGGTTAAAATAATTCATGTTTATTAATAATTAGTTAACCTAAGTCATGTTATTAAATTAATTACATCTTATTAATTTAATTCTTAACCTAAGTTTATAACATAAACAACTAACATAATCATGATCCGGATCTAAGCTTAAAAACATGCACCGGATATGAACAAACACCGTACCCCGAACCAAATCGGGGTACCCCCTTGATGCGGTGGGACCCACACGCACCAACCAAGACCAAAAAGGTCTTGGTGGTGGTCGGTTAATAACAAACCGAACCCCCTTGGGGTCGGTTGTTCCTGCGGCCCAAAACAAACACCCCTTAGATCGATCCCATTGATTAATTAATGACCATAACATGTTAGATCTAGGTTTAATTATTATGTTTTTATGAAAACATCATGTGTTCTTAATTAATAAAAGATTAAATAAAAAAGAAACAAGTAAAAAGGTTTTACCGTATTCGTAGATCAAAAGGGTGAAGAACAAACACGAACAATTACTAAATCAACAAGATCCAAGATCAAAATCACCCCCTTATGGTGGTTTGTAGGTGGCGGCACACAAGGAGAAGGAGGAAAGGGATTTTAGGTTTTCTTGAAATTCTTCTGTAAAAATAATCTGAGTAGTGAAATTACTAATCCCTTCCTTTTAGTAAAATTGACAATGGGCTTGGCCCATTGTCCCTATGTTGGCCGCGGGTAGGGAATCCCTTGTGGGGGTCCCGTACCTCGTTTCGTGTCTTGTAATTTCATACACGTTTACGTTTAATTAAGTTCATGTTTTAAAAGTTCTCGTTACGTAAATATCCTACACTTATATATTTAATTACGCTCGTATTAAATATATATACGTAATAATAATAACTCGTGTTTAAATTACGCTCGTGATTTCGTGATCGTATGTTCGTGATTAATTATTGCTAAATAATTATTACGTGATCGTTCATATAAAATACTTATCGTGTACTAACACGTACGTAATACATAAACTCCTAATACGTAAACGTAATCATGCTATATTAGGAAAGTTTTTAACTAGTACGTACGAACTTAAGGTACTATGCATGGTAAAAGCATGCGGGTTTAACAGAAGTAGTTCACCTTGATCAGGGATTTGGTCTGGAAACCTTGTGTGGTGAAGGGTTTATCATTGTCGTCATGAGGACGAAGAGTAGCAAGAGCCTTCTTTACAGTGGCGCTGGCAGGCACATCGGACATGCCTTCATTGACAGGAAGTCCAATGACTTTGGCAAATGTATGAAGATCAAAGGTGAGAGGTTGGGGATGTGTGGAAAGGTTGAAGGTGATGTGAGAAGAGGTTGGATCAACTTCCGCGCTATACCAGAACTCCTTCAAATATTGGTGGTAGCAAGTGGAGGGTACTCTGGTTATGGCTTCAAAAATGGTGGAGTTTTTTAGGAAGGAAAACAAAGGTTGGTAGAGTGAATTTGTGTGTTCCAAGAGAGCTACACAGTTGTTCAAGGCAATTTTGCCATCGTGTATCCCAAAATCAACGTTCGAGGCGGCCAGAACAGTAAAAGCGGTGTTAGATGATGAAGACGCCATTTTTGAAGTGTGGAAGAAATGAAGGTTTTGAGAAGATGAATAGTTATGTGTGTGTGTGAAAGTTATGAGAATGTGAGTTTTGAAAAGTGAGTCAAGGGTTTTGATAAAAGGGTTTGCCGTTTTACAATTAAAGCATTTAATGCAAAAATTTACCTTTTAGGAAAAGTGGGACCCCTTGACTCTTCATGTGATATTTCTGTCCCTTGGAAAGCGGGAAAGTTGTTGACAATAAAGGTTAATCATTTGAATTAAATATGAGAATATATTAAGTCCCATTGGAATGTAACTACCTCGTTACATTCAATTCCCTTTAATGCCCAGAGACAGAGGTCAGAGATCATTTATCAGATTTGTTTACCAATATTGAGCATACACAGCTCAGCAACCAACCTAGTAAAACTTGGCTCAGCCAGAGGTTTGGTGAATATATCAGCGAGCTGGTATTCAGTGGGTATAAAATAGAGCTCAATATCACCTTTTAAAATATGGTCTCTGATAAAGTGATACCTGATGTCAATATGCTTAGTTCTGGAATGAAGTACCGGATTATTAGAGATGGCTATAGCACTTGTGTTGTCACAGAATATGGGAACCTTTTCATAAATGATCCCATAATCAGCCAGCTGACTTTTCATCCAGAGAACTTGAGCACAGCAACCAGCGGCCGCAACATATTCAGCTTCAGCTGATGACATGGCCACAGAGTTTTGTTTCTTGGCGCTCCAACATACTAACTTTCCACCAAGGATTTGACAACTCCCAGAGGTGCTCTTTCTATCAAGACAACACCCAGCATAGTCAGAGTCTGAGTAGGCTTTGAGGTCGAAGCCTGATCCATTAGGATACCAGAGACCCAATGTGGGAGATCATTTTAAGTACCTGAAAATTCTTTTGACAGCTACAAGGTGGGATTCCTTGGGGTTAGCTTGGTACCTAGCACAAAGACATGTGGCAAATTATATGTCCGGTCTGCTTGTTGTGAGGTACATCAGTGACCCAATCATGCCTCTATATAAGGTCTCATTAACAGAGACCCCTGAGTCATCATCTCCCAAGTTGTTGGGAGGAAGCATGGGGCATTTCACTGATGCACAATCAGACAGATCATACTTCTTGAGCAAATCCTTAACATATTTTTCTTGACAAATGGAAATTCCTTTTGAATTTTGTTTAATTTGAAAACCCAAGAAAAAAGTTAATTCCCCCATCATGCTCATTTCATATTTTTTGGTCATTAATTTGGCAAACTGTTTGCTCAATGTAATATTGGTTGAACCAAAAATTATATCATCCACATAAATCTGTACTAAAATGACATCACCCTTGGACCTATATGTGAACAGGGTTTGATCAATGGTACCTCTGACAAATTTATTTTCAAGCAAGAATTTGGATAGGGTTTCATACCAGGCTCTAGGCGCTTGTTTTAGCCCATAGAGTGCTTTGTGAAGTCTGCAGACGTGGTCAGGATACTCACTGCTTTCAAACCCTGGGGGTTGATAGACATATACTTCCTCTGCAAGCTTTCCATTGAGGAAAGCACTCTTCACATCCATCTGGTACACAGTAAATCCCATATAAGCTGCAAAGGCTAGGAAGATTCTGATAGCTTCCAATCTGGATACTGGTGCAAACGTTTCATCATAGTCAATCCCCTCAGATTGATTATATCCCAGCACCACAAGCCTAGCCTTGTTTTTGACAATCATGCCAGCTTCATCCCTCTTGTTTTTGTAGACCCATTTAGTTCCAACCACTTGCTTTCCAGCTGGAGCTTTTACCAGAGTCCACACCTTGTTTCTCTTGATCTGATTAAGCTCATCTTGCATTGCAACCACCCACCCTTCATCTAGAAGCGCAACAACCACATTCTTGGGTTCATCCTCAGAGAGAAAATCAACGAAAAGGCATTCATTCGCTGTGGCGGTTTCCAGAGATCTTAATTTGCCTCTGGTGGTGACTCCTTCAGAGGGTTCACCAAGAATATTCACCAGAAGAATATCTTGGTTCCTACTCCATTTGGATTGAGGAGCAGGAGTCTCTGTGGGTTCAGGAGTCAAAACAGGTTCAATGAATGCTGAGGGTTCTTCACAGATTATTTCTTCATCCATAATCTCTTCATCAGGAGGAGAGATTGGTTCAATAAGATCAGCATTCACAGTAATGGGTGGAGTGATTTGTTTAGCATTTTCAACTTCTAGAGTGATGTCAGAGATTGAATGAGGATCAAATGCATGAACATAAGGGAAGTCCTTGTGACCGCCCTTGGATGATTTCTTGGGATTTGAGAAATCATCCTCTGGATAAGATTTAACTACATTGAAGTCAATGTCACATTCTTCTGAGTTGGTGTGGTTGATGACAGCGTCTGCTTCATTGAAGGTGACATGGATGGATTCTTGTAATTCTTGTCTACGGATGTTGAACACTCTGTAGGCTCTGGAGGTGAGAGAGTAACCAACGAAGAATCCATCATCAGACTTTTCATCAAATTTTCCCAGGTGATCTCTGTAGTTGTGAATGAAAACAGGGCAACCAAAGACATGGAAGTAGCTTACATCAGGGGCTCTCTTCCTATATACTTCATAAGAGGTCTTGCCATGTCTCTTCACAATAATGGATCTGTTTTGTGTATGACAAGCTGTATTCACTGCTTCACCCCAGAATTGTTTAGGAAGTCTTGCTTCGCTGAGCATTGTTCTAGCAGCCTCTATGAGGGTTCTGTTTCTTCTTTCAGCGACACCATTTTGCTCAGGGGTGCCTGGGTTGGAAAAGTTCTGTGATATTCCCTTTTCATCACAAAAGGCTTCCATGGCATGATTCTTGAATTCAATGCCATTGTCACTTCTGATAGCCTTAACTCTGCAGTCATTGAGATTCTCAATTTCTCTGATGAAGGACATTATTCTTTTAGTAGCATCACTCTTTCTTTTGAGAAAGAATACCCAAGTGTATCTGGAGAATTCATCTACAATGACTAGTGTATATTTGTTGTGATTTAGGGATTGAGGTTTTACTGGTCCAAATAAGTCCATGTGAAGGAGATGGAGGGACTTATTTATGGAGAATGATTGTTTAGTCTTGAATGAGGCTCTGTGGTGCTTCCCTTTCTCGCACGCTGAGCATGGTCTGTCTTTGGTAAAGGTCAGAGAGGGAAGCCCAACTACTAAATCATTCTTGGCCAGTTTGTTAATGTTTTTGAAGTTGAGATGGGAGAGTCTCTTATGCCATAGCCAATTTTCATTATCAGATGCTTTGGCATAGAGACAAGTGGTTGTCCCCTCTGGACAAGATGTCATGTCGATGACATACACATCCCTTCTCCTGGGTGCAATAAGAACAACATCATCATTTTGATTGAAGATTGTTCCTTGGGTCTTGGTGAACAGAACTTTGAAGCCAGCATCGCAGAGTTGACTGATGCTGATTAGGTTGTGCTTCAGTCCATTGACATAAGCGACCCTTGTGAAGGTTATTCCATTACAATCCACTGATCCATAACCCTCAGTAGCCCCTGAGGAATCATCTCCAAAGACTACTTTAGGACCAGACTCCTTTTTATATCTATGCAGATATTGTTTAACCCCTGTCATGTGTCTGGAGCACCCACTGTCCAGATACCAAACAGATTTCTTCAGATATTCCTGCATAGATATAACAAATCCAGATTAGTTTCTATGATGAACCCACTTTCCAGTGGGTCCATGCTGTCGCTGACCAGCGACATTGGTCCTTCTCTGGTTACCTCCCCCTCTTTGGTTGCAATCCCTGGGTTCATGACGCATGCTTCCACAGATGTCACATCCAGGATAATGTTCGCACTCATCAGAGTGATGGTCGAAGAAACCACAGTATTTGCAGGGGGGGTTAGGTCTATAACCCTGAGAGTTATCTTTGGGCTTAGGTTCAGCCTTTCTTGAGGGTTGATGAGGAGTTTTAGATCTCATTTGAGTTCTGGTTCTTTGAACCGCTATGATCTCCTCATGCTCTCTGGATGTGTGTTCAGAGGACTCGCATGTGATACACTTAGGTTTCTTGGAGCAATCCTCGGATGAGTGATTCTTGAAACCGCAGTGCTTGCAAGGTCTGAACAAAGCTCTCCCCTTGGAACTACTAGACCCCTCACCAAGAGAGTTAACAGATGGACTATTAACTCTGGGGTTGATTTTTCTTTCAACCCTTTTACCTCTTCCATCAGGGTGAGGAGAAGTTGCTTGGTGGGAGAAAGCTCTTCAGGAGGAGGAGTGGGTTTGTTGGAGTCCTTAGCCACAAAAACCTTTTTATTCGCTTTGTCAGCGATTTTGAGAATTGAATTCCCAGGGGTTTTGGTTTGAGGTTTAGGGTCAAGCAAGGAATCAGATGGGTTGGCACCAGCGGGTCTTGGTGGAGCTCGTACCTCTGATTCTTTGTCAGAGTTCTTCTCATCCACAGAGGTGGAAGAAGGAGAAGAGACATCTGATGGGACAAATTTGACATTGGGAACATGGACATGTTTTTTGAATCTACCCTTTCCCCCAATAGCCTGAACCACATCACCAGGTATGGATCCAGCGACTATTTCTTCCACTGTGGATTGAGCCAAATTCCATTTCTCAATGGTTTTTCTTAGTTCAGAATTTTCATCAGACAAAGACTCATTTTCAATGGATAATTTGCTCACCTCATTTTGAAGTTGATTAGCAAGATTTACAAATGGTTTAAGATTTGTTAATTCAGATTGGCAAAGATTTAACTCTGTTTTAAGATTGTGAAATTTGTTTAATAGGTTTTTTCTTTGCTCTTCCACAAAGTGGAGGTCAACCAAGGTATAGTCACTGACATGGTCTCTATCAGGACCTTCAGTCATAGATAACATTCTTTGTACCTTTTTCATAGTGATATCCACCCATTGACCAGATCTTGCTTCACTTTTACCCACAACAGGTTCTTCATCAGAGACAGCCATAAAGGCTCTGACGGTGGTAGTACCTTCATCCTCAGAAGTGAGAGGTTCATCATCCTAGTCGAATGAGGCAGCGATCTCAAACCTTTTTCAGTCTTCTTAACATCCTTTTTCTTTGCTGCATCATCGGCTTTCTGATTGAGTTTTAGCAACTCAGCTTTCAAGGCTTTGTATTTGACTTTGTAGTCCTTCTTCCCTTCTGAGTCAGAGAGAGAGGTTTGCTTGAAATGAGAGTTGGAAAAATTCTTCTTGCTGTTGTTGCTGCTGGATGAAGGGATGCTTGGAGAGGAGGTTTTGTTTGACCAACAACCTTTTTGATAGTGACCAGTCTTTCCACAAGTGTAGCAAGACACCTTGGATTTATCAACCTTTGCAGCTCCAACTCTACCAGATCTCTTGTAGTACCTCTTTTGATTAGCTAAAAGAGCTCTGTCATGAAACTCAGCATGTAATTCATCAAGAAATTCTTGACTACTTCTGGTGTCTTCTTCAATGTCAGAGTCGCTGTCCTGAAAGGAATGGTTAGCAACAAGAGCTTTTGAACCAGCGATACTGGTGGTAAATCTGTCAGTCTTTGATTTATAAATGGAGTCAATTAGCCCTTTTTCATAGTTATATCTTCCAAACAATTGGGCTAAAGTATCATTCTTTATAGCATTATTAGCTCTTAAGGTCTGATTCAAGCTAAGCCATTTTCTAGGTAAGCTATTGACAAAAGCAGCATTAACCTCAGCCTTAGGTAGAACAACTCCATTGTTTCCTAAATCATTCAATAAAATCTTAAGCCTAGTATAAGTTTGTGCAACAGTTTCTGTTTCTAAAGCTTTAAAAGCATTAAACTTAAGTCTAAGGGCTTGGATCTTGGTTTCTTTTGTTTCCTCTGGACCTTCATACCCTAGAACTAATTCAGTCCACATCTCTTTAACAGAGTTGCATTTAATGATGGACTTCATAATGTTCTTGGGTAGGCAAGAGACTATGATACTTTTGAGTCTCTTGTCCTGGTTAGCCAGACGTCTATCCGCTGGAGACCATTGCTTAGCAGGTTTCTTAATGGGTCTCTCAGGGGTAGAGGAAACGGCAGTTGTACATATGGACCATTTTCTAAGATTTCTATCAAGAAGGGTTCTAAGCCATCTAAATATATAAGAAATTCACTTTTCCAAATTGAGAAATCCTCTTCATCGAATGCTGGTACATTGGACACATGTGACCCTCCTCTAACATCAAGTAGTTGGGGAAGGTCATCTTCATTATTACCAGTGCTTACAACTGGTGTAGGCATGGTAGTAGATGTGGTGGCCGGTATGGTGGTCAAAGTGGTACCTAAACTGGTTTGACCAAAAGGTGGAGGAGGTATAGTATCAGCCATATTAAGATCTTGATTTTAAAAACTAGAACGGTTTAAGAAAAGTTTTATAAATCAAACCGCTCTGATACCAATTGAAAGTCCCTTAATATGACAATTGTTGATAAACTATAACTCTAGTAACCACGAAACACAATGAAATACTTTTCAAACGCGTAATGCTTTATTAAGTATTATAAACAAAGTATTACAAAGTGCTATGAATACACTCGTTGAATGACAACAAGATATGAACCCTAGAAACAAGTAAACTAGATTCGAGATTCAAGTTTACAAAGGAACCAATGAGACGCTGGTAGACAGCTGAGGGCTCAGTGGTTCCAAGGAGAGAATCAACTTAGATAGATTATCCAAGCACAAGGGTTGAGTTAATTCTTCCTTCTCACTCCTATTTATAGTGTACGAGGTTGCTTCCTTAGTGGGAGTAGTTGATACGTGTCACCTTCTAAATTGAAGAGTACAAAGTATTAAATGCATGTCTAAATCGAGACATACCTTTAACCAACTTTAGGTGAACAGTTCTGCCAACTGTTCACCTTTTGTCCCACTAGGTCGTACTAGGCTTTATCTTGAATCTCTTGTTTTGTCCCGCTCAAAACACTTGGTAGATTCTCCCGCCTAAACTATAAAGGATTGGGTAAGCTTTGCTTATCCCAGACTTCTAGGGTTCTTAAGTGATCTCTGAGTGTTGTCAACTCAGAGATCCTTGAACACCAATACATTCCTTCAACATCCCAGCTATCCATAATCGCTGGTGAGTCTGACTTCAGATTATCTTCGACTTCTCTGACGTTGTCTTTGACTTGAATGTTCCTGGTGTGCCAGCTGAGGCTTTGCCTTCCACTGGTCTAGTCTCTGTCGCTGGTCCTCTCAGCGATCAGCAAACACTTAGTCTAATTAAACAAATCTAGACTGGGCCATAGTTAAAATTTTCATTAGCCCAACAATACATACTGATGTGTGTGGACCACTTAAACATATGTCAAGGAAAGGTACTAGCTACTCCTTGTTAACATTTACGGATGATTATATCCGTTATGGTTATGTTTATTTACTTAATCATAAACATGATGTATTTGAAACATTCAAAGTGATTAAAGCAAAAGTAGAAGTGCAACTAGGACAGAAGATTAAAGCTCTTCGTTCTGATAGAGATGGTGAATATTTAAGTCAAGAGTTTATAGATTATCTAACTGAACATGGGATTGTTCAGCATCTTACTTCTCCCTATTCTCCACAACAAAATGGTGTATCTAAAAGGAGAAATCTTACATTATTGGATATGGTGCGATCTATGTTTAATCTAACAACTTTACCTTTATCCTTTTGGGATTATGCTTTAGAGTATGTTGTTCGTATTTTAAATATGGTTCCCACAAAGAAGGTCGATAAGACACCATATGAATTATGGCATGGAAAGAAGCCATATTTGTATGATTTAAAGGTTTAGGGTTGCGAGGCGTATGTGAAACGTGACTCGGGTGACAAACTCCAACAATGATCTGTGAAATGTATCTTTGTAGGATACCCTAAGGAAACTATGGGTTACTACTTTTATTATCCACCTGAGAACAAAGTGATTGTTGCTAGGTATGTAGACTTCCTTGAATCTGATCTTGTAAATCAAGAGTTTAGTGGGAGAACTTATGATCCTGAAGAGAGTCATATAGATACATTACCTTCTGAAAACACTAGCGATGTAATTCCTGTAGAACCAGAAAGTCTGGCGGTTCCACCGGAATTAGTTCCTCTGTGTAGATTCGCAAGGATTAAAAATGCAAATAGAAATATATGTCTTAACATTGAGGATGATGATGAAGTAGGGGATCTTGGTGAAAATGCTAATTATAAATCCGCCATACTTGATCCTGAGAAGGATAAGTAGATGGTTGCTATGGATGAGGAAATGAAATCCATGAAAGTAAATGATGTTTGGATTCTTGTAGAACCTCCACCGAATGCTAAAACAGTGAGACATAAGTGAATATACAAGAAGAAAACCGACATGGACGGAAAAGTAAAATCCTTTAAAGCTCGTTTAGTAGCTAAATGTTTTACTCAAACTTTTGGCGTAGACTACGAGGAGACATTTTCTCCTATAGCAGACTTAAGAGCTATTAGGATTCTCAGAGATATAGCAGCATACTATGACTATGAGATATGGCAAATGGATGTTAAAGCTGCCTTCTTGAACGGTCGCTTAGATGAAGACATCTATATGCAGCAACCAGAAGGGTATGTTTATCCTGAGAATCCAAGACACGTGTGCAAACTTCAGAGATCCATTTATGGTTTGAAGCAAGCATCACATCAATGGTATAAGCGATTTGATGAAGAAATAAAAAAAGTTTGGATTTATTCAAAATCGTGATGAGCCATGTGTATATCGCAAAGCTAGTGGGAGTGATTTAGTATTCATAGTCCTATATGTTGATGACATATTAATCATGGGAAGTAACATTCCAAGACTTAAAGCTGTTAAGGATTATCTTGGTAAATGTTTTTTTATGAAGGATTTATGAGAAGCTGCATACATTCTGGGAATCAAGATCTATCGGGATAGAAAAAGACGGTTAATTGGTCTAAGTCAAGATGCTTATAGAGATAAGATATTGAAGAAGTATAATACGCATAATTCCAAGAAAGGTTTTCAACCTATGGAATTTAAGCATAATCTGAGTCATGAGATGGATGCATCAACTCCTGAAGAGGAGGCATACATGCAGAAGGTGCCTTACGCTTCGGCTGTAGGATCTATAATGTATGTTGTTAGATGTACAAGGCCTGATGTGGCGTTTGCTCAGAACTTGGTTAGTAGATACCAACAGAATTTAGGGAAGCTCCACTGGACTACTGTTAAACATATTCTAAAGTATTTGAGGAGTAAAAAATATATGTTCTTGGTATTTGGAGGGAAACCATACACATAACTGAATGTTACAGGTTTCTGTGAAGCGTCCTGGCAATGTGACAAAGACGATACGAAGTCTCAGACGAGTTACGTTTTTGCTATCAATAGAGGAGCAGTTGACTGGAAGAGCAAGAAGCAGACAACGATTGCAATGCATGTTACTCAATCTGAGTACATGGCTGCTTCAGAAGCTGCAATGAAGCTGTTTAGATTAGGAAGTTTATTGGAGATTTGGAGTGATGCCCTTAATAAGATAACCTATTGATATATATTGCGACAATTCTGCTGCAATAATATCCGCCAATGATTCTGGTGTCATGAAAGGCGCCAGACATTTTGAACGTAGACATAACTACGTCTGAGAACAAGTTGCGCTCGTGAAATCAAATTAATAACAGTTCACACAGATGATAGCGTAGCTGATCCTTTAACTAAGGCTTTGCCTAGACCAAAGGTAGTTAAGCATGCCAAGGCGATTGAGCTGTAACTAGCTAGTGAACTCATGCAATAAATATGTGATTAGTATTTGGATAAAGGATGTTATGACATTATTATTTAATAAAATAAAGATTGGGTTTTGTTTATTCTTATTACTTAATTTTGTATCCTATTTTACATGTTTTAATCAATGAATAAATGTTATGCTAAATGTTCGTTGTCGATTAATAATATGGAAATATTATTTAATTAAGACAAATCAAAATAGCGATAGAGTATACTTGAAAGTATATTGATCTATTTTGGATGATATTAGATGAATCGAATATTGGACTTATCCCAACTATATGATTTTACTTTATGGATCTTTGTCATCAAGTAAATCATAAATAGTTATCCTTAGACTTGAGATACCAGGAAACTGATATGAATCTAGTGTATCTCTGTGGAATAATCTAACGCTAAACGTAACTGGTAGCTATAAGGATTATTTTCGGAAGTGTTGCAAAATTCATAAGTTTTGCTCGTAGTCAATATGGAATTTATTTCCTCCAATTTTGTTTTGGAGTTTAATACAGCTGGTCCCCTCGTGAGATTAGTAAGATGTTTGTGTGGCTACACCCAAATTTGTTTTGGTAATCTTGTTGAATTTGTGAACGAGAAACAGAATGGTTAAAGAAAGTAATGACTGAGATCCATATCCTTATTAAGGTTGTATTAGAAATAAAAGGATAATAATTATGAATCATTAAAAGGTTTTATCCAGGAGACCATACTCGAGTTGTACTAGAGGCATTGCTAAGTGTAACTAGACGCTAGTCAATGTAATCACGATATTCAAAATATATCCAAGTGGGAGCTGAAAGTTTATGGACTTATATTTAATAGTCATATGATAGGATCGAACTCGAGATTACGGAATTGCACACAATACGTAAAGAGTTAATTATTAATAAACATATTTATTGTATTTATTAATTTAATTAATAAATATATATTATATATTTATATATTTATTAATTTAAACCGAGACATAACTTTCACGATCGTTAAATAATTAAGAGTTAAGTATTAACGAGCATTAAATAAATATATAGTAAGTAAATAAAAAGAAAGAAGTTTGGAAGGTTCCAGAACACCCCAAAGGGGTGTTCTAGCCGTCGGTTATGGGGAGAAAAAGGAAGGGGAAAAACTTTCCTTTTATTTGTTTTTGGATACAAGTTTTGGCCTATATAAACAAACTTTCTCCTCATAATTCAAGACACACAAAAAACTCTCTTCCCCTCTCTCTTTCTTTGGTCGATCACAAGAAACCCACAAAAGGGGTTTTGGTTGGTTTTTCTTGTTTGATCAATTTACTTATTATCTATTCCTAGTCCTTCTCTAGGGTTGTTGGTTAGATTATTACAAGCGTTGTAGCTCGGTTTACACGTGCTAGAATCACGGTTAGCTCATTGTATTACGTGTGTACAAGATCGTAATATAGTCTTACTTTAGACTATATCTTGGTGATATACGGTATAAACCCGAATTGGTGATTCGTTCTTCGTCTTGTGGATTTGCTTTAGCATAAAGGTATGTAACCCTAATTCAATTAATTATAATTGTGTTATTATTATGATCTTGTTAAACCGCTACCGCTATGTGTGGTTTAGGGTTTTATATAATTGTTATAATGTTAATAAACCTTCACATAGATCATAAGAGCAATTCAAGTTCAAAATCATAGCAAACAATGTACCGTAAAAACATAGATAAGATATGCAAGACCATCATGGGAGATATGACGTCAATCATAGTGGGTACAACGTAACGTTTATGATAGCACTAAGTTCATGAAACCGAACTATGACAAGTACGCTGAAGCATCACGCGCATGAAATACAAATTGCCCCAATAGGTTTCTAACCCAAGACCACCTAGCATAACATCAAATGATATACGTCCGTTTGGCAGTGGCGATGTATAAATCCTGGGATGGGAGTTTCCAAAACTCCAATAGATCTATCCATAACATCAGGTTCACTTTACCGGATATCAGGAAGTGATTAACGATTCATGAAGGGGACTAAGAAGAACATGGGTTAAAGCTACTTAGGCATATCCATAAACCATACTTCAGTGAAGTATACGATAAGAGCACATTTTGCGTCCAAGCAAGTAACAAGCACAGTTTATCTCACCCATAAACAATACATCAACGAAGTACTTAATAAAAGCACAGTTGCATAAGAAAATAACAAAGCATTATCTCTCCCCAAATAGATTCAACATATAAGGAATATTACAAGAAGCAATGACTCACTCACATATTCATAATATGTAGCATAAACAATTCTTCAAGGGTATAAACACGTATGCATCGCAAACAATACTTGAAAAGTATAATCACGTATGTATCACAAACAATCATCAAAACGTATAAACGTATTTGACATAAAAAAGCATGCATCTCCCCCAAAAGAGATTAAAACATTTATAAAGCGATTCCAAAAATAGAAAGAGGGGATATGAACTCACATCGATGTTGCAGAATAATAAGCAGAAATGCGCATACTAAGAGTAGTTTAATATAAACTGGAATTGCTTGATACAAGAAGTCGCAATCTATCTTAACGATTATTTCCCAGCATCCAAACCGATGCATCCAAGTTTTCTTGATGAAAGGTTTCATCAATACCACCAGTTGATAAACTGTTTATATCCCATGTCGAAATCGTTCAGTAATCAGTTCAGTAAGATGAAGCGAAAGATACCACCAAAGTATGTAATATATACCTAATATATATCGCATACATAAGAATGGAACATATATATAATTCATACTTTGAACTATACAAACATGACTTCAAGACACGAATAACTCAAAGTGTGTACACGACACACACACAAACACGATAAAATGAAATGGATTAATATATAATACTTCCCAAGTATTATACGATGATAGAAATAAATGAAACCAATTAATTCAACACAGACTCATAAATCTCTGAATGAATTACTAAAAGTTTCTTCATAAAAATAAACGCACGCTTTAAAGTTATAAATTAGATAATGAGATTTCCAAAAGTATAGTTTACGTTTATTCATCAAATGATCACACACTAATAACCTTAAATCTTTTTAATTCGCTCTTCATAGATGTAAGAATAAGGTATAGTATATAAATAGGCGTATACGATTTGGAAAAATTGGACGTGAATTTAAAAACCACGAGTTCGTTGTAGACGAGGTGAAGTGTTATGGCCAATTAAATACAAATTTGGAGAATTACGTTCTTGGGAAAACAAAGGATTAAAATGAAAAGAAGAAACTACACTACGACAGCTAAAAACTTAGTCGAATTATGCTTTCACGCAAATTGAGAATAAAATAATATTAAAATAATAAAATATTCAAAAAAAATTTAAAATTTCAAAATTAATTAATCTTTACCTAAATAAAACAAAAATAAAAATAAAAATCACTAAAAAAGAGTTTTGAGCCTCCAAATGGGCCAAAAGCAAAGATAGATTGGCTTAATGGGCCAAAATGCCAAATAAGAAATTTTTTGGAAATTTGAAAAACAAAAGTGTTACTTGGACAAAAAACATTATTTTAAACAACTTTTTCTAAAGGCCCAAAAGCCAGATCCTAGCCAATAAGCCAAACATAAGATATACGCTAACTTATTGGGCCTAATAAGCCCAATAAGATAAATACTTAAGCTTATTGCCTACTTTTTTGGCAGAGATTAATCTTTTGGGATTATAAAGAGATTACAAAAACAATTTTTCAATAAGCTTAACTATATAAGTTGAACTAAACAAAAATGGCTTATCACAAAAAGACTAAATATTCGATTTGGTGAAAAAAAAATCAACTATGGACTCTGAATTATTGCAAGCAACTTGGAAATGTGTAAATTAAGACTATAAGACATTAAAAAACTCAACAAGCCCACAACAATAAGCCGTGGGACTCAATAAGCACAAAATTAAAAGAAAATTAAGTACGTTTTCTAGAAAAACATATACAAAAAACGTTCAAAAGTTAGAATATAGTAAATAAGCTATCATAAGTGATAATGAGTACAAAAAAAAGTTGTTGCAAGTTAAGAATAAGAGAAAAATGGAAAATAAGTTGAAAATTGCTTAATGGCCACTTTGGTACAAGTGACAATAAGAGAAAAGATTTATACCCTTTGGACAGAGAAGTCCCAAGCGCACAATGGTAATGGGTATGGTTTGGGAGAGAATAAGCTAAAAATAAGCCAGTTGAGCTTATTTTTAGGTCAAATAAGCACACCACAACAAAATCACATTCACAAAGCAAAGAAATAAAAAATGCCAAGAAATAAAGTCGAATTCTATAGTGCAAAATACAAAAGCAATGTTGTTCTAGGTCGTTTGGCCACTTTTGGCATATCAATAACCTAATGAATAAGCTATAAGAGACTTCAAAAACCTAAAACAAATAAGAGTGACTATCTAAACTACTAGCAAATTGAGACTCAAACTATATAACTTAAGATTCAAGGTTTTAAACTAGCTGATATAAATGATAGTCAAAAGGACAAAATGTGTTCAAGTTCTATGCTCAATCAAGCCTAATCAAAACTCTAACAAATCATACATATTAGACAAAGCTAACATCTCAGACACCAAACAAAACAACATTATCAGACAAGAGCAACAAAGATTTAACCAATTTAACTCCTACTGATTTTATCAACGACATATTTCACTAAACATGTAATCCTAAATTTTTACACTAAAAACTTGAATTAAAAGGCTGATTATCAACTACAATACTACAAAAGACTGCAAAGTGAGTAATCCTTAAGGACTGATGGACCTAGGTCAAACCCGTAGTCCTCAAACACCCTTTATACTAATAGAAAGGAAACTTAACAAAGATAAAATGAAATTTAGGCTAATTCAGAACAAACCAACATCATAAACATTAAAGAAATCATACAAGAACTTCAGTTAAGCAATAAAAACAATGAACTTACATATAACAAATAAGCTTATTTAATTTAGCACATATGACAGAACATACTACAAGGAGTGGGTTCAAAGCTTTTTACCATGGATGACCTGCATCCAGCCCATCCAAAGCAACTGATGCAAACCCTTATGGGTTCTTATGAGCTTATTAGCTTTTTAAGATGAGCTTATCAATCCCAAAAGTCTACAACAGACATATTTAAGATGAAATGGAATGAGCAAACTTCTTGGTACCTGGAACATAACACAAATAACAAGCACTTGTACCCTAAGCTGAACAAAAGCTTGTTTGTCAAACAAGATTTTGAGAGCTTATGCTATAGTAAAAGTTAAGCTAAAAATCAAATCCTTTGATTTTCTGAAAACTTTGGAAAACATAATTTTTTGAAAATTAACGTAAAGGACTGAATTTAACTTTGCTAAATCACTTATACTTATACTTTAGTTGTCAAGTTAAATACAAATAAAATGATTAAACAAAGGTTCTAAAAAAGCTTTAAACAAAATATTTTGTAAAACCTTTTGATAACAAGGAAATTTCATGTGTATAAAATAAATTGACTGAAAAATAAGTTTGCAAATATTTAAAAAAGACAGTTAAAAATAATGGAACTCAAACTTATTTCAATAAACTTCACTAGGTTACATAGAAGATTTAAAGAACAAAATTTGGAACAAATACAAAGCTGCTACTACTAAGGTTTATATACAATGTGAAAGAAAATACTAGAACTAAAAATGTAATGTAAAAAATGCCTCAATTACCCTTGGAGATTCTTTGAAGATGCCATTGATCCGAATTTTGAAATTTTAGGTCTTGGTACTCATGTGATTGCCCCATGTGATACAACAGTAGAATTTTGATTTTGAACCTTTGATTTTGAACCTTTGAATTTGTGAGGGGGAACAAGTAGAGAAATCCTAGCTATCCAATTCTCTTTTACTTTGTCTTCTTCTCATAACGGGTCAAAAAATGAGTTGGGTGAAGGGACATGAGAGTGTATGGTCGTTTTCCGGGTAGACTGTAAAGTTAGGTGTGAGGTAAATGATAAATGTACAAAGGTAATTTGAATTTCCCCTTTGTTTTCGAGCTAATTGATGTTGGGTATTCGTTTAGGGTTTATGAGTGAACAGTGCACGTTTTAATCTATTTTGGGAATAGATTAGGTGTTAACCGCTAAATTAGTATTGATTAAACATTTGAAGTTTAGGAATTGACAATAGTAGTCCTTGTCATTTTTTGAAACAAAATGCCCAAAATTCTTTGTAATTATAGTTTCAAAAATGACCCGTTAGACCTTCTAACTTTTGTATACTTGTTATGTTGTGATTTGGCTTGATTGACAGGATTGGTCCATCTGTGTAACTTTAGGTTAATGACCCAATAGTCCCTCTCTTGCACTATTCGATAATGACCAATTGGTCCCTCACTTGTATCAAACCATTTCCTTTGTTATTTGACTTTGGGAAATTGCACTTTTGGCCCTTGTGTTATATAAAACATGAATAAGGACCATTTTTGCAATAATCTTCAAACTTCAAGGACTAAACTTGTACTATATTAAAATTTTAGGGACCTTAATTAATTTTGTGATTCTTAAGGGTATAAAGTGAAAACTTATGAAACTTGAGGGACAATTCTTGTAATTCTTCATATCTTCAGAGGTAAAATGGTAAATTCCCATCCGACATCGGTTCTTTTGATGACTTCGTTTCCCGTGTTCGTTTTGGCTTGTTTTTATGATTTCCAAGTAATTCTCGATATCCGTGCCTGCAAACACACAAATAGAGAAAACAAGGGTATTTTGCATGCATTTGATGATATTTTCCGTATTTTAAGTCCGATTTGGGGTACGAAATGATGTATAATTAGAGTCTCATCAATTCCCCCATACTAAACCATTGTTGTGTCCTCACGCAATGCTAGAATTAAGTATCGTAACACTTCCAAAATTCATTTTTATTCAACATTTATTAAAAATAAACTTAACTAGATGAGTTTTAGAGATAATCTATTGTTTTCATCACGTAAAAGTGACTTTTAGGATCATTGAATAAGAACACTTTAATGCTTCATAGAAATAATTTTGTCGTCCTCGATTTTCACTTAATTCCATGCTAAGCGTGAAACAAGATCATTGTCGTTTATAAGTTAGTAATGCTAACATTACTCATATGCTTTAATCGCGTAATTAGACTCCTTTATTCCTAATTGGTATCTATTATATTTTATTTTTTTCATGATGATCACGAGGATGCATATTTGACTTATGTGAATAGAGATTAGGTCCAAATATATAGTCAAAACGGTGTAAGCAAAACCATTGATTAGTAACCTTTCGTAATAGTGATGATGTTAAAAAATTAAGTCGACGAGAATGTTTCAATAAACGTGGTTTTACAACGGATTCGAACATTTGACTTATTACCAAGACTTTTCTATACCACCTACCGGATGGGTTTTATTATCTTTGGTTTACCTCGGATTTTTAGGGCTTTGGTCTTGTCTTGCCTTTTATTTAACTTCCCCATGAAGTGTTTATTATGGGCACAGACTTATATCCTCATCCTCGAAAGGAAATTTTGGATCTTTAAAGCTTTAAGGTTTAAAACATTCACTTCGATTGCGCATGATTTTTAGCCTTGTGAGCTTTAAAGTTTTTCTAATTTTGGGTGAGATGAATTTAAAATTATTATTAGATATCTGATGAATAATTTTAAATTCATCTCACCCAAAATTAGCACACTTCACGGGGAAGTTAAATTAGCACACTTCATGGAAGTGCGCTAAAATTATTATTGGATATCCGATTTGAAGTATTGGCACACCGAATAATCAAAAGGATATCACCGGATATCGAGTTATTCAAAGCAAACGATTGAAGCTCGAGTGATACATGAATAAAAC
Source organism: Glebionis coronaria (assembly GCA_025667525.1). Lineage (NCBI taxonomy): Eukaryota > Viridiplantae > Streptophyta > Magnoliopsida > Asterales > Asteraceae > Glebionis > Glebionis coronaria. The sequence goes on along the minus strand of CM046880.1, from coordinate 335,213,032 downwards.
GAACATGAGAGGCTTCGATGATGACGATGATTCCTAGATAATCGCATTCACAAACAAACACGAAAACAAGGTTCGGAAGAGCACAAAATGTCAATCCCACTTTAATCCATAGCACAAGATTTAGAGTAGATCTAGAGAGATAAAGAGAAGAAAGTTAGAGAGAGAAAAGAGAGAGAATGGTGGAAGGTTTATGTTTACTAGATAGAGAAATAAAATGAACCAACACCCTCTTCCACACATGGAAGAGAGTTTATATACCCCATGAGCTTGGTGGGCTCATGAGCTTGTTTCCTTGGGCCGGGCTTGGCCTATCTTTGGCATAGAGCCCCTACCTTAGATAATATTAGCTTAAAGTCCAAGCCCGGTTTTCCCGAATGACCTATTAAAATACAAGATCTTTAACGATTAAGATGACCTATTACATTCTTGTTCGACTATATAAAATATAGGGCTATCAGTCTCGCCAAATGTATCGGTCATTTTTAAATACATAAGATGATTGTGTGAATACATTCTTGTGGAGGTGATCTTCCTTCTTTGGTCTTGTATCTTGGTCTTGATCTTGTTTGTAACGGCTTTGTTCCTTCATGCCTTGTGATCTTTATCTTGAGCCTTTGTCTTTTGACTTTGAGTGCTTGAGATCTTCAGTCTATCCTTGATAGTGTTCATCTTGTGCTCTTGTGACAAGATGATATATTACATTCTTACATTCTTAAGTATCTTGATTATCTCCATCTTATGCTCTTGTGACTTCTGATTCGACATGTTCATACTTTGTTGATTTCGAAAGGCTAACAATTTCTCACATAAATATAGTTGAAGTTAGACCTTGAGGTATCCATTGATTATCAGAGTAGCGGAAGTCTTTAACTTGTAGTATGAACATGTGAAGACGACTTCGGTTAGTACACAACTACGCCACCTTCTTGATATGCAGCAACATATATAGACACAAACGAAATGGCTTTGAACATTTCACCCTAACTCGGTAGCGTATTACCTCCGGTCGGTGAAGACCGTTAGACGGTATTAGATACCGTAACTGTGATCAGGTAGATTCGAATAAGAACCTACTTGACAGGGTTTCTCGGCGGTAGTAGCCAGATCTCTTTACTCGACCGTCTCAAAGCATATTACGAACGTAAAGAGTAAATCATAAGGATAAGTTATCCGTCTCATTAGAGTCGTCAATTCAGATTTCCAGGAACAAGTTTGATTCTAAAAGAATCGCACCATTGTTGCTTTCCAGTTTGTCACAAGCTCGATTCATAAAGAATCTTGCGAGTTACCTAACGCAGTGTTGTTTGAGGTTGAATTGGAAGGATTTCCATTTGTCACTGTGAACACTAAAGAGTGTCACTCTGAATGTTCTAGCAAGATCACACGGATTTTGCGAAGAAACCTGGAATCAAGTTTGAATCAATTAAGAATCCAAACTTAGTTGCATTCCAGTTCTCACAAGTTTGATTCGTGTAGAATCGCACAAGTTACCTACCATGAGCTTGTTTGATGCTGGCTCAAGCAGGATTTCTATCTTTATTGTGAACTTTATCACTCAGATGTTCTGGCAATATCACAAGGATAATGCGTAGGACTCGATTGTGTCCTAATGAGATGATATATTGATCTCTTTTTGGCTCTAGACTAGATAGGTGCATTTTGGTAATCGGAGGCTGGAGCAGACTGCCACCTTTTCAATATTAACTAACTCGAAGTGAGACAGTCAATAGATATGTGTTGATTTCCGTGACAATGAGACAAGTTTCTTTTGTGAGAAACTTGAATGGATGGGGAAGGGTTGTGCATTGCATCACTGGGTCCATGACGACTTGTCTTCAATAGATGTATTGGCCCGGTTTCTGCCTAAGTTGCAAAGAATATTCAACTCCTTAAATGCTTACCAATACATCATCACTAGCACCTTGTTGTGATTTTCTAGTGCTAACCTAAGTAATTGGTCCGTATTCAGCTTCATTCAACTCCATCTTTCCTAAGGTCAACTATTTCTAGCTATGGAATGTCCTTAGGTAGATCCCTCCGGTTCTGGTTGGATCATAGGACTTAGTTTCCTATCCTAAACCACCTTTTGACTCCGTCGTACCGTCGTGGATAGTAGGTTGTTTTGGGTATATATCGTAACCATAAAACCATTGAAAACCATTCAAAGTGCTTGATAAAAATCAAAAAACACTTTGAAAGTTTTACATTTCCGAAATACTCCCCATACACACATGCATCGATATTCAAAATAGTTTAGCATGTGAAGGAAAGAGTTGCACTTGAGTCTTTAAGATCACATGTTGCGATATATTACATTTTAATCACATTTTCTCCCCTTATCTCTAATATAAAAATATAATATTATAGATACCAATTGATTAAAACATGACAATTTCTGAAAACCGATTGGGAGAGAAACATGTGCGCACACAAGAATCATGGAACTTCTTATAGTCGGGATGCTCCCCCTCAACAATATATGTGTGTCTTGAAACAAAAATTTGACAAAATTTTGGAAAAACGACACCACGAAATATGTTGAGGTACGGAATTGAGATGCCTTATCCGATATAATTTATTACTTATGACAGTTTTAAACCATTTTTGGAATGTGTTAGATACATAAATTATGACAATTTCAGAGATGTACCCAACAACATTAAAGGCTTGATTTTAAAATGCTCCCCCTCAAAAATTGATCAAAATAACATATGACATTTTTGAGATATAAAAACCATTTTATGAGGAAAGGAGTGTTGAACACACAATTTTGAAAAATTAGAAAAACCTTTTGAGAAATTCTTGAAAAATTATGTTCAACGGTTTTAAAATAATCATGATAGAAGACTTCTCTTCTATTGCTTTAGGAAACTGCACTGAAACGTACACTTCCTTTTCGGGTCCGTTTTTCATGAGCTCAAAAGTTTGATTGTTTTTTGACTAGCTCATGACCGAGAAAAACTAATTTCTCGTTGTGAAGGATAAGTTATCATATGTGATAAACTTTCCTTAAGGTGAAGTGAGAGTTCTAGGCTGACATTTACTTAGAAGTCGTTTTTCATGAACTTAAAAACTTTGAATGTTTTAATGAGAAACTCATGACCGAGAAATATTAATTTCTCGTTGAGAAGGATAAGTTATCGTCCGTGATAAACTTTCCTTATTTGAGGTCCGAGTCCTAAGCTGTGATGCGCTTAGAAGTCATATACACGAGCTTAAAACTTTCGAATAGTTTTAATACAAGCTCGTGTCCGAGAGAATCGAATTTCTCGTTTTGAGGACAAGTCATACTCGGGATAAACTTTCCTATTTTTGAAGTACGAGTTATAGCCTGTAATTTGACTGTAAATCATTACACGAGTTTCAAACTTTGGAATAGTTTGAATGTAAGCTCGTGTCCGAGAAAAATTAAATTTTCGTTTTAAGGGTAATCGTTGAAGAGATAAACTTCCCTGTCTTTGAGGAACAAGTTACAGCCTGTAATTTGACTGTAAGTAATTATAGAAGCTTAATTGTGAAACCCCTGAGACACTTGTTTCTCTGATATCTGCTTCTTCAGCAACCAAAATCTGAGACTGTCTTTTGTTGAACGGGTTACAAATATTGGACCTTTGTGTTCCCGTTGAACTGTGACGTCGATGCCTGCACTTGCATCAGTAGTTGGTATGCTTGCATTTGGGTTAGTTATATCATTATAAGAACCATGTGGGGGTTCACTGTGAACCGTTGTCGCGCTAGATGGAACTATCTTTCCGGTAGGAACCCACCTAAGACCTATTGTTTGGAAGGTTCTACCCGTTGGTATCCTCCTATGACAGGGTCTAGGAGTCATAGTTTTCTCATGCACTGCGGAAGACTTAGTTGGAGAAAACCTATTTCCTTTAGGGTTCCGTCGTTGAGGTGTTGTACCCTTTTGGTTCACCTTTATAGGTGAGGATTCTGAAATTTTAGTAGACCTAGATTCAGATCTTGGAGGCAAACTAACATTCATGGACCCAATTTGTATCATGCTAGACTTAGGTACCCATTTATATCCTGGTGGCGTAAAGCTCGGGTACCACCCTCTATGTGTCTGAATCATGTACATGTAAAACTCCCTTGGGTTTTCTAGTACTAGTGGGCACAACCATAGGCTTCCTAGTTCTAATATCTGTTGATCCCAAACTTAGATCGATTTAGCTTGTGTAAACGAGATTAGATCAAGTTATACACGTAGAGAAACTTTGTTGTGTATAAAACAATTCAAGTATTATGCGGAATTAATACTTAAACAAGAACACACAAACAGTTGTAAAACAAACTTTCACTTGATTGATTGAATAGAACTTGCTTACAATGTAAGTGTTTAAACGTATGAAAAACTTATATGAAACATAACCTAAAGGTCTTCTTTTATAGACACAAGAAGCCTTGTACAATAGTCTACGTATCAGCTATTCTAGGTAAAGATAATTATCGAAAATACATTGTTGATCCTATCTTTACTAGAAACAAACTAGAAACATAATACGCGTAGACCATATCTTTCTATCAGTGCTTGTCTTCAACCTATCAACGCTTGACTTCTTCTTGTCAACGCTTGATCTGTCAGCGCTTGTTCTCTTCTTATCAACGCTTGTTTTCTTCTTGTCAGCGTTCAAGTGTACTGGCTACATTTTATTCCCAACAATCCTCCCCTAAACTTGATATCTACTCTAGTAATCAAGTTTCTGAATAAGAATTAAGAACTAGGAGGAATCTTACAAATCTTATCATATTGGTAATAAACATGCCTAATTAAATCTTTGGCCACGTCACTTAAATAGTCAATCTCCAGCTGTGTTGTCTTCATCTTTTCCAAAACTTCTTTGGACATGGGATACTCATCATCTACAAGTAGATACTCAGCAAACTTTGTAGAGCTCAAATAATACACACCAGCAGCTGAATACAAACGCCATTGAAGACCACTGATATGATCCTCAAGATCCTTCCAAACATGATCTTCTTCTTCTGGTGCACACATTCTCTTGAATGTTGACCAAAGCTTTATTCCATTGACTGAAGTAGGAACTTCAGTCTCATACTTGGCCATCAAAAACCTCCAAAGATCTGCCAAGTCTTCTCTATCCATACTTGCAAAGAGAGATATAAGAGTAGTAAATGTATGTACGTCTTTCCCATATCTGCCAATCTTCCAAAACCCACTTGCATCTTCTTCATAGTTAATGACAGGGTTTCTGACATCAAGAGGTAACACGTGTACCATATCTGAAGCTTCCATGGGTGAGAGCTAATGCTCCTTCTAAGAACAGCTTCACTGGGAACCACTTTATTTAGATCTTTAGGAAACTCAAGTGGAACAATCATTGCCTTCTGAATCTCCATCTCTTCTGCAAGTTCTTCTTTCCTTTCATCTGAAAGAAGTCTAAGAGTATACATTTCCTGCACTCTTGCCCAAATGGGATAAGCCTTGTACTCCAATTCTTGAAAGGATAATCCCTGCAATTTCTTGAAGGTCCATCCAGTTCCATGACATCTGAGTAACATGTAGTAAAGCTCTCTTCTATCCCTCTTCAGCAGTGAGAAAACATTGCTAGCATTATGTTTCAAAATTACCTTGCAGTCTCTTTGAACTCTTAGAAGAATCTCCAATCCCCAAATTTGGTATGAAATAGTCAAATCTGGATTCTCCATAATCCTATTCTCCCAAGCATGGTACATCTGAACTACTTCTGGCATATCAAAGTCTACTTGCAATTTTAACTCTCTAAGTTTCTCTCTTGCCAAGTCATCACCATATTCAAGTCTTTCTGGTTGTTCAATTATCATCACACTTGAATCTGAACTTTCTTCATCACTTCCTTCTTGTTCCTCAGAAGTGACAACAAATGGTGATTCACCAACCTTCTTCCTTTCTTGTTCCATAAGTTGTGCAGCCAACTTTGAATCAAACTCTACTTGTGCTGCATCCTTTGAAACTTCTACTTCTACCATGATTCCTTTACCCTTATCTAATGGATCAATGATGGGTAAAGATGATGATGGTACCTATGAAGACACTTCTTTGATGATAGCTGATGACTGGAATTCATCAACCATATCTGCAGGTCTGTCAATGCTCAAATTCCTTGTGTCAGTGCCCAATTTACTCTTGTCAGCGCTTGGTGTGTCAGCGTTCAAATTTTGCTTGTCAACGCCCAAATTACTTGTCTCAGCATCTCTTGTGAACTGCTCCATCATAGCTGTAAAAGACAAGTTCAAGTTTGTAGGAGTAACCAGAGATATATCAATACCTGGTTGCTTCTTCAATGTAGTGAGGGCTTCAGCAAACCCAAAGATTCTCCATCATGTGAGACTTTGTCACTCACATTAATCTGCTCATCCTCCCCTTTAGAAGAATCCTCCATTCCACGCCTAGTGTTAGCATCCTCCAAAATAACAATCCTCTCACTCAATTGCTTGAGTTCAAGGCCTTGTGTACTGACTGTTTGTACCAAGTCTGCATTTTGCTTTTGCAAGCTAATGTAGACAGCCGTCAATTCCATCAATGTGTATGGTTCCAATCTGCCCTCCTCTAGAATGGGTATTTGACCTCCCAAAGTAGAGTCATGGGGCATGGATGAGGTCTTAAAGATGTTAGGACTGTCTTGGCCTGCATCTAAGCGAGTACCAATAGTCCCAGCCTCATCCATAGCACCAACCACACTTGTGGTAGTGGTTCTCTCTACAACATGGCTAGGACCACTAGAGGAGAACACTCCAGTAGTCCTTGGGCATTTTTGAAACCTATATTCAGGTGGGGTAGAAGATGATGTGGATTGGGTGGTAGTTTGAAGGTTAAGGGGTGTTTGGGTCTGTGAAGGAAAGGTGTCAACGTTTGGATTACTTGTGTCAACGCCAACATTTAATGTGTCAGCGTTGAAGGGTTCTTGGTCAATTCCCATGTGTTGAGGTGAAGGCAAAGGTTCTGGTATTGGGTCAAGTTGTGGTTGTGGGTCTGGTTGGGGTTGTGCTGCTACAATAACAGCAAGCATAGCTTGGGTGAGGGGTAATTCACGGTGAGGGGGTGAGTTCATCTTGGTAAAAATAGCTTTCTTTTACACAGGGATCTCATAAAAATCATCATGATCCCGTGTGAAGTAATTTTGCACATCAAAAACCATTTGCAAAAATCTAGGATAAGCCAAAGTCATCTTATTCCCTTTGTTTTTACACATGCCATCAAAAATCAGTTTTGAAAAATTAAACTTTTGCCCATTTGCAATGCACACAATTGCACTAGCAATTAATCTATTAATGTCATTGTGTGCAGTACATTTGGGACTCAAACATTGAAGGATGACATGTATGAGGTACTTCCAGGCTGGGGGAAACTCTTGTTTATGATATTTGTTTAAAGTGCCCTCATCAGGGAAAGGATACCTCAAAGCCCGAAGTCCTTGTTCTATTTCATTAATGGGAAGGGTGGTTATACCATCTGCATCATTAAGATGCAAAGCCTGGCGAACCAAGGCTTCAGTCTCCACCCAAGTACGCCCATGAATAATAGCTGATAATGTAGTCACCTTATTAATTGTTGAGGAACTAACAGTGTTCCAAAACTGTTTAATATGAGTGATAGGGATGAGAGGAGCATGAGAAAGTGCATACCTAATTGGAGATGCATTCAAATACGCCACCATCTGAGTGTATTGTGGAAACAAAGTATCATCAGCCTCCAAATAGCAATCATGTTGTGCTGACTCCTGAATCCCTATACCAAGTCACTTGGTTTAAACTTTGGTGCCATTGTTTGAAGAAAGTTGTTTGTGAATTATTGAGAAAGATGAATTATAGGAGAAAAAGTGTTAGAAAAGAATATGAAGTACCCTGTTTAAAAATAGGAGCCAAATATATAGGAGAGATAGGCACATGTGATTGGTCAAAAATAAGGCAAGAATTTCAAAATATAATGATGAAAATCTTGAAAAGAAAATAAGTTATCTTGTGCATTAATTAAAAGTTATCCACTCCCAAAATCACGGCCCCAAAATTCGTCAAAAATAACAACTGGGTAGGTCCCAATGAGTGTCAACGGTCAAAAATAACCCATCAACGCCCAACGACTATATTCTTATCAACGTTTGCCAAAGCCACGTCAGCGTCTAAATTGGTCATAACAACGCTTGGAAAAATATTTGTAAACGTCCAAAAATAAAAGTAATAAAAATGAAAAAGGACCTTAACAAAGTAATTTATCCTAGTGAAGATAACCTATAAATTGATAATTATTATAGGGCGGCAAGCACTGTCTAGTTATGCACACTTGCTTATGCAAGATAGACATAACAGTCCTCTAGTGTCCCTTGCTAACCAAAATTCTTAACAATTAAGTTATCTCATAAAATTCCTTGTAACTCCTAGGTAAACCCATTATAAATCATTCCCAAGTCTCCCAACAGACCACATCCAATTCTAGGCCAAAAATATCTTGGCAGCATGCATAGTATGTCAACTTTGCATGCTACAGTGCCTCATGAATTAGTAAACTAACTCATACTCACTTGTGGACACAATCTAGAATTATGATAAGAGTATTATAAGAATTCCCAAAAGTCCTAAAGGTTCCTAAAACCTCCCCGTAAACTGTGATACATATGTTGCCCAATATTATGCATGTATATAAAAATTTATGTCAAGATAGGAATATGAATATTCCAACCATCATCCATAAACTGAAACATGCTCAAATGATTCTCCAAGAATCCATAAGCAACTCTGTATCCAATGGTACAATGCTATCAACGCCTGCACACTTAGATCAAAAACCACAAAACTAACATGTTGCTGACAACGTCACGATAACACTTATCAGCATTAAGATAACCTTTGTCAGTGTTAGACAAATATAGTGGAAAATCTAACTTTTCAAAAAGACCAATAACAATGCATATCCTGTACATACTTTTACAATAAGACCCCAAAACACATATTTAAGTTATATTGATCATTCCAATACTTGTTACCAAGTATTGAAACCTTCCAGTATCAAAAGGTTTAGTTAATAAATCAGACACATTTTCTTCTGTGTCAACCCTATCTGGTTGAATTAAACCCTTTTCAAAACAATCTCTTATAAAATGATGTCTAATTTCTATGTGTTTTGTTTTAGAATGATGTACAGGATTTTTAATAATGCATAAAGTACTGTTATTGTCACAAAAATCTTGGTATGCATGAAATTATACCCATAATCCAACAGCTGGTTCTGAATCCATAAGACTTGTCCACAACAAGCAGCTGCTGCTACATACTCTGCTTCAGTTGTAGAATTGGCCACCACTGTTTGTTTCTTGCATTGCCAAGATATCAACCTACTCCCAAGAAACTGACATCCACCAGTTGTGGATTTTCTATCAAATTTGTCACCACCATAGTCACTGTCTGAATATGCAATAAGCTCCAATGGTGAATCTTTTGGATACCATAATCCCAAATCTGGATAACATCTAAGGTACCTAAAGATTCTCTTGACAGCATGAAGGTGACACTCTTTGGGAGTCACTTGATGGCGTGCACATGCACACACAGCAAACATAATGTCAGGTCTTGAGGCTGTGAGATACATCAATGAACCAATCATTGATCTATAGTGCCTAACATCTACATCTTTTCCATCTCCATCTTTTCTCCAAGGGTGTTCTCTATCCATAGGAGTACTAGCCCGTTTTTCATGTGGAGAAAAGCCAAACTTCTTCAAGATTTCTGCTACATATTTATCCTGAGAGATAAAGATACCATCTTTTTTCTACTGAACTTGTAACCCTAGAAAGAAGTTCATCTCCCCCATTACACTCATCTTGAATTTGTCTGTCATAAGCTTGGAAAAGTCTTCACTCATCTTTGGGTTTGTAGAGCCAAAGATGATATCATCCACATAAACCTGAACAAGTAAGACATCCTTACCAGTCTTCTTTGTAAATAAGGTCTGGTCTATGGTGCCCCTTTTGAATCCATTTTCCACCAGATAGGTGGACAATGTGCCATACCATGCTATTGGGGCTTGATGAAGTCCATACATAGATTTCTTGACTCTATATACCTTGTCTGATGTTCTGGATCTTCAAAACCAGGAGGGTGTATTACATAAACCTCCTCAACAATTGTGCCATAAAGAAAAGCACTCTTCACATCCATTTGATAGACAGTAAAGCCCATGTAGGAAGCATAGGCTAGAAATATCCTTATAGCCTCAATCCTTGCAACTGGTGCAAAGACCTCCTCATAGTCTATCCCTTCCTCTTGTGTATATCCCTGAGCCACTAAACGTGCCTTGTTTCTGACCACAATGCCTCTTTCATCTTTCTTGTTTCTAAGGACCCATCTTGTCCCAATAGGTCTGACATATCTGGGACAATCAACTAACCCCCAAACATCCTGAATAGCAAATTGGTGAAGCTCATCCTGCATTGCTTCCACCCAACTTGGTTCTTTGAGAGCATCAAAAATCTTCTTGGGTTCCTGTTGTGACAGAAAACAGGCAAACAAACATGCTTGAACAAGAGGGGTATCAACCTTCTTGTGTATATTGGCAATAAATCCTCCAAGATTCTGATGAGATCTTCTAGTCTGAACAAGAGACATCACATCTCCAATAAATAGAGAAGAGGGGTGACCCTTCATTGTAGAAGTAAGAACTCCTCCCTCAAAAAGTCTGTTGTCTTCAATCTCATCATCCATGTTACCAATATCTTCTTCAGACTCTCTTCCATCAATATCTGTATGAACCTCTCCATTTCTGCTTGAAGGTTCACCTTGTTCAAAATTGGAAGATAAAATATGGTCAAAAGAGTTGTCAACGCCTGAACCAAGATTGTCAGCGTTGGATCCATCAACACCTGAATGGTGTTGTCAATGTTTGAGCCATCAACGCCTGAATTTGTCTTGTCAGCGCCAGATTTTCCTTTGTCAGCGCCTGAAGGACCATGCATGTTGTTAACTGGTGATACTTAGGGACCACCATTTTCCTTTCCAGCAACAGCAGCAGCAAAAGCATCTGTCCATATGGGAATAGTGACATACTCAAGTATGGGAGATGACTTGTCTGCTTGTGATCCAACCTCTTCATTAACCTGTGTACCTGAAACATCAACAACTGGTTCTTCCACAACATTTGAAGTTACCTTCACAATGTCTGGATTAGTAACAAGCATATAATTCAAAGGCCTAGATAGAGGTTCCAAGTCAAACAACCAATTTGGACCACTTTTAGGATCACTAGGTTTACTCTCTAAAAACCTAACATGTACTTTTTCAAGTATACATTTTTCCTTCTAAAGGTAAACCCTATATCCTTTACTCTGCACTGAATAACCCATGAAATAGCCTTCACCACCTTTAGCACTAAATTTACCTAAGGCATCACTAGTATCCAACACAACTACATGACAACCAAAAGGTTTAAGAAAACCAATATTAGGTTTCCTTCCCCAAAGTAACTCATAAGGTGTTTTGTTATGTATCTTGTTGACTAATGCTCTATTCTGAACATAACAAGCTGTATTCACAGCCTCAGCCCAAAATGCAATGGGAAAGTGAGCATCAGCTAACATAGTCCTGGCTGCTTCAATTAGGGTTCTATTCTTTCTCTCAGCAACCCCATTTTGCTGTGGGGTTCTGGTAATACTAAACTGTCTAGTAATCCATTTCTTGGCACAAAAATCATCCAATAGCTTATTTCTAAACTCACCACCATTATCACTTCTAAGCATCTTAACTTCATTACCAGTTTTCTTTTCTATTTGGTTAATAAAGTTAATTAAAGTATCAGCAGTGTCACTTTTCATGGCTAAAAAGAAAGTCCAAGTAAACCTAGAAAAGTCATCAGTGATGACAAAGCAGTAAGATTTACCATTCAAGCTCTCTATATTAGTTGGACCAAACAGGTCCATATGTAGCAAGTGAAGAGGTCTAGAACTAGGGTGCACCTGTTTAGACTTAAATGAGACCTTGTGCTGTTTGCCTTTAAGGCATGCAACACAAGAGTGGTCATTGTGGAAAGCCTTTTCAGGCAAACCATCAACCAAGCCATGTCTCACAAGTCTGTTTATATTTTTAAAGTTAATGTGCCCTAGTCTCCTGTGCCATAGATTACTCTCATCAACTGAAGCTTTAGCATAAAGACATGACAAGTTATTATTCATCCTAATTCCATTAAGATTCACATTATAAATGTCCTTATGCCTAGGTGTCCTATAATCAATGAATTTCTCATCTGGAATTTTAAAATCCTTGCTCAACACCAAGCATTCAGTATTAGTAAAAAGAACCTTATTTTTGTTATCACAAACTTGTGATACACTAAAAAGATTATAGTCAAGTTCTTTTACCAGAAACACGTTTTCAAAACGCAAATTGTTGGTGAGAAGAGTTCCTTAGCCTGTGATAGTTCCATATCCGCCTCTAAAGTAAACTTTATCACCATCCTTAATGGGAGTGAAGTTTGTGAGATAATCTTCCTTCCCAGTCATGTGCCTAGAGCATCCACTATCCCAATGGCCATAATCATTTACCTGCTTTTGAATGCCCTACACATAAAGATAACAAATTAGTTTTCTTTGGGAACCCAAGCCTGAGCAGACTTGGATTCATCTGGTTGTTCAACAAGAACAAACTTAGTTCTCATAACAACCCCTTGTTCATCCCTTTTTGGATGAAACACCCAGTTAACCCCAATTGGTTTTGTGATGACCTTTGAAATATAATTAAATCTGTTACAGGTCATAGGAATCCCATTAGAGTTAGGGTTTTGATCTTGCTTAGGCCTCCATGTCAAGATAGAAGAAGATTTAGACCCCTTTCCCTGTGGTTGCAAATATTTACTATTATTTGTTCTGGCAACGTTTCTGTCAGCGTTTGATTTGGTCTTGTCAACGCTGAAATTACCCTTATCAGCGTTGAACCTAGGGTTTGCTACGGGAACCCATTGCCTATTAGACCATGTATTGGTCTTCTAAAAAGGTCTTTGTCCATAAGTGTTAGACCCTTTAGTAAAGAATGGGGCTGGTCTAACAACTTGTGGACTTTTCTCCACAGAAGTTTTGGGTCTGACAGTGTTTGACCTTTTGTCAGCGTTGACCTTGGAAGCGTTGACACACTTATAGGCTAAATGTGAAAAGCTACCACAAGTATAACATGATTTTCTAGACATAACTCTAGGTCTAGAAGAAAAGAAACCTGTTCCATTATCACTAACTTAGCTTTTTGGTGACCTAGTATTCCTATACATTTCTGCATATTTAATGCTAGGTTTTCTAACAACGTTTGAGCCAAGGTCAACAGTCTTGCCAGTGATTGGGTTTGTTACTTTGATAGGGGTAGACTCATTTGGACTATCACAAAGCATGCCACCCTTGACAAACAAGGTAGGGTTGGCTTTCTTCCATTGGTCCAAATCAGTCAACTTCTGCCTATATTCTTCTACTGGGGTAAGGACTCTTGGTGGAGGAATAAATTCCTCTTCTTGGAGTTCTGGTAAACCAGTCCAAGATAAGTCCTTTCTTTGGACACCATAGAAGTCCCCAGCTGGTGGTGGAACAACAGCATATTCTTTCATCCCAATCCTAGTCATGTCCCTAGAATCCCTTTGTTTACTAACACATTCTCCTAGGGTTTGTGAGGCCTCATCAAATCTTTGAATTTTAAGGTCTACATTATCCTTATTCTTGATAGCATCATCTAACTTATCCTGTAGTTCAGCATTGACCCTATCCATGATATTTCTAATATCAGTACTAGCATTTAAATCATGTTTTAAGATATTGATTTTATCTTTTAGGTCAAGCTCCATTTTCTTATACTCAGCTACAGTCTTTTCAGTTTGAGTAAGAGCAAGTTGATAGTTAGACAACTTGCATCTCTCATTACTCACATATGATAACAGTCTTAAAACCTTTTTGTTAAGTCTTTCAGTATTTAAACGACAACCCTTACTACAAAAAGTATCATCATATACCTCATTGTCTGAAGAAGATGAGGAGTGTGCCACGAGAGCATAGTGAACATGCTCTTCTTCTTCTATCTTAGCAACCAACGCTTTATCCTCTTCCTCATCCTTAGCCAAATAGCTCCAGTCCCATCCAACACCATCAATTTCTTGCATTGCCACCATGGCCTTAGGATCCTGAGCCTTAACAATTTGGCTTGAGGGTTTTCCAGCATCAGATCTTCTTGGAGATCTGCATTCTCTCATAAAGTGCCCCATACGATGACAATTGTAACACTCAACCTTGGATTTATCAGATCCAGCAGTGTCCTTAGCATTAAAAGTCATCTTCTTCTTGAATCTTCTATTTCATCTGTTTGCTCTTATACTTGCAAGAGCCATATTCCACTTAATATCCATCTCCTCCAAATGCTCATTACTGATTTGCTCAAGGTCCTCATAAGTAATCACTGAACCATTGGGCAATGAAGCAATGTATACACACACAGTATCCAGATCCATACCAGCAGGTTTAACTCTTGGTGAGTCAATTTTATATGTCTCAGCGTCTGAATGTGAGGCGTTGACAGGATATGATCCAGCGTTGACACAGGTTGATCCAGTAACTGGGTGCATGTATGACTCCTTCTGATCAAATTGACCTTCACTATGTGAAGAAGGCCATATTACCATTTGTAGACTTGCCTCCATGATCCAAAAGAGTTTTATTCTCTATCAGCCTCAGTTTATTGTACACATCATCAAAAGTAGAACTTTTGTGAGTGTTATTGGCAATTATAGACCTTGCCTAAATCTTCCATGCATCACCAAGGCTTTTAAGAAAAGTAGCAATAATGTCAACATCACCAATCACTGTCCCCATAAAGGACAGCTTACTTGTAATTTCGAGAAGTCTGCTTCTCACACTACTTAGCTTCTCATTAGGTTGAGCCTTAAAAACAACATACTCATGCAAGAGTTGCTTCTTTTTCTCTTCCACCATATCAGCATTACCACCATAGGCAACTTCAAGGGCTGCCCGAAGATCTTTTGCAGACCCATACCCTCTGTATTTGTGCTGATTTTCTTGTCCCAATGAGAGTTTCAGAATGCTTAGGGTTTTCATATCAACCCTTCTCTTTGCTATGTCCTCAGCAGACACAGCTCTACCATCTTCAGGTTTTTCTTTCTTATCTGCTTCAGAGCATCCTTGAACAGCTGATCTTGTAGCAATGGCATATGCAATCTTTTGAGCTTTATTGAATGTGTTTCCATATTCAATAATCTCCCAGAGAGTGTAGTCATGGATTTGCAGATATTGCTCAAAGTTAAACTTCCACAGCTCAAAATTGTCTGGGTCTAACATTGGAATCTTGATGTTTTGGTTTGAGGAGGAGAAGGAGGTTACTTCTGGAGTAGACATGATGTTTTTAGGGTTTTGTGAAAATTAGGGTTTTTGGTGATTTAGGGTTCTTGTGTTCTTTTAGATCAAAGTTTCTCAACAAGCTCTGATACCACTTGTTGATCCCAAACTTAGATTGATTTAGCTTGTGTAAACGAGATTAGATCAAGTTATACACGTAGAGAAACTTTGTTGTATATAAAACAATTCAAGTATTATGCGGAATTAATACTTAAACAAGAACACACAAACAGTTGTAAAACAAACTTTCACTTGATTGATTGAATCGAACTTGCTTACAATGAAAGTGTTTAGACGTATGAAAAACTTATATGAAACATAACCTAAAGGTCTTCTTTTATATACACAAGAATCCTTGTACAAGAGTCTACGTATCAACTATTCTAGGTAAAGATAATTATAGAAAATACATTGTTGATCCTATCTTTACTAGAAACAAACTAGAAACATAATACGCGTAGACCATATTTTTCTATCAGTGCTTGTCTTCAACCTATCAACGCTTGACTTCTTCCTGTCAACGCTTTATCTGTCAGCGCTTGTTCTCTTCTTATCAACGCTTGTTTTCTTCTTGTCAGCGTTCAAGTGTACTGGCTACATTTTATTCCCAACAGTATCCACGCCATTAAGATACTGAAAAACACAAGCATTGTGATTAGCAATACGAACACACTTTCCACAAGCTACACAAGCAAATCCCACATTCTTTCCTTGACTATTGTTAGGCATGACCTTATCTTGCATTCTAGTGCTCTTAGGTTGTGGTCCGCTAACGCTAGTAATGGGCCGTGTGTTCATCTTGTACCTTCCTGGTGCTATCACATTAGTGGTCTTATCATTTCCTAGCATAGGCAAAGTCTGTGGGGGTTTCCCTAAAACAGATGATTTGCGACATTTAACTGCATTCGGTTGGCGAACAACGGATGGTTTACCTAAAACAGACTTTCCTTTCATTTTCTCAATGAGTTTTTGTAACTCACTGATGGCTATGTCCCTTTCTTGTAGCTGAGCTTTCAAATCATTTATTTCAAAACCTTTTTTTATTCAATTGACAAAACGAATAAGTTTCAAGTTCTCTACACTTGTTATGATTATGAGATTGATCACCACTTTGTAGAGAAAGTTCAAGAGTGTGGTAATTTTTCTCAAGATTAAAAAATCGTTTCTCAAGTTCTTTGTTTGACTCAATACTTTGTGAAAGCTCAACCTCAAGATTTTGACATTTATCAACAACAAGAACATTCAGATGGTCAATACGATAATATTTCGCGTAAGTCGATCAGTTTCGTTAGAAAGTTGGGTTTCTTGTGTCTTTAGTTTAGTTTGAAGAAAATCAACTTCATCTTCAAGAGATTTAACATATCTTAAATCGGTTATCATTTCCTCAGTGAGAGCATTATAAAACATTTCCACATTGTTTGAAAGATCATCGATGGTTGGAACAATACATTGTTGAATGACGACCTCTACTTGTGGGTTAGGTTCAATATTCCAAAGGGTATCTCTTGAAACTTTTTCATAATCGACAACACCTTTGTATAAATTTAAAACCCCTTGTTTTATAAACTCAAATTGCTGAACACTTTTACCTTTTTCATCCCATTTACGTTTTTCATCCAAAATTTGCTTTTCTAACAAAATTGATTGATTTTTGAAACCCCTTTTAAAAGAAACTTTCTTTTCCGGTTCATCACTGGTGGTGGAACACTAGTATACATCTTTTGTTCTTTTGAAAGTTCTTTTTGAGGAACAAACTTAATATGATTGTTAGAATCAGAAAGGTTTATCAAATCACTTAAGTTCGATCGACTTTCTTCTTGATGATGAATGATTTCGTCGCAGTCAGGGGAAAGCATAAGAGCAAGATTATCAACATAACAACCGATATCATAAAGATCAGGCTTGATAGTTTGAACGTTCTTGAGATATTCAGGCTTAACAAAACTCGTTTTCATATTTCTATTAAGCATATTCATAGTTTGAATAGACTAACCCGTTTTGTAAACAATGTTGTACGTTTCGATTCTCTTTTCCAAAGCAAGAATTTTTTCAATATCCTTTTCTTCACGAGTTTTTATAAAACTTAGTTTGTTCTTTGATAACCGACTCTAACTCAGTAATCTGGAGTTTATGTAGCAGCAGTTGTTCTTCAAGTTCTGATATCTTTTTTTTTGACATATGAATTTTATATGTTCAGAACAATATTGTTCGTTGAGCACCTTACGTTCATATACCAAACCATTAGCTATTGCAACTCGTCGATCAGCTTCTTTTACATAATCACACTCTTTAAGCCTGTCTATCTCCTCAGCTAAGGATGTGTTTTCTTGCTTCAGACGTTTATTAGCCTTTTTGTTTTCATTAATTTTACGTTTTAAAGAATCAATAATAGACGCAAGAAAATCACGGTCCTCTTCCGAGTCAGTATCTTGAGTAGCATTTCCGTCATCATTACTGTTGGGTCAATGGAAGTTTTAACTATGGCCTAGTCTAGATTTGTTTAAAATAGACTAAGTGTTACTGATCGCTGAGAGGACCAGCGACAGAGACCAGACCAGTGGAAGGCAAAGCCTCAGCTGGCACACTAGGAACATTCAAGTCAAAGACAACGTCAGAGAAGTCTAAGAGAATCTGAAGTCATACTCACCAGCGATTATGGATAGCTGGGATGTAGAAGGAATGTACTGGTGTTCAAGGATCTATGAGTTGACAATACTCAGAGATCACTTAAGAACCCTAGAATACTGATAGAAGCAAAGCTTGTCCAATCCTTTTATAGTTTAGGCGGGAGAATCTACTAAGTGTTTTGAGCGGGACAAAACAAGAGATTCAAGATAAAGCGTAGTACGACCTAGTGGGACAAAAGGTGAACAGTTGGCAGAACTGTTCACCTAAAGTTGTTTAAAGGTATGTCTTGATTTGGATATGCATTTAATGCGTTGTACTCTTCCATTCAAAAGATGACACGTATCAACTACTCCCACTAAGGAAGCAACCTCGTACCACTATAAATAGGAGTGAGAAAGGAGAATTAAATCAACCCTTGTGCTTGGATAAATTGTCTAAGTTATTTCTCACTTTGGAACCACTGAGCCCTCAGCTGTCTACCAACGTCTCATTGGTTCCCTTGTAAACTTTAGTCTCGAATCTAGTTTACTTGTTCTAGGGTTCATTTCTTATTGTCATTCAACGAGTGTATTCATAGCACTTTGTAATACTTTGTTTATAACAATTAATAAAGCATTACGCGTTTGAAAAGTATTTCATTGTGTGTTCGTGGTTATACGAGTTATATATTCAACAATTGTCATATTAAGGGACTTTCAATTGGTATCATAGCGATTTGATTTATAATACATTTTATAAATCGTTCTTGTTTTTAAAATCAAGATCCTAATATGACTGATACTATACCTCCTCCACCCTTTGGTCAAACCAGTCAAGGTACCACATCGACTACCGCACCGGCCATCACATCTACTAACATGCCTACACCAGTTGTAATCACTAGTAATAATGATGATGACCTTCCCCAACCACTTGATGCTCGCGGGGGGTCACATGTGTCCAATGTTCCAGCGTTTGATGAAGAAGATTTTTCAAGTTGGAAAAGTGAATTTCTTATATATTTAGATGGCTTAGAACCCTTCTTGATAGAAATCTTAGAAAATGGTCCCTATGTACCACTGGCCGTTTCCTCTACCCCTGAGAGACCCATCAAGAAGCCTGTTAAGCAATGGTCTCCAACGGATAGACGTCTGGCTAACCAGGACAAGAGACTCAAAAGTATCATAGTCTCTTGCCTACCCAAGAACATTATGAAGTCCATCATTAAATGCAACTCTGCTAAGGAGATGTGGATTGAGTTAGTTCTAGGGTATGAAGGTCCAGAGGAAACAAAAGAAACCAAAATCCAAGCCCTTAGACTTAAGTTTAATGCTTTTAAAGCCTTGGGCAGAAAAGAACCTATTCCTATTTGTCGTAAACAAAAGGCATATGAAACAAAGGTCTTACGGAGTCTAACTGAAACTGTTGCTCAAACTTATACTAGGCTTAAGATTTTGTTGAATGATTTGGGAAACAATGGTGTTGTTCTACCTAAGGCTGAGGTTAATGCTACATTTGTCAATAGTTTACCTAGAAAATGGCTTAGCCTAAATCTGACCTTAAGAGCAAATACTGCTATAAAAAATGATACTTTAGCCCAAATGTTTGGTAGATATAACTATGAAGAAGGGCTAATTGACTCCATTTACAAATCAAAGACTGATAGGTTTACCACCAATATCACTGGTTCAAAAGCTCTTGTTGCTAACCATTCTTTTCAGGACAACGACTCTGACATAGAAGAGGACACCAGAAGCAGTCAAGAATTTCTTGATGAATTACATGCTGAGTTCCATGACAAAGCCCTTCTTGCTGACCAAAAGAGGTACTACAAGAGATCTGGGAGAGTTGGAGCTGCTAAGGTTGATAAATCCAAGGTTTCATGCTACACTTGTGGAAAGACTGGTCACTTTCAGAAAGATTGCTGGTCAAATAAAACCTCATCTCCAAGCATTCCTTCATCCAGCAACAACCACAGCAGAAAGAAGAAGTTTTCTACCTCACCTTTCAAGCAAACTTCCCACTATGACTCAAAGGGAAAAAGGACTACAAAGTTAAGTACAAAGCCTTGAAAGCTGAGCTGTTAAAACTCAACCAGAAAGCTGAAGATGCAGCTAAGAAAAAAGATGTTAAGAAGACTGAAAAGGTCTGATTGTTGCGTCATCAGACTGGGATGATGAACCCCTTACATCTGAGGATGAAGGAACCACTACCGTCAGAGCCTTTATGGCTGTCGCTGATGAAGAACCTGCTGTGGGAAAAAGTGAAGCAAGATCTGGTCAATGGGTGGACATCACCATGAAAAAGGTACAAAGACTGCTATCTATGCCTGAAGGTCCTGATAGAGACCATGTCAGTGACTATACCTTGGTTGACCTCCACTTTGTGGAAGAGCAAAGAAAAAACCTGTTAAACAAGTTTCATAGTCTTAAAACAGAGTTAAATCTTTGCCAATCTGAATTAACAAATCTTAAACCATTTGTGAATCTTGCAAATCAACTTCAAAATAAAGTAAGCAAATTGTCCATTGAAAATGAGTCTTTAACTGATGAAAACACTGAACTCAGAAAAAACATTGAAAAATGGAATTTGGCTCAATCCACAGTGGAAGAAATAGTTGCTGAAGCCATACCAGGAGATGTGGTTCAGGCTATTGGGGGAAAGGGTAGATACAAAAATCATATACCTGTACCCTGTGTTAAATTTGTCCCTTCAGATGTTTCTTCTCCATCTTCCACCTCTGTGGATGAGATAAACTCTAACAAGCAATTATAGGTACCAACCTTACCAAGACTCGCTGGTGCTAACCCATCTGATTCCTTGCTTGGCCCAAAACCTCCAACCAAAACCCCTGGGAATTGAATTCTCAAAGTCGCTGATAAAGCGCACAAAAAGGTTTTTGTGGCCAAGGACTCAAACAAACCCATTCCTCCCCCTGAAGAGCTTTCACCCACCAAACAACTTCTCATCACCGTGATGGAAGAAGTAAAGGGGCTGAAAGAACAAATCAACCCCAGAGTTAACAGTCCATCTGTTAACTCTCTTGGTGAAGGATCTAGTAGCTCTAAGGGGAGAGCTTTAGTCAGGCCTTGCAAGCATTGCGGTTTCAAAAATCATTCTTCTGAGGACTGCACAAAGAAACCAAAATGTATCACATACGAGTCTACTGAACACACCTCTAGAGAGCATGAGGAGATCATTGTTGTTCAAAGAGCCAGAACTCAATTAAGATAAAAAAAAACTCCTCACACGCCCTCTAGAAGAGCTGAGCCCAAACCTAGAGACAATTCTCAGGGTTACAGGCCAAATCCCCCATGCAAGTACTGCGGCTTCTTCGACCATCACTCTGATGAGTGCGAGCATTATCCCAGATGTGACATCTGTGGAAGTATGCGTCATGAACCCAGAGACTGTAACCAAAGAGGGGGAGATAGAAACCAGAGAAGAACCAATGTCGCTGGTCAGCGATAGCATGGACCCACTGGAAGGTGGGTTCATCATAGAAACTAATCTGGCTTTGTTATATCTATGCAGGAATATCTAAAGAAATCTGTTTGGTATCTGGATAGCGGGTGCTCCAGACATATGACATGGGTTAAACAATATATGCATAGATATAAGAAGGAGTCTGGTCAAAAAGTAGTCTTTGGAGATGACTCCTCAGGGGCTACTGAGGGTTATGGCTTAGTGGATTGTAACGGAATAACCTTCACAAGGGTCGCTTATGTCAATGGACTAAAGCACAACTTAATCAGCATTAGTCAACTCTGCGATGTTGGTTTCAAAGTTCTGCTCACTAAGACCCAAGGAACAATCTTCAATCAAAATGATGATGTTGTTCTAATTACACCTAGAAGAAGGGATGTGTATGTCATTGACATGACATCATGTCTAGAAGGGACAAACACCTGTCTCTATGCCAAAGCATCTGATAGTGAAAATTGGCTATGGCATAAGAGACTCTCCAAGCTCAACTTCAAAAACATCAACAAACTGGCCAAGAATGATTTAGTAGCTGGGCTTCCCTCTCTGACCTTCACCAAAGACAGACCCTGCTCAGCCTGCGAGAAAGGGAAGCACCATAGAGCCTCATTTAAGACAAAGTAATCATTCTCCATAAATAAGTGCCTCCATCTTCTTCACATGGACTTATTTGGACCAGTAAAACCTCAATCCCTTAATCACAACAAGTATACACTAGTCATCGTAGATGAACTCCCCAGATTCACATGGGTATTCTTTCTCAAAAGAAAGAGTGATGCTGCTGAAAGAATAATGTCTTTCATCAGAGAAATAGAGAACTTTAATGACTGTAGAGTTAAGGCTATCAGAAGTGACAATGGAACTGAATTCAAGAACCATGCCATGGAAGCCTTTTTGTGATGAAAAGGGAATATCACAGAACTTTTCTAACCCAGGCATCGCTGAACAAAATAGTGTCGCTGAAAGAAGAAACAGAACCCTCATAGAGGCTGCTAGAACCATGCTCAGCGAATCAAGACTTCCAGAACAATTTTGGGGTGAAGCTGTGAACACAGCTTGTTACACAGAAAACAGATCTATTATTGTGAAGATACATGGCAAGACCTCTTACGAAGTGTATAGGAAGAGAGCCCCTGATGTAAGCTACTTCCATGTCTTTGGTTGCCTTGTTTTCATTCACAACTACAGAGATCACCTGGGAAAATTTGATGAAAAGTCTGATGATGGATTCTTTGTTGGCTACTCTCCCACTTCCAGAGCCTATAGAGTATTTAATATCCACAGAAAAGAACTAGAAGAATCCATCCATGTCACCTTTAATGAAGCAGATGCTGTCATTACTCACACCAACACAGAAGAATGTGACATTGACTTCAATGAAGTTAAATCATATCCAGAGGATGATTTCTCAAATCCTAAGGAATCATCTCAGGCCTGTCACAAGGACTTTCCTTATGTTCATGCATTTGATCCTCATTCAATCTCTGAAATCACTCCAGAGGTTGGAAATGCTGAACCAATCACTCCATCCACTATAGTGAATGCTGATCTCATTGAACCAATCTCTCCCCTTGATGAAGAGATTATGGATGAAGAAATAACATGTGAAGATCCCCCCAGCATTCATTAAACCTGCTGTGACTCCTGAACCCACAGAGACTCCTGCTCCTCAATCCAAATGGAGTAGGAACCAAGATATTCTTCTGGTGAATATTCTTAGCGAACCCTCTGAGGGAGTCACCACCAGAGGGAAATTGAGATCTCTGGAAACCGCCTCAACGAATGAATGCCTTTTCGCTGATTTTCTCTCTGAAGATGAACCTAAGAATGTGGCTGCTGCGCTTCTAGATGAAGGGTGGGTTGTTGCCATGCAAGATGAGTTGAATCAGATCAAGTGGAACAAGGTGTGGACTCTAGTAAAAGCTCCAGCTAGGAAAAAAGTGGTTGGAACTAAATGGGTCTACAAAAACAAGAGGGATGAAGCTGGCATGATTGTTAAAAACAAGGCTAGGCTTGTGGTGTTGGGGTATAATCAATCTGAGGGTATTGACTATGATGAAACGTTTGCACCAGTAGCCAGATTGGAAGCTATCAGAATCTTCCTAGCCTATGCAGCTTATATGGGGTTTACTGTATACCAGATGAATGTGAAGAGTGCTTTTCTAAATGGTAAGCTTGCAGAGGAAGTATATGTCTATTAACCCCCAGAGTTTAAAAGCAGTGAGTATCCTGATCACGTCTGTAGACTTCACAAAGCACTCTATGGTCTGAAACAAGCGCCTAGAGCCTGATATGAAACCCTATCAAAATTCTTTCTTGAAAATAAATTTGTTAGAGGTACCATTGATCAAACCCTGTTCACATATAGGTCCAAGGGTGATGTCATTTTAGTACAGATTTATGTGGATGACATAATTTTTGGTTCAACCAATGTTACCTTGAGCAAACAATTTGCCAAACTTATGACCAAAAAGTATGAAATGAGCATGATGGGGGAATTAACTTTTTTCTTGGATTTTCAATAAAACAAAATTCAAAAGGAATTTCTATCTGTCAAGAAAAATATGTTAAGGATTTGCTCAAGAAGTATGATCTGTCTGATTGTGCATCAGTGAAATGCCCCATGCTTCCTCCCAACAACTTGGGAGCTGATGACTCAGGGGTCTATGTTAATGAGACCTTATATAGAGGCATGATTGGGTCACTGATGTACCTCACAACAAGCAGAACAGACATACAATTTGCCACATGTCTCTGTGCTAGGTACCAAGCTAACCCCAAGGAATCCCACCTTGTAGCTGTGAAAAGTATTTTCAGGTACTTAAAAGGATCTCCCACACTGGGTCTCTGGTATCCAAACGGATCAAGCTTTGACCTCAAAGCCTACTCAGACTCTGACTACGCTGGGTTCTGTCTTGATAAAAAGAGCACCTCTGGGAGTTGTCAAATCCTTGGAGGAAAGTTAGTATGCTGGAGTGCTAAGAAACAAACTCTGTGGCCATGTCATCAACTGAAGTTGAATACGTAGCGGCCGCTGGTTGCTGTGCTCAAGTTCTCTGGATGAAGAGTCAACTGGCTGATTATGGGATCACTTATGAAAAGGTTCCCATATTCCGTGACAACACAAGTGCTATAGCCATCTCCAATAATCCGGT
Organism: Glebionis coronaria; assembly: GCA_025667525.1. NCBI lineage: Eukaryota > Viridiplantae > Streptophyta > Magnoliopsida > Asterales > Asteraceae > Glebionis > Glebionis coronaria. The sequence goes on along the minus strand of CM046880.1, from coordinate 335,188,419 downwards.
ACTTCATTCCAGAACTAAGCATATTGACATCATGTATCACTTTATCAGAGACCATATTTTAAAAGGTGATATTAAGCTTCATTTTATAACCACTGAATACCAGCTCGCTGATATATTCACCAAGCCTCTGGCTGAGCCAAGTTTTACTAGGTTGGTTGCTGAGATGGGTATGCTCAATATCGGTAAACAAATCTGATAAATGATCTCTGTCTCTGGGCATTTAAGGGAATTGAATGCAACGAGGTAGTTACATTCCAATGGGAGTTAATATATTCCCATATTTAATTCAAATGATTATCCTTTATTGTCAACAACTTTCCCACTTTCCAAGGGGACTGAAATCACATGAAGAGTCAAGGGGTCCCACTTTTCCTAAAAGGTAAACTTTTGCATTAAATGCTTTAATTGAAAATGGTTAAACCTTTTATCAAAACCCTTGACTCATTTTTTAAAACATCACATTACTCATTTCTTTCACACACACATACTATTCATCTTCTTCACAACCTCCATTTCTTCCTTTCATCAACAATGGCGTCTTCATCAACAAACACATCCTTCACCGTCTTGGCCGCCTCAAACGTAGATTTTGGGATAAACGATGGTAAGATCGCCCTAAACAACTGTGTAGCTCTCTTGGAACATAACAATCCCCTCTACAATCCTTTGTTCTCCTTCCTCAAGAACTCCACCATTTTTGAAGCCATTACCAGAGAACCTTCCACATGCTACCACCAATACTTGAAGGAGTTCTGGTACAGCACTGACGTTGATCAAACTTCCTCACACATCACCTTCAACCTTTCCACACATCCACAACCTCTCACCTTTGATCTTCACACTTTTGCCAAAGTCATTTGACTTCCAGTCAATGAAGGCATGTCCGTTGTGCCTGCCAGTGCCACAGTGAAGAAGGCTCTGGCTACCCTTCGTCCTCATGACGACAATGACAAAACTTTCACCACCCAAGGTTTCCAGAACAAATCACTAATCAAAGTGAATTACTTTTCACCCATCTGGAGGACGCTGATGCTGTACATTGTGAAATGTCTGGGAGGAAACCAGGGGTCACATGATCAGCTTAATGGTGCTCAGCAAGCAATCGCTTACAGCTTAATCTGGGGGCAAGATATAGGGATCGCTCACATACTTTACTCTGACCTCATTGCAAAGCTGGAAAACAAAAGGAAGAAGAATCGACTGGCCACCATCTGCTACACAAGATATCTCTCTCTTCTCATAGAAGATATGCTTGGTGAAACCTATAGAAATGATGAACTTCTCTCCTTCTCTCCTTATCACATTACTGCATCCTCACTTAAGACTCCCTTGGAGGATGAAGTGCCTCTCAGCAAGCACATGATGCAGGTTGTTGGGTTACTCGTTGCTGATTGAGAGCCCTTGATCCCTCACAATGAGGTGAATGCTGAAAGACCAACTGACAAGTCTCTGTCCAAGACCTCTGTGCAGTCCTCTTCTCAGCCCAAGGCGCCCAAGGACAAGAAGAAGAAGAGGAAAGACATCCCCCTTTCCTTTGAAACCCCTTCTGTTAATCCTTCCAAGATAAAGAAGACCAAGAAGAACCCATCCCCTTCTCTGGAGGATGTGGTTAAAGAGCCTGCCGCTGACAAACAACCAGAGTATAACGTCTCCCGGTCAGCATAGACGACTAAGAACCTTCTCCATGCTGATATCTCGTAGGTATTAGTTTGCCATTTTTTTTTCTCTTGGAGGATCACATACAATCACTCTCAACATTCTGTAGGAGAGAGTGATGAAGTCTTAGGGTTTGCCTCAACCCATAGAGTGTCTGTGTCAGCACTTAGAACTCTTAGGATTATCTGTACACTCTGTCTTAACACAAGGATATGATTCACTTGTGCTCATAACGCACCCCGATGATCCTTCACCCTCTGGACTATGCTCTTGTCCATAACAACTTGAGCATGCTATAAGTCCTGACCCAGAGTCTCTACACCTCACGTGGTCTCTGGGTCCCCTCATATGAAATAAGTCCCAAAGAATTTATTATTTTGGGGGGACTGAATAATCACCCTTAGTCTTCCTAGGGGCAGCGATAAAAGGCGACCATTACCTTCAAACATGTCACAACTAAAAGAGTCCCAAAGATTTATTCTTTTGGGGGGACTGAATAATCACCCTTAGTCTTCCTAGGGGCAGCGATAAAAGGCGACCTTTAACCTCCTTTAACTTACAATTAAAAGAGTCCCAAGGAGCAATCCTTCAGGGGGAGCTGGATAATCACACCCAGCTATCCTAGGGGCAACGAACGGCGACCATTCATCACATAGTTTTCACAACTCAAAAGAGTCCCAAGGAGTAATCCTTATGGGGGAGCTGGATAATCACACCCAGCTACCCTAGGGGCAGTGAATGGCGACCCTTCAACATATCTGTTTCACACTAAAAGAGTCCCAAGGAGAAATCCTTAGGGGGGGGGGGCTAGATAATCACACTTAGCTTTCCTAGGGGCAGTGAATGGCGATCTATAACTTCATATTTTTTCACACTTGTTACTAACAAATGTCATAACAGGCTCATAATCTTCATGAAGAACAACAAAATGATGATGCATATTCCATTGCTGATGATGAAAATGCTGAAGCCCCCCATATTGATCTGGATGCCATGTTAGACATTGACTCCATGCCAGAAGATGAGGTCTTCATTATTGAAGATGACCTGACCATTTCAGAATATGCTGATATGGATGCTGATGATGACCAAGTCACAACAAAATTAAAACTGATCTCCTTCCCATCAATGACAAATGTTCAAGAACTAGCTGCCAAGCAGCTATGTGACCAGAGGCTTAGTACACCAACCCAAGTTCCCTTCCCCACTTTGCCAAATGTCATGAAACTGGGGGCGATGCAACACTTAGAACATCTAAAACACCTCAAGCCAGTCCATATTCCTAGAATGAAAGATGTTCAGGAACTAGCCGCTGAGGATCTCTGGGTCAAGAGGGGAGACATTAGTATCACCAAGCCTAAAGTCACAAATGATGTCATCCTCTCTAAATTAAAAACACTCACCCATGCTACTGAGGAACTCACCACCACCCTAGAGACTTTACTAACTTCATCTGTGGAGTCCTCTATGACTGCACTGCTTCCGCAACTGCTGAGAAATGCCTTGCAAACTCACCTCCCAGCAGTTTTAGACTAGAGTCTTCAGCAATACATACCATTCGTCGTCACCACAGCTGTCAAATAAAATGTTGCTGCTATTGCTAAGGCATCTGGGCCTTCTAGAAAACTTCTCCAGGAGCTCTTACAAGAGGAACTTAAAGAAATCTGCTTATTTGTCCATCAAGAATTTGTTAAGTTCCTCAAACCTGGATCAGGCACAGCTACTACCGGCGCTATGCCTGAGGGGGAGAATTCAACAACCTCCAACTCTGAAGAAGAAGTAGATACAGCTCCACCTAAGGGGGAGCAATCACTTAAAAAACTAGCACCCTCAAAAGTGATCCCAATACCAAAACCCATCAGATCCTTCAAACCCATCACTGAGGTAGCACAGGACAAGGGAAAAGGAATTGCCATTGAGGTACCTGAAATAACCCTGCACTCTATCATGGACCTATAGTTCCTAACATCAATAGACTTCCCAAGGCCATCTTTTCCCCAAGGATGCTCCTTATCCATGAGAGTGGAGACTTTCTTTCCCTCACACATTCCAAACTTCTTCACAATCTCAGCAACATACTTGTCTTGTGAGATAAGAATCCCATCTTTCCTCTGCTGAACTTGTAACCCCAGAAAGAAGTTGAGTTCACCCATTGCACTCAATTGGAATTTATCTTGCATCAACTTGGCAAACTCTTTGCTAAGCAGAGAGTTTGTGGATCCAAAGATGATGTCATCCACATATACTTGCACCAAAAGAAAGTCACCCTTCTGTTTCTTAATGAACAGGGTCTGGTTAATTTCCCCCTGTTGAAGCCATTATCCAACAGGTATTTAAAGAGAGTTCAATACCAGGCCTTAGGAGCTTGATGAAGTCCATACATAGCCTTCTTCACCTTGTAGACCTTGTCTAGGTGTTCTAGATCTTCAAACCCTAGAGGTTGCATCACATAAACTTCTTCATCAATGGTGCCATATAGAAGGCACTCTTAACATCCATTTGATATACTGTGAAGTCCATGAATGAAGCATAGGCCAAAAACAATATGATGGCTTCAATTCTGGCAACTGGAGCAAAAACCTCATCATAATCAGTGCATTCTTCCTGAGTATATCCCTGTGCTACCAGTCTGGCTTTCTTTCTAAGCACAATACCCCACTCATCCTTTTTGTTCCTGAGCACCCATTTTGTCCCAATGGGTCTTGCTTGGACAATCTACCAGAATCCATACTTCTTGGATATCAAATTGCAAGAGTTCTTCCTGCATAGCTTCAACCCAGCTTGGATCATTGAGAGCTTGAAAAATCTTCTTTGGCTCTTCTTGTGACAAAAAGGCAGTAAACAGAAAACATTGCATATTATCATGATTGAACTTCATAGTGATGTTGGAAATGAAGCTGTGTTCCTTTGTTGAATACCTTGTTTGTCTAGGAGTATGAAGATCACCTATGATTTGAGATTGGGGGTGATCTTTATTGACTCTGTAGGTAGGCTTCATGCTCATGATTACCTCTGTTTCATCATTTTCCAAATCAGGATCTATTGTGATATCTTGATTGGGAAAGAAATCCTCAAAAGAGCTTCCAAATGATACTGCATGGCTTAGGGATGGATGCTGGTGAGCTGAATGCAGCTCTAAATAACTTAGACCTCCATGTCTAATGATTCTGCTTCTACTGCTTGATAAAGTGATTGGTGAGGATGTAGAAATGAGTGGGGATTTTCTTTCTTCATTATTAACATCATTAACAACTGGTTCTTTAGCAGCAGGGGAAACATTTGGTCCAGCAGGGGAATCCAGGATTCCACTGCTTTCAGCCATTCCACTGCTTTTAGGATTTGACTTAGTAGGGGAAGAGATTGGCTGTTCCTTCCTTTGAGATGTGTCAGCTTCTTCATCCATTTCTGTAGCAGCATCATCAATGGGAAACAAAGAGGGTACAGTCATGTACCTCATTGGTGGCTTCTCCAAAGCAGTTGGTTCTTTTGTACCTGAAATGTTAGTATTCTCCAAAGCAATTGGCACATAATTCATTGATGTAGAAAGTACTTCAATGTCAAAGAACTAGTCAGGACCTGTTTGTACATATTCAGGCTTGTCTTCAAGAAAATCTACATGGAGATTTGCTGTCACTTTGCTTGTCTTCTTGTTGAAGACCCTATAGCCTTTGTTGTTCAATGAGTAACCTATAAAATACCCATCATCCTCCTTTTCATTGAACTTACCTAAATTGCCAATAGTGTTTAGAATGATCACATGACATCCAAATGGTCTGAAAAGTCAATCAAAGGGGGTCTGCCATTGAACAGGTGATAAGGGGCCTTGTTGTGTACCTTTACCACCAAGGCTCTATTTTGAACATAACAAGCAGTGGCTACAGCTTCAGCCCAAAAGATAACTGGAAGCTTAGAATCAGACAACATGGTCCTTGCAGCTTCAATAAGTGTCCTGTTCCTTCTTTCTGCAACTCCATTTTGTTGAGGTGTTCTTGCTATGCTGTATTCCCTCCTTATTCCTTTGTCTGTGCAGAAAGTGTCCAGCTCTTTGTTTCTGAACTTACCACCATTTTCTGATCTAATAGTCACCACCTTCATGCTTTTGGGAAGTTCAATCTGATGAATAAAATCATTGAGTACACCTGCTGTGTCACTCTTTTCAAACATAAAGAATGTCCATGTGAACCTTGAAAAATCATCAGTAATCACTAGGCAGTACCATTTCTTTTTTATGCTTGCCACAGAAGTGGGACCAAACAGTTCAATGTACAGCAATTCCAATGGCTTGGTGACTTGTTTTTGACTTGCAAGAGGCTCTGTGTTGCTTCCCTTTCAGGCAGGCAACACAAGTATGATCATTGGCAAAGGTCTTGGAAGGAAGACCATGAACAAGATTGAACTTTACCAATTTTTTCATGTTCTTAAAGTTAAGATGACCAAGTCTTCTATGCTATTTCTTGCATTCATCAACTGATGCTTTGGCAATGAAACAGTTCTCATTGTCTTGAAGAGTGATATCCTTTAAATCAATGGTGTACATGATCTTTTGTCTTGGGGTTCTGAGCACAATGGGAGTGTTTGGTGGTAAAACAAACTCCTTTCCTAAAACAAACTCCTTTCCCAAAACCAGGCACTCAGTATCAGTGGAAAGGACAAAATTCTTTTTGTCAGTCATCTGGGACACACTGAAGAGATTGTACTTTAGCTCTTTCACCAAGTAGCCATTATCAAATGTCATTCCATTAGTAACAATAGTCCCTTTTCCTGTAATTGTCCCATGCCCATCTCCAAATGAGATACCATCATTGTTATGCAGGGGAACAAAATTAGACAGATACGATTTATGCCCATTCATACTCCTTGAACATCCACTATCCCAATAAGCTTTATCATTCCTGGTCTGCTTTGTCACCTGCAAAAAGAAAAACAATTTAGTTTCTATTAGGGACCCAAACCATTACTGACTTGGATCTACCTCGTGTATCAATGTAAGATAATTTGTCAAAGACTAGAGATACACCATTGGATTGAGTACCCCTTTTGGGTACCCAAACCCAACGCGCTGAGGCTTTCACAACTTTTCCCTATTTTCCCATGTTTCTAGAGGGCAAAACTTTGCCAACAGGGGATACCCCAGACTTAGTAGGAGAATCCCTATGCTCAGCAGAGAGAACCCATCTTTTGTTTTGGCCTCTATAGGTGCGTTGGTAGGGTCTATAGGCAGCTTTACATGCAGTATGAGGTTCTGGTTTGGTCACATAAGCACTATATTTGGGACATGCATCAGTCACCTTTCTTAGTGTAGGAACTACATACTTATTAGACACCTTATTTCTCAAAGCAGGGGGAACATATTTAGTAGAGGAAAAAGATTTTTCCCCTGCATTCAGTAGAATGGCTTTTGGTTGCATTTCCTGTAAAGGATTTGCAGCCACTATCTCCATGGGTGCTTGACAGTCTTGATAGATGTGATCAAAATTGCCACAAGTGAAACAAGGTTTGGTATTCTTCACAAAGTCCTCTCCCAGTTGATGAGACTTTTGGTTGTTCCAGTTCCTTTGATTACCTCTAATAGATCTATACATGCCAACATATTTAACAATAGTTTTATGAGATTTTTGTCATGAATCAGATCTACTAGAGGTTCTGGATGAACTACTTTTAGAGCTAGAGTCACTTCTAAATAGTCCTTCTCTTGAAAAGAGAACAGGGTTATCTATTTTCCATTGTTTTAAAGCAATTTGTTCCTTTTCAAAATCCCTAACAACACTGGTTTTGACTAGAGGTTCCTCTGTTTCTAGATTCTTTGGTATGTAGGCATTTAGGTCAAACTCAATGTCCTCCTGCTTTTTAAAACAAGGGAGACCAGTCCATGAAAGATCTTTCCTAGGAATGGGTCCATATATATTAGCAGGTGGTGGTGGAATTGTATCATGTTCATTTTTGACCCCAAAACCTGTTTTGTCCCTTGGAGATTGTCCAATTTCAACTGCCTTAGTGAGATCTTTAGAAGCTTTTCCAAAATTTTCAATCGTTTGCTCATCAATCTTCTTGTAAGATCTAAATACTTTTAATTCAGCAGTTAATTCCTTAATGGAATCATCTTTTTCTCTAGCATCTCTTTCTAGTATGCCAATATGATCTCTATAATCATTTTCTCTTTGTTTATATTCTCTTATGGTGGACTCTAACTGTTCTAGAGCATGTTTGTAGTTGTCTAAATCATTATCACAATTAGTGTAATCAACTTTTAGCTTTCTTATTTGATCATTTAATGACTCAATATTTTTTCTACAAGCTTTGGTACAATATGAATCATCATATACCTCATTGTCTGAACTAGATGTTGACATGGACATAAGAGTAAACTCTTCCCCTTTCACTTCAGCAACTAGAGCTTGATTCCTCTCAACACTTTCTGTCATAGCAATCCAGTCCCATCCACCTGCTCCATCTATTCATTGCATGGCTACCATAGCCTTAGCCCCAGAATCCTCATCCCTGCTTTCCTTCCTATAGCTGCTTCCATTCTTTGGTCCTCTGCACTCGCTAGCAAAGTGGCCTTTCTTGCCATAGTTTTAGCATTCCACCTTTGATTTATCAAATCCAGCTACATCAGAAGGATTGATGGAAATCTTTTTCCCATATTTCTTGTAAAATCTGTTGGCTCTCATGCTAAGTAGAGCCATGTTCAATTTGATGTCCATCTCCTCTAGTCCTTGCTTACTGATTTGATTCAGATCTTCATGCAGTACAGTAGGCCCTTGAGATCCTTGAGATGCTCTGAAAGCACAAGCAGTGTCAAGACTGAATGTTGCAGGCCTTTCTTCTCATTAGATGGTCCAGATCTTGCTGTAGGGGAATGGGTAGCAAGGGAAACTTCAATCCCACTGCCTTTAGAGATTCCACTGCTGTGAGATATAAAGGCCATGTTAGCAGGGGAATCAGCAGTTCCACTTGAATTAGTGATGGTTCCTGATGACTTCATTTCATTGACCACTGGCTCAAAAACTTTTAGATTATTATAGATATCATCAATGTTCTTATCATCAATGTCATATCTATTTTGCCAAATGGCTTTGTAAACAAACCATTCTTTCTGAAGACTGTTGAGGAATCTTGCATTCACTTGTTCTCTCAACACCTCTATGTCAAAGAATTCTAGTTGAGCAACCAGATCTTGAAGCCTATTGTAGATGGAACCAATTTCTTCATCACCATTTGCTTTGAAAGAAGCAAATTGGTCAATCATCTTCTTGGTGGCCTCATTCCCTCCAAATGTGTTACCTATTGCTTCCCAAAGTTCCTTAGCAGTCTTGTACTTCCTAAACCTTAGCTGATATCTATCAGGTAGAGCCAACAACAAAGAACTGTGAGCTCTGACATCATGCCTTCTTGCATGAATCTCTTTGTCTGCAACAGTAACAGACTTAGTTTTATCACCTTTGGAACTTTCACCAACTTCTGCCTTATCTTTGTTCATATCTTCAACTACAACTGTTTTGGGGAACTGGTCACCTAGTTCTATAACCTCCCATAGAACATAGTGTTCCATCTTGAGGTCTTGTTGAATCCTGAATTCCCATATTTCAAAGTTTTCAGGATCCAGAATGGGAAGTTTTTGAGCATTGTTATTTGAGGCTGAATGAGAATCTGAAGACATGGTTGATACTGGTGTTTGATGAATGTTTTGTTCTTGGTTTAATCAAAGTTTCTCAACAAGCTCTGATACCACTTGTTGATCCCAAACTCTGATACCACTTGTTGATCCCAAACTCAGATTTTAAACCTTAGCTTGTTTAAGGGTTGTGATAGAAAGAATGAATTCAAACTAACACTAAAGAAACTTTGTAACACACAAAGTAACTAAACAAGATGCGGAAAATAGTGTTTAGCACAAGAACAAGTAGTAAGATCAAACGTTAAACTTTAATATATCAAAGATATACGAATACCCAATAATGGTATTAGGGTTATACAACCTTAAAGTGTGAAATGAAATGAACAAGAAAAGATATGTTTACATGAAACCCTAGTTGAGTCCTTTTATAGCACAAGGCCTCACGTACAAGATTACTGCTAACAAACTAGGAAACTATCATGGAGTAGTAACAGAAACGCCTTATAATCTCTTCCATATTTATCTTGTAGCATGGTCTTTGACTTTCAGCAGGGGGACCAATCCCCCTGCCTTTGTTATTTAGCAGGGGGAACTTACTCTAGCAGGGGGAATTCTGACCAACCAGCAAGGGGAACTAATAATCATTCATTTATTCCCAACATGAAGTATTGAATCCCAGTCTTCTGCACAACCAGAGTACGTACAGTATCTCTAGCCCCAACTTGATTCGTCATCCTCTGATTATCATACCTAACATCATGATCATACCTAGGTACATGATTAACTTCCTTATATCTAGCATTGGATGATGATCTGAGGTTGTTGTTGGTAGGTTTGTAGATCTTCTTATAAGTTATGATGAGTAAGGACATGAGTTCTTCAATCTTCTTGTCCCTTAAAGTTTGTTCATCATCACTGTCTCCATCTGACTCGGTGTCATACATTGGAGGTGGAGTGGGGAAAATTGCTTTTGCTTTGTTTCTAGAAGTAGATAGAGGTTTGGTGGATGAGCTGGATGACCTTGAGGGATGAGTAGGTGGTTGTTGACGGTGAAAGGGTTTTGTTGAAGTAGCAGCCACAAAAGCAATAGAGTTAGCAGACCGTTCTGCCTTTTCAGCCCTAAGTTCATTCACTTCATTCTGATGTTGTTTCAAGATATCATAAAGTATGTGATAGGAGATAGTCTTCATATAATCCTTTTGTTTAACCAAAGTCACAAACCTTTGCCATTTCGGTTTGAGTTGAACTAAAAACTGAAGATTGGCATGGTAATTGGAGATGGTGCACTGATTTCTGACAAGCTCATTCATCATTTTGTAGAATCTCGAGTCAATGGACTCACCATCTTCGGATGTGAATTTTCCAAACGCCCAAAGTAGATTAGTCTCGAGATCTTGAACATTGATCGACTCACCTTGCTTCAATCGATGAATTGCATTCCATATTGCCATAGCATTAGGACATGCATCAACCGTGGAATAGATATAGTTATCAATCCCAGTGAGTATGTAGTTAACAACATCAGCTTTAGCTTGGAGGAGTTTCTTTTTCTCTGCAGGACATGTGTCGAAATCCTCCATAGCTCGTGTAGTCGATGAAGTACCATCTTCTACTTGTGTGGTAATGGGTCTGAATTTAAAAACTAGAGGTGGATTCTCAAGGAAATGATGAAGAGCGGTTCGGTTCTCTTTTCCATCAAGAAATATCAGGAAACGAGATCTCCACTGAACGTAGCAACCGGCTGTCAGCACATGTGGATTACCATTGCCACGTTGTTCATAACGAATTTGATTAGCAGTCGCAATGTTGATGTTGTTGTTAGACATGGTGAATACTTATGAATGGATTAGGATCTTAGTATATGTGATGTGATGTGATTGTGGTTGACAATTCGGAAAAGATTGATGAAATCCCTTAAAAATGTTCTCGAAAAACCAAAAAATTCTCCAAGACCAAAAAAGACACGAAATTTTTTAAGTGTATTTTCGGAATATTCAAAAATCCTCTAAGTTGTGCACATTTGTCGCAATACCCAAATAGTTCAATCTATCGCAATGCCAAAACTCAAACCGTCGCAATGTCTCAAAAACAACTCTGTCGCAATACACCAACAAGTTTTGTCGTAATATCACAACTAAGAATCTGTCGTAATACACAAACACGTTCTGTCGCAATATCACAACTAAGAATCTGTCGCAATACACAAACACGTTCTGTCGCAATATCACAATTAAGAAACTGTCGCAATACCACACACTTGTTCTGTCGTATTACCTCAAACAAGTTCTATCGCAATACCTCAAAGCAGAATCTGTCGCAATACCACAAAAAAAGTTCTATCACAATGTTGGTCGCTATACATAAACCCTAGCCATTGCGATGGAAAGCAAGGTAATGTTGTCGCAATAAGTGTACTGTTCCGAAACTTTAGGTAAAAAATGAGATTTTTTACTAGAAATTCGTGATTTTAACCAAACCAAATCACCCAAATCTCTACCACAACTATGTAGAAGATATATGGATCACTTGGAATAACAAAAACATGAAAATAAATTGAAACTTGGGTATAGATCAATAAAAAACACACGAATTCAATAGAAACACATCATAAATCTTCAATCACCTATCCATTATAGGCTCTGATACCAAATGTTAATTCTACTTCAATCCATAACACAAGATTTAGAGTAGATCTAGAGAGAGAAACATAAGAAAGTTAGAGAGATAAAAAAGAGAGAATGGTGGAAGGTTTATGTTTACTAGAGAGAGAAAGTAAAATGAACCAACACCCTCTTCCACACATGGAAGAGGGTTTATATACCCATGAGCTTGGTGGGCTCATGGGCTTGTTTCCTTGGGTCGGGCTTGGCCTATCTTGGGCATAGAGCCCCTACCTTAGACAATATTAGTTTAAAGTCCAAGCCCGGTTTTCCCTACTGACCTATTACAATACAAGACCTTTAACGACTAAGATGACCTATTACATTCTTGTTCGACTATATAAAATATAGGGCTAACACAAGTCTCCTCACATTAAACTACTTTAGAAAGTGATAATATATATACAAGGATAAGCATGATATTCCCTCACAAGGTACCTCGTTTTCTATAATCGAGTCATGAGCTCGACTCTAACCCCCATAAATGTGAGCATTTAGGGATAACTTGGTAAGGTCGTGAAAACCGGTATTAAGGATTAAATCCTTTGATGGAGCAAATACCGGGGTCGAAGATAACGTCCTTGTTGTCGGATGAAAAACGATATAACGTCACTTCCAACAAAATCCCAAAGGGATCAAATAAAATAGAAAAGAAAATAGAAAAGAAGTAGAAGGGTGGAAAAGGGTGGGGAAACATATTAAGCTACACGAGGTAAACTCACACCAATAACATGAAAATATTTTCCATTTATTGCATTGATGGAAGACCGATATTTCCCTTTAAATGTGATTCTGGGATAAAAATCTCGTCCTCGGTGGAGAAATGGGAGGACTCCAAGGGGCTTCCCCCACACTAACTCTATACACACTCTCATCAAAAGGAGTAGATGAGGTTGTAAAGAGTGATTACGAAGATAAAAGAGGCTCATCAATTAAAACAAGTTTAAAATCTTTTCCTTTTTCATATTTTAAAAACTCATTATGAAAACCTGATTTTCCATTTATCGAATCAAAAATATTAGGTGTCTCTAAAATATGTTTTGACACACTTAAAAGATTAGGCGTCTCGAAAATGATATTAAGCACACTAAAAATCTTTACACTTAATTCATGGGTGGTTGGAGGGGGATTAGAAAAGATGATATCAACACGATGGTCAATAAAGAAAACCTCACCCTCCGGGTCAACGTAATGGTCATCACTATATAATGGATTATCAAAACTATCAAATTCCTCATCAAATAAAGGTTCATCGAGCCATTGGGCTTCAGAACCATCATTGTAGATTATGGAATAACTCTTGATAGCACTACAATCACAAACTTCATTAACATTCTCAATGGGAGACATGTCAATAGCAAGAAATTCATCAACCTACTTAAAGAATTCTTCATCATCACAAGTGTGAAACGAATGAGGATTGACGATTTGGTCATTAACGATCGAACCCTTCATCAAAAAATTGGATTTTGATGGAATGCAGGTTCATAAACGGAGTTCGAGAAGGTCATAAAAGTGTCATCATTCTCGTCATCACAAGAAATCTACGACATAGTCTCATCATTCTCACTTGAAGGTTTTCCATGGGGAAATCATCAAGAATGGATGGTGGGTTGTGAAGTATATGCTCGATCTCAGAAAAATCACCATCAGCTTCAAAGAAAGAGTCTATATGAGCAATCTTTTGAGGAGAATCCTCAATGGTCAAAACCATAGTCTCATTGATCAATGGACTAGGTAGAAAAGGCTCCACAATGATGGGCGATCTTGCCTTGATAATGGTCACTTGGTCCTTCGGAGGTGGTGAAGACGAGTTCTCATTTTTTGATGTCGTCATGGAACTAACGTTTTCCACCAGAATTGGTTGGTCATTAAAATCACCGAATAAATCCTAAAATGATTTGTCCATGTATTTTTGTAAACCTTTTTTAATTAAATAAGCGTACTCTTTGTCATCAGATTCATCATCTTTAAAGCATTCTTAATTCTTTTAAAGCATTCATCAAGTATTCTTTTAAAGCATTCATCAAGTCATCAGATTCACCTTTTGTAAACATTTTTTCTTAATTCTTTTAAAGCATTCATCAAGTATTTTGTTATCAAAATTGGTTTATGAAGGATTGTTTTGAGAAAGATTAGTTTTGTTTTGGTCTTGGGATTTATCGGCAAAAAAATCCATCTTTTCCTCCCCATTTCTTAAAGTCAATTTTCCACCAAAAACGTCAATTTGGGCTCGAGCCTTTGATAAAAATGGTCTACCCTAGACGATAGGTAATTTAGGATCGCACTCGTAGTCGAAAATAACGAAATTAACGGGAAACGTGAAATTTCAAACATTAACATAAATATCCTCGCCTATGCCAATTGGTTTATCAAGTGTACAATTTTCTAGCTCGATGATCATGTTCGCGGGGGTATGACTAGGCAATTTCATCAATTTCCAAATGGAGAGAGGCATGAAATTAATGCTAGCACCAAGGTCGGCAAGTGATACACATTCCTCGATCTCCGAAAATTTACAAGGTATGAGAAACCGGCCCGGATCTTCTTTCTTCTTAGGCATATCCTTTTTAGGATTCCTTAGAAAAACTGTGACACAAGTTTCCTCAAGTTGCACTTTGGTCAAGTCAATGAAATTCTTTTTTTGAACGGTGGATGGGATCTGAGAAACACGAGAGGGTTTAGATAGAAGGAGAAATATTAGATTTAGAAGAAAAAAATGTGTAATCTCATCTATGGTCGCCACATTCTTCCCTTCGACCGTAGAACATGTAGATGATGAGGTCGAAGGTTGAGATAAAGGCACAACTCTAAAGCCATCAAGGGTAGGTGATGGAGGCCCAAGTGTTGAAGAACGGGCTGACTTGTTTCTACAGGCCCGAGATCGTGTGACGAATAGGGGTTTAGTAAAACGGGCATAACCTTTGCATCCTAAGTCCGTTTTCAACCCGTGACTTGTCAAAACGTGCATAAAAAGAAGACGACGATGCTTTAACCAACTTGTAGCTGATTGCGGATTTTTCAAGGCCCAAAAAGCCTTTTTACTATCAGTTTTTTTACATATTTATGTTTTTCTAACTTTCAGTTGGACTTTGTCTTTGTGCTACGGTCCAACCCGTTGGATTTTTAGGGTTTTTATTTGTTTGCAGTCATTATTCAATGAATCTGCTGTAACCCTAGCAAGACAATTATCATTTTAATAAAAGTTAAACCACTGGCCGTTGTGTGGCCGTGTTTTACCCAAATTTTTGGGCATTCTTAAGAATCAATAGTTATTAGCATAATTATTTCTGGAATTCTTGTTGAATCAACAGATCCAATTACTTACCTTTGTTACTTTGTTTTTTAGTCTACATCAGTTGGTATCAGATCCAAAGTTCCTGATCAAGATGCCTCCAAGGAGAACTAGGCCTATTCACGATGTGAATGAACATGAATTTGAGCAGCGTATGATGGATAGAATGGAGGAGCGGTTCGATCAAATTATTGATCAATTGACCGACCAGATGAATAATTTGATGAGCAATAGGAGGCCTCGTAATCGCCTTCATGAGGCGAAGATGCAGATCTAGAAGAAAATCCGTTTGGTGATGGTCCGTCTGCTGATGAACAATCAGTAAGGCGACGGATGAGAGATCGTAGTGGAAATAATTATAGGCCTTGGAAGACTGGAATGATGGTTAATATTCCTGTGTTTAATGGGGACACTTTAAAGCCTGATGAGTTTTTTGATTGGCTTGTTGCTGTTGAAGAAGTATTTGAATTCAAAGAAGTTCCAAAAAACAAAAGGGTTTCGTTGCTTGCTACCAAGTTACATGGTCGGGCATCCGCGTGGTGGCAACAATTGAAACTAACGAGGAACAGAGTTGGGAATCAAAGATAACGAGTTGGTAGAAGATGAAGAAGGTCACGAGGGATAAGTTTATTCATCATAACTACCAGCGAATGATGTACCAGCGGTTACAAAATCTAAAACAGGGGGCCAAGTCTGTTGAAGATTATACAACCGAATTTTAGCAACTAATTGCAAGGAATGACATTTAAGAGACAAAAGATCAGCTTGTCTCTTAATACATTGGTGGTTTAAGAGTCCAGATCATGGATTCTGTTAACATGTTTGATCCGATGACACTTTTTGAAGCATATTAGCGTGCACTGACTTTAGAGAAGCAGAAGCGACGAGTAGGGAGTTCATCTTCTCCTGCAATAACAGGTGCTTCTGGTTCGGGTAATGCGGCATCTCGTTTTTACCTAATTCAGGCTAAAGCAGTTAGTGAGAATACTAGATCAGTTCCTAAAGCGACTGGGAGTAGTGGGTTCAAGTGCTTTAACTGTGGTGAACCTGGTCACTGATAGTCGGAGTGTAAGAAGGCTAGGAAGAGGCAGTTATTTACTGAACTTGAGGAAGATGATAATGTGGCTTATGATGATTACATGGGAGACGCAGTTTATGATGCAGAACCTAAGTATGAGAAGGAGTATGTGTCTGGAGATATGGGGGTGTTATTTGGTGGTAAGGCTCTCCTGCTTAACACCTAAATCTAATGGTGATGATTGGCTCAAACACAACATCTTTCAGTCAACTTGTACCATTATGGGTATGGTTTGTACTTTCGTATGTGATTCAGGTAGTTGTGATAATTTGATAGCTGAAGAAGCAGTCCAGAATTTAGGGTTGAACACTGAAGATCGTCCCAAGCCTTATAAGTTACAGTGGCTTAAAAAGGGTGGGGAGATAACAGTTTCCAAGCGTGTCCAAGTTCTATTTTATGTAGGAACAACTTATAAGGATAATCTTTGGTATGATGTGATACCTATGGATGCTTGTCACTTGTTGGTTGGGTAGACCTTGGGAGTATGATCGTGATGTAACTCACCATAGGAGAACTAATACTTATAGTTTCCTGTTTGAGGGTGTGAAGATTACTTTGATGCCAAATAAACCCAAGGAAGTAGTTAATAAACCCACTGGTACTTTACTAACTCTTTCGCAGTTCGAAGACGAGCTGGAGGTTGGAGATGATGTTTTTGTACTAATAGGGAAGGAGGTTTCTGAAGACGGTGAAGTTCCTGAAGCCATGATTCCTTTACTTGAGGAATTCTTTGATGTTTTCCCTGATGAATTAGCTTATGGTTTGCCACTATTGCATGACATACAACATCATATTGATCTAGAGCCTAGGTCACAGTTGGATAACAGGCAACAATATAGGATGAGCCCAGGAGAACATGAGGAGTTGCGCAGGCAGGTTAATGAGCTGGTTTCCAAGGGTCATGTTCGTGAGATTATGTGCCCGTGTGCTGTTCCTGCCTTATTGACTCTAAAGAAGGATGGTACATGAGTATGTGTGTTGATAGTCGAGTCATCAACAAGATTACTGTGAGGTATAGGTTTCCTATTCCCCGCCTTGATGATTTGCTTGACTAGATTAGTGGTGCTACCATTTTCGCGAAGCTGGATTTGAAGAGTGGATATTACTAGATTCGTCTTAGACCTGGTGATGAGTGGAAGATCGCTTTCAAGACCCGTGAAGGGTTGTATGAGTGGTTGGTCATGCCTTTTGGTTTATCAAACGCACCAAGCACATGTATGCGTGTGATGAATCAACTGCTCAGGCATTTTATTGGCAAGTTTATGGTTGTTTATTTTGATGACATTCTTATTTATAGTGCTTCTCATAATTAGCATGTCAATCATGTGAGGCAAGTCTAGACCTCGCTTCGGAAGGACAATTTTTATGCAGCCACGAAGAAGTGTGTGTTCATGACCCCTAAAGTTTTGTTTTTAGGGTATGTTATTTCTGGTGATGGCAGACAAGTGGATGAGTCTAAGGTAGCAGCTGTTCAGGAATGGACAACTCCAACTACCATTACTGAAGTTCAGAGTTTCCATGGTCTTGCTTCTTTCTATAGGCGGTTTATCCCTAATTTTAGTTCCATTATGGCCCCTTTGACAAACTGTATGAAGGGGAAGTCATTTGTGTGAACGGAGGAAGCAGAGATGGCTACTCAGGTTGTCAAGGAAAAGCTTACCACAACGCCAATCCTGGTATTGCCTGAGTTTTATAAAGTTTTTGAGCTTCATGCTGATGCTTCTAAGGTTCCAATTGGTGGAGTTCTTAGTCAAGGTGGTCGGCCTGTTGCCTATTTTAGCGAGAAGTTGACATGGCCGAAGTCAAGGTACTCTACTTATGACGGAGTTTTATGCAGTGGTCCAAGCTGTGAAGCATTGGCGCCATTATTTGTTTCATAAGGAGTTTGTTTTGTGCACTGAACATGATTCCTTAAGGCATATTCGTACTCAAGATAAGGTTTCACATAAGCATAGGCGTTAAGCAGGAGGATTAGTTTACTTGTAACCATGCAGGTTGATGTTCCGGGACTTGATGTCATTCGTGACATGGTGACTGTGGATCCATACTTTTCAGTTGTTTTGCAGGTTTTGCAATTCGGAGAGACAAAAGATTTTGTTATGCATGATGTGTTCATGTTCAAAGTGAATCAACTTTGTATTTCTAATTCAAGTCTTCGCTTGCAAATTATTAAGGAGTTTCATGGTGAAGGACATGTTGGTCGTGATCGCACTTTACAATTGGTTCAAGCTTCTTATTTTTGGCCTACTATGAGGAAGGAAGTGGATCGTTACGTCAAGACGTGTCGTGTTTATCAAGTTTCAAAGGGGACGACTACTAATGCAGGACTTTATATGCCTTTGCCAGTTCCTTTGCACCATTGGCTTCATATTAGCATGGATTTTGTGTTGGGCCTACCTCGTACTCAAAGGGGAAATGATTCAATATTTATTGCTGTTGATCGTTTTTCTAAGATGGTTCATTTTATTCCTTGCAAGAAGACAATAGATGCAGTTAATGTAGCCCAAATTTTCTTTAGGGATGTGTACCGTTTACATGGTTTACCTTCCTCCATTGTTTATGATCGGGACACCAGGTTTTTGAGTCATTTTTGGCGTAGTTTTTGGAAGATGGTGAATACTCAACTCAATTTTAGTAGTGCTTATCATCCTCAAACTGATGGGAAAACCGAAGTTGTTAACAGGTCCCTTGGTAACCTATTAAAGTGTTTGGTGGGTGATCATGTGAAGGCATGGGATCAGAAGTTGTATCAAGTTGAGTTTGTTCATAATCATGCTGTTAATCGGAGCACTGGGTTTAGTCTATTCCAGGTGGTTATTCTGCTCAGCCACGTGGTCCTCTTGATCTTATGACTCCTCAGGTATCTAGGTCTATTCCGAAGAAAGTGCAGTATTTTGTTGAGGGGTTGCATGATGTTCATAAATCTGTTCGTGACAACTTGGTTCGAGTTAATTCGAAGTAAAAGCAGGATGCAGATCAAAAGAGGAGACATGTTGACTTTGAAGTAGGAGACTTTGTGTGGGTTGTTTTGACTAGGATCGTTTCCCAGTTGGTGAGTATAATAAGTTGTCTGCTAAGAAGATTGGTCAAGTGGAAATTGTGGATAAGATGAACTCAAATGCTTATCGTTTGAAGTTGCCAAGCCATATTCGTTTTTCTGATGTTTTTAATGTGAAGCACTTGTTGCCTTACCATGGTGATTCTTCAGATGATGGTACAGCTGGGAAATCGAGGAAGAATTTTTCCTATCCAGGGGGAATGATGGAGGCCCAATTGTTGAAGAACGGGCTGACTTGTTTCTGGAGGCCCGAGATCGCGTGACGAAGAGGGGTTTAGTAAAACGGGCATAACTTTTGCATACTAAGTCCGTTTTCAGCCTGTGACCTGTCAAAACGTGCGTAAAAAGGAGACGGACGATGCTGTAACCACCTTGTAGCTGGTTGAGATTTTTAAGGCACGAAAATCCTTTTTACTATCCGTTTTTTTTATATATTTATGTTTTTTTCACTTTCAGTTGGACTTTGTCTTTGGGCTACGGTCCAGCCCGTTGGATGTTTAGGGTTTTTCTTTGTTTGCAGTCATTATTTAAAGAATCTGCTGTAACCCTAGCAAGACAGTTATCAGTTTAATAAAAGTTAAACTGCCCGTTGTGTTGCCGTGTTTTACTCTAATTTTCATGCATTCTTCTGAATCAACGATTATTAGCAGAATTATTTCTTGCATTCTTGTTGAATCAACAAATCCAATTACTTATCTTTGTTACTTTGTTTTTTAGTCTACATTAGTAGGGATAATGTAAAACCCGCATTAAAATACCATGAACAATACACATGAACAGTGAACATACAAAAATACGGTAAAATTAAAACTTTCCATTTATAATATAAATCACGTGTCACGATATTTAATAACCTGTAATTACGTATATATTATAAATGTATTAAGATCACCACATATAAAATGCATGATAATAAAACATGAATGATCACGTAAATAATTTAACTCGGGAAAAACTACGGGTTTTCCCGTGGGCTCCCTTTAGGCCGCGGCTAAGACAAAAGAGAAGGAAAAGGATGGGCTTGGCCCATGACCCAACTTAAACCATGTTAAACAAAACTCCAGGCAACATTAATCATAATTTTTAGGTTACAGAAAAGTTTTCCTTGCCTCCCTTTGTTCCTTCTTGCCGTCGGCCACAGAGCACCATCAAGGAAGAATCAGACGATTTTTACTACTTAATTCTTGTGTGTACGTCATTGTGATCTTAATCTTTTCTTCCATGTGTTCGGTAAATCAAAAACCTTCTTTCATTTTAATTCTTTGTTGAATTCATGTTCTTATTTTAATTAATCATAAAAACAAGTGATATAAAACATGGGGATTAATTAAAATATGATTTAGGGGGTGTTTGGTGTTTGTTTTGGTTCGGCCGAGACACCACCGAGAGCCATGTGGCTCTCGGCTTGTTTTCTTCACCACCATCGAGACCCTCAAAGGGTTCGGCTTGGTCGGTTTGGCTCGGACGCAAGCAAGGGGACCCCGAATCGAGGTCGGGGGTAAGATTTTGGGCTTGGATCGAGTGCCAACCGAGACCAATACTGTCTCGGTGGGGCTTTTGTGCTAACAGTGGGAACCGAACAAACAAGGACAGCGGGAACCGGTCACAACCGGTGTAAACCGGGCTCGGCAGTGGAAACCGAGAGCCACCAATGGAAACCGGCTAGCCGGTCTAGCCACTGGTAGGGAAATTTGGCTCGGCTTATGTGTGACCCCGGGTTTCTGGCTCGGGTTAATTTTTAAAACACGAGTTCGGGATTCGAGAAACTATTAAAAATCAGAAATATATCAATTTAAATTATTTCCTAGACTATTTAATTTAATTACATTCGTGACTTAGGTTAAATATTAAAATTAATATTCCATGTATAACATAAGGTATTTTACTTAGCTTAATTTAATTAAAACATGTATTTTTAATTAAATTCTTATAACGTATAGTTTAATTATTTAACCAAGTTATTTAATTAATAAGCTATTACCTTTAAAACATGACTTGTATTATACTAATTAAAATTTACTTATTATTAATTCAGCTTATTTCTAATTATGGAAACTTACTATTTTTGGAAACTTTCTATTTTTAAAAACTTACTATTTGTGGAAACCTGCTATTTTTAGAAAGTTACTTAGTATTACAATACAAGTATTATAATACACTATTACATGCATAATACACTACAGAACATCAGTATAACTACAAATAACATAATAAAAAAATAAAACATGACAAAATAAGTATAACAAGCTAATAACACACAGAACCAGTAAAACACATGTAATTTAGACAACTCATACACGTTCCCATTCTTATGTAATATTATCCGTCAAGGCGGAGTAGGTTCTTCAGTGTTTCCGTTAGCTTCTACTAGACACAAGGTACGGATTTCCCGTCCTTCAGTAAGGACAACCTCTTCCTTTATTAGGATTTCCCGTATGCAGCCAACTGTTTTCCCTAGTAGTTACAGATTAAATGCTTATATTTTATTAGTTACCTTAGCCATATACATGCATGACCAGTTTCACCTATTTATGGAGGTACCATAACCATAACACTAGAGGCACTAGTGTTATGACTTCACTACGGCGGAGTTATAGCTCGTGGCGTCCCTTTCAGTTATATGGCCATTATTATATTATTATTATTATCATGTTGGGCGGATGGGTGCATCCTAGGTTCAGTTTCAGTCAAGATTTTATGGTGAATGTGGTGTGTGCCTTGCATCCTTCACAAGGAGCTCATACCTCCTACCCATTACCAATTAATTAGAGGCATCCCCTCTAATTTGCATGAAGAGGTCACCCTTCCAAGTATTCATGCACGTTGTTGATCTCATGACCTATATTGGCTTTTGGTATATTAAACTAATACAGATTTTCATATTAACATAGGCTATGTTTTCAGAACAAAAACCAGTAAACATGACCTACACCTAGGTTTCCCAGGACTTATTCATTCCTGCTGCAATTCATGATTTATATGCTTTATATGCTTCATTCCTTTACGTCTTTATGTTATGCTATATATCTATGCACTGAGCGTTATGCTCAGCCGTTTTTCATTTCCATGTTCCCAAACGGCAGGTACCCAAGGTCGCAAGTAGGACCCTAGAGTATGTGCATTCGAATGGAAGCTATCAAGCCTCTTTTACCTTATGCATTTATTCCTACTTTTTTTATAATTTACTTCATTTGGACATTGTTTAGTCCTTTCATTTATAGTACTTAATATTACTTGTGTGTGAGTTACTTAGACTACCGATGTTTGATTCGTGTATTTCTATCTATGGTCATGAATGTTTACACATTTACCTTGCATGCTTTGATGACACGCCATATTTTACTGTAGCATTCCATCTTAATAAATGGGGTGTTAGAATTATGGTATCAGAGACAAGGTTTTGACCTGTAGCTCTGTAAAACATGACCTGTGATTTCTGGGTTGTCACCAGCGTCTTCCTAAAACTAACAATTTGTTTTTCATGCATTCATTCATTTTCATTTTATTTCATGCATTCATATCATTGTCGCAGGTTTATGACTAAGTAATGGTTGGTACAGGACTGGCCCTATTTAGTCACATGTGCTTTTTTCGAAACTTTTAACTTTGGGACCGATCCATAGGCGTCCCCTCGCTATGTCTTTTGTTTTGGGTGAACTGACCATAGGCGTTTATCCTCGTGCATATAAAAGTTTTATAAAATGCATCATGCATTCTACACTTTCTAATGCATTATAAACTGCTTCATTTTTTTATACATTATTCATGCATTTTATGATCATCTCATTTCAGACTTATCATTTATGTTGCATTTTGTTTTTAAACTGTCAGATGGTGAACACACGCGATGCTCAAGAGTTGGTTGCAGCTGCCAATGCAGCTTTGCATGACATCCTTCCCCGAAACAACAAAAATCCTTCACCACCACAGTTCTCCCCCACGGCTGAGAAGGATAAGTTGAAGAGGGAGTACTACGGGATTAGGTAGAGAGCTGGGGAGGAAAGCAACGAGTACATGCAACGCTTTCTTCGTTTGGCTAGTTCTTGGCACAACAACATGTACTGCCAAAAAGAAAGCATACCACTTTCGTGGGGCTATTCGTACACCGCTCACCAATAATTTGGTGGGTGCTACCTTCAACATGGTGGCACAAGTAGCTGATGCATCACATAAATTGGAAATGCTTTAGGAACGAGAGGAGTTTGGTGATGACCCACCAGTGAAGAGGTATCTTCAATCACCAAATGTAAACCATTCATCCTATCAGTATTCTCATTTTCATATCATCCTCTGTTCAACTTTACATTTCAGACAGAAGACTGACGACCGTAAGCCTACGGCCGTTCAGCAGCAAGCATCTAAGGGAAACGGTCAGACCAACGACCGTTCTGGTTCATAGAGGCGTAGCGGTAATGATAATTACTATAACAACGCTAATAACTCGAACAACAACAGGTCCCTACATTAACCTCCTTTCATGCTAAACTATATTATGTTATGGTATTAAGACACTCCAACGATTTTAATTCAGGAACAACAACAACGGTAGGGATCAGAACCATAGGGGTTTACAACCTAACCATTCTACCTCATCTGGTAATTTTTAAACCTTCTATGTATTCATGATTATGTTCCATGATCATGTCTCATGCATGTAATCCTGAAACAGGCTCTTAGGTAGCTAGGACGCCTGTTGGAGGATTCACGCATCCTATCTGTCCTACTTGTTCGCGTAGACATTCTGGTGTTTGTCGCCGAGGTACTGGTGGTTGTTTTAAGTGTGGCCAACAAGGCCATCAACAGAAGGACTATCGCCAGGGTGAGATAGAGGGCACCTCTGGACATGCCGACTCCAAGCCACCTCCTACTTCTGGTCGCGTGTTCACTACTACTAGAGATCAGGCGAACAAGACTTCAGGTACCATCACCGGAAATCTCTTTATGAATGGATTGGCATCATGTGTTCTATTTGATACTGGAGCGACTCATTCAGTCATATCCACTACTTTTGTTGTACGTGTTAGGATTTCCCGTATGGCATTAGATAATGCCTTATGCATTTCCACGCCGCTTAGGGAGTCTGTACGAATCACTCAGGTGTACAGAGATCTTCCCCTAGAATTTGATGATAGATCCACAGAGTTGACGCACTTCCTTTGGACATGTGCAATTTTGACTTGATTTTGGGCATGGACTGGTTCTCCAAACACCAGGCTACGATTGAATGCCATACTTATCGGGTTATCTTCGGTGATGTTAAATCGCCAGAGTACATACACCACGGGTTTCTGCCAGCGAGGTCGGTACAAATTATTTCATCCATGGAGGCGCGTGCTTTATTATCACACAGTTGTCAGGGCTTCATAGCCAATATTCATGACATTACTGTCGAGTCTCCATCGATCCAAGATCAGCCTATTGTGTCAGAATTTCCTGACGTTTTTCCTGATGAACTTCCGGGCATACCACCTGTTCGTGAAGTCGAGTTTGGAATTGAGCTCATCCCAGGTGTAGAGCCAATTTCCAATGCTCCTTATCGTATGGCTCCTATATAGCTTAAAGAACTATAAGATCAGCTACAGGAACTTCTGGAACGAGGTTTCATCCGTCCCAGTGCATCGCCATGGGGTGCACCGGTACTGTTCGTGAAGAAGAAAGACGCCAGCATGCGTTTATGTATAGACTATCGTGAGCTGAACAAGATCACGACCAGGAATCGTTATCCTTTGCCACGAATTGATGACCTTTTCGATCAACTTCAGGGCGCCAAGTATTTCTCCAATATCGATATGAGGTCCAGCTACCATCAGTTACGGTTCATGGAGCAGGATATCTCTAAGACTGCTTTTCATACACGTTATAGGCACTACAAGTTCGTAGTCATGCCATTCGGACTCATAAATGCACCAACAGTCTTCATGGATTTGATGAACCATGTCTTCCTTGAGTTTCTGGAGAAGTTCGTTATCGTTTCATTGATGACATCCTGATTTTCTCCAAATCCAAGGAGGAACATGAGGAACACCTTCGTACATTCTTGCAGATTCTTGTCAGAAGCAACTGTATGCCAAGTTCTCCAAATGTGAGTTCTGGTTAAGAAAGGTGGCATTTCTAGGCCATATTGTATCTGCAGAGGGGATCACCATGGATCCTGCAAAGGTTGAAGCTATCACCAAATGGTAGAGACCTACATCTTCAACTGAGGTCAGAAGTTTTCTGGGTTTAGCTGGCTACTATCGCAAGTTTGTAGAGAATTTTTCATGGTTAGCCTTACCTTTGACTAAGCTGATAAGGAAAGGAGAGAAATTCGTCTGGACGGAAGAGATAGAGAAGAGCTTTGAAGATCTTAAGCAGAAGTTAGTGACTGCACCTATTCTTACTCTCCCATCTCGCTCAAGTGGATTTCAGATATATAGTAACGCTTCAGGAAAGGGTTTAGGCTGCGTTCTCATGGAACATAGGAAGGTTATTGTATACGCATCATGATAGCTGAAACCTTATAAAGAAAACTATCCTACTCAAGATTTAGAGCTTGCAGCAGTTGTCTTCGCATTGAAGATTTGGAGACATTATTTGTATGGTGAATCATGTGACATATTCACCGACCAAAAGAGTCTCAAGTACATCTTCACCCAGAAGGAACTGAACATGAGACAGAGGATATGGTTAGAGCTATTAAAGGACTACGACACCAACATTCAGTACCATCCTGGTAAGGCGAATATGGTGGCAGATGCTCTAAGCAGAAGGTTGGGTATGATTGCTGGCATCTGGATTGCGAAGGAGATCATCCGTGACCTAGAGATAACTGATATTGAGTTTTGTGTACCAGGACAACACAGTTACTGGGCGAATTTTAGAGTGGAACCAGACTTACATTCTAGGATCAAGGAAGCTCAGAAGGGCGATGGTGAGATTTGGGTTATCATTCAGAACCTTGATCAGCAGACGGAGTTTCGTGTTGATAATGACGGTATCTTATGGAAGAGCACTAGACTAGTGGTTCCTGATAACTCTACACTTAGGGAAGCTGTGTTGACTGAAGCTCACAGCTCTCCGTTTACTATACATCCTGGTTCTATCAAGATGCGACATCAAGCAACGCTTTTGGTGGAGTGGTATGAAGCAGGATGTTACCGCCCTCGTTTCTAAATGTATGATCTGCCAACAAGTTAATATCGAACACCAGAGAGCTAGTGGTTTACTACAACCATTAGATATTCCAGCATGGAAGTGGGACAAAATCTCCATGGATTTTGTTACTGGTCTTCCTGTGACTCAGAGGAAGAACGACGCCATCTGGGTTATTGTTGATAGATTGACTAAATCTGCTCATTTTCTTCCAATCCGTAAGGAGCATCCGGTCAGAAATTAGTAGACACTTTTCAGAAGGAGTTCATGAGACTGCATGGTACTCCATCAAAAATCATCTCTGACAGAGATCCCCGTTTCACATCATGTTTTTGGCAGAGTCTGCAGAAAGCTTGGGGGCACCAGACTCAAGCTCAGCACTGTCTTTCATCCTCAGACCGACGGACAGTCGGAACGTACCATTCAGACATTGGAGGACATGCTGCGGGCGTGTGCTCTAGAGTGGTCAGGGAGCTGGGATGATTATATATTTCTAGTGGAATTTGCATACAACAACAGCTGGCACGCTAGCATTAAGTGTGCTCCTTTTGAGATGTTGTATGGTAGGAAGTGTCACGCCCCAATCTGCTGGGATCAGGTGGGCGAACGACTGCTTGAGGGGCCACAGATTATTGAGGTGACTAATGAGAAGGTCGCCGTCACCAAGGCGAAGCTTCAGGAAGCTCGTGCTCGTCAGAAGAGCTATGCTGATAAACGTTGTAGAGATGTATCTTTCAACGTAGGTGATCATGTTTTCCTCAAGATATCACCTGCACGAGGAGTTAAATGTTTTGGAATCAGAGGGAAGCTCAGTCCTCGCTTCATCGGACCGTTCGACATCATAGAACGCGTTGGTGAAGTGTCATATCGTTTAGCGTTACCGCCTCAACTATCACACGTTCACAACGTGTTCCATGTGTCCTTACTCAGAGGATACAACTATCATTCAGTACATGTTGTCCAGTATCCGCTTGATCAGATTCGAGAGGATCTTTCATGTGTCGAAGAACCCGAGAGAGTTCTTGAACGACAAGATCGTGTCATGCGGAGGAAGACGATCCCTTTCGTCAAAGTCCTCTGGAGGGATCATCTTGAGCGGGAAGCCACTTGGGAGACGGAGGAGTGTATACGGGCTTCTTACCCTCATTTCCAGTTCTAATTCGGGTATGTTTTCTTTCAGTTTATGTTTTCTCGAATTCGAGGACGAATTGTTCAATTAGAGGGGAAGAGTTGTAAAACCCGCATTAAAATACCATGAACAGTGAACATATAAAAATACGGTAAAATTAAAACTTTCTATTTTTAATATAATTCACGTGTCATGATATTTAATAACACGTAATTACGTATATATATTATAAATGTATTACGATCACGACATATAAAATGCACGATAATTAAACATGAACGATCAAGTAAATGATTTAACTCGAGAAAAACTACGGGTTTCCCCGTGGGCTTCCTTTAGGTCGCGGCTAAGACAAAAGAGAAGGAGAAGGATGGGCTTGGCCCATGACCCAACTTAAACCATGTTAAACTAAACTCCAGGAAACATTAATCATAATTTTTAGGTTACAAAAAAGTTTTCCTTGCCTCCCTTTGTTCCTTCTTTCCGCTGGCCATAGAGCACCATCAAGGAAGAACCGGACGATTTTTACTACTTAATTCTTGTGTGTACGTGATCGTGATCTTAATCTTTTCTTCCACGTGTTCGATAAATCAAAAACCTTCTTTTCTTTTTAATTCTTTGTTGAATTCATGTTCTTATTTTAATTAATCATAAAAACAAGTGATATAAAACATGGGGATTAATTAAAATATGATTTAGGGGGTGTTTGGCTTTTGTTTTTGTTTGGCCGAGACACCACTGAGAGCCATGTGTCTCTTGGCTTGTTTTATTTACCACCACCGAGACCCTCAAAGGGCTCGGCTTGGTCCGTTTGGCTCGGACGCAAGCAAGGGGACCCTGAATCGAGGTCGGGGTATGATTTTGGGCTTGGATCTAGTGCCAATCGATACCAATAGGGTCTCGGTGGGGCTTTTGTGCTAACAGTGGGAACCGAACAAACAAGGACAACAGGAACCGATCACAACCGGTGGGAACCGGGGCAACCGGCTAGCCGGTCTAGCTATTGGTAGGGCTGTTTGGCGCGACTTATGTGTGACCCCGGGTTCCGGGCTCGGGTTAATTTTAAAACACGGGTTCTGGATTCGGGAAACTATTAAAAATCAGAAATATATTTAATTAAATTATTTCCTATACTATTTAATTTAATTAAATTCATGAATTAGGTTAAATATTAAAATTAATATTCCATGTATAACCTAAGGTATTTTACTTAGCTTAATTTAATTAAAACATGTATTTTTAATTAAATTCTTATAACGTATAGTTTAATTAATTAACCAAGTTATTTAATTAATAAGTTGTTATCTTTAAACCATGACTTGTATTCTACTAATTAAACTTTACTTATTATTAATTCAGATTATTTCTAATTATGGAAACTTACTATTTTTGGAAACTTTCTATTTTTAAAAACTTACTATTTATGGAAAAATGCTATTTTTAGAAAGTTACTTAGTATTACAATACAAGTATTATGATACACTATTACATGCATAATACACTACAGAACATCAGTATAACTACAGATAACACAGTAAAACACTAAAACATGACAAAATAAGTATAACAAGCTAATAACACACAGAACGAGTAAAAGACATGTAATTCAGATAACTCATACACGTTCCCATTCTTATGTAGTATTATCCGCCAAAGCGGAATAGGTTCTTCAGCGTTTCCGTTAGCTTCTACAGGACACAAGGTACGGATTTCCCGTGCTT
Source organism: Glebionis coronaria (assembly GCA_025667525.1). Classification (NCBI taxonomy): domain Eukaryota; kingdom Viridiplantae; phylum Streptophyta; class Magnoliopsida; order Asterales; family Asteraceae; genus Glebionis; species Glebionis coronaria. The sequence continues at coordinate 335,159,073 of CM046880.1, read as the reverse complement.
CAGTAAGGACAAGCTCAGAAGGGCGATGGTGAGATTTGGGTTATCATTCAGAACCTTGATCAGCAGACGGAGTTTCGTGTTGATAATGACGGTATCTTATGGAAGAGCACTAGACTAGTGGTTCCTGATAACTCTACACTTAGGGAAGCTGTGTTGACTGAAGCTCACAGCTCTCCGTTTACTATACATCCTGGTTCTATCAAGATGCGACATCAAGCAACGCTTTTGGTGGAGTGGTATGAAGCAGGATGTTGCCGCCCTCGTTTCTAAATGTATGATCTGCCAACAAGTTAATATCGAACACCAGAGAGCTAGTGGTTTACTACAACCATTAGATATTCCAGCATGGAAGTGGGACAAAATCTCCATGGATTTTGTTACTGGTCTTCCTGTGACTCAGAGGAAGAACGACGCCATCTGGGTTATTGTTGATAGATTGACTAAATCTGCTCATTTTCTTCCAATCCGTAAGGAGCATCCGGTCAGAAATTAGTAGACACTTTTCAGAAGGAGTTCATGAGACTGCATGGTACTCCATCAAAAATCATCTCTGACAGAGATCCCCGTTTCACATCATGTTTTTGGCAGAGTCTGCAGAAAGCTTGGGGGCACCAGACTCAAGCTCAGCACTGTCTTTCATCCTCAGACCGACGGACAGTCGGAATGTACCATTCAGACATTGGAGGACATGTTGCGGGCGTGTGCTCTAGAGTGGTCAGGGAGCTGGGATGATTATATATTTCTAGTGGAATTTGCATACAACAACAGCTGGCACGCTAGCATTAAGTATGCTCCTTTTGAGATGTTGTATGGTAGGAAGTGTCACGCCCCAATCTGCTGGGATCAGGTGGGCGAACGACTGCTTGAGGGGCCACAGATTATTGAGGTGACTAATGAGAAGGTCGCCGTCACCAAGGCGAAGCTTCAGAAAGCTTGTGCTCGTCAGAAGAGCTATGCTGATAAATGTTGTAGAGATGTATCTTTCAACGTAGGTGATCATGTTTTCCTCAAGATATCACCTGCACGAGGAGTTAAATGTTTTGGAATCAAAGGGAAGCTCAGTCCTCGCTTCATCGGACCGTTCGACATCATAGAACGCGTTGGTGAAGTGTCATATCGTTTAGCGTTACCGCCTCAACTATCACACGTTCACAACGTGTTCCATGTGTCCTTACTCAGAGGATACAACTATCATTCAATACATGTTGTCCAGTATCCGCTTGATCAGATTCGAGAGGATCTTTCATATGTCGAAGAACCCGAGAGAGTTCTTGAACGACAAGATCGTGTCATGCGGAGGAAGACGATCCCTTTCGTCAAAGTCCTCTTGAGGGATCATCCTGAGCGGGAAGCAACTTGGGAGACGGAGGAGTGTATACGGGCTTCTTACCCTCATTTCCAGTTCTAATTCGGGTATGTTTTCTTTCAGTTTATGTTTTCTCGAATTCGAGGACGAATTGTTCAATTAGAGGGGAAGAGTTGTAAAACCCGCATTAAAATACCATGAACATTACACATGAACAGTGAACATATAAAATTACGGTAAAATTAAAACTTTCTATTTTTAATATAATTCACGTGTCGTGATATTTAATAACACGTAATTACGTATATATATTATAAATGTATTACGATCATGACATATAAAATGCACGATAAATAAACATGAACGATCAAGTAAATGATTTAACTCGAGAAAAACTACGGGTTTCCCCGTGGGCTTCCTTTAGGTCGCGGCTAAGACAAAAGAGAAGGAGAAGGATGGGCTTGGCCCATGACCCAACTTAAACCATGTTAAACTAAACTCCAGGAAACATTAATCATAATTTTTAGGTTACAAAAAAGTTTTCCTTGCCTCCCTTTGTTCCTTCTTTCCGCCGGCCATAGAGCACCATCAAGGAAGAACCGGACGATTTTTACTACTTAATTCTTGTGTGTACGTGATCGTGATCTTAATCTTTTCTTCCACGTGTTTGATAAATCAAAAACCTTCTTTTCTTTTTAATTCTTTGTTGAATTCATGTTCTTATTTTAATTAATCATAAAAACAAGTGATATAAAACATGGGATTAATTAAAATATGATTTAGGGGGTGTTTGGCGTTTGTTTTGGTTCGACCGAGACACCACTGAGAGCCATGTGTCTCTTGGCTTGTTTTATTTACCACCACCGATACCCTCAAAGGGCTCGGCTTGGTCCGTTTGGCTCGGACGCAAGCAAGGAGACCCTGAATCGAGGTCGGGGTATGATTTTGGGCTTGGATCGAGTGCCAATCGATACCAATATGGTCTCGGTGGGGCTTTTGTGCTAACAGTGGGAACCGAACAAACAAGGACAACAGGAAACGATCACAACCGGTGGGAACCGGGGCAACCGGATAGCCGGTCTAGCTATTGGTAGGGCTGTTTGGCGCGACTTATGTGTGACCCCGGGTTCTGGGCTCGGGTTAATTTTAAAACACGGGTTCTGGATTCGGGAAACTATTAAAAATCAGAAATATATTTAATTAAATTATTTCCTAGACTATTTAATTTAATTAAATTCATGAATTAGGTTAAATATTAAAATTAATATTCCATGTATAACCTAAGGTATTTTACTTAGCTTAATCTAATTAAAACATGTATTTTTAATTAAATTCTTATAACGTATAGTTTAATTAATTAACCAAGTTATTTAATTAATAAGTTGTTATCTTTAAACCATGACTTGTATTCTACTAATTAAACTTTACTTATTATTAATTCAGATTATTTCTAATTATGGAAACTTACTATTTTTGGAAACTTTCTATTTTTAAAAACTTACTATTTATGGAAAAATGCTATTTTTAGAAAGTTACTTAGTATTACAATACAAGTATTATGATACACTATTACATGCATAATACACTACAGAACATCAGTATAACTACAGATAACACGGTAAAACACTAAAACATGACAAAATAAGTATAACAAGCTAATAACACACAGAACGAGTAAAAGACATGCAATTCAGATAACTCATACACGTTCCCATTCTTATGTAGTATTATCCGCCAAAGCAGAATAGGTTCTTCAGCGTTTCCGTTAGCTTCTACAGGACACAAGGTACGGATTTCCCGTGCTTCAGTAAGGACAACCTCTTCCTTTATTCGGATTTCCAGTATGCAGCCAACTGTTTTCCCTAGTAGTTACACATTAAATGCTTATGTTTTATTAGTTACCTTAGCCATATACATGCATGACCAGTTTCACCTAGTTATGGAGGTACCATTACCATAATATTGGAGGCACCAGTGTTATGACTTCACCACGGCGGAGTGATAGCTCATGACGTCCCTTTCAGTTATTTGGCCATTATTATATTATTATTATATCATGTGGGGCGTATGGGTGCATCCTAGGTTCAGTTTCAGTCAGGATTTCATGGTGAATGTGGTGTGTGCCTTGCATCCTTCACAAGGAGCTGATCCCTCCTTCCCATTACCAATTAATTAGAGGCATCCCCTCTAATTTACATGACGAGGTCACCCCTCCAAGTATACATGCACGTTGTTGACCTCATGACATATATTTGATTTTTATATATTAAAGTAATATAGATTTTCATAATTAACATAAGCTATATTTTCAGAACTAAAACCAGTAAACATGACCTACACCTAGGTTTCTAAGGAATTATTCATTTCCGCTGCTTTATATGCTTAATTCCTTTACGTCTTTATGTTATGGTATATATCCGTGCACTGAGCGTGATGCTCAGCCGTTTCCCATTTCCATGTTCCCAAACGGCAGGTACCCAAGGTCGCAAGTAGGATCTCCAGAGTATGTGCATTCGAATGGAAGCTATTCAGCCTCTTTTACCTTATGCATTTATTCCTAATTTTTCATACTTTACTTAATTTGGACATTGTTTAGTCCTTTCATTTATAGTACTTAATATTTCTTGTGTGTGTGTTACTTAGACTATCGATGTTTTATTCCTGTATTTCTATTTATGGTCATGAATGTTTAGACATTTACCTTGCATGCTTTGATGACACATCATATTTACTATAGCATTCCATCTTAACAAATGGGGTGTTACAATTATGGTATCAGAGACAAGGTTTCGACCTGTAGCTCTGTAAAAAATGACCTGTGACTTATGGGAAGTCACCAGCATCTTCCTAAAACTGACACTTGGTTTTCCATGCATTCATTCATTTTCATTTTATTTCATGCATTCATATCATTGTCGCAGGTTTATGATGAGGACATTGCCTAAGAAATTTTTTAAAACGATCCCACGCCTCTCTAAACGACTCATTAGGTTTTTGGGTGAACCGTGTGATTTCGTTTTGAAATACCTCGTCTTAGTCGGCGGAAATGATTAACAAATTTAGATACGAGATTGTCTCACGTCAATATAAATCTAGGTGGTTCTTTCTCGTACCAAGTTTTGGTGGGGCCATCAAGAGAATAAGGAAAAAGCATTAGCTTAATTGCATCATTAGACACTTTTCTTAAATAGCAAGTAGTCGTAAGACGAGTAAATTTTTGAATTTGGTCATGAGGAGTATCCTTCTCATAACCATTAAACTTGGTAGTTTGAATCAAAGATAACATCCCCAATTAATTTCAAAATTTCCGAAGGTATATCGGGAATCACGATCGCCTCACCATAAATCTCGATGGGTGCTTGGAGCAACTCTACCGTCGTACGATTTTCCGACATCGCTTCTTGCGTTTCAACAACAATAGGACGTTCAGGTTCTACTTGTTGTTGTTGTTGATTCCTTCGATTATGATCGTGTCGATTCATCACGTTGTTAAAATTTGGAGTGGGATAATTGGACGAACGAGTGCATGCACTAACGAAGAATTTAGAGGTGTTGAGAAAAAGAAATTAGAATAGATAGCAAAGAAGATTATTTATAATTTTTGGTTTTTCAAATTTTTTGGTATTTTGATGTATTATGTAGATAAAATAAATTCACAACAAATCTCTCCTTAAATCAAAGTCTCGATTAGAGAATCCAAAGGAATGAAAGTAATCATATAGAGTGAAAACCTTCGTTCGACTTTGAGACGATTGGTTAAAACCAAAACGTCTCAAGGGTTTAATAATTAAGCAAAAGCAATAATAAGATATTAATACTTTGGGTGGCAAATCCTTAATCAATCTTTACTTTCAAAGTACGCACAATCAAACGGAGAAACGAGGTAGTGCGAAACACTTAAGAGCCTTTTTATTTAGGTCGTATTTTACAACAACCGCCTTATACCCACCTTATAGTTTTTACTAATCGAGATCAAATTTCTTAATAGTATTTATCTATTTTACCTTTTTCTTTGTTTGATAGATACCACCAAAAATTATCGGGCAATAATAAGTGGCGTGATTTTTTCAACTCTTTTGGAGATATGTGTATTTATTTTTTCTACTTAATACAATATATTAACAAAGAAAAACGACAACTGTTTTGGTGTAATTAGCGTTCTAATTACACAATTTATTTATATAGCTAATAATATAGAAAAATAACAATCAGTATTCACAATATGTAAACTTCCCAAAATGGAAGGACCAAAAACGTATAAATCTCAACCAAATTAGGTATAATGGCAAACACAATCACCTACCCGACATTGGCTTATAGGCATAAGAATATGGTATAGTATATAAATAGATGTATACGATTTAGGAAAACCGTACGTGAATTTAAAAACCATGAATTCGTTGTAGACGAGGTGAAGTGTTATGACCAATTAAATACAAATTTGGAGAATTGCGTTCTTTGGAAAACAAAGGATTAAAATGAAAAGACGAAAGTACACTACGACGGCTAAAATCTGAGTCGAGTTACGCTTTCATGAAAATCGAGAATAAAATAATATTCAAAAAATAAAAATTCATAAAAATTTAAAAACTAATTAGTTTTTAGCTAAATAAAACAAAAATGAAAATAAAAATTACTGAAAAAGAGTTTTGGGGCACCAAATGGGCCAAAAGCAAAAAAAGGATTGGCTTAATGGGCCAAAAATCCCAATAATTTTTTTTTGGAAATTTAAAAAACAGAAGTTCTATTTGAATTAAAAACATAAGTTTAAACAACTTTTTCTAAAGGCCCAAAAGCCAGATCCTAGCCAATAAGCCAAAAATAAGCTATAAGCTAAGTTGTTGGGCCTAATAAGACCAATAAGCTAAATACTTAAGCTTATTTCCTACTTTTGGACAGAGATCAATCTTTTGAGATTATAAAAAGATTACAAAAAATATTTTTCAAAAAGCTAAACTATATTAGCAGAAATAAATATAGAAAAATAACAATCAGTATTCACAATATGTACACTTCCCAAAATGGAAGGACCAAAAACGTATAAATATCAAACAAATTAGGTATTATAGCAAATACAATCATCTCCCCGACAGTGGCTTATAGGCGTAAGAATATGGTATATTATATAAATAGACGTATACGATTTAGGAAAACCGTACGTGAATTTAAAAACCACGAATTCGTTGTAGACGAGGTGAAGTGTTATGACCAATTAAATACAAATTTGGAGAATTATGTTCTTTGGAAAACAAAGGATTAAAATGAAAAGACGAAAGTACACTACGACGGTTAAAATCTGAGTCGAGTTACGCTTTTATGAAAATCGAGAATAAAATAATATTCAAAAAATAAAAATTCAAAAAAATAAAAAATTTAAAAACTAATTAGTTTTTACCTATATAAAACAAAAATGAAAATAAAAATTACTGAAAAAGAGTTTTGAGGCTTCAAATGGGCCAAAAGAAAAAAAAAAGATTGGCTTAATAGGCCAAAAATCCCAATAATTTTTTTTGGAAATTTAAAAAACAAAAGTTCTATTTGAACTAAAAACATAAGTTTAAACAACTTTTTCTAAAGGCCCAAAAGCCAGATAGCCAATAAGCCAAAAATAAGCTATAAGCTAAGTTGTTGGGCCTAATAAGACCAATAAGGTAAATACTTAAGCTTATTTCCTACTTTTGGGCAGAGATCAATCTTTTGGGATTATAAAAAGATTACAAAAAATATTTTTCAAAAAGCTAAACTATATTAGCAGAACTAAACAAAAATAGCTTATCACAAAAAGACAAAATAGTTGATTTTGTGAAAAAAATCAACTATAGACTCTGAATTTTTGCAAGCAACTTGGAAATGGGTAAATTAAGACTATAAGACAAGAAAAAACTATGTAAGTCCACAACAATAAGCTGTGGGACTCAATTTTCAAAAAAAATAAAAGGAAACTAAGTATGTTTTCTAGGAGAACTTATACCAAAAACGTTCAAAAGTTGAAATATAGTAAATAAGTTATAAAAAGTGAGAATGAGTATAAAAAAGAAGTTGTTGCAAGTTAAGAATAAGCAAAAAACAGAAAATAAGCTGAAAAGTGCTTAATGGCCACTTTTGTACAAGTGACAATAAGAGAAAAGATTTGTACCCTTTGGACAGAGAAGTCCCAAGGGCATAATGGTAATGGGTATGGTTTGTGAGGGAGAGGTCTTGGGTCCGAGTCCTAGGATCTCTTTTTTATTTTTATTTATTTTATATATGGACAAAATAAGCAAAAAAATAAACCAGTTGAGCTTATTTTTTGGATCAACACAGTTTAAAAGTTCAAATAACCACACCAAAACACAATCACAATCACAAAGCAAAGAAATTAAAATGCCAAGAAATAAAGTCCTATGCTATAGTGCATAATACAAAAACAATGTTGTTCTAGGTCTTTTAGCCACTTTTAGCTTATCAATAAGCTAATGAAGAAGCTATAAGAGACTTCAAAAACCTAGAACAGATAAGAGTGATTATCTAAACTACTAGCAAATTGAAACTCAAACTATATAACCTAAGATTCAAGGTTTTAAACTAGCTTATGTAAATTACAGTCAAAAGGCCAAAATGTGTTCAAGTTCTATGCTCAAATCAAGCCTAATTAAAACTCTAACAAATTAGAGCTATCAGACAACACTAACATCTCAGACACCAAACAAACCAACATTATCAGACAAGAGCAACAAAGATTTAAAATTTAACTCCTACTTATTTTATCATTGACACATTTCACTAAACATGAAATCCTAAACTTTTACACTAAAAACTTGAATTAAAGAGCTGATTATCAACTACAATAAGCTACTACAAAAGACCGTAAAGTGACTAATCCTCAAGGACTGATGAACCTAGGTCAAACCCCCAGTCCCAAACACCCTTTACACTAGCAGAAATGAAATTTGACAAAGAAAGAATGAAATTTAGGCTAGTTCAGAGCAAACCAACATCATAAACATAAAAGAAATAATACAAGAACTTCAATTAAGCAATAAAAATAGTGAACTTAGTAGATAACAAATAAGCTCATTTAATTTAGCACATAAGACAAAATAAACTACAAGGAGTGAGTTTAAAGCTTTTTACCATGGATAACCTACATCCAGGCCATCTAGAGAAGCTGATGCAAACCCTTATGGGTTCTTCTGAGCTTATTAGATTTTTGAGATGAGCTTATCAATCTCAAAATTCTACAACAAACAAATTTAGGATGAAATGAAATGAGCAAACTTCTTGGTACCTAGAACACAACACAAACAACAAGCACTTGTATCCTAAGCTGAACAAAAGCTTGTTTGTTAGACAAGCTTTTGAGAGCTTATGCTACAATAAAAGTTAAGCTAAAAATCAAATCCTTTGATTTTCTAAAAACTTTGGAAAATAGATTTTTTTTGCAAAATTGAAGTAAAGGACTGAATTTAACTTTGCTAAATCACCTATACTTATACTTTTGTTGTCAAGTGAGATACAAGGAAGCTGATTAAACAAAGGTTCTCAAAAAAGCTTTAACAAGAAATTTTGTAAAACCTTTTGATAAGAAGGAAATTTCAAATGCATGAAATAAATTGACTGAAAAATAAGTTTGCAAATATTTAAAAAAGATAGTTAAAAATAATGGAACTCAAATTTTATTTCAAATTACTTCACTAGGTTACATAGAACATTTAAAGATCAAAATTAGGAACAAATACAAAGCTGCAACTACTACTAAGGTTTATATGCAATGTGAAAGCAGATAATAGAACTAAAACCCTAATGTAAAAAATGCCTCAATTGCCCTTGGAGATTCTCTAAAGATGAAATTAATCTGAATTTTTAGGTCTTGGTAATCATGTGATTGTCCCATGTGATACATTAGTGGAATCTTGATCTTGAACCTTTGATTTTGTGTGGGGAACAAGTCGAGCAATCCTAGCCATCCAATTCCCTATCATCTTTGTCTTCTTCTAAAAAAGAGTCAAAAATTGAGCTGGGTGAGGGGACATGAGAGTGTACTGTCGTTTTCTGGGTGGATTGTAAAGTTAAGTGTGAGGTAAATGATAAATGTACAACGGCAATATCAATTTCCCCTTTGTTTTCGAGCTAATTGATGTTGGGTATTGGTTTAGGGTCTATGAGTGAAAAATGCACGTTTTAATCTATTTTGGGAATAGATTAGGTGTTAACGACCAAATTAATATTAATTATACATTTTAAGTTTAGGAATTGGGAATAGTAGTCCTGTCATTTTTTGAAACGAAATGCCTAAAATCCTTTGTAATTGTAGTTTCAAAAATGACATGTTCGTTCTTTTAACCTTTGTATTCTTGTTATGTTGTAACTTTGGCTTGATTGGCAGGATTGGTCCCTCTGTGTAACCTTGGGTTAATGACCCAATAGTCCTATCTTGCGATATTGGATAATGACCAATTGGTCCATCACTTGTATCAGAACCATTTTCTTTTGTTATTTGACTTTGGGAAATTGCAATTTTGGCTCTTGTGTTATATCAAACATTAATAAGGACCATTTTTGCAATAATCTTCGAACTTCAAGGATAAATTTGTACTATATTTAAACTTTAGGGGACCTTAATGTAGTTTTATGATTCTTAGAGGTATATAGTGAAAACTTGTGAAACTTGAGGGGCCATTCTTGTAATTCTTCATATCTTTAAAGGTAAAATGGTAAATTCACATCCAACTTTGGTTCTATTATACGACTGCGTTTCCCGTGTTCGTTTTGGCTTGTTTTTATGATCTCCAAGTGAATTTTCGATATTCGTACATGCAATAACACAAATAGAGAGAACAAGGGTATTTTACAAGCATTTGATGATATTTTCTATATTTTAAGTCCGATTTGGGGTACGAAATGATGTATAATTAGAGTCTCATCAGTCCTTAATAAAATAATTAAGATTTGTAAATGTACTAGTGTATCTATTTATATAAATTTTATCATGACCTATTCGTTTATACAACATTTCTCGTATTTACAAAATACGATTTTTTTTTCCCATTCATATCAACCAATCCATGTTACAAATCCAAACACTCCCAAGTCCATTATTATCTACAAATCCAAATACCCCTTATCAGATTTTATCCCAAACAATATGGCAGACCCCTATATCCAATTCTAAACACACTCTTATAATGTCCTCTATGTTTTAATGATGAAAAATAAAAGTTCGCAACACATAAATAACAAACGATAGCTAAAATCCAAAAAACGGATTCAGGGTTCTAGCACGTTGGGCGCGTGTCACCGCGTCACTTTTGAAGTCTGTTTTACGCATTTTGATTTTGTCGATGTTCTCTTACCTGACCCAAGTGGAACTCTCAATAAAGTTAGGTAAGACATATTTGAGCATTTGAGAACACTCCAAATGAGAATTGTACTTAGAGAGGAGCAAAAACGTATCCTCTCATTTGTCAACAAAACGTCAATCAAAACCTAAATGCCTCTAGCCAAGGCCAAAACTTATTTTCTAAAACTATTTAGATTATAATATCAAGTATTCATTTAACCTTAATCTGGATTTACGGTGTCTCTAATCACGTAATGGGTTTTACTCTCTTATTGGTCAAACTAATTCAAACGTCACTTTTTTTTACAAACGCACCTTTCCTATTATGAGATATGCTTTACTTGAGATGAAAAATACTTAGCTTGTTAGCATCAATATGATTAGTGATCTGTTGAGCATGATCGGTTAAAATCTTAATGAATAATTGAGTTTGCGCTATTTGGAAGTTAGACTATGCTATGATTTTGTCACTTTCCATATTTGCAAAATCCTCTTACAAACTCATAAATTTCTCTACAACACCTCTATACCACTTATATATCACTTCACGCTTATACATCTCCTTAATCATTTTTCTAAACCATTCTCACCCACAAAATGATTACACAATTACTCCCACACAATCTAAACATTTTATACCAATCCCCAAACCATTATGTAATAACTCTTGCCCATCAAATTTCTCTCTAATTGACAAATTAATCCTTGATTCACACCTTACTTATCTTTATCGTCTTCATTATTCCTTCTAAGCCTTTCTAAGCCAAACCATTCTTCACATAAACCATCCCTTGTCCATACCTAAATGACACAACTCACATTCTCTTACACTTTGTACCTTATTTTACTTGTTTCCCCCCCAAAATTCCAACATAGGTTCCTAACTATCACATATATAAATTCTCCACCACATATCCCATATGCATCATCTTTCTCAGATAACCAACTTGAACTTCACACGTACATACTCAATCCTCACCGTATACTCTTTTCCCCACTCACATATTCGCTTGAGATTAAAATTCAAATTACACACACACACACACACACACACACACACACACACACACTCTCTCTCGCTCTCTCTGTAATGTAGACTAAAAAACAAAGATAATAATTGGATTTGTTGATTTGAATGAATACCAAAAACTATTCTTCCAACAATCGTTGATTCTAATGAATACCGATTACTAGGGTTAAAAACTTGGAAAACAACGACAAATGGTTTAACTTTTTAAACTGAAAACTGTCTTGCTAGGATTACAGCAGAATGTTTAAATAATGACAGGAAACAAAGAAAAACCCTAAAACACCAATGGGCTAGACTGTGGCCGAAAGACAAAGTCCACCAAAAATTTAAATAACACAAATAAATGATAGTAAAATGGCTTTTTAGGCCTCGAAAAATCCTTAACCAACCTAAAGGTGGTTATAGCAGCATTCCTCTCGTTTTCCACTCGTTTTGACTAGCCACGAGCTGAAAACGGACTTACGATGCTCAAGTTATGGCCATTTTAAGAAAGCCTTCTTCGTCACATGATCTTGGGCTTCCAGAAACAAGTCAACTCATTCTTCAATACTTAGGCCTCTGGATAGGAAAAATCCATCCTCGAATTCCCAACAGTATCATCATCAGAAGAATCACCATGGTAAGGAAACAAGTGCTTCACATTAAAAACATCAAAACATCGAATATGGCTTGGTAACTTCAAAAGATAAGCATTCGAGTTCATCTTCTCCACAATTTCCAGGGGACCAATCTTCTTTTCATATAACTTATTGTACTCACCAGCTGGAATACAATCCTTAGTCAAAATAGCCCATACAAAGTCGCCTACTTCAAAATCAACATGTCGCCACTTTTGATCCGCATCCTGCTTGTACTTTGAATTGGCGCGAACCAAGTTTTCATTAACAGATTTGTGAACATCATGCAACCCCTCAACAAAATCCCACACTTTCTTCAGAACAGACCTAGAAACCTAAGGAGTCATAAGATCAAAAGGACTACGTGGTTGAGCTGAATAAACCACTTGGAATAGACTAAACCCATTGCTCTGATTAATAACATGATTATGAGCAAACTCAGCTTAACACAACTTCTGATCCTACGCCTTCACATGATCACCCACCAAACACCTTAACAAATTACCAAGGGACCTGTTAACCACTTCAGTTATCTCATCAGTTTGAGGATGATAAGCACTACTAAAATTGAGTTGAGTATTCACCATCTTCCACAAACTACGCCAAAAATGACTCAAAAATCTAGTGTCTTGATCAGAAACAATGGAGGAAGGTAAACCTTGTAAATGGTAAACATCCTATAAAGAAAAGTTGGGTTATATTAACTGCATCTGTTGTCTTCTTGCAAAGAATAAAATGAACCATCTTATAAAAAACGATCAACAACAACAAATATTGAATCATTACCCCTTTGAGTACGAGTTAGCCCCAACAAAAAATCCATGCTAATATCAACCCAAGGATGCAAAGGAACATGCAAAGGCATATAAAGTCATGCATTAGTAGTCGTGCCCTTTGAAACTTGATAAATACGACACCTCTTGATGTAACGATCCACTTCCTTCCTCATAGTAGGCCAAAAATAAAAAGATTGAACCAACTGTAAATTGCGATCACGACCAACACGTCTTTCACCATGCAACTCCTTAATAATTTACAAGCGAAGATTGAATCAGGAATACAAAGTTGATTCCCTTTGAATAGAAATCCATCATCCATAACAAAATTTGTTCTCTATCCAGATTGCAAATCCCGCAAAACAATTGAAAAGTATGGGTCCACATTCACCATGCCACGAATGACATCATGTCTTGGAACATCAACCTGCATGGTTACAAGAAAACTACTCCACCTACTTAAGGTATCAGTAGCACGATTGGAAGCACCAGTTTGTGTTTCACCACAAAAGTAAAGTTCTCAAGAAAAGCCAACCAATACCCATGCTTATGGGACACTTTATCTTGAGTACGAATATGCCTTAAGGAATCATGATCAGTGAACAAAACAACCTCCTTATGAAACAAATAATGGAGACAATGCTTCACAGCTTGGACCACTACATAAAACTCTAAGTCATAGAGTACCTTGACTTCGGTCCTGTCAACTTCCCACTAAAACAAGCAACAGGCCACCCACCTTGACTAAGAACTCCACCAATTGCAACCTTAGAAGCATCAATATGAACCTCAAAAACTTCAGAAAAATTAGGCAATACCAGGATTGGCGCTATAGTAAGATTTTCCTTGAAAACATGAAAAGCCATATCTGCTTCCTCCGTTATGTCAACCCATAAAATTTGCAAGTGTAATGTATGTTATGTTTGAATAGGAGTGGAAAAGCAACTAGAAATTTTTGCTTTTTGTGTATTACTTGGTAGAATGAACTGCTTCTCACACCATAAACTATTATAACCACACATTCCTATAATGATGAAAGACACAAGTCTAAACTATAAAAGTAATCTAATAAGTTCAATATTAATAATAACATCTCAAATATAACCATGATGCCCTAAATTCCCTTAGAAACCTAGAATTCCTAAAAATAAATTGTAAACTCAAGAATGGTAAACCATGAATGGATAACACTTACGAATAAGTCATTATGGAACATAAACAAGTTATAAAGTATACTCTAAAGACATAATAATACCTAAGAATGGCAAGAACAAACCATGCAAAGCTAAGTACAAGCAATTGTACATAATAGTCTAGATCACCACCTAGAAACTTTGATAAATAATATTTCAAGCAATGTGACTACATAAAATCCATGTACTATTATAAAAAACAATGTACTAATTACAATATATCATATAAAGGAAAGTTAATTGATCCCAAGTTGCTAATATTCACTAATCCAAGACTAATTACAAGTTAAGGCCTAGTAACCAAGCTTAGCATATAAAATCCATTATACATTGAATTAGACTCTAATATTTGACCACAAATAATGAAACTCAACTACATATCATATTAAGAATATACATTCATTTCATGTCAAGTTACAAGTTCATAAAGCATAAGGTACAAGTTATCAAAGCATAGGATCTTAAGCTCCCTTAATCAACCCTAGAATATGATCAACCTATATAAAACCTTAAACCAAGAATGTGGAAACCATAGAAAACATAAACATATCTATTGATTCTTAGGATCTAGACTCATCTGGGATATCATGGTCATGATTGTAACATGCACAGTGGAATCATAATAAACACAATCATAACCAAGAACAAGGTTTTCACTAATGAAATGATTACTATTAATAAGCTTATGAATAAGCTACTAACTACTACTCCTGGTGCCTTATAGGGCTGACGCCAGGAGGAATGCACACACAACTATGGTTTACATTGTTTGTGAATGAATGAATAACAACCAGGTGCTACCCTCTTTATATAATAGAGGAACTAGGGTTACATGACAACCCTAGCTTACTAACTAAGCTACTATTTTACTACTAGGCACTTCATCTTGTTTTGTCATATCAACTCAAGATATATAATTCCCAACAATCTTCCCCTAGTTGATTTGACAAAACCAGTAAGCACAAGCTTCCCCTGAAGCTAATATAGATGAAGGCTAAGCTTCCCCTCGATCCATGCATTCTTCCTCTTTTTGTCACATCAACTCAAAATGGATCGTCTTCCCCTTGAAGTGCATGTCGAATCCAGTAGGCTCCATGGAGAGATCACTAATGAAGAAAATCAAGTATAACGAATTTGATGAAGAAGTAGAATATCCCAAACTTGTGTCTTATGTCTTGCACTAAGCACGTGACGTCGAGCTTGAACAAAAATCCTCAAATAAATGAGACACTGAGCACAATAACATAACCCCTTCAAGTGATAGAAAATGTACTTATTGAGAAAGTTATCTTAAAAAGGCTCCTACTCCTTTTAAGATATGAATAGATCGTACCCCATCGCTAGATATGTCAAGTCTTCGTCACCATACAAACCAAGCAAGTTATCTTAAAAGGTTGACCACGCCTTTTAAGATATGATAAGAACACAAAACCTGTGAAAATCAACTACAACATCAAATAACTAATAATCAAGCGTCTTCGTCAATGAATCTTCACAACGAAATGATGATGGATGAGAACTCCTCCTCCCGTAACAGTAGTGACATAAGACTAGTCACTAAATCAGAGTAGTAGCAAACTTACTTGACTAGTAGGAACCAAAATCGGCCAAAGAAAGTTAGTATACAACAAGCCAGCGGGAACCATAATCAAGTCAGTAAGAACCTAAGCCTACCAGTAGGAACAAACCAGTAGGAACCGACCAGTGGTACGGACCAGTAGGAACCGACTAGTAGGAACCGACCAGTAGGAACCGATGATTCAACTAGGAGGAACCATCGAATATTACTAGAAGGAACCAAGAACACAACCACCACGAACATATATGACCAGTAGGAACTATAGCGCACTAGTAGAAACAACATAACATACTAGTAGCATCTCAAACCCTCTTCTTTTTTTTCATTTTTTTCTCACATACTGTCGCCAAGCTGTTCTGTTCTAACGAATACTGTCACTAAGACTGCAGCTATTCAAACAAATCTCCCTTCAATACTTTAGCGACACACTGCAGTCACTAATTCTGCTGTCCAGACATATATTGAGTTGTACAAAGCTGACTTTCAAAGGAATATTATCATTCCATGTTTAAATATTATTTCCACCTTTTCAGCCAATCATGAATACCTTCCCAAATAATACAAAAAGTTACGTAAGGGATGAAGTAGAATTAGAATCCCTACAAACTTGTAACATACCACGTTTTTATGGAAAGAATAACTCATACCATATTGGAACCCAAGAATCACGCAGAAAATAACTCAGCCATATTTGCGTCTGACCATGGATATCATGCATACCATAACTGCTTTCAACCACAGCTTTGGACCTTTTCATCGCATAAATATCACGTCCATTTATTTGACATACTAAAAATCAGCAACTTAACCTGTTTTCATATTATACGCATGACACATCTTCCATATATCACACGTTGATGATTTGTCCATATCAAATAAAGAAAAGTGGAGAAAACACATATCATATTTGTTTCCAAAATATATGCAACCAATAATTTCCCATAAAATCTCATCCAGTGTACAAGAAAAACGTTTCTTGCATATTTTTAGGAACAAGTAACCGTTTCCTCTTATATGGGGCATATATCAACATCCATAATTAGCATATATCATGCCATAATTCCATCCATAATATTCGTATCATTTATTTAAAAACTGCTATCTCATCCAAATATATGAATATACGAATCCTCGTTCAATAACGCCATGACCAGTTTAATTTTGCCTTCACGTAACATATAGTATAAGCAGAATAAAACCCCTTACGTGATGAACTTGTGTACAGCTCAAAACCTTTACTTGATCCTTGTTAGTACCTCCTGCTATGCTATGCCATCTCTCGTCCTTTTCTGCCTACATGGGTCATGTCACAATCTGCTTTTGACAAAACCCTAGACATCCACATCGTACTTGCATGCAATCGTCCATATCCTTAGGTTAGAGCTTCTTGAATAACCAACAGACTTTTTTTAGAGGTTCAAGCATATAAGAATTCTTTAAAAACATTGGAACAACAAAAGAGGTGGCTTCAAGAAACACAACATGAATATGAAGATAAAAATAGAATTCTGAACATTGATTTAGAAAACACAACCAATATGCTTAAATACACTGAAAAGGTAAAAGATGACAGTATCAAGGATAAGCAAGACATGAAGGAAAAATTGGATGCTACACTTTTAAGATTTGAAAAATGGCAAAATGCACCTAAGAATCTTTCAAAGTTAATTGATAGTAGCATGTCTGGTAGGACTAAGAGAGGGTTAGGATTTGATAAATATATTGATTCAAAAGATGTGTTTGATTTATCTTTTTCAAGTGTCTTTGATCCTGACAAGGAGGAGGAGGGAAAACCTAGCTACAATAGGTTTCAACCAGCTGCAGCAATGCATGTTGTCCCTCCACCTCTTATAGGAACTTTTATGCCCATATCTAGGCATAATCACTTGGATGGATCACAGATGCACGAGTCCCCAAAAAGCTCTACTAATACTAATGACTTTGTCTCTTGTACTTTCAGGGACAAAGCCAGTGACTCTGCATCATGTGGTTCAAGTGAAGAGTCGAGACCTACAAGCTCCAAGACAAATGACCCTGCTGCTACTAGTGCTAGGAAGAGTGAAGAGAAAGTTGCTTCTACTTCAACTTTGTCTAGGTCTAGTTTATTGAGTCCTAGGAATGATGTTTCTCCTAGATTTGTATGTAATAAATTTAGCAGTATGAAACAATGTCATTTGAATAAAAGGTCGTTTAAAACATGTTTTGTTTGTGGAAGTAAATTTCATTTCATTAAAGATTGTGATTTTTATGACCAACATCCTTCTGTTTATCAAGCATATCTCGCTCCTGGTCCACCAAGAGTTGCTCTATATTCTTCTAGAAGACTAAACCCATGTGCCCAATCTTTTTCTTCTTCTAGAAGGACCTCTCCTTTAGCTTCTGATCTTTGGAGAAACAATGGATTTATCCCTAATAGACCAACCAGCAACTATTTTCAGAACTTTAATCAGAATTATGCATTTAATTCAGACCAAATGTATTTTGGGTTAGGAAATTTGGGTACTGCTGTTAAGCCCTCAGTAGGTTGTTCTTGGTCAAACAATAACACCCATATGATGAATAGGCAACCTAAGAACAACAGTGGATCTCATCAATCTTCTTGGCTATCTACTAAAGATCCATAAGGCAGGCTCAAACCTGAAAAGGTTTAGGTCCCCTTAAGACACTAACTTTTGCATATATCTTTTCTTGTTGTTGTAGGTTACTCTATACCAAGATCCTACTCTAGGGATAGTTGATAGTGGATGCTCTAGGAGCATGACAGGGAATAAAGGACTTCTATCTAACTTTGTACCATTTCAAGGCGGAAAGGTCTAATTTGGAGGTGGTGAAGGAAGGATCACTGGCAAAGGAACGATTCAGACACCTAACCTTAATTTTGAGCAGGTCTACTATGTGGAAGCACTTCAACACTTCAACACTTCAACTTGATCTCTGTCTCTCAGAATTGTGACAAGAAGCAGTTTGTCCTCTTTACGGATACTGATGCACTGGTGTTATCCAAAGACTTTAAGCTCCCGGATGACTTGCAAGTTCTACTCAGAATCCCTAGAAGACACAATCTCTATAGTATCAAGCTGAATGAAGTTAATCCTACTGGTCAACTAGCTTGTTTGGTTGCTAAAGCCTCAGAAGATGAAGCCACTAAATGGCACAGAAGGATGGGACATGTAAACTTCAAGACCATTCACAAATTAGCAAATATGAACTTGGTCTCTGGTTTACCTCCCAAAACTTTCAGAAATGACATCAATTGCCTTGCATGCAGCAAAGGCAAACAACATAAAGCATCCTTCAAGGCCATTACTGCTCTCAGCCTTATAACTGAACCATTGCAGCTACTACACATGGATTTATTTGGTCCTACATCCATTAGGAGCATTGACCACAAACAACACTGTCTTGTGAAAACTGATGGGTATAGCAGGTTCACGTGGGTTTTCCTCATGGCTGCCAAAAGTGAGACCTACTCAATTCTCAAGGACTTTATTACACTAATAGAGAATCAGCTGTCCAAGAAGGTAAAAGGTATCCGATGTGATAATGGAACAGAATTCAAAAATGCAGACCTCATAACACTTTTTAATTCTAAAGATATCAAAAGAGATTATAGTGCAGCAAGAACTCCTCAATAGAATGGTGTTGCAGAAAGGAAGAACAGGACTCTAATAGAAGCTACGAGAACAATGCTTGCCGATTCCAAGCTTCCAACCATGTTATGGACGGAAGCTGTCAATACTGCAAGTTATGTCTTGAATAGAGTTTCTATTACCAATCCTCACAAGAAGACTCCCTATGAGCTACTCACAGCTAAAGTACCTACATTGCTCATTTGAAGCCATTTGGGTGTCCTGTCACCATTCTGAATACTAGTGACTATTTGGAGAAATTTGATGGCAAGGTAGATGAAGGATACATAGTGGGATATTCTGCTCACTCTCGGGCTTATCGTGTCTACAGTCTCCAAGCCAAGCGAGTCATTGAAACTATTAATCTCAGGTATTTTGAGGAGAAGTCTGTTGATCCCAAACTTAGATCGATTTAACTTTATGTATACGAGATTAGATCAAGTAATACACTTAGAGAAACCTTTGTATATGTATATAACAATCTAAGTGTTATGCGGAATTAACACCTAAACAAGAACACACAAGATGTAAATAAACTTTCACTTTGATTAATGATATCAAACTTGCTTACAATGAAAGTTTTTAACGTATGAAAACTTATATTGAACATTAACCTAAATGTCTTATTTTATAGACATAAGAAGCCTTGTACAATAATCTACGTATCAACTATTCTAGGTAAAGATAAATATAGAAAATACATTGTTGTTCCTATCTTTACTAGAAGTAATCTAGAATATAATAAACGTGTAGATCATATCCTTCCATCAGTGCTTGTCTTTAATGTGTCAAAGCTTGACTTCTTCTTGTCAACGCTTGATCTGTCAGCGTTTGTTTTACTCCTGTCAACGCTTGTTTTACTCTTGTCAACGCTCAAGTAGACTGGCTATAATTTATTCCCAACAATCCTCCCCTAAACTTGATATCTACTCTAGTAATCAAGTTTCTGAATAAACATTAAGAACTAGGAGGAATCTTACAAACCTTCTCATATTGGTAATAAATAAATCTGATCAAATCTTTGGCCACGTCACTTGAATAATCAATTTCCAGCTGTGTGTTCTTCATCTTCTCCAAGACTTCCTTGGACATGAAATACTGGCCATCTACAAGTAGATACTCAGCAAACTTTGTAGAACTCAAATAATAAACACCAGCAGCTGAATACAATCTCCATTGAAGACCACTGAGGTCATCTTCAAGATCCTTCCAAATAGCAGGATCTTCATCTCTTGGTCCACACATTCTTTGGAATGTTGACCACAGTTTTATTCCATTGACTGAAGTTGGTGCTTCAGTCTCATACTTGGCTTCTAACAACCTCCATATGTCTACCAAGTCTTCTCTATCAAAACTTGCAAACAAAGATATAAGGGTGGTAAAAGTGTGAACCTCTTTTCCATACCTGCCAATCTTCCAAAACCCACATTCATCTTCTTCATAGCTTATAATAGGGTTTCTAGAATCAAGTGGTAACACTTGTACCATATCTGAAGCTTCTAATGGTGAGAGCTTGAGGCTCTTTCTTATAACAGCTTCACATGGATGTAATGGATCCATATCTTTGGGAAACTCAAGAGGGACTCCCTTTTTCACAGGTCTGGGAACAAACATTGCCTTCTTAAGCTCCATTTCCTCTGCAAGTTCTTCTTTTCTTTCATTAGAAAGAAGTCTTAGAGTGTTTTCTTCCTGCACTCTAACCCAAATGAGATAAGCTCTGCACTCCAACTCTTCAAATGTCAAACCAATCAATTTCTTATGAGTCCATCCTGTTCCATGACATCTGAGTAGCATGTAGTACAACTCCCTTCTATCCCTATTCAACTTTGAGAGAACATTACTTGCTTTGTGTTTTAGAATGACCTTGCAATCCTTTTGTACTCTGAGAAGAATCTCCAAACCCCATATCTGATCTGCAATGTTCAAATGTGGATTCTCCATACACCTATCTTCCCAAGCATGGTACATCTGAACAACCTCTGGCATATCAAAATCAACCTGCAATTCCAGCTCATTCAACTTCTCTTTTGCCAATTCATCACCATACTCAAGCCTTTCTGGTTGTTCTATGATCATAACACTTGTCTGAACTGTCTTCATCACTTCCTTCTTTCTCTTCTGAAGTGACAACAAAAGGTGATTCACCCACCTTCTTTCTTTCTTGTTCCACAATTTGTGCATCCAACCTTCTATCAAACTCAATTTGTGCTACATTCTTTGGAACAACTTCTTCTACCATAATACCCTTACCCTTATCTAATGGATCAACTGTTGGTAAGGTAGATGGTAATACCTGTGAAGAAACCTCTTTGATGATGGATGATGACTGGAATACATCAACCTCATTTGCAGGTCTGTCAACGCCCAATTTTGCTTTGTCAGCGCCCAAGATACTTATGTCAGCGTTCAAATTCTGCTTGTCAACGCTCAAATTACCTGTCTCAGCGCCTCTTGCAATTTCCTCCAACATGGCTGTAAATGACAAATTTAAGTTTGTAGGAGAGACTAGAGACGTATCAAAACCTGTCTGTTTCTTCAAACTTGTTAGGGCCTCAGCAACATCCAAAGATTGACCATCATGAGAGCCCTTATCACTCAAATTTATGTGTTCATCCTCCCCTTTGGAAGATTCCTCCATCCCTCTCCTTGCGCTAGCATTCCCCAAGATAACAATCCTCTCCCTCAATTGCTTGAGTTCAAAGCCTTGTATGCTGACAACTTGTACCAAGTCTGCATTTTGCTTTTGCAAGCTAATGCAGACTGCCGTCAATTCCATCAAAGTCATTGGTTCCAATCTGCCCTCTTCTAAAATGGGTATTTGACCTCCCAAATTGGATTCATTGGGCATGAATGAGGTCTTAATTATGGTAGGACTGTCTTGGCCAGCTTCTAAGCCAGAACCAATAGTCCCAGCCTCATCCAGAACACCAACCACACTTGTGGTGGTGGTTCTCTCTGCTACATGGCTAGGACCACTAGAGGAGAACACTCCAGTAGTCCTTTAACGTTTTTGTAACCTATATTGTGTTGGGGGAGAAGAGGATGTGGATTTGGTGGATGTGGGTTGGTTAAGGGGTGTTTGGGTCTGTGAAGGATTGGTGTCAACGTTTGAAATAGGCACATCAACGCCAACATTTAATGTGTCAGCGTCGAAGGGTTCGTGGTCAATTTGCATATGTTGTGGTGAAGGTAAAGGTTCAGGTATTGGTCAATTTGGGGTTGGGGGTCTGGTTGGGGTTGTTCTGCTTAAATGACAGCAATCATAGCAGGGGTGAGGGGTAGGTCACGATGTGGGGGTGAGTTTATCTTTATAAAAATTTCTTTCTTTTGCACATGGATCTCATAAAAATCATCATGATCCCTTGTGCAGTAATTTTGCACCTCATTTCTCTTGACAATGCTTAGACAACATCTTCATGTTTTCTTCGTTTTTGAGTTTCTGCCACATCAACTTTTTGACCCAACAATCTTCCCCTAGTTGATGTTGGCAAAACTCTATGTGTATCTCTTGTAAGTTGTACATGATCTTCAAATTACTTCCCCTCAAGTGTAGCATGTATTTCTTCCCCTTTTTGTCACATCAACAAGGAAGTAAACAATGTATGCAATCTTTGAAGATTCTCCAAATGTAGCTCTATGTAATGATCTTGAAGAAAAATAAATAAAGTATTCTTGATGTAGAAGTAGAGTAACCCAACCTTGTTCCATATCTTGTAGAATGTAATGAAGTGTGTAATGCATACAAAATTCCTCATCCTTTGTGAGACACTGAGCACGATAATGTAACTCCTTCAAGTGATAGAAAATATGTGCATAGAGAACCATAACAAAAATCACATATTCCTAGATCTTGTATCACTTCATCAGTAACCATGTAAGCATAAACAAGTTACCTTAAAAGTCAGTGGCTGGAAGTGCATGAATTTATGATATGATAGAACACAAAATCGCGAAAATCTTCTTCAATCATCAAACTTACCATAAGAAGTCTTCCCCTTAAGCCAACACCTCTTCATGACAAGTCTTAATGAACAATATCTTCATATGTAAAAGATGTTAGCGAATAACTCTTTCACAAGGCTATCCCGATTACATACTCTAATATCAATCAAAGTCTTCATGAATTGTTGCTAACTTACTTTAAAACCATTAATCCCTTTCAAAAGTATCCGAGCCATAAATATCAACATGATATTCTAAATAAAAACGGAGATTCCATGTACCTTCGTGTGTAAATTCCTCCTTTTTGTGTGCTAAAAACGTACCAATTTTCTCAAACAGCAGATATCCTTTTGTTATCCGAGAACCTTCTTTGTCCAATATCCTTTCTATGTGTACTGTCACATATCGGACAACACCTATCAACGCTTGAGCAAGCGTTTCTCGGACAACTCATGTCAACGCTTTCTATCAGCGTTTGACTTATTCCTGTCAGCGTCAAATATATACCTGTCAACGTCTTCCTCATTCTTGTCAGCGTTGCACCAACACTTTGTCAGCGTCAAACTAACAAACATCAGTGTCAACTTTAAACCTTGTCAGCGTCTTGTCCCAAACGCTGACGTCATTAGCAGATAAAAAAATAGGAAATAATATATCTCATTTGTCCCCCTACTTTAACCACACGTGAATACTTTGAGCAATTTCAACCAATCGGACTAAAGGAATCATGTATATTCTACTGTCTTGATCTACCAAAATAATATACTATTAAATTGGTCCATCATGTTTTGTAAATAAGAACCATACAAACCTTCAAAATTTTTGTACTTCACGTGTGAATCATCATTTATGTTGGACGGGGACCACAAATCTATGACCTTGAGTTGCTTTGTTGATTAACTATAATTTGTATCCTGCGCCACCTGCTGCTCCTTTGATATCACGTAGGACTACAAACAACTTCATGGCTGCGTTTTATTGATATTAATCCCAAAACAGTAGCACGTGAACAACTCATTTATTCAACCAAAGCTACATGCTATTCTTTATCAGTAACAAACGTATCACAGCCTTAATCTTCATAGCAGCATCACAACGAACTACCACCACCAATGAATTACACCAGATCTAGGGTTTATAAAAACCCCTTCTCTTGCTGCTAACGATTAAACATCCTGCTGCAAACCTTGAACATCATAGATCTAGGGTTTGGAAAGTTAAGCACCGAAACCCTAACTTAGGGTTTATAAATTATCCTTAGATCATGTAATATCTTGAATATCAACAGCCACAATCCTTAAAACTTCTGCTTTGTATGTCGATCTAGGGTTTGAGTAACCCTAGTTCATGATTTCATGTGAAAAAGCAAAAACATTAATACCTTAAACAGTGAATTTCGACTTTGAATAACTTCTTCATTAGGGCTCAAATCAAAAATCCCTTCGATGAGATTCTAGACACAAGTGGCAAGAATCTACAGTTCGAAAATCACGATGATCCAACGGTTAACGAAGGAGAGATCGTGTTTTGAATATGGTTGTCCACAGAAAACTGCATATACTCACTGCTGACTTTGACGCTTAATAACTTTTTCCTGGGATAAAACTCGACAATCCCTCTGGTTGATGTCTAGATATATGTGTATAGAATACACATAAGAAATTTCGTGATGATCCAATGGTTCAATCAAAAGTTATGACCTTCTGAATACTGCTGCGCACACAAAAACGTCCAGAAAAACCCTAGACGGATTTTTCTTCTTTTCACCATACACGAACACCTTGTTGGTCCTAGCATCACGAGCCACGAGGCTCTGATACCAATTGTAGAAACCTTGGTTTTCGGATCTTTGAAGCTACTAGGAATGCATCATGTTCATATGATTAAATAATCAAAGCGGAATTAGAACACGACACATTAACAAGGTGTTTGGACACAAAGAACATGAATTAAAACAAATGGATTGTTCATTATATTAATAACAAACAATACACTAGGTGTGTGTACATTGAATCCCACACCTAGTCGACACACGCTTTAGGTTTACATTGTATATGAAAGTTATATAAAACCTAATAACCCTTGGTTCCTTTTATAGTGTAAGGATTAGGGTTTACAAAAGATAAAATCAAATAAACAAGTAAATCTTCTATTTAAATAAACTTATGCAGAATATATCTTGCATGTTTATCTAAATAGAAGCTTCCATAAGCTTCTTTGTCTATATTCCTAACAATGCTTACATTGTACATGACAATGCTTGGATTGTACATGACAATGCTTGCTTTGTCAACCTTGGAATTGCTCTTGTCAACGCTTAGATTGCTCTTGACAATGCTTAGACAAAATCTTCATGTTTTCTTCGTTTTTGAGTTTTTGCCACATCAACTTTTTGACCCAACAAAGTCAAACATACAAGGCAAGGGTCCTGAATGGTATTTTGATCTTGATTATCTTAGTGATTCATTGGGATATTTTTGTTTCAAAACTAACCAAGATGCAGGTCCACAAGTGTTTGAAACTTCTAGTGCAGGTACTCATTCTAGTGTTTCGGACCTAGATGAGGAGGATGATATTTTTGTTGTTCCATCCTATTCCACCATAGTCTCTCCAAATGCCAATGCTACTCCTAGTGATGCTTCTCCATCAGACATTTTGGACTCACAAGAAGCTCTTGACACATTGCTCAAGCAACAACAAGATGCTACTACATCAGCTGCTCAAGGAGGTTTTGAGTTTCCTTTGAGTACCCCTGCTGTCAAAGCTACTCCTAGTACTCCTAATGTTACTCCTAGTGCAAGTTTAACACCTATTGGTAGTCCGGTTAGTGATCCCACTTCCTCAACTAGATTCTCTGGTCCTTCTGACCTGGGAAACTATCAAAAGAAGTCTTCTACTAAGCTGGATGATATTCATAAGCAACCAATAGATGGCATTTTCGGCTCTGCTTCATATGATGATGACATTGTTGGGGATCTTAATAACTTGGCACCAGAAGTGGATGTAGCTTCTAATCAAGTTCCGCCGACGCATAAAGACCATCCTACTACTCAAATCTTTGGAGATCCTGGTTCTACTGTCAAGACTCGCATAATGCATAAGAAAGCAACGTCTGATCATCATGCTCTTGTGAGCTATATTGAGGACCAAAAGCGTAATAATCACACAGAATTTCTACACTGTTTGTTTGCTTGTTTTCTTTCACAGGTGGAACCTAGATCAGTCTCTCATGCTCTTGAGGATCAAAGTTCGGTGGAGCTATGCAGGAGGAGATGCAGCAGTTCTTGTTTCAGAATGTTTGGATCCTAGTTGACTTGCCAGATAGAAAGACAACAATTGGTACCAAATGGATTCTCAAAAACAAGAAAGATGTAAGGGGTATTGTGGTGAGAAATAAGGCTAGGTTGGTTGCACAAGGTCACACACAACTTGAAGGCATTGACTATACTGAAGTTTTTGCTCCTGTTGCCAGGATTGAGGCCATTCGTCTGTTTTTGGCTTTTGCTTCTTGTGTTGGCTTTACGGTTTTTCAGATGGATGTCAAGAGTGCATTTCTCTATGGAAAGATTGATGAGGAAGTTTATTTCACTCAACCTAAGGGATTTGTGGATCCACTTCATCCCAAGAAAGTTTACAAGGTGGTCAAAGATCTATATGGACTTCATCAGGCTCCTAGAGCTTGGTATGAGCGTCTTTTCACTTTCTTGTTGAAACATGGCTATAGAAGAGGCACGATTGACAAAACACTATTTCTTAAGAGGAATACCAAGGACATCATCCTAGTTCAAGTGTATGTGGACGATATTATCTTTGGTTCTACTAAGAAGGAATGGTGTGATGAGTTTGAACAACTGATGAAGGGCGAATTCCAGATGAGTGCTATGGGAGAACTTACATTTTTCCCTGGTCTACAAGTCAAGCAACAGTCGGATAGAATCTTCATAAGTCAAGACAAGTATGTTCATGAGATCCTTTAGAAGTTTGATATGGAACCTCTTAGACCTGCAGCAACACCTTATGAAGTCACTAAAGTCAAACTCAAGACTGAGCCAGATCCTCTGGTAAATGTTCACATGTACAGGTCAATGATTGGCTCACTCATGTATTTGACTGCATCACGGCCGGATATTATGTTTGCAGTAAGTGCTTGCTCTAGACATCAGGTGGCTCCAACCGTTTCTAACTTGAATGCAGTCAAGAAAATTTTCAAGTACATCAAGGCTCAACCCAAGCTAGGCTTGTGGTATCCTAGAGAATCACCTTTTGTTCTTGAAGCCTATAGTGATAGTGACTATGCAGGTGCTAATAATGACAGAAAGTCTGCTACTGGTGGTTATCATTTTTGGGTCAAAGACTTATCTCATGGCAATGTAAGAAACAGACGATAGTAGCTACTTCTTCAACAGAAGTTAAATACGTAGCTACTGCTAGTTGTTGTGGACAAGTCTTGTGGATACAAAATTAGATGTTGGATTATGGGTTCAACTTTATGAATACCAAAATTTTCATTGACAATCAAAGCACTATCTGCATTGTGAAGAATCATGTTTTTCATCAACGAACAAAACATATTGAAATTAGGCACCACTTTATAAGGGATGCCAATGATAAGAAGTTGATACAGGTTCTTAAAGTACATACGGATGATAATGTTGCTGATTTATTGACTAAAGCCTTTGATGGTCCTCGGTTCAACCACTTGGTGGTTCAAATTGGAATGGTCAATCCTTGAGACCTAGGATTAAGGGGAGGCTAAGCCTAAGGGGAGGCTTAGTGTACATATTTTGGTGCACAGTCTAACATATGGTAGTTTCTAACAACAGATTTCATGGGTATTTGCGGTGTGTGCTACTTCTAGTCGAGGAATTTGGTCACTTATGGTGGCAGTTTTCAGCTTCTAGTGAGTACAAACCCTTCATTGTTATTGATGGTTGGCTTCTAGTGTTGGTTTGAGTCATTTTTCACTTTTTTTACTTTTATTAACCACTTTGTGCTCCTGGTGTTGACCCTTACGCGTTTTGACTTTTAGTCAACGCAAGTTACTTCTGGTATATATCTTATTATTTAACTTTGGTAACTGGGATTTGCAAATAAAGGTAAAAGGGAAAGTGGTTACTTTTGCATTAACTGCTTAATTTGAAAGGGAAACCCACATTATTAGGGGTCAATGAACAGTTACATGACCATTATTTATGGTTAAATCCCACACTTGACTCTTTCATCCCAACCATAACACACACATACGCTCCTACTCTTTCAATCTCCAATCAATCATCTTCCATCACTTGCAATCATCAACAATGGCTGCTCTCCAATACAAACCCGATCATAACAAGGTGGCATATCTTGGAGAAGGTCCTAAACGAGAAGAGTTCACAGACATCATCGAGTTCATTGAGGCTTCCAACCTTAGGTATGCTTTTACGGTTTGCATTACCGTATATGATAGTGTTATTCGTCAGTTCTGGGAAACTGCTCACCTTGTGGATGTTTTGGGACGCCCACTTGAGCTCCATGCTACCATAGATGGGCGTTCATATGTGGTGTCTAAAGCTTCTATTAGGTCTACTCTTCATCTTCAGGATGAAGTTGGTGTTGTCTCCATCCCCAATCTGAGGTATTGGATGGGTAGCTGATCTTGGGTATAATCATGGGGGGAAGTTTAACTTCCAGAAAATAGGTTTTCCCCCCAATAGAAGCTTCTCGTGCACTTTTCGATTCATTGCTTAAGCCCAAAGTCTGGGAGTTGGGATGCATTTCCCATTCCTTTGGCTACTAGATTGATTTTCATTGCACAGGGTCGTGTGTTTAATTTTTCTCGCTACTTGTTTGATGGAATGGTTTGCAATCTTAGTAGTACTGGCTCTAGGAAGAAGTTTTTAATGTACACTAGGTTCTTTCAGCAGGTTCTTATGTACATACCTAGAAATAAGGAGGAATATGAGACCCCTAAGCTTAGTTCTAAGGTGTATTCGAATATGGCACTTGGTTTTAAGGGTGTTTGGAGGCCTCTTACTGATGTTATGTTGGGCCTTGCCCAAGGTGATCCTAATGTTATTCCTCCGGCTGGTGAAGCCGAGGAGGAACTTCCATTAAGGGATGATCCTATGGAGGAGGAGCATCATGCTACTGGTGAGCCTCATGTGGAGGTGGAGGAGCCAGCTACAGAAGTGGTGGTCGAAATGCCATCCACTTCCATGGCTGCCCCCTCTTCTCTGCCACATAAGTCCCCATTTGTTGATACTCCCCCTTCTAGCCCAGCACCACATTATGCTGAGAAGCCATCTAGCTCTCATGCTCATGATGATGACCCCTTTGTTGCTTCTGGTCCCAATGATGCATTCCCTAATCCAAGTCCTCTTGGCGGGGAAGCGGAGGAACCTGTTTCACTAACTTCTTTGCTAGCTCTCATGTACAGGTATTACGCAAGCGTTGTTTCTTTGGAGAATGATCTAAATCAGCATTGCAAGCTCATCCGGGACTTTGTCCTTCCATTGGCGGACAGGATTAAAGCTTTGGAGTTGCAGCAGAGGAGACAAAAGAAGAAAGTTGTTCTTTCTGACTCTGATGAGGATATTAAGGAGGATGGGTTAACTTTGTTGGCGAAGGCTGCTTTTGCTGATAAGCCGTATGATGATTTGCCTGTTCCTCCTAGTCCATCAAGTATCCCTACTGTTGCTGCCGATCCTAGCCCGATGGAGGATAATGCTGGTACTTTTGTTGGTTCGTCTGCTGGGCCATCGCATGATCCTAAGGGTAAAGCCCCTATGACTGATGCACCCTCTCCTTCAAGGAAGCGTACTCACAGACAACTTGAGGAAGACATGTTAGGGGAAGAGGCTGCACAGAGATTGCAAGCGGAAATTGATCAACAAGCTAGGGATGAGGAAGAAGCCCTTCAACAACAGAGGCGTGAGCAGTTGAGGCATGGTGCCATGCATTAGGATGATAATGGTTGGATGCGGGTGCTTACTATTCTTACTTCTAATTACTCGTAGTTCACTGATATTTTGGGCGCTGATGTGAATCAACATAATTGTATCCCACGGGCAATGGTCTTAATGCGTCAACAATAATTTTCTCTTGCTGCTCAGCTCCGTGAAAAGTGTCGTAACAGACCTTTGTCAAGAACCGAGGAGAGGAAGTTGATGCAGCAATATATCAAAAATCAGTCGGCTGCTTACTTTAATGTTGGTTGGACTTGGGAACGGGTTAGGGGATTGTCCTTTGACGAGCTTAAAGATCTGTACCAGAAGATGATCAAGCGTCAAAACACACCGGTTCCTGAGCGCTTTATCTATCGCCCTCCTCTGAGAGTTGTTCACACTTCTCCGCCTGCTGTTGCTCGTGCTTCTTCATCTAGTGTTCCTCAATGTACTACTGGTGTTCCATCTGTTGCTGCTACTTCTACTACTAGTCCTAGAACCACACCTTCGGTTGTTCATCCCACTCCATCTCAGGTTCCTAGCACCACTGATGCTACTACCGCTCCTGTCACTACTACTACCCCTGCTACTCCTGTTGTGGAGCAACCATAACCACCGGTGACTGAACCGCACCCTACCTCATCCGCTGGTGCAGCAGAATTTGATCCTATGGTTGGTAAAGGTTTTGAGTCTACTCATGCTGATACTACTGCTGCTGGGAAGGTAAAGGTTGAATCTTCTTCTGGTGTTCCTTCACCTCGTCACTCAATTAGAAAAAAAAAGGCTCGACGTGGTAAGTCGGTTCCGTTTGAGAAGCGAGATCCTGCAAACCTTATTGATGCGGCTTCGGATAGTGAGACAGAGTTACCCATGGGTAAGGGTTATATTGTTGCTTGGGAGGTTAAGCCATCCCCTATTGTTACTGGTACATTCACACATAGGATTTCCACCAGTGATGGTTATGTTCGCTATGTCTCGGGACTACAAAATATTTTGACATGGGTGGACCGTCGTGATCTTATGTCGCTATA
Organism: Glebionis coronaria; assembly: GCA_025667525.1. Taxonomy (NCBI): domain Eukaryota; kingdom Viridiplantae; phylum Streptophyta; class Magnoliopsida; order Asterales; family Asteraceae; genus Glebionis; species Glebionis coronaria. The sequence goes on along the minus strand of CM046880.1, from coordinate 335,127,725 downwards.
TGGGCTGGTGGATGCTGCGATTCCTCAATATCCAAGTGCGTTGCCCAATTGGCCAGGTTTGACAATCTGGGGTGATTTAATGCGTATGTTAGATTCCCCTCCTGATGCTTCTCATTCTGGTGTCTGGAAAGATCAACCTCGCTGGGTGATCAAGAGGTGGAAACTTTATGCTGGTTGTGGGGTTCATGTATTGGAATTGGAGACTGGTGCCATAGTGTTTATGCTTACGGATATAGAGTATCCATTGACGATTGCTACTATGGAGGCTATGCTGGAATGTCATATGTAGATCTCCAATGCCCCTTCTGGGAATGAGTCTACGATGGCTACTACTTTGGTGGAAGGAATTCAAGCCCGGGTGCAAGCTAACAAAGTTGCAGCTTCTGGTATGTGATGGGTATGTTTTTCTATGTTTGTGATTATACTAACATTCTTTTCACCAATATGTACAGTGATTGGTGACACACATTATCATTATAGTTAAAAAAAATTAAAAAAAATGTTTTTTATATAATATCTGCTTATACTTTAAACATATGATGGAATTTCACACTTGTACATAATATACTATCTGGTTATACTTTTCTATCATAAAATTAGTTTTCATTTGACTGTTTCACACTTGGGCTGTTTTGGAGTTACTTCTGGTGTTGAACCTGGCCCACACAACAAATGGTGTTCAACTCACCATGTTTCACAAACAAGAAAGAGCTGATTCACCATGAGGGTACGGCTCTGGTGTGATAGTCAAATCCGTTGATGGTTGCCAGGTTACCCAAAACTGGATGGTTTTCACTTGCCATGGTCCTAGACAGAAAAGTGGCTAATCCAAGGGGGAACGTGTAAGACCCCCAGAATCAGACACGAGACAGGTAGGCAACTTGGGGGTCCCACTTCATGATATCCCAAAACATGCTATAATGAATGACATGAAAATGAAATAAAAATGACATCATAAGACTATAATTACTTCAAAAGCTGCGGAATTTAGATAAAATTATTCTTTTTACATAGGGTCCCAGACACGGATATTACACATCATAAGTTTTATAAGATGTACCAAACATTTTTTTTATTGTCTTAGTGCAACCAAATTTGAAGGGTAGATACCAAAATGGACAGCTTTTTACAATATTAACAAAATATTATACCAACAAGACATGAAATCTTCAAGGTGTCGCTATCCTGCGGGCTCCCATCCTTAGCAAAATTAAGCATTAGCATTACCTGAGAAATAACATGTAAAAATGTCAACATAAAGATGAGTGAAATTCATAGGTTTAATAAGTAGTAATGTGAAATACAAACATTAATTTTTATAAATTAGTAACAGGATATGATTTAGTACCGTCGTACAAAATCATTTATATTTATTTATTGCAATAGCTCACGACACCGAAGCTTTAACATAAATGTTTTAACCCTAGTAAGTATCTAGTCAAAATACTTAGATAATTAAATGTACGTGCGTCAAGGTAATCGGGACGGGGATTGTTAATCCCGATGGATCCATCCACAACATTCGCGCTTGCAAAATGTGAATTAACGGTTCATGATGTAGGGGCTTTTTGACTAAGGTACTAATGCAATAAGTAAATGTATAATCTGGGGAAGCATACAGTTCTCGGATAGCATACTAAAAGTTTTAAATGATTATATTCCACGCATGTTATTCTCACCCCGCAATTTGTAACAAAGTATATAAGAAAAGGGGCTATGAACTCACCTTAAAAGGAAAAATGAGACGAGATAAGATCCGGCTAAAGAAAGGAAATAGTAATACTTTGAGAATTATCCGCGACCTACAAGTGTGATCACGACCTTAGATATTTGTTTTATAAAAGTATAAGACGTTTGAATCAAAATATTTCGTAAAATTGAGATATATAAGTAACTTGCACAAGTAACCGAGTCTAAGAGTAAACATGACCTATAAAGCTCACAATCTGTAAGAAATACTTAAAATGAAAGCTAAATGTCTTAGACTAAGATTCTCAAACAATTTGGAACCTAAAAACGCCAATTATACGTTAACCGCGACCTAATACGTAAAAAGTCAACAAAAGTCAAAGTACGACCCGAGTATGACTCAATAATGAAAAGTTGTAATAATATATGTAAGTTACTGGAATACAATAAAATATGGTCATACAAACTTGTTTCATCAAGTTATATAGCTTAGAACTCGTTTTTATAAGTTTTGACTAAACGTATAGAAAATAGTCAACTTTTGGCCTTTTCCGACTTGGGGCGGATAACAATCCATTAAACCTCAATTTCACTTCAGTTATGATTTTATACATCCTAAGTATCAGTATTGATCATTTCAAATCCATTCCATAAGGTTTAGGCTTGCTTAACGGCGTTCGGGTAATGAACTAGTCATCTACCCGCTTAGTAAAAAAAATGCAGAAAACTCTTTTTCGTGAAGCCTAAAAATCCTATCTAGACTCTTGGAAAAAAATCAAACAAATTCAGAGAAGTCATATACATCATGAAGTTAATATCTTGTGAATTTTAAGAAAAGTTTTGAAGTCTAGATGCCTTTTTAAAAATAAAAACCAAAATGCATTCTGCGCGAAAAAGTCAAACATCACAGTCTGTATTTTGCATTTTTGAGGGTCAAATGCCCACTTTAAAGCTTCCGTTCCCGCGATGGTGACTAAAAATATCATTTCGGACAACTATGTAGTTTTTTCCAAAGGCTGAAAACACCTTTACGACACACTTAAACCTAGGACAGCAGCTATATCAGCAAAACTTTATAAATTTTCCAATTAGTCAACTATACCCACTTATGTGTCAAAAACTTAGATGTAACTAACGGACACTAAACCTTTGCATCAAAAGTCATCATTATAAGTTTCTCAAATGCTTCAGGTGAGAAATCATGGCTAAACGCTCGATACCCATATCAAACGCGCTAAATCAAACGCTAGTTTAGGTCGGTTGCTACTTATTAGACTAGTTTCTAAAAATGCCCGTCATTTCTTCGTTATGAAGAGATAGACGATGAACCTTATACCGCCGGAAAGGTATTTTCGTACCCAACGTTCCTAGACATATGAATTTATCTCAGTTTTCTAAATGGGAAAAAAATCCATCTTAGAGAAAGGTTAAAATTTTAGAAAATCGGTTATAAAATTGGCGATCACCGTTTTAGTCATAAAACTCAATTGGTGATGCCTATTAACGCAAGGTCAGCGGAAAAACTTAAGTTATAAGTCCTACTAAGTCCTCATAACCTGCAATTTCAAGTTTAGGGTACCTAAGGTGCTGTAGTACAATAAACAAGTCTACACTTTCAGATTTGAGCTAAAATCTTATTTCGGCAATAACTTCTTCATTCGGATGAGTTGGTTGACCATCCGACTCGCCACAATCAATTAGGGTGGATATAACACCTAAATAAGTCAATATAACAGTGTCTAATGTGGCAAAAGCCACGGATTTTAACCTAATCAAACTGCTGTCCGGGATAGACGTAAAATTCGCCCACCATGACAACTAAAGGCTATTCTAACAACATCTCTTAGCACCCTAACAAGCATAACCTGAATTCACACCCTAATCACACTACTATAAGTATGGTTTAATTCAAGGTGTACTAAAATTTAGGGCTAGTAAAATCACTTAATTCATATTTCCCTAAATCCATGACTAATCAATACAATAACCTAATCACTTATAACTCTAAATTGATCATTCTTGTTCTAAAAAAACATGGGGAAAATTGAACTAGGATAGGTTATGATTCTTACCAAGGATCAATTTTACATACTTGGATAATTTAAAATACAATAGATGATGAAGATTGTGATGGTTTTGTGATTACAGTAGTTTGATTTTGGTTAGGAAGGAAAGAAAAAAAAATACGTGTTTTTTTTTGTTGTTGTTGTTGTAGCTACAGGAAGGAAAAAAAAAAGAAAAGAAAAGAGGTTATGGGTTATATATTTTTTTTTCTTGGCCCAATAGTCCAGTTTACCTAGGCCCGGTTCTAAATCCTAGCCCGATTCTACTTAAAACACGTAAAATAACTATGACTCGGTGCAAGTTAAATTCTAAAAACGAAATATTTTTTGAAAATAATTTTTTTTTTGCCTTCTTGAAGTTGAAGTATAAAAATTACCGGTTCTCATTCCGTCGGTTCGAGCAACTTTATAAAATACACGAGAATGTATTTAAATCAAAAAAATTTCGATTTAAGTTAAACTTGGAAAAGAAATAAAAATTTCTAAAATTCCCATAAATTATATTAAATCATTAGAGAAATAATTAATATAAAATAATTAAAATTTCTCGAAATTTCTGGGATTTACGTAAGCAAGGTATGTAATACGTGAATAGCATGTAAAATAAGATACAAATAAAAATTACGAATAAATAAATGGTTTTTAATTACCAGGAAAAATACGGGTTCTCACAGTCGACCCCCCTAAAGGAACTCTGGTCCCTCAGAGTTCAACTGGAGATGGAAGATGACGGAAAAAGATGGGGATACTTGTCTTTGAACTGGTCTTCGCTCTCCCAAGTAAACTCAGCACCTCTACGAGAATTCCAACGAACGTTGGCGATTGGAATCCAACTACGCTTCAACTTCTTGACTTGTCGATCCACAATTTCGATAGGTTCTTCTACGAAATACAGTTTCTCATCCACTTTGATCTCTTCCAATGGAATTTGAATATCCGATTCATCTAAACATTTCTTAAGATTAGAAACGTGAAACACATCATGAATGCAACTTAACTCTTGCGACAGCTTCAAATGATAAGCTACTGGACCAATACGTTCAACGATTTCAAATGGTCCTACAAAACGAGGGGCTAACTTACCTCTCTTGCCGAATCTTACTAATCCCTTCCAGGGGGATACCCTTAGTAGTACATGGTCACCAACTTGAAATTCAAGTGGTTTACGCCTTTTGTCCGCGTAACTTTTCTGTCGACTTCTAGCGGTTTTTAATCTCTCTCTGATTTGCACAATCTTGTCCGTAGTTTCTTGGACTAATTCCGGTCCAATTAACTGACTTTCACCCACTTCATCCATATCACGGGTGATCTATATTTACGTCCGTATAGTGCCTCAAATGGTGAGCACTTGACACTCTTGTGATAACTGTTGTTGTATGAAAATTCAACTAGTGGTAGATGAGTGTCCCAACTTCCTCCAAAATCCATAACACATGCTCGCAACATGTCTTCTAAAGTCTGAATGGTGCGCTCACTCTGCCCGTCCGTTTCTGGATGATAAGCCGTACTCATTAATACCTGTGTTCCCAACGCCTTTTGAAGAGCCCGCCAGAAGTGAGATGCGAAACGACTATCTCTATCAGAGATAATCGACACTGGTACTCCATGTTTTGCAACAATTTGGTTTACATAGATTCGTGCCAACCTTTCAGTCTTGTAGTCTTCACGGATGGGAATGAAATGAGCAGATTTGGTCAACCTATCTACGATAACCCAAATAGCATCATAACCACCACTACTTCTAGGTAATTTGGTAACTAGATCCATTGTAATCTTCTCCCATTTCCATTCAAGGACTTCTGGTTGCTGCAGGAGGCCAGAAGGTTTCTGATGTACTGCTTTAACTTTTAAACAAGTTAAGCACTGGTTGACATATTCAGCTATGTCTGTCTTCATTCTAGGCCATCAGTATACATCTCTTAAATCGTAGTACATTTTATCTGCACCAGGGTGGATTGAGTATCTTGATGCATGAGCTTCATCCAATATTACCTTCCTAATTCCACCAACAAATGGAATCCATATTCTACCAACAAAGTAAAGAGTTCCATCCTCTTTTTGTTCTAGTTGGGCTTCTAATCCTCGCAGTCGTTCGACTGGAGTCTTAAAATCCTTGGCAGCTTCTTTCTGTGCTTCTAAAATCCTAGCCTTGAGGCCAGATTGGATAGTCATGCTCATAGCACGTACTTTTCTGGGTTTAAGCCTTTCCTTTCTGCTTGAAGCATCTGCCACAACATTTGCTTTGCCTGGATGGTATTTAATCTCACATTCGTAATCGCTAAGTAGTTCTAACCATCGTTCTTGTCGCATATTCAGGTCTTTTTGATTAAAGATGTATTGAAGACTCTTGTGGTCAGTGTATATTATACTTTTTGTCCCATAGAGATAGTGTCTCCATATCTTTAGTGCAAATACCACTGCACCCAATTCCAAATCATGAGTGGTATAATTCTTTTCATGGATTTTAAGTTGTCTCGAGGCATAAGCAATCACTTTACCTCTCTGCATGAGGACACATCCGAAACCTTGGTGAGATGCATCACAATACACTACGAAATCATTCGGTCCATCTGGAAGTGTTAATACTGGTGCATTACACAACTTTTCCTTCAGTAAGCGAAAGGCTTGCTCTTGATCATCACCCCAAATGTATTCCTTATTATTTTGGGTTAGTAAAGTTATAGGTTTGGCAATCTTAGAGAAATTTTCAATGAATCTACGGTAATATCCCACTAACCCAAGAAATGAACGGACCTCTGTAGGTGATTCAAGAGTTTTCCAATTCTTTACTGCTTCCACTATACAAGGATCCACATGTATACCGTCCCGGTTAACCACGTGACCTAAGAATTGGACCTCTTTTAACCAAAATTCACACTTAGAGAATTTGGCATATAACTTTTCCTTCTCTAGGAGACTCAAAATTGTCCTTAGATGATGTTCATGGTCTTCTTCAGACTTTGAGTAAATGAGGATATCGTCAATAAAGACTATTACGAACTTATCAAGATAAGGCTTACAAACACGGTTCATTAAATCCATAAAGACGGCAGGAGCATTCGTAAGACCAAAAGGCATAACTGTAAATTCGAAGTGACCATAACGGGTTCTGAATGCGGTTTTAGAAATGTCACTTTCATGAACTCTTAACTGGTGGTAACCTGATCGAAGATCTATTTTTGAAAAACAGCAAGCACCTTGTAATTGATCAAATAAGTCATCTATTCGAGGGAGAGGGTATCGATTTTTGATTGTCAGCTTATTTAATTCCCTATAATCAATGCACATTCTCATTGCACCATCTTTTTTCTTAACAAATAGAACAGGAGCACCCCAAGGTGAGTGACTTGGTCTAATGAAACCTTTCTCCTGAAGCTCTTTAAGTTGATTCGACAATTCATTCATTTCAGACGGGGCTAAACGATAAGGGGACTTAGCAACAGGTAGGGCGCCCGGAATAAGTTCGATACGAAATTCAACTTCACGCACGGGAGGTAATCCAGACAAATCATCTGGGAACACTCCAGGAAATTCACAAACGATACGAATGTCATCAAGCTTTTTCTCCCCAGCCTTGATACTTAAAAGAGAATTAAGATTTTCGTCCGGCTTCTCACCACAGATTTCTAAGATTTTACCAGATGGGAGGGGAATACGCACGATTCGTTCAAAACAAATAATGACAGCACGATGGGATGCTAACCAGTCCATACCCACAATAACATCAAAACTGCCTAGACGCGTCGGTAAAAGGTCGATTTTAAACAAGTGACCAAGCAAGTCGAGAGTACAACCACGTATGATGGTGTTGGTACTAACAATATTACCATCAACTAATTCTATTTCAAAACTAACATCTAAAGCAGAATGGGCAATATCAATAAAATGAGTAATGGTAGAAGACACGAAACTTTTCTCAGCACCCGAATCAAATAAAATGCTAACATAGTGACCGTTGGGAAGAAATGTACCCGTGACCACCCTTGGATTCTGCTGAGGGTTTTCGAAAACTTGATACACCTTCCTCGAGTTCCATCATTTTGCTGGTTTCTGGCCTTGGGACACCGATTCTTGAAATGACCTTTTTCACCACAGCCAAAACATACTACAGTACAATTTCCTTCATCATGACCAATTCTTTTACATATAGCACACTTAGGAGGGCAGGGTTCGGCAGGATGATGCCAGTTGCATCGATCACATTTTGGTAAGTTTCCAACATAACCTTGTCTGGCAGTAGGGGCTACAGGAGCAGCAGCAACATGAGCAGGAGCATGAATATGAGCAGCAGGAGAAGCTGCATACACTGCTACCGCTTCTTGTCTCTTGTTGGACTGACGGTTATTGTTCTTATTGTTGTTTCTATTATTGCCCTTGTTATTTTTACGGTTGTTACCTTGGTTGCCTCCTTGATTAAACCCCTGGGTGTCCTCCCATTTCCTTTTATGATCCTTATCAGACTTGGCAGCCTTACCTTCTACAGCTTGCTCAACAAGTTCACGTGCTATACTCACAGCATCATGTAGAGTGGAAGGCTTAGAGGAAGTGATGTTCCCTTTAATCCTTTCCGGAAAACCCTTAACATACTTCTTTATTTTCTTTCTCTCAGTGGGTACCAATTTAGGGCACATTAAAACCAATTCATGAAATCGGTTAGTGTATAAGTCAATATTGTAGTTCTTCATCTGCAGGGTCCACAACTCCTGTTCTATTTTCTCGATTTCGGTATCAGGATAATACTCAGTAGTCATCATTACCTTAAATTGATCCCAAGGGATTTTATTTGCATTTTCCAAACCCAAGGTTTTTATGTTCCCATTCCACCATGTTAGTGTGCGTCCTTCTAAGGTATTGGCAGCGAAAATAACTTTATCCTCTTCTACACATTTGCAAGTACCAAACACTTGCTTCATTTTCTCGAACCAACGAGTTAAGCCTACCACACCTTCAGTTCCATTGAAAGCATGTGGCTTTCCAGACATAAATGTTTTATGTGAACACCCTTTAGCATTAGAGGAGCTTTCAGCTTTATCCTCAGGATTTCGTTTCTTTTCATAATCAGCAATTGCCTTGTCAACCCTTCTTGCAATGATCCTTTCCATCTTAGCCTTTCGGGATCGCCTGATATCAGAGGTTCTACGGAGTGGAGGCATGTTTCTGTCAACAACACAATACTAAATTCAGTGAGAATCAGTAAAGATATGCTATTTCAAGATATATGTAGAATGAAGGATAAAAGAGGAAAGATTGTAGTAATTCATAACTGAATGTCAACACGAAATGCAACACAAAATAATTTAAATTGTAGTGGCGACGCTTAAGAATAAGAATCCAAGGAATATAGTAAAGATAGATGTAACCACAAAGATACTAAAATGTTAATTCATTAGCCAAGGTTTTCCATACATACCACATCGAGAGTTTGGTTACAAGGGTGCATATACAAAAGATACAAAATTACACCCAAGATGCAATGTAACACTAACTGTCTTAGCAGCTTAGTAGAAATACACAAAAGATAAAATATAAAAGGCACCAAGTGTACAAAAGATACATGATTAAGGGTGCATAAACATAAACACTAATAAGGAACTACTGGGAGCCACTAGATGACCCCAAAGGTGACGATGCTGCACGAGTTGGCGGATTCTCTTGGTCATCTGAATCATCCGAGCTGTCTGAGATGTCATCAATCTCTATACCCAATCGTTCCTTCATGAGAAGCTGCATACTTTGCATGGCTTTCTGCAGCCTCCTGATCTTTTTGCTTTTCCGCTGGCTATCGAATTGGAGATTTGCAAATTCCTCGCGCATTCTTACCATAAATAGAGAGTCTCCATGGGAATCACTAGCATATTGCTTCTTATGTTCCTCCAATTTCCCATCTAACTTACTTATCTCAGATTTCATTTCCTTGTTACTGTTCATCAGATAATTCATCCCAAAGTTAATATCATTTATCTCACTAGCTATAGAAGGGTGAACATAATCAGAAGATGTATCTGAGGAAGCAGAGCGGATAGTAGAGGGTTCTCCTGTCTCTTGATTGTCATCCTGATTTGGCAGGTTAAGAGTATTCTCCTCTTCTGGCTCTTCCTCAGGATCTTCCTCAGGATCTTCCTCGCGATCTTCCGCAGGATCTTCCTCAACATGCATAGGCTCTCCCTGAGATTCGTCATCAATGAAGTCGTCTGCATCGGAAAAGTGAAGGACGGAAGTAGGCGAACGAGGTGGTGATTCCATCTACATAAGAAAAACAATACATAGATATAATAAGTGCAAAGGAATTGGAAAAGTGATAGCAAGTATCATAATGAAACCGATATAATATTTCAAAGTGAAATCAAAGATTGATATATTATAAATATAATCAAGGTAAATAAAAAGGATCAGAGAGTTACCCGCGCAGATACAGAACAACTTTGGCAGATTTCATGTTTGACACTAAGACACATAAATGTTTGAAAATTTGGGTCATAGACTAAGTTTGGAAACAACTCGGTTCCCTATAACCATATGCTCTGATACGAATCTGTAAGACCCCCAGAATCAGACACGGGACAGGTAGGCAACTTGGGGGTCCCACTTTATGATATCCCAAAACATGCTATAATGAATGACATGAAAATTAAGTAAAAATGACATCATAAGACTATAATTACTTCAAAAGCTGCGGAATTTAGATAAAATTATTCTTTTTACATAGGGTCCTAGACACGGATATTACACATCATAAGTTTTATAAGATGTACCAAACATTTTTTTTATTGTCTTAGTGCAACCAAATTTGAAGGGGGTAGATACCAAAATGGACAGCTTTTTACAATATTAACAAAATATTAGACCAACAAGACATGAAATCTTCAAGGTGTCGCTATCCTGCGGGTTCCCATCCTTAGCAAAATTAAGCATTAACATTACCTGAGAAATAACATGTAAAAATGTCAACATAAAGATGAGTGAAATTCATAGGTTTAATAAGTAGTAATGTGAAATACAAACATTAATTTTTATAAATTAGTAACAGGATATGATTTAGTACCGTCGTACAAAATCATTTATATTTATTTATTGCAATAGCTCACGACACCGAAGCTTTAACATGAATGTTTTACCCCTAGTAAGTATCTAGTCAAAATACTTAGATAATTAAATGTACGTGCGTCAAGGTAATCGGGACGGGGATTGTTAATCCCGATGGATCCATCCACAACATTCGCGCTTGCAAAATGTGAATTAACGGTTCATGATGTAGGGGCTTTTTGACTAAGGTACTAATGCAATAAGTAAATGTATAATCTAGGGAAGCATACAGTTCTCGGATAGCATACTAAAAGTTTTAAATGATTGTATTCCACGCATGTTATTCTCACCCCGCAATTTGTAACAAAGTATATAAGAAAAGGGGCTATGAACTCACCTTAAAAGGAAAAATGAGACGAGATAAGATCCGGCTGAAGAAAGGAAATAGTAATACTTTGAGAATTATCCGCGACCTACAAGTGTGATCACGACCTTAGATATTTGTTTTATAAAAGTATAAAACGTTTGAATCAAAATATTTCGTAAAATTGAGATATATAAGTAACTTGCACAAGTAACCGAGTCTAAGAGTAAACATGACCTATAAAGCTCACAATCTGTAAGAAATACTTAAAATGAAAGCTAAATGTCTTAGACTAAGATTCTCAAACAATTTGGAACCTAAAAACGCCAATTATACGTTAACCGCGACCTAATACGTAAAAAGTCAACAAAAGTCAAAGTACGACCCGAGTATGACTCAATAATGAAAAGTTGTAATAATATATGTAAGTTACTGGAATACAATAAAATATGGTCATACAAACTTGTTTCATCAAGTTATATAGCTTAGAACTCGTTTTTATAAGTTTTGACTAAACGTATAGAAAATAGTCAACTTTTGGCCTTTTCCGACTTGGGGCGGATAACAAATCATTAAACCTCAATTTCACTTCAGTTATGATTTTTGTAGATTTGTAAATCTATGCTTATGTTTTTAGAGAGAGAAAGAGATAGAGAGATGGTGGATTTCACACTTTTGTGAATGAAACTAAGAAAGAACTATGTGTAAATTATGAAAAACCACACCCTCTCCATCAAAGGAGAGGGTTTATATACCCAAGCCTTGTAATGGGCTTGGGTTTACACGTTTGGGCCGGCCTACACAAGTTGTAGGCTAGGCTTGAACTTGTTTGTTAAATAACGAAAGTTAACTAAACTACGAGCTATTACATGGACTATTAATGGAGTGACCGATCCTTCTTAATACGTAAAACGTATTTCCAACAATCTCCCCCTAAGGGAGGTCACTCCAAACAAGGGCGTTACCCAAGTTACAATAATAAAATAAACCTAGCATACTATGCTTGTCTTGAGCTCGTAGTCTTCGTCTTTCTTTTTCTTTTTCTTTTCTGGTGAACATGCTGATGTGATCTTTGATATCAATCTTTGAGCATCAATCTCTTGCCTTGATCTCGTGCATCCATCACTTGTGATCTTTGCCTCTTCGTGACCTCACGTCCCACATACTTATACCTTCGTAATTCTTGAAAGCTTCAGAGTTTGAAACAGCGGAAGACTTAACCTTTAGGCTTTCTTGAATTAGATGAGATATTAAGTGCATAAAGTATAAGCATGCGGGGACGACTTCTTCTTGGATCCCGCAACGCCACCGTCTTCAAATGCCGCAACATAAGTAGACACGAACAAAATGGCTTTGAACATTTCATTCTAATTCGGTAGCATTTTACCTCCGGTCGGTGAAGACCGTTGGACGATATTAGATATCGTACCCGTGACGGATAGTTTCAATTAAGTAACTTCCTGACAGGATTTCGCGGGTAAACCCGTTCTCTTTACTCGACCGTCCAAAGCTGAGTGCGAACGTAAAGAGTGAATCATTTGGATAAAATTATCCGCATGATTTGAAGCCGTCAATTCATGTTCCTGGAACAAGTGAAATTCAATTAAGAATCGCACCATCGTTGCTTTCCAGTTGTCACGAGCTTGATTTGTATAGAATCTTGCAAGTTACCTACCAAGTTCTGTTTGAGGTTAACACTAGAAGGATTTCCACTCATCACTGTGAACACTAAGGTATCACTCTGAGTGTTCTGGCAAGATCACTAAGATATTGCGTAGAGGCCTGGAACGTGTTTAAATTCAGTTAAGAATTAAACAGCTGTTGCTTTCCAGTTATCACAAGTTTGATTCATAAAGAATCGCACAAGTCACCTACCATGAGCTTTTTGATATTCGCCCAAGAAGGATTTCCATCTTCATTGTAAATACTTTCGTATTACTCGGATGTTCAGGCAAGATCATGAAGATTTTGCGTAGGACTCTTAAGATCTTTCTTACTTTTCACAGTGTGTGAAGAAGCAAGGAATTTATGAAAGTGTGTCCTGATGAGATATTTGATGATCTCAAATGGCTCTAGACTCGATCGTGCATTTTGGATTTTAGTGATCGGAGGCTGGAGAGGAGTGCCACCTTTTCAATACCAATTTATTCGGAATGAATAAATCAATAGATAATGTGTTGTCTCCGTGTGATTAAAACAAATACCTTTTGAGAGATATTTGAGTTAGCTGGGATGGGTTGTGCATTGCATCACTGGGTCCATGATGTCTATCTTCAATATCGAGCATCATTAAAATGATCTCAATAGCATATGTGTTGACCCGGTTTCTGCCTAAAGTTGTAAGGAGGGCTTCTTTCTTTACACCCTTTATCTTTACAATTCTTTTTCATTCTTCAACCCCTTCAATGCTTACCAATACGTCATAACTAGCACCTTATTGTGATTGTTCCAGTGCTAACTTAAGTACTTGGTCGGCATTCAGCTACGTTCACAATCTTTCTCCAACTTTCCTACGGACTACTATTTCTAGCTATGGAATGTCCTTGGGAAGATTCCTCCGGTTCTGGAAGAATCATTGGACTTAACCTATCCTACCATCCTTATGTCACCACAATCTTCATCGTCGTGAAATAAATGGGTTTTGGGTAAGTATATGTCACCATGAAAATCCATTTTGATATAGCAAATCCATTTTGCTCCCCCTTAACATATGCCACGATATTCGAAAACATTTCGCACATGTCGGGATGAGCCAGCACATTAAGTCAAACCATTTGTGATAATATCCCATTTTAAATCACATTTTCTCCCCCATATTAAAAATATTAACCCAATCGATGTTTTTAATATCAATTGATTTAATGAAGTTTTAACAAAGGTTTTGGGAAGAAAAATGCAAGTCCGTTTTATCTTCATGACATCTATTTGTAACATGATCACATATTCACCATATTAGAAAAGAATTGACAAGGTTGGACCTGATAGATGAGAACATCATATGATAAGATCAAATGGTTCTTGTCAGCATATGTTGGTCGCCTCGTCACGTCTGAAGTCATCTCTTGTCACCACGTGTACGATTGGTATTTTTGTCTTGACACCAACTTGTGAATTTGGCACTTTCGGCATCGAAGATTCTGAATGCTTGACAATTGCTCCCCCTCAATTGTTGACCCGTGTTCGATTGAAAGATCTGTAGTCGTCGGTTGAGTAGTCGCATCGTCGAGTATGTAGATACCAATTGTAGATAGCATGGTTGTAGAGATGATAGCTTCATAAAAACAAGACTTCTCTTGTTTTGACAAATAAATGCACTGAAACGTACATATATTTGTGTTAGACCAAGTTATAAAGTAAACTTGATCCCTTACAAGGTTTTAAGGTAAACCTTGCCCGAGAAAATTAATTCCCGTTGTTAGCCAAAGCTTTCATAAGAAATACTTGACTTTAATGTGAAAACCGGGTTGCAGTCTGAAATAACTACAAGCCATTTAGGCATGTTTTATGAAATATTTACAACTTTTGTACGAACTCTATTTATGGCGCCGTGTCGATATTAATCAACATTTCTAAGGCCGTAAATATTATCGTACCAAAAGACATGCCTTTGAAAAATAAAGTAAAAATATTTTTGGATTTTTAGATTTTTCAATTTTTATGGTTTTTATATGGTTTTATATTTTTGTATTTTGCTTTTGAGGATAAAAATATAAACAATATATACAAATGATCACCAAGGATACGGAGAATAGTTTTACCACCACTATTCTTTCGCTTCGTCTGCGAGTTCCTTTAGAGTCTCAGGCGAGAAAGTTCTCATTCCTAGCTTGTCGGTCAAAAATTCAATTCGAGCACGATCTAAAGCCTTCTGAAAATATCTGCCAATTGATACTCAGATCGGACAAAGTAAAGCTCGATTACTCCATTTTCCACTTGCTCCTTGATGAAGTGGTAGCGAATGTCAATATGCTTCGACCGCGAGAATTGAACGTTGTTGCAGCATAAGGCAATTGCACTCTTGTTGTCACAGTACATCGGAATCTTGTTGAAACCTAGACCATAGTCGGTTAATTGTGATCTCATCCAAAGAATTTGAGCACAGCAACCGGACATAGCTATGTATTCTGCTTCCGTACTTGAAATTGCAGCGCTTTTCTGCCTTTTCGATGCCCAACTGATTAGACGATCTCCTAGTAGTTGCAAAGTTCCACTCGTGCTACGCCTTGTATCTTGACAACCCGCGTGATCCGCATCTGCATATGCCATTAGTGCAATAGAAGAGTCCTTCGAATACCAAAGTCCCCGATTAATGGTTCCTTTAAGATATCGAAAGATCCTTTTAACAGTAGCTAAGTGTAACTCAGTAGGCCTAGTTTGATACCTGGCACACATACATATAGCAAACTGAAGATCAGGGCGACTGGCTGTGATATACAGAAGAGTACCGATCATTCCACGATAAAGTGTCGGATCAACGGCAACTCCATGTGGATCTGCATCAAGCTTAGTTTTCTCCACCATTGGAGTGTCCACGGAGTCGCAAGATTCCATCTTATATTTCTTAAGCGATTCAAGGGCATATTTGGATTGATTGATAAAGATGCCTCTGGGACTCTGAGATATCTTAAGACCTAAGAAGAATGATACCTTGCCTATCATTGACATCTTAAACTTGGAAGACATGAGTGTCCCAAACTCATCCGATAAGGTTTGGGTCGAGGCTGCAAATATAATATCATCAACATATATTTGTACCATAATCATATCTTTACCTCGTTTCTGAATGAACAGCGTGGGATCCACCTTGCCTTTTGCGAAGCCTTGAGTAATGAGGAATTGTGACAATAGATCATACCATGCGCGTGGAGCTTGCTTCAACCCATAGAGAGCCTTCTTAAGCTTGTACACATGATTAGGATAATTAGGATTCACAAAACCATCCGGCTGTTGAACATAGACTTTTTCCTTGATTTCACCATTAAGAAATGCCGTCTTCACATCCATCTGATAGACGATCATATTCATATGGGCTGCATAAGCGAGGAATAGTCTAATAGCTTCCAAACGGGCAACAGGTGCAAAGGATTCCATAAAGTCGACGCCCAATAATTGCTTGTATCCACGAGCTACTAGTCGAGCTTTGTTTTTCAATATTCCGCCTAACTCATCGAGTTTCACCTTGTAAACCCATTTCAAAGTGAGTAACTGCACTTGATCCGGGCATGGGACAAGTTCCCATACATCAAGACGTATAAACTCATTAAGTTCTTCTTGCATAGCTTCTATCCAACAGGATTGAGTAAAAGCTTCCTTCCATGTCTTGGGTTCAACTTCAGTGAGAAAAGCATCAAAGTGACAAAACATTGCACTTTCTTGTAACTGACTTCGTGTGGATACCGGACGATTAGGGTCACCAATAATAGAATCTATAGGATGATCCTTTGTCCACTTGCTGTCATGTTCACGAATCCGTGGATTGGAGTAAACTGTAGAAGGAGCTTCCTCTGAGGTGGACGACCCGGCTTGATTAGGGTCGGGAATAGATACACCAAAGAATGGAAGTTCACGCATTTGAGCGAATTCCAAGTCGTGATCATCGTCATCCTCTTCATCATCAATAGGCATGACATGGGTAGTTGAAACAGGTGTTGGTTGAGAATTACTTGTGGATGGTATATCTTGACCAATTGTTGGTGCAGATGTGTCTGATTGTGCTTCGGTTGCTGGAGCGACAACTTCGGTTACCGGAGCTATTACCTCAGGTTCTGGAGCAACAATACTTGGAGGAGTAAAGAATTCATCAAAGAACGGTTGAAACAACTTATCCCATTCATTCCTGGTAGGTGGTATAAATGATGATGAAGTAGGGTTGTTTGGGACAAGACCAGAACTAATGTTACTGGGTCCCATTTCATGAAGTGCGGGTTCAGAGCTTCTTTGCTCAGAAGCCATTGCTGTCAGCTCATCAAAATCAACATTCATAGTTTCAAGGATTTTGCGAGAGTTACGGTTGTAGATTCGGAATGCCTTCTTTGCGGGTGCGTAACCAATGAAAATACCAATATCAGCCTTTGGTTGAAGTTTTCCCAAATTGTCACCATCATTGTTTGGATAGCAAAGAGAACCAAATACATGAAGATATGATAAATCTGGTACTTTTCCATGGAGAAGCTCATAAGGTGTTTTACCATGGCGTTTACGAATTAGTGACCGGTTTTGGGTGTACACTGCTGTAGATACTGCTTCTGCCCATAAAAACAATGGAGCCTTTGCGTAAATTAACATCGTTCGAGCAGCTTCCATAAGTGTGCGATTTCGCCTTTCAACGACACCGTTTTGTTGTGGAGTGCGTGCAACGGATGTTTCATGAGATATGCCAACTTCTTCATAATAATCACGTAAAATTTGATTCACAAATTCGGTTCCATTATCTGTACGAATGCGTCGGACAGTAGTGTTGAGTCGCACTTGAATCATCTTGAGAAATTTGATGATGAATTTAGGTGCCTCATTTTTTGCTTTAAGAAATTTCACCCATGTAAACCGAGAGTAATCATCGACAATGACGAGGATGTACTTTTTGCCACTAAGACTTTCAACACGCATTGGCCCACAAAGATCCATGTGCAACAGATAAAGTTTCTCTTGGTTGGTGTCTTCAGTCTTGGGTTTGTAAGATTTCTTAGTGCTTTTCCCCATTGTACACGCGGAACACAAATGATCCTTGTGAAATGAAAGTTTAGGAAGACCACGAACAAGTTCGTTTTTCGCCAAGTGATTAATAGCGTCAAAGTTAAGATGAGATAACCGTCGATGCCATAACCAAGACTTAGTCTTCGATGCTTTGGAGAGAAGACATACGGGAGAAGCGGCCATCATGTCTTGTAGAGACAAAGTATACAAATTATTCCCTCGAGTACCTTTCAATAAATCAACCCCTTCCAAATTACGAATGAAGCAGGTATGTTCTCGAAAAGCGACTTCTAGGTTTGCATCACAAAATTGTCCCACAGAAAATAAGTTGTGACCGAGACCTTCCACGTAATACACTCGTGAAATTATAACATTCCCAATATGATATTCACCGTAACCCATTATCTTAGCAATATGATCATTTCCAAATCTAACCGTACCAAGAAACTTGCTGACGAAATTTCTGAGCTGAGAGCGATCTCCGGTCATATGCTTGGAGCAACCAGAGTCCAAATACCAGAGAACAATTTGGACCACCTGTTTTCAATAACAACAGTAGACAATGCATTGGAAACTATTGGTTCCGGAGTGTTAGCAGATACAGATATAGAATTATCAGAATTGCTAACATTTTTGAGACCCTTAGATTTCCTGCGTTTTCTAATGTGAGTTTTAGCACTAACAGGTTTTACAGTTCCAACTTTCTTAGGTTTTGGAGTATTAGTGGGCACTACAGTGGGAGTAGACCTATTTAAAGAGCACTTGGTTCCTACAGTAGTGTTGGTGTTCCTAGTTAAAGGACACGCTTGTGTTTTGGTAGCCTTGGTACTCCTAGTGAAAGGGCACGCTTTCTTCACTTCAGTGGGAGTGATCCTAGTTAAAGGGCACGTATTTCCTACTATAGTGAAAGTTCTACCAGTGGGGCGCCACATCCAACCAACTTGGGTTAACACTTTCCCAGTCGGTTTCCATTCTAATCCATTTTTCCGGGCATGCATCTCATTCACATGGTCAATAAGGCAAGAATCATGACGACTAGAAAACATACATTCATTGCAATTCCAACATTTTAAATTAGAATTCACAGTAGGCTTAGAACGCTGCACAACCGCAGAGCCTTTAGGTTTAGCTACATGATTCTTTTTATTCAAAACAGAAATAACATTCCTAGGATGGGCTTCTACTTTCTTCTTCACTTGACTACTAGATGGGGGCAAGATCCTATCATTCTTCTTGTTTCTTTTAAGCTTAGATCTTTGAGCCTTAGTAGTGGTGCTTACTCCTGTAGAAGGCAACACGGGAATATTAGAAGCTGGTTTTGATTCCGCCTTATCTTTAGTGACCAAAGTTTGAGATGATTTAGTCCTAGGGCCCTTGTTAATTGGTGTGACGGCAATAAGGGTTCTTTTGATTGCACTAGAGGACGACGCTGAGATAGTGGCTGCGTTATCCACAACATTCTTACCTTTTAGAGTACGAAGTGTTTCTTTTAACTCAGCCAAGACCAGATTTTTATCACAAATTTGTTCCCTCAAATCAGATATTTCCATCGACTTTCGATTCAATTGTTCAATCAACGATTGATTCTGTGCAGTGGTATCAACACATGCGGGCTGTACTGAATCGAAGAGTCGTGTATTTTTCTGTTTTAAGTTATCAACTTTGGACAAAATCTTGGAAACTTGCTTGTCTAGATCAAGTCTAAAACTCTCAGCGGCCTCAAGTACGTTCACACAGTTAAGCTCCTTAGATTTCTCTATTTCTATCGGCAAAGAGTTAGCAACTTTGTCACTTGGCTGACGCCGTTTTGATTGGAAATTCAATCGAAAATTCTTTTCAAAATTTGCATCATCGATATTTACACCTTCGAATGACGTTTCAAAGATTTCTTGAATAAATTGTTGCTTGCATTCAAGCGAAATACAATGTGTTTGAATCTCATCAAAACGTTTTGAAAGCGAAGAATATGAATCTTGAAGCTTTAAAAATTCAGCGTCAGATTCGTGACAAGTACTATCTACCACAGTATCCACGGATTCAACATTATGCACAATAGAATCATTATCAACACTTGTATTCACACAGACAGAAACTATATCATGAGACATCACTTGATTCAGAAGAAGATCATTATGGCGTGAAACTCGTTCTATTTCAAGTAAACTGTTTTCATAAGCATCTTCCATTTCATTGAAAACACGTCTAACTTCTTCTATTTCCAAAAACAAATCTTGATCAATATTACGAAGACAAGCTTTAACATTCTTTACAAACGGAACAATTTCATCTCGAAACGCAGCTCTAGTGTGCTCAAAGTTCCATTCACCTTCCGTTATGGCCGTGGCCGTCGTACGTTCCAAAATGACCTTGTCAAAATCGGCTAAGTGTTGGTGAACCGTAATTAAGTTAACGGACGCCTTACTTACCGGTGGAATTAACTTCGTTAAATCCTTTTTGACGAGTGTAGGAGACGTACTAGGAAGGTTTTCATTTGACAAACTTTGGGGCACAAGAACTGTTAATTCTGCTAATTCCTTTTGTAAGCGAATGCGTGTCTTTTTCGAAAATTGATCTTTGTTATGTTGATCATAATCAATTGTATGGAATTTTGAAAGCATTTTAGAATGAGTTTCATCCCCAAGTGATTGTGTCTCCTCAGTACTACGAACAAAAGGTGCTTCTTTCGATTTGCCAATTATGGTCATGTCATAAAGGCCGGGAATATATTCCTGAGCTTGTTTTGCATAACCGGGATTAGGTGGTAAATCTTGAAGACGCTTAAGTTCGAATTCTTTAAATGATTTAGTTAGAAGATGAACCTTTTCTGTGGAAGCGTATTGTTTTAAAAGTTGTTGTTCTTTGAATTTAAGAAGTTTGGTAGCATTAATTTCCGATTCAACCTTTTTAGACTCGAGAGTTTCGAAATCCATTTTAAGTTTCTGAAAATCATTGACAACCGACTCCTTTTCTTTTAATTCATTGGAAAGATTAGCTTTTAATGATTCTATTTCTTTCAAGTGTTCAATCTTTTCAAAACGAAATTGGTCAAATTCAGAACATGTTATTTTCTCTTCTTGAGGGACCATTTCAAAAGTTTTGACCTTTTCTTTATGCAACGCAAGCTCAGCAGTTAGGGTGGAATTCGTATCTACGGATTGTCTGAGGGCCATATGCATTTGATCAATAATATGTTTAGGCACCATGACCAAATCATGTTGAGCATAAGATTGCATACCCGTCGTAGCATTTGGTTGAGGTTCACTCAAATGTGTAGGATTGGGTACCACATCATTTGAGTTACTAGTTCCCGAATGCTGTTCGAGGTTGTCATTTTCATGCCCAACTTGATGTTGGTTATCATCAATATTATTAGATGTGGTTGGTACCTCACTGATGACATCAGAACCATAGTGAGAAAGATTAGCAACAAGAGCAGCTTGGGCAGAGTGAATGTCATCACAATCAGAATCATATGCGTCAATGTCATCTGCTTGATAAGCTGCATTAGAAGTAGAAACGACTGCAATGCCTTCAGTATCTGCTGCCCCTGGGTCTGCCAGAAATGCCAACTCCTCTGAATCCAAAATCTTCCCCTTAGACTGAGCATCAACCAAATACATCTTCTCACGAAACCATGCATCATCCCTTCTCCTTTTCGGCTGAGTGCATTCCCTAGCCATATGACCTTGTCCTCGGCAATTGTAGCAAGTCACAACCTTTTTAGGACCAATTGGACTCCCATTTCCACTAGCTTGAGCATTCACAGCTTGATTGTTCCCAGTCCTTGTAGGAGGTCCATATGAATTTTGCCTTCCCTGAATAGGTTGCACCGTCACTTGACCATCGTGAACAGTGGCTTGTTGTCGAGGATTTGAAGAGGTGCGGAGCTGATTGTTTGTTGGTGGAAATCCTCTAGTAGCAACAAGTTTTGACAAGTAAGCAGTGAGATGGTTTAGAACATCAGCTGGCGTATCATTTGGAGTAAAGACCGGTGCTTGGATTGGTGGAAGTTCATTAGAGTAAAAAGCCTGTGCTGATTGTGCTTCTATTGGAAAATATCCTTGCTGAGGAGTATAGCCCATTGGAGAAGTGTTGGCTTGTGATGGTGATGTCTGATATTGTGGTTGCTGTGGAAAAGATTGTTGATGAACACTTTGTTGATATTCTTGCTGTGGCATCATTGGTGGTTGATAAGATGGTTGTTGTGGTTGCTGATAGATGTGTGGTGGTGGCTGCTGCAAGTATGATGGTTGTTGATAAGTATAAGCCATGTTTTGTTGAGAAGCATACATTGCAAGTGGATCATGAACTTGAGGTGTAGACAACCGAGCCTCGATCACATGGCATTCATGTTGTTGAAGAAAAGCTTGAAGTTGATCCACATTGGTGTTATGCAAGTCCTTAGCCAATTTAACATCCGTCACGTATTTTTTCTATTCTGGAGGAAGAGTGTTCAAATACTTGGTGTTCAATTGAAAGGTAGGAATTGCCATGCCATAGATGTTAAGCTCATTCAACAATAGGGTAAATCTCAGATAGTAATCATTGAGAGTCTCCCCTGGCACATAGGCAAACTTATCAAAAGTATCATAAAGCTTACACTCTCGTTCTTGTTTAGTTAACGAGGTGCCTTGCATTAGAACACGAATTCTATCCCATAACTCTTTGGCAACTTTATGTTTGCTGACGAGTTTGTAGACATCTGGAGGAAGAGCTTGGAGAATGATGTTTGTAGCATACTTATCACATTTATCTTGAATCTTCATATCTCCAGTCAACTCACCCGTTGTGCGAGGACGAGTGGTCGTACCTTCCGTCACAGTACCATAATCTAATGGTCCATTGAGCACCGATGTCCAAATTAGATGTCCATTCTCCTTGTTCAACATATAAAGTTCCATTCGGGAAGCCCATTCCTCATACATAGTCTTCACCAACATTGGTGGATGATTATCCGTACCCGAGAGGATGGACTTATCCGTAAGAGATGTATACTCCATTTCAATAAGTTAAGATTTACAAAGTTGATCGAACAATGAATTAAGGTTAAGTATTTTTGTGTTGTTGTGAGTTAAAACCGAGAAACAATGTTAAAATCCCCTAAAATATGTTCTCGATAAACCAAAAATTCCAAGTCAAAATTACACACGGTTCGAAATTTTTTATGGAAAAAATTGTGATTATCGGAATGCCAGATCGGAATGTCAGATCGTAATACTTGATCGGAATGTCAGATCGTAAAACCAGATCGGAATGTCAGATCGTAACACCAGATCGGAATGTCAGATCGTAATACCAGATCGGAATATAGCCCTGCCGAAATGTTGTTGGTATCGGAATGTTCAGATCGCAAAGCCCTATCGGAATGTTCAGATCGCAAAGTGGCTGACAAAATTCGAGCAGAGTAACGACTTAAAATACTTCCTTATACCCGTCGGAATCTCAAATCGCAATAGCTATCGGAATGATTCAGATCGGAATAAGTGATAAAAATCCCACGATCGCAATGTAGAAACCAAACCCTTTCCGATGGAAGGTTATTGCGATGGAAGCCCAAGTACAATTTGTACTTTCCGATGGATGTTTCTGCTTAAATTTCGGAATGATAGAACACAACCTTTTTGCACTTTTGATCCAAAAAATTGATGTTTTAATGAAAAACCAAGATACCAAGAACACTTTTAAGCACAAAATCCTATGTTGCACTACTTGATACTACGATCAAAGCAAAAAATTTTGAAGATTTCGGCAAAACACACTTATACTATACGAATTGTTTAGAAAACAATACGCAACACAAACACAAACCTATATTTCATCCCAAGCTCTGATACCATTTGTAGATTTGTAAATCTATGCTTATGTTTTTAGAGAGAGAAAGAGATAGAGAGATGGTGGATTTCACACTTTTGTGAATGAAACTAAGAAAGAACTATGTGTAAATTATGAAAAACCACACCCTCTCCATCAAAGGAGAGGGTTTATATACCCAAGCCTTGTAATGGGCTTGGGTTTACACGTTTGGGCCGGCCTACACAAGTTGTAGGCTAGGCTTGAACTTGTTTGTTAAATAACGAAAGTTAACTAAACTACGAGCTATTACATGGACTATTAATGGAGTGACCGATCCTTCTTAATACGTAAAACGTATTTCCAACAATTTTATACATCCTAAGTATCAGTATTGATCATTTCAAATCCATTCCATAAGGTTTAGGCTTGCTTAACGGCGTTCGGGTAACTTGACGGGAGAAAACCCTAAAAACTCTCTAATGGCTGCCAAAAATTCGTCCTTCCCAATCTGACTCGTTTTTTGCTTTCTTCTTGATCCGAATACCTAATAACGTTTGTGTTCTATTGTTTAATCTTTGATTATTACAATTTAACATGCTCTTTATCAGGTTGCTAGATTAATTGGACTGTCTTAATTCATTTTTTTAGGATGTTTTTTCGCAGATTGTTATCTTATTCCTAATCGACTTTCATTATGATAGTCAGTTAAGGGATCTTTTTTTTCGTTATATTCGTTCGTTCATTCGTATCTCGTGTTTGTTAGACGTGGAACTTGTGTCGTTTAGGGTTTGCAGCGATTGTGGTGTATTAGGGTTTCGAGAGTTAGGGTTTTATGTGGTTCGTTATTTGTGTTTTAGGGTTAAATTGGTGGTGCGATCTGGTGTTGCGATTAGGGTTCGATGGTTTCTACTAGGAGTGGTGGCGGTATTGATGCTCTTGCTGTTCGTAGGCCATCTAAGGGTGCTATGCATAACCAAGGCAGTAATGGTGAGAGTGGAATTGGCTTGGATGCTTCATACGAATCGGAATTCCCTAGCCTGAATAAGTCTGGGACTAGGAGCGATTCACATGATGGGAATAACACGGCAGCCATGGCGGTTGCATGTGTGACGGGATCACAAACTCCTAGTCATGATGGTGTTATTGATAATACTCACATCCATAATATTGATGGTATTGCAAAATTGTTTGATGTTCCTCTTGCCTCTTTACCAGAACTTAATGTTTTTATCCGTGGAATGAAAGAGGGTAAGTTTCGATTCTCTGACTCATTGCCTCAGGAACAAGTTCGGTTTCTTGTTGATATTATTTGTAAAAAACATGCTGAATTTACGAACTCTTCTCCTAAGAATAAGGTTTGTATTAAAGATATTGGTGATGTGGCTAAGTTCCTACGTACTTCACTTGACTCTCTAGAGGAGATTGACATTTTTTTTAAGGAGGTCAAGGCTGGTTCTCATCTGAAGTGGCTCAGTTTGAATCAAGATACTCGTAGTGGGATCATAAAGATCATTGAGCAACATGTGCGGTTCCTTGAGAAACAGGCTATTATGGAGCCTGTTGTTGAGTCTGTTGATGTTCACCCTGAGGCTTCTAGTATTTCTGATCCTGTCTTTGAGGGAGTTAATGTGTCAGTTCCTAGAAGAGTTGTCCAAAAGGTTGGTTCTCGTTTTGAGTTTACTCTTTATGGTTATTTCCTTGGTCCGAGATTGGCGTACCCAGTTGTTGAGTACTTTGCTAGGAGCAATTGGGGTAAGCATGGTTTAAAGCGTATTATGATGAACAATAAAGGTTTTTTCTTCTTTAAATTTGAGACACAAACTGGTTTAGATGCTGTCTTGGAAGGCGGCCCTTGGTTGATTCGTAAAAACCCTATTATTTTAAAGACATGGTCTTTGGGTACTCGTATTTGTAAAGAAGAGTTGACTCGAATTCCAATTTGGGTAAAGCTGCATGATGTCCCCTTACAGGTGTTTGAAGAGGAAGGAATTAATTTGATTGCTTCTTTTCTGGGTAGGCCTATTATGTTTGACTCTTTTACAAACTCTATGTGTAAAGACTCATGGGGGAGGAGTAGCTTTGCTAGATGTCTTATTGAAGTTCAATCTGATGTTGATTTAGTTGAGGTTGTTACTATTGGTGTCCCATCACTTTGTAGTGATGAGTACACTAAAGAAACAATCAGGGTTGAATATGAATGGAAACCTCCTTGGTGTGATGCTTGTAAGATTTTTTGTCATGATAGTGATGTGTGTCCAAAAAGGTTGTGACTGCTTCTAGTTCTACTCCTGCTACGGCGCCTGTTGAAACATCTAAGGATGGTTTTCAAACAGTTGGCAAGAAGAGAAGGAACAAGAAGCCCAAGTCTAATAAGTATACTGGTCCTACGGTTCTCCCGACTGTGAAGTTTCAGCCTAAAGCAACCCCTAGTGTTCCCACGAATGGTGGTAAATCTACAGGTAAAGCTCCTTCTCCTAAAGGGAAGGAAGTGGTTTCTTCTTCATTAGACGGTAATGTGGCTATGCCTAATCCATTTGCAGCTTTAGCTAATGATGGTGACGCGGATGATGAGGATGTTGAAAATATTTATGATGAAATAGTTAATCTTCTTGATACTGGTGGAGGATTTTCTTCCATGAGTGGTGCGGGATAGGTGTTTTATCTGAATGTTGTTTTCTATTCTAGTTATAGATTTGTTTGTAACTAGGTGTTGAGGTGTTTATGGTCTGTCATGAACACTAGTTTATCAAGCTTTTGGCTTGAGGTTAATGCGGTACTTCAGCCGCATTCCATGTGAACTTTATATGGTTTTTTGGTTAATATATTTACCGGGTAACTCCCATTACCAAAAAAAACGGCGTTCGGGTAATGAACTAGTCATCTACCCGCTTAGTAAAAAAAATGCAGAAAACTCCTTTTCGCGAAGCCTAAAAATCCTATCTAGACTCTTGGAAAAAAATCAAAAAAATTCAGAGAAGTCATATAAATCATGAAGTTAATATCTTGTGAATTTCAAGAAAAGTTTTGAAGTCTAGATGCCTTTTTAAAAATAAAAACCAAAATGCATTCTGCGCGAAAAAGTCAAACATCACAGTCTGTATTTTGCATTTTTGAGGGTCAAATGCCAACTTTAAAGCTTCCGTTCCTGCAATGGTGACTAAAAATATCATTTCGGACAACTTTGTAGTTTTTTCCGAAGGCTGAAAACACCTTTTCGACACACTTAAACCTAGGACAGCAGCTATATCAGCAAAACTTTATAAATTTTCCAATTAGTCAACTATACCCACTTATGTGTCAAAAACTTAGATGTAACTAACGGACACTAAACCTTTGCATCAAAAGTCATCATTATATGTTTCTCAAATGATTCAAGTGAGAAATCATGGCTAAACGCTCGATACCCATATCAAACGCGCTAAACCAAACGCTAGTTTAGGTCGGTTGCTACTTATTAGACTAGTTTCTAAAAATGCCCGCCATTTCTTCGTTATGAAGAGATAGACGATGAACCTTATACCGCCAGAAAGGTATTTTCGTACCCAACGTTCCTAGACATATGAATTTATCTCAGTTTTCTAAATGGGAAAAAAATCCATCTTAGAGAAAGGTTAAAATTTTAGAAAATCGGTTATAAAATTGGCGATCACCGTTTTAGTCATAAAACTCAATTGGTGATGGCTATTAACGCAAGGTCAGCGTCCAAACTTAAGTTATAAGTCCTACTAAGTCCTCACAACCTGCAATTTCAAGTTTAGGGGACCTAAGGTGCTGTAGTACACTAAACAAGTCTGCACTTTCAGATTTGAGCTAAAATCTTATTTCGACCATAACTTCTTCATTCGGATGAGTTGGTTGACCATCCGACTCGCCACAATCAAGTAGGGTGGATATAACACCTAAATAAGTCAATATAACAGTGTCTAATGTGGCAAAAGCCACGGATTTTAACCTAATCAAACTGCTGTCCGGGATAGACGTAAAATTCGCCCACCATGACAACTAAAGGCTATTCTAACAACATCTCTTAGCACCCTAACAAGCATAACCTGAATTCACACCCTAATCACACTACTATAAGTATGGTTTAATCCAAGGTGTACTAAAATTTAGGGCTAGTGAAATCACTTAATTCATATTTTCCCAAATCTATGACTAATCAATACAATAACCTAATCACTTATAACTCTAAATTGATCATTCTTGTTCTAAAAAAAACATGGGAAAAATTGAACTAGGATAGGTTATGGTTCTTACCAAGGATCAATTTTACATACTTGGATAATTGAAAATACAATAGATGATGAAGATTGTGATGGTTTTGAGATTACAGTGGTTTGATTTTGGTTAGGAAGGAAAGAAAAAAAAAATACGTGTTTTTTTTGTTGTTGTTGTAGCTACAGGAAGGAAAAAAAAAGAAAAGAAAAGAGGTTATGGGTTATATATTTTTTTTCTTGGCCCAATAGTCCAATTTACCTAGGCCCGGTTCTAAATCCTAGCCCGATTCTACTTAAAACACGTAAAATAACTATGACTCGGTGCAAGTTAAATTCTAAAAACGAAATATTTATTGAAAATAATATTTTTTTTTGCCTTCTTCAAGTTGAAGTATAAAAATTACCGGTTCTCATTCCGTTGGTTGAGAAACTTTATAAAATACACGAGAATGTATTTAAATCAAAAAAATTTCGATTTAAGTTAAACTTGGAAAAGAAATAAAAATTTCTAAAATTCCCATAAATTATATTAAATCATTAGAGAAATAATTAATATAAAATAAATTAAAATTTCTCGAAATTTCTGGGATTTACGTAAGCAAGGTATGTAATACGTGAATAGCATGTAAAATAAGATACAAATAAAAATTACGAATAAATAAATGGTTTTTAATTACCAGGAAAAATACGGGTTCTCACAGAACGGCTCTTGGTAAAGATCTTATCAAATCCGTTGATAGCTATAATAGCTTGCTCAAAGCTATAGGGTTTTCAGCTCACCGATGCTTAATTGCTAAGAGTTGGCGAGTCCAGAAGGGTACGGCTTCTGGTAAATACATATCAAATCCGTTGACGGATGTGATGGTTTGCCCAAAATCATCAGGGTACCCCCCACTAACCATTGATTCACGTTCTAAGAGTTGGGCCGGGTTCTGGTCTCCCAGGGTGATGCCTATTCCACCATAAAGACTGGCTAGCCCAAGAGCGAGCAGCTACTTGGTAAAGGCTCATAAAATCTGCTCATGGTGTTGTGAAGACTCAACAAGATGCAGATTTGTTTCAAGCTTTCAAGAAGCTTATAGGTGTTACTTGTTGCAGCAGTCTTTATGTTCTTTATGCTGATGGTTATGATGCTGCTGTTTCATTTGCTGTTCCAATTCTCAAGCTGTTTTGGAAGATTTACCAGGAAACTTGAACACAACAGGTCAAATTCAAGTTTAGGGGAGGATTGTTAGGACCTTTAGAATAGTTATTTGTAATAGGTATACTAGGAGGTATGTAGTTCCTCCTGGTCCTAGTAGTAGTAGGAGCAACACGTGCTCATGGTCTTTAGAAAGTCAAACTTTATTATTTTGAGTATTCTGTTAGGATATGCATGAGATATGTTAGGAAAGGATATGCATATCAGTTTACACGTTTTGGTTTATTGATGTATTAGGGTTTCCTTGTAGTATAAAAGGAACCTTAGGCAGAAGGGTTATACACACCTTCATCAAACATTATTCTAGTTTATATTAATATTAGAAATCCTTAGTAAAGGATCAAGTCATTATAGTTATTATGTTCTTCTTGTTCATAGTATTTGTATTCCGCACTTATACTGTGTGATTCATCTAGAGTCTCTCTGTGAATAGACTTGTGATTACATAAGTCGTTCATCATCCCTAACAGACTGCAAGATGCACATCTAGTAGACCCAAAAATATCATATAAACCCTAGAATAAGGATACATAAGGATATAAACCCTAATTACCCAAGTTAGAAAATCATTAGGATTAATGACCTAAAAACCCTAATATTAAGAAATCTACATGGAATCACTACCTAGTTCTTTTTAGACAAGTCTATAAACATTCATAGGACTTCATTAAGGTTATAAGATTTTATTAAGACAATGTACAAGTACCCTAATTCACAAGGTACAAGATTTTAATGCTTGACTTATAAATTAGGTCAAAATAGGTATTTTCACTCTTTAGACATGTTTACCTAAACTAAACCCTTAAACCAAGTGTGAGAAACTCATTAGACTCTTAAAAATCAATTTATAGGACCTAAATTAAGTTTACATCAGTAGTCAATTGAATGATAAATCCTTTTACTAAGATTTAACCCTAGATCATTAGAAAACCTTAATCTACAAATGTATACTTCCCATTTTCACATAAAACCTTTGTTAAACTTCAAACCAAGGACCCAAATCTCTTAAATAAACTTCTAAACCCTAATTAAGCCCTAATCATTCACTAATCACTTTCACAAGTCCTTAATCACCAAAAACACAAACTATAAGTTACAAGCCCTAGAAATGGAACCCGGTTTTGTAATTTCCCTCCCAAACACATTTTCTGTAACACCCCCAAATTTACACAATTCAATACAGCGAAAGACTCGTTGGTGTTGTTGATCCCAAACTTAGATCGATTTAGCTTTATGTATACGAGATTAGATCAAGTAATACACGTAGAGAAACCTTTGTATATGTATTTGATATTCTAAGTGTTATGCGGAATTAACACTTAAACAAGAACACACAAAGATGTAAACAAACTTTCACTTGATTAATGATAACAAACTTGCTTACAATGAAAGTGTTTAACGTATGACAACTTATATTGAACAATGACCTAAAGGTCTTCTTTTATAGACGTAAGAAGCCTTGTACAAGAGTCTACGTATCAACTATTCTAGGTAAAGATAATTATAAAAAATACAATGTTGAACTTATCCTTAACAAACTAGAAACAATATACGCGTAGACTAAATCTTTCCATCAGTGCTTGTCTTCAATGTATCAACGCTTGACTTCTTCCTGTCAACGCTTGATCTGTCAGCGTTTGTTTTCTTCCTATCAACGCTTGTTTTACTCTTGTCAGCGCTCAAGTAGACTGGCTATATTTTATTCCCAACAATCCTCCCCTAAACTTGATATTTACTATAATAATCAAGTTTCTGAATAAACATTAAGAACTAGGAGGAACCTTACAAACTTGCTCATATTGGTAATAAATATGTCTGATCAAATCTTTGGCCACGTCACTTGAATAATCAATTTCCAGCTGTGTAGTCTTCATCTTCTCCAAGACTTCCTTGGACATGGAATACTGAGCATCTACAAGAAGATACTCAACAAACTTTGTAGAACTCAAGTAATATACACCAGCAGCTGAATACAAATGCCATTGAAGACCACTGAGGTTATCTTCAAGATCCTTCCAAATAGCAGGATCTTCATCTCTTGGTCCACACATTCTCTTGAATCTTGACCACAGTTTTATTGCATGTACTGAAGTGGGAGCTTCAGTCTCATACTTGGCCTCTAACAACCTCCATAGGTCTACCAAGTCTTCTCTATCAAAACTTGCAAACAAAGATATAAGAGTGGTAAAAGTGTGAACCTCTTTTCCATACCTGCCAATCTTCCAAAACCCACATTCATCTTCTTCATAGCTTATAATAGGGTTTCTGGAATCAAGAGGTAACACTTGCACCATGTCTGAAGCTTCTAATGGTGAGAGCTTGAGGCTCTTTCTTATAACAGCTTCACTTGGATTCAACCTATCCATATCTTTGGGAAACTCAAGAGGGACTCCTTTCTTCACAGGTCTGGGAACAATCAATGCCTTTTTAAGCTCCATATCTTCTGCAAGTTCTTCTTTCCTTTCATCAGAAAGAAGTCTTAGAGTGTTTTCTTCCTGCACTCTTACCCAAATGGGATAAGCTTTGAACTCCAACTCTTCAAATGTCAATCCAATCAATTTCTTATAAGTCCATCCTGTTCCATGACATCTGAGTAGCATAGAGTACAACTCCCTTCTATCCCTTCTCAACATTGAGAGAATATTGCTAGCTCTGTGTTTCAGAATTACCTTGCAGTCCTTTTGTAATCTTAGAAGAATCTCCAAACCCCATATCTGGTCTGAAATAGTCAAATGTGGATTCTCCATACACCTATCTTCCCAAGCATGGTACATCTGAACAACTTCTGGCATGTCAAAATCTACTTGTAATTTCAACTCATTCAACTTCTCTTTTGCCAACTCATCACCATACTCAAGTCTTTTAGGTTGTTCTATAATCATTACACTTGAGTCTGAACTGGCTTCATCACTTCCTTCTTGTTCTTCTGAAGTAACAACAAAAGGTGATTCACCCACCTTCTTTCTTTCTTGTTCCACAATTTGTGCAGCCAACCTTCTATCAAACTCAATCTGTGCTGCATTCTTTGGAACATCTACTTCTACCATAATACCCTTACCCATATCTAATGGATCAATTATGGGTAAGGTAGATGGTAATACATGTGAAGAAACGTCTTTGATGATGGATGATGACTGGAATACATCAACCTCATCTGCAGGTCTGTCAACGCTCAATTTTGCTTTGTCAGCGCCCAAGTTACTCATGTCAGCGTTCAAATCTTGCTTGTCAACGCCCAAATTACCTGTCTCAGCGCCTCTTGTAATTTCCTCCAACATAGCTGTAAAAGACACATTTAAGTTTGTAGGAGTGACTAGAGACGTATCAAAACCTGGTTGTTTCTTCAAACTTGTTAGGGGCTCAGCAACACCCAAAGATTCACCATCATGTGAGCCCTTATCACTCACATTTATCTGTTCATCCTCCCCTTTGGAAGATTCCTCCATCCCACGCCTTGTGCTAGCATTTTCCAAAATAACAATCCTCTCCCTCAATTGCTTGAGTTCAAGGCCTTGTGTACTGACAACTTGTACCAAGTCTGCATTTTTCTTTTGCAAGCTAATGCAGACTGCCGTCAATTCCATTAAAGTCATTGGTTCCAATCTGCCCTCCTCTAAAATGGGTATTTGACCCCCCAAGTTAGATTCATTGGGCATGGATGAGGTCTTAAAGATGTTAGGACTGTCTTGGCCAGCTGCTAAGCCAGAACCAATAGTCCCAGCCTCATCCATAGCACCAACCACACTTGTGGTGGTGGTTCTCTCTGATACATGGATAGGACCACTAGAGGAGAACACTCCAGTAGTCCTTTGGCGTTTTTGCAACCTATATTGTGTTGGGGGAGAAGATGATGTGGATTGGGTGGATGTGGGTTGGTTAAGGGGTGTTTGGGTCTGTGAAGGATTGGTGTCAATGTTTGGAATATGCATGTCAATGCCAACATTTAATGTGTCAGCGTCGAAGGGTTCTTGGTCAATTTGCATGTGTTGTGGTGAAGGCAAAGGTTCAGGTATTGGGTCAAGTTGGGGTTGTGGGTCTGGTTGGGGTTGTGCTGCTTCAATGACAGCAATCATAGCTGGGGTGAGGGGTAAGTCATGGTGTGGGGGTGAGTTCATCTTTGTAAAAATTGCTTTCTTTTGCACAGGGATCTCATAAAAATCATCATGATCCCTTGTGCAGTAACTTTGGACATCAAAAACCATTTGTAAAAATCTAGGATAAGCTAAAGTCATTTATTACCTTTATTTCTACACATTCCCTCAAAAATCATTTTTGAATAATTAAACTTTTGCCCAGTAGTAATGCACACAATAGCACTAGCAATAGATCTATTGATCTCATTGTGTGCAGTACACTTGGGACTCAAACATTGCAAGAGGACATGTATGAGGTACTTCCAGGCTGGGGGAAACTCCTATTTATGATATTTGTTTAAAGTTCCCTCATCAGGGAAAGGATAACCCAAAGCCCTTAGTCCTTGTTCTATTTCATGAATGGGGAGGGTGGGTATACCATCTGCATCATCAAGATGCAAAGCTTGGCGAACCAAAGCTTCAGTAACCACCCATGTGCACCCATGAACAATAGAAGATAATGTAGTCACTCTATTAACTGTTGAGGAACTAACATTGTTCCAAAACTGTTTAATATGTGTGACAGGAATGAGTGGAGCATGAGAAAGAGCATACCTAATTGGGGATGCATTCAAATACGCCACCATTTGGGTGTATTGGGGAAACAGAGTATCATCAGCGTCCAAATATGCTATCATGTTGTGTTGACTCCTGAACCCCAATTCCAAATCACTTGGTTTAAATTTTGGTGCCATTGTTGAAAGCTGTTTGAATGATTGATAAAGATGAAGGATAGGAGAAAATTGTTAGACAAGAATGATAGGTACCCTGTTTAAAATAGGAGTCAAATATATAGGAGAGAAAAATGCATGTGATTGGTCAAAAATTAGGCAACTATTTTCAAAATACAATCATGAAAATATTGAAAGAAAATATGTTTATCTCATGCATTAAATGAAAGTTATCTGCTCCCAAAATTACGGCCCAAAAATTCGTCAAAAAGTAACAACTGGGTAGGTCCCATTGAGTGTCAACGATAAAAAAATAACCCATCAACGCCCAACGGCTATATTCTTATCAACGTTTGCCAAAGCCATGTCAGCGTTTAAATTGGTCACAACAACGCTTGGAAAAATACTTGTCAGCGTCCAAAAATAAAAATTTATAAAAATGAAAAATGACCTTAACAAAGTAATTTATCCTAGAGAAGATAACCTATAAGTTGATAATTATTATAGGGCGGCAAGCACTGTCCAGTTATGCACACTTGCTTATGCAAGATAGACATAACAGTCCTCTAGTGTCCGTTGCTAACCAAAACTCTTAACAACTAAGTTACCTCATAAAATTCCTTGTTACTCCCAGGTAAAACCCATGACAAAATCATTCCCAAGTCTCCCAACAGACCACAACCAATTCTAGGCCAAAAATGTCTTGGCAGCATGCATAGTATATCAACTTTGCATGCTATAGTGCCTCATGATTTAGTAAAACTAACTCATACTCACATGTGGACACAATCTAGAATTGTGATAAAAGTATCATAAGGATACCCAAAAGTCCTAAAGGTTCCTAAAACCTCCCCTTAAACTGTGATACATATGTTGCCAAAAATATGCATGAACATAAAAAATTTATGTCAAGATAGGAATAGAAAATTCCAACCATCATCCATAAACAAAAACATGCTCAAATGATTCTCCAAGGATCCATAAGCAACTCTGTATCCAATGGCATAATGCTAACACCTCCTGCACATTTAGATTGAAAACCACAAAACTAACATTGTTGCTGACAACGCCCCGATAACACTTGTCAGCGTTTAAGAAAAGCTTTGTCAGTGTTAGACAAATATATTGCTGACAACGTCACAATAACACTTATCAGCGTTAAAGTAATCTTTGTCAGTGTTAGAAAAATATAGTGGAAAATCTAAATCCTCAAAAAGACCAATAACAATGCATTATCCTGTACATACTTTTACAAAAAGACCCCAAAACACATATTATGTGAGATTGATCATTCCAATACTTGTTACCAAGTATTGAAACCTTCCAGCATCAAAAGGTTTAGTTAGTAAATCTGACATATTCTCTTCTGTGTCAACCCTATCTGGTTGTATTAAACCCTTTTCAAAACAATCTCTTATAAAATGCTGTCTAATTTCGATGTGTTTAGTTTTAGAATGATGTACAGGATTCTTAATAATGCATAAAGTGTTGTTATTGTCAACAAATATCTTGGTATGCATGAAATTATACCCATAGTCCAACAGTTGGTTCTGAATCCATAAAACTTGTCCACAACAAGCAGCTGCAACAACGTACTCTGCTTCAGTTGCAGAATTAGCCACCACTTTTTGTTTCTTGCATTGCCAAGAGATCAACCTGCTCCTAAGAAACTGACATCCACCAGTTGTGGATTTTCTATCAAACTTATCACCTCCATAATCACTGTCTGAATATGCAATAAGCTCCAAAGGTGAATCTTTTGGGTATCACAAGCCAAGAATGGGATAACATCTTAGGTACCTAAAGATTCTTTTGACAGCATAAAGGTGACATTCTTTGGGAGTCACTTGATGGCGTGCACATGCACACACAGCAAACATGATGTCAGGTCTGGAGGCTGTGAGATACATCAATGAACCAATCATTGATCTATAGTGCCTGACATCCACATCTTTTCCATCTCTAATCTTTCCCCAGGGGTGTTCTCTATCCATAGGAGTAGTAGCCCTCTTTTCATGTGGAGAAAAGCCAAACTTCTTTAAGATCTCTGCCACATATTTATCCTGGGAGATGAAGATACCATCTTCTTTCTGCTGAACTTGTAACCCAAGAAAGAAGTTCATCTCCCCCATTGCACTTGATAGGTGTGAAAACACCATCCTTTTACCACTTATTTCTGGCTAAAACAAGACCAAAACACGTATTTAATATCATTTGTTTGGAATTATGCGTGGTTTTTGTGTTTATTATGTTTTCAGAGTCAACCGGATGATTATTGAAGAAAACATGGGATTGCACGGGTTTTATCAAGGAAAAAGACTAAAGACAAAGTCTATTGTCCAAGAGATGCAAAAGATTTGAAGTCAATGGGCCTATTTGAAGATTTATCGAAGAAAAGGACCAAAGATGGAAGATTTACATATGTCGAAGAAACTCAAGTGTATTAAACGAAGAAATTAAAAGACGAGTTGAATTTAATCGTCGACAAATCCCGAATCAGAATCGAAAACGTCAACCTTTCTGAAAAGACGAGAAGACAAGAAGATAGGGAGAAAGCCCACTCACCAACCAAAAGGGAGACCTATATAAAGATTTCCCTTCACACTTTTCATTGAGTTTTATTTCATTCCTTTTTCTCTCTTTCTGTTCGTAGGCATCACCAACACCATTAGGGTGTTTGGTGATTCTTGTTTTTGTTCTTAAATCTTGTAAGTTTAATCCTTCATTTTGTTTTACTGAATCTTAATCATCAATATAATCTTTCCTATTCATCTTGTTCATCTTCATCTTTTTTATTCAAAATTCTTAAGTTCTTATTTAGTTGGTTTTGATCTTCTAAAGTTGTTGATTTTGTGTTTTTAAGATTGGGATTTGTTGTTTATGATTAGTAGATGATTTTTGATTAGTTTTATTTAAGATTGGGTTAAATCCTTGGTTGATTTTTGTCTAAATTCGTATTCCCCTGTTTAAGTTGCTGTCGTCTGTTCTTTAAACCCAGCATTATTCCGGATAGCCTTCTCATTCGGTCCCTTATTCGGAATATCCATATATTCCGGATAGACTGCTTTTCTTTTTCTCCCATTCGGAATGTTTGTTTATTCCGCATAGCATTGATTTCTCAGTTATTCCGCATAGAGTTCAATATTCCGAGTAGACTTAATGATTTCGCATGGTCAAGTTTATTCCGCATAGATTTTATATTCCGCATAGCCAATTTATTACGAATTGCTCTACTATTCCGCATAGAGTTCAATATTCCGCATAAGCATTATTTTTCCGAATAGTCCTTGAATTCCGCATAAGCCCATATATTCCGCATAGAGCTTGTTATTTCGCATGGTTTCATTTATTCCGAATGGAATGTTCATTCCGCATAGCACTAGCCTTCCGAGTAGCCACACTTATTCCGAGTAGGATCAACATTCCGAATAGAGCCAATTTCCAGTAAGTTTAATTTACTGTTTTATCATTTAACTGTTCAATTTAAATTCTAGTTTTATTTAAGTAATTGTTTTGGTTTAAATTTAAATTTACTTCAGTCATTTATCTTTAAATAGATTAGAAAACCAAACCCGCTTTTTTGTCACCGAGAACAAATCATTCCACTTTGAGCTGTGATCAATTCGAGAGGATACCGAGAAACGAACTTTCATCTAGTAAAATCTCTTGTATCAAATAGCGCCGCTGCCGGCTCTTCTCGTTAAGATCAACAGTTTTTTGTGAGAACTTGGATTTTGGGATCCGTTCCCCGTGAACGTTACTTTTTCACAAAAGTTTTAAAAAACGCAAAAAAAAATAAATATATATATATATATATATATATATATATATATATATATATATATATATATATATATATATATATATATATATATATATATATATATATATATATAAAAAAAATTTTCAAAAATCCTAAAAATTAAAAAACATAAAAACCAAAAATATTTCTGCTTTATTTTTGCCTTGTTAGTTCTTTTGCAGGTGCATGCGTACACGATCAACGTCTTATCAAGAGCCCAAGCCTCTCGAAGACTTAGACATGGCCGGTGTACAAAACAACAACAATAACCCACCTCAAAACAATAATAATAACAATAACAACCCACCTTTCAACAACAATAATAACAACAACAATGAGCCTCTACCGGATAATCGCCCGATGATTGAACTTCTGCAAGCACATGTAGATGGTAACAATGATCCAATTGTCATACCCGCGATTGCAGCCAACAACTTTGAGCTCAAATCCGGTTTCATCCAGATGGTCTCTGCTCAACCATTCTTGGGGCGTACCATTGATGATCCACATGATCACATCAAGAGATTCTTGCAACTCACTAATAGGGTCAAATTCAATAGTGTTCCACAAGAGGTAATCCGTTTACAACTTTTTCCCTTTTCTTTAGAGGGACAAGCCCTGTTGGAAACTCACTTTATGTGACGACATTTAAGAATTCCCGTTAGTTATCATAGTCACGCACATTTAGACTAGACTAGGTTCATTGTAAAGTTTAGGTTGTGTGCGTGACTATATATACCCCTCCTTAGCTTCCAAGGAGGGGTGTTGTTGATTGTATTTTGTTCATTTGGGAACACACACACTTTTACTCTCAACCTCTCTTTCTCTCTCTCTAAGCCAACAATGGCTTCCACCACCATTTACCACCACATTAGACCATCGGATCATATTTAGCTTTTCTACATTTGGCATCAGAGCCTCGGTTCTATCCTTGGATCATGTTTATATATTCGATTTGGTGGTCTATTTTATTTTGAGTCTCGTTCTATATCAATTTTGTCCACATTGTCACAAATTTTTTTTTGTCACGTCATATGTTTAGTCTAATCTGACCAAACAGTCGCATGTTTTGGGCCTTAACATATTTATTTGTGTCTCGGTTTCATCATCTTTTTCTTGGTCAAAGTCATAACAAATATGGTCACTCTTTCTGGGTTTGTCTTTCTTGTTTATGCAGTTAGAAAAGGACAAAATGTGCAGATCCACTCTTTTAGGGTCCTTCAAAACCCTTTTCAGATTGGGTTTTCAGATGGGATATTCATATTGCACATTCAGATTGGGTTTTCGATTGGGGTTCAGATTGGATATTCAGATTAGATATTCAGATTGTACTTTCGGATTGGTTATTCCGATTGGGAAGATTGTTTGATTCCGATGACAGACTCCCAAAAACTTTCCGATGAGACCAATTTAAAAGATATTCCGATGGGACTCTTTTTTACTATTCCGATGGAACATTTTTTGACTTTCCGATTGGACTGTTCTTAAAAAACTTGTGAACCAATAATGTGACTTAGACCAAAACCTACCCATCGTCTAAACTATCCGAGTCAACTCGGTAATTACCGAGTTGACTCAGTTAACCCAACTGAGTTTAACTCACTGAGTCGACCAACTCATTCCATCCTTATATCATCTCAACACCATCAATCTATCCTAAATCCCATCGACACCTAATCCCATCATCTAGACTCGACTTAAAACAGAAAAACTGATCTCAGACTTGTCGTGTTATGCATGTGTAGATCAGTTTAAATCTAACATGAAAACGACCACTTCATCATCGATCTGTAGGTGCATTACCAATTAATATTCGAATATGAAGCAAAGGCCTTAACAATTTCTGTGAGACCTCAACTTTGTTTCGATTCATTACCAAATAATAATCGTAGATCTTTTGATGAACACCACAAAGTAACCCATCTTGTTGATATACGAATTTAAAGAATGAACATAACAATTTCGTTTGGCTCATCTCTTATATTCGATATAAAATCTAACATGCTCGAAATAAATTATACCTACCTGAGATCTTTTCATAAAGATCTTGAAGTTGAATACTTGTTGGTCTTCATGGTTCGATTGATTTATGAGCTTATCAGATTAAAGGGTATTGATTCGTGGTGACTTGGTTTGAATTGAAGGATCGAGAGTAGATGAAGGTTTGGTGGGATATTGATGGATGTTGAGATGAGGTTAGATGAGTTTTTGAGGGGGCGGATTAAACAAGGAAGAGAGTCAGGTGTGAGAGTTAAAGATGGGGGCGGATGTGGAGAATGATTAGGGTTAACCTAATCTTTGGGGAAAGTTATTTATCTCCAATTCTTGGACCGGGTTTCACTTTGTGATTTGGGCCATGGCACTCGATTTTGGTTAAACATTGGCTTTGTTTAAATTGGAGTTAGGCCAGGCTAAATGATTTGGGCCATGACTCACATTCTTTAACAACAATAATTTGAACCGTGTGTTTTGATAACACATACACACAAATTTTTTTAAAACATA
The DNA here is from genome assembly GCA_025667525.1 of Glebionis coronaria. Classification (NCBI taxonomy): domain Eukaryota; kingdom Viridiplantae; phylum Streptophyta; class Magnoliopsida; order Asterales; family Asteraceae; genus Glebionis; species Glebionis coronaria. The sequence continues at coordinate 335,087,571 of CM046880.1, read as the reverse complement.
CAACTTTTTAAATAAATTTGTTGTGTATTAAGTTTTAATTCATTGTGACATCGGGTCGAGACAAAAAGTGACGAGACATTATTAAGGAGAATGGATGCTCAAACAAACAAGTTCCTTTTTTGAATTTGTAGTTTTTTTGTTGCATTTGTGGTTCTTTAATTTTTTCTTGACACTGATGGGGTGACGAGAAATGTGACGAGAATTTATTTTGACGAGACCAAGAAAAATGGGCGATTTTTTAGTGGCTACAGATTTTGTTTGATCGGGTATTAATTACGTGACATTGAAGACGGATTTTTTGAAGGCGTGTATTTATTTTATCTTTTACTAGATAACTTGCTAGTGCTTAATCCTAGAATGAAGACTTGGTTATCTGGTTTCCGGGTTTGGGGTGGATGGTTGATGACTCGGATAACTATCACTTAAAGGGGTTACATTGTTGTACTCAGTGTCACGCGCTTAGTCGACGTGGATAATTTCAAGAGGTGTTGTGCTTATAGACTTCTTCAGTGATGCATTGAGTACTTAGAGATTTCTCCACCGTTCTTCATTCAACAATAGTGCAAGCTTAAGTCACAAGATCGAAGGATTTTTATTCAGCTTCACGTTTGATGTATCTGGTTCATTCTTTCATTGGTCACTTCAAATTGATTTCACGTGGAATGGTAAAGGTGGCCATGGAGAGTTTATGAGAAGAGATTTTCGATCAACAGCTGATTCTCACAAAATATATAATTCAGCTTATTTATTATTCTCACGAGATTTCAGGTTCATGTGCGTACAATTTATTGATGGTTCTGACTCTCGAAACCATCAAGGGGGAAGAAGAAGACACATTGAACGCACAACGAGTACACGTGATGAACTTTATACCTTCTTTTGATTTGAAGATATTCCGGGATGACATTTGTCATAGCCGCAGAGAAAATCAGTGTTTTAACTCATGTCGTTATCAATCTCCAAACGGTACACTACTGATTCGAGGTTTAATTGTTTGATTGTTGCAATTAAACATTATCATTATCCTATATGCATTCCCGGGACTTAATTGACTCTGGTGCATCTCCGGAAGAAGACGTGTGCATTTCCGGGACTTAATTGACTCTGGTGTTACGATGTCAACTTCATGAATGGGATAAAGTGTCCACTTCAGTATTTGAGCTTCATAATTGGGATTGATTTACCTTCTTCAACTATGTGGGGGAAGAAGTGTCTTGATTCTTTCTGGTATGCATAACTTGAACTCTCAGGGGGAAGAAAAATTCAGAAGAATTATTCAAGCATGAGAAGAGAAGTTGTTGATCTACTTGATGTGCCCCAAACTTTCAATCTCTCTTAGCAACATTATCATGTTATATGATGGGATTTGCTTGTTAGATTCCGCTGTGCGCTTAATCATTCTAAGCTTTATTGAAAGCTTTGAAGTTGCTTACGAGGATTGTTGGTTTAGGGGGAAGCTATTTAAAATGCTTCTACATCAAGTTTACGTGGCATGAATTAGGGGGAAGCTAATTCAGAAGCTTCTCCTTAACCAGAAGTGTATGGGTTACTTAGCTCGTGCCATTACAGTATTTCTACTACAAGTTAAAGATGAGTCGTTTTGAAGACGAAGGCCTCAGAAGACTTCATCAGCATTGGATGCTTCATGAAAGCTCTTGTTCTTAATTATTTTGTACTTGTTAGGAAGAATATTGTAAGGAATTCTACACGTCGTCCCATGGGGGAAGATTGTTGGAAACTCACTTTATGTGACGACATTTAAGAATTCCCGTTAGTTATCATAGTCACGCACATTTAGACTAGACTAGGTTCATTGTAAAGTTTAGGTTGTGTGTGTGACTATATATACCCCTCCTTAGCTTCCAAGGAGGGGTGTTGTTGATTGTATTTTGTTCATTTGGGAACACACACACTTTTACTCTCAACCTCTCTTTCTCTCTCTCTAAGCCAACAATGGCTTCCACCACCATTTACCACCACATTAGACCACCGGATCATATTTAGCTTTTCTACAAGCCCGACATTGGCTTGCTAAGGAACCGCCACAGAGTATTCTTACGTGGACGGATTTGGAGACCAAATTTATCAACTACTTTTTCCCACCCTCTCGTACTACCGCTTTGCGGAATGAAACTATCAATTTTGAACAAAAGTACGATGAGTATTTTAGTGAATCTTGGGATCGTTTCAAAGATCTTTTAAGAAAATGCCCACAACATGGTTTTACCAAAGTGCACCAAATTAACACTTTTTATAATGGTTTAAGCATGAATGACCAAGATTCACTAAACAGTGCCTCGGGGGGTAATCTTTTGGCTAAGACTTCCAATGCTGCTTGGGATATCACTGAGAATAAGTCTCGTGTGCAAACCAAGAGTGTTCGGACCAAAGTCGCTAGTGCTAGTACTAGTGACAGCGATAAGCGACTTGACAAAATCACTGCGCTTCTTGAATCGCTTGCTACCCAAACCGCCAGCAACACCAACAGCATCAACGCTAAAAACGCTAAAGACGCTCAAGTCAATGCTGTTAGCCAACCATGTGAAATATGCGGTGGTCCTCATTCTTACACCACTTGTACCGCCACCCAAGACTACCCTTCTGAGAACATGAATGCAGCATACGGTACCTATCCTCCGGCCGCTTATCAAGCTCGTCCTCAAGGTGACTGCAACCTGCTTAGCTACCGTTCGAACAACTATCTCTCACCACCCGGTTTTACTCCTAACAATCCAAACCAACAACAAAACCTCAACCGCCCTCCTCAACAACAACAACAACAACAATCTCGTGGACCATACATACCACCTCACAAACAACAACAACCACCTCAAAGAAACAACCAAGTTTATCAGCAACCTGCTTATCAACCACCCGCATACAATGCTCCTCCCAACCAACCTACCGATTTACACCAAGAAGTGGAAACCTACATGAGGACTAACGATGTGATCGTGGGAAATCTTCAGCGGGAAGTGCTCAACTTGAAAGCAGACCTGGTGAAACAAGGGAACGATCTGAGAGCTGATATGAGAAACACTTTGGATAGTCAAACGAATGACTTAAAGAATATGATGGCTAGTTTCTTCCAAGGTAATCAACCCTCTTCTTCGGGTACTCTTCCGAGTAACACCGTTGCGAATCCAAGAGGGGAGATGAAAGCAATCACCACTCGCAGTGGCAAAGGTACCAAGGAACCCGAGCTTCCCATACCTCCACCGGTGGTTGTGACTAAGGAGAACGAGTCACCTGCTCCTATTCCTCATCCTTCTCCTTCCCCAATTTCTCCACCTCTTACTTCTACCCCTCCTCCACCCAAGGATGTGAGTGATCCTATTCTCCCAAAGCCTTCCTCTTCTTCCGATATACCTTATCCCTCAAGGTTGAGGAAAGAGAAGCTCAAAAGCAAGGATGATATTCAAGTTTCGAACTTTCTTAAAATGTTTAAACAATTGAATTTCAACATCTCCTTCGCTGAGGCTCTAGCTCACATGCCTAAGTACGCGAAAATGTTCAAAGATCTTCTCAGCGACAAGGAGAAGCTTCTTGATATTGCTAACACCCAACTTAATGAAAATTGCTCTGCAGTGCTCTTAAGAAAATTGCCAACCAAGCTTGGTGATCCGGGTTGTTTCTTAATCCCTTGTAACTTCCTGGGAGTAGAGAATTGCATGGCTCTAGCCGATCTAGGTGCCAGTATTAATCTAATGCCTCTAAGCGTTTGGAAGCAATTATCTCTCCCTGAGCTAGTCCCCACCAAAATGACTTTGGAATTGGCTAACCGTACGGTTGCTTATCCAGTGGGGATAGCCGAAAACGTCTTTGTAGGAGTCGACAAATTCACTTTTCCTGCCGATTTCGTCGTTGTTGACTACAATATGGACCCTCGTGTGCCATTAATTGTTGGCCGTCCATTCTTGAGGACCGGTCGCACTCTCATCGATGTTGAAGCTGGTGAGCTTATCATGAGAGTGGGTGACGATAAAATCGTTTTCAACATGGGAAAGTTGTCTAAACAGCCTTATTCCAACGAGAGTGTTAATTGTATTGACGTTCTTGATGAGGCTTGTGAAGAACACTTCAAAGATGCTTGTAAAAGTATGCCTACCTCTCTTCCCAATGTTGAGACCGTTTCCTCTATCGATTCATTACTATCTCTATTTAGAGAAAGTGATTTCCTTTAGAAAGATTTGGAAGCCACCATGGGAGATGTGAACTTAGCTAATGACGATTCTACCACCAATTGGGATGAAGATCTCCGCCTCATTGAGAACCTTCTTAAAGAAGACAATCTTTCTCCACCATCTCCCACGGTTATTGCTATTGATGCTCCGACTTTGAAAACGACTCCCATCGAAAATCCTCCGGATTTAGAACTTAAGGAGTTGCCACCCCATCTCGAGTACGTGTTCCTTGAAGAAGAGAAGAAGTCACCCGTCATTATCGAGAAGGACTTGAAAGAAGAAGAGAAATCTCGCCTCATCGCCGTGCTTAAAGCTCATAAAAAGGCAATTGCTTGGAAAATTTCCGATATCCGCGGAATTGATCCGAACTTTTGTACTCACAAGATTCTCATGGAAGATGACTTTAAACCCGCAATCCAGAGCCAAAGAAGGGTTAATCCTCGAATTCATGACGTCGTCAAACAAGAGGTTATCAAACTTCTTGATGCCGGCTTGATTTACCCTATTTCGGATTCGCCGTGGGTAAGTCCCGTCCATTGTGTGCCCAAGAAGGGAAGAATAACCGTTGTTTCCAATGAACACAACGAGTTGATTCCCACTCGTCTCGTTACTGGGTGGAGAGTTTGTATTGATTATCGCAAGCTCAATGATTCCACGAGAAAAGACCACTTTCCTCTTCCTTTCATGGATCAAATGCTCGAGCGTCTTGCGGGTAATGACTATTACTGCTTCTTAGACGGTTTCTCTGGGTATTTTCAAATTCCCATCGATCCCAAGGACCAAGAAAAGACCACATTCACTTGTCCCTATGGAACATTTGCTTACAAACGCATGCCTTTTGGTTTATGTAATGCTCCTGGGACGTTCCAAAGGTGTATGATGGCTATCTTCCATGACATGGTGGAAGACACTATGGAAGTATTCATGGATGATTTCTCGGTTTATGGCGATTCTTTCTCTGCTTGACTTTCCAATTTAGAACGTATGCTTAAGCGGTGTGAAGACACTCGCCTTGTTCTTAATTGGGAAAAATGCCATTTCATGGTAAAAGAAGGCATCGTGCTAGGACACAAGATCTCCAAAGCCAGTCTTGAAGTAGACCGTGCTAAAGTCGATGTTATCGCTAAGTTGCCTCCACCTTCAACCGTGAAGGGTGTGAGAAGTTTCCTGGGTCATGCGGGCTTCTACCGTCGATTCATCAAAGATTTTTCTCAAATTGCTCGCCCGATGACCCACCTTTTGGAAAAAGACACTCCTTTTATCTTTTCCAAAGAGTGTCTTGAAGCCTTCAACTTGCTCAAGGATAAGCTAACTAAGGCACCCGTCTTGGTTACCCCTGATTGGGAGCTGCCTTTCGAGTTGATGTGCGATGCTAGCGACTTTGCTATTGGTGCGGTTTTGGGCCAAAGAGTGAATAAACACTTCCAACCAATCCACTATGCTAGCAAGACAATGACGGGGGCTCAATTGCATTACACGACAACTGAAAAAGAGCTTTTAGCTGTTGTCTATGCCTTTGAAAAGTTCCGCCCCTATCTTGTCCTTTCCCCCACAATCGTTTACACCGATCATTCCGCGTTGAAGAACTTGTTGACTAAACAAGATTCCAAACCAAGACTTCTTCGCTGGGTTTTGCTAATCCAAGAATTTAAAATCGAAATCCGCGATAAAAAAGGAGCTGAAAACCTAGCTGCGGATCATCTCAGTAGACTTGAGGATCCTTATCAAGGGGATCATCCGAACAAAGAAATCAATGATACTTTTCCCCTGGAGACCTTAATGTCTATCAATTCGAATTCTGATGAAACCCCGTGGTTTGCGGACATTGCAAACTACTTGGCGGGTGGAATTCTCAAGGAAGGGTTAACATCCCAACAAAAGAAAAAGTTCTTTAAAGATGTTGAACATTACTTTTGGGACGACCCTTACCTATTCAAACAATGTGCCGACTTGATTATTCGCCGATGTGTTGATGGACCGGCAGCTTTACAAATCCTTGACGCTTGCCACAAAGGACCCACCGGTGGTCACTTTGGTCCCAACTACACCGCCAAAAAAGTGTTTGACTCAGGATTTTATTGGCCCACCATCTATCGTGACGCTCACGAGATGGTTAAACATTGTGATGCTTTCCAAAAACAAGGCAAGTTCACACATAAAGACGAGATGCCTTAGAATTTCATTCAAGAATGTGAAATCTTTGATGTTTGGGGTATCGACTTTACGGGGCCATTCCCTTCATCTAAAGGAAACAAATACATCCTTGTAGCCGTTGACTACGTCTCCAAGTGGGTTGAAGCCAAAGCTTTACCTACTAATGACGCAAGGGTGGTTTGTAACTTTTTGAAATCGTTGTTCGCTAGATTCGGTGTGCCTCGTGCCATTATTAGTGATCGCGGGACTCATTTTTGCAATGATCAATTTGCTAGAGTCATGGCTAAGTATGGTGTAAATCATCGTCTTTCCACCGCTTACCACCCACAAACTAATGGCCAGGCTGAAATATCCAACCGAGGATTAAAGCGAATTCGTGAAAGAACCGTGGGAGAGCATCGTGCCTCATGGGCCGATAAACTTGATGATGCTTTGTGGGCTTTTTGTACCGCATACAAGACTCCGATTGGTTGTACACCATATCGTCTCATGTACGGGAAAACGTGCCACCTCCCCATTGAGTTGGAGCACAAGGCTTACTGGGCCTTGAAGTGGGCTAATTTTGATATCAACAAAGCCGGTGACCTACGCAAGATCCAACTCCATGAGCTGAATGAACTCCGGAATGAGGCTTATGAAAATTCTTTGATCTATAAGGAAAAGACTAAGCTCATTCACGACTCTAAGATTAAGAACCGAGAGTTCCATGTTGGAGACAAAGTTTTACTTTTTAACTCTCGGTTGAAAATCTTTTCGGGCAAGCTGAAATCTCGTTGGTCCGGCGCATTCACCATTGCCCAAATTTTCCCATATGGTACTCTCGAGCTCGCTCAACCTAATGGACTTAATTTTAAAGTGAATGGCCAACGAGTGAAGTTGTACGTTGGTGAGGACATCTCTCATGAGATGATTCCACCCCTCACCACGTTCCCCATGAACTAATTTTGGGTCGAGTCAGGCTCGTGACTCGGTTATCAAAAACAAGCGCTCCTCGGGAGGCAGCCCGAGTATCTATCCTTTTCGTTTTAACCTCCTAAGTGTAGGGGGACCTATATAGGTGTTTGTCTTTGTGTGGTGATGTGATTACAGGGATGAATGCACTTTTGGAACCTTTGAAGAACCGTGCTCCCGTGTTATCCGAAATCCGGTTCTATCTCTCAACTATCGTGATTCAATTTTCTTCATACTCACATTTGAAATTGATCACGTTAGTCGTCTCTTCCTTAACTTGATTTAACCAACGTGCACAATGTCATAACTGTAGGGGAGATTTTTCCCACATGCTTAAACACATTGAGGACAATGTTTATCTTAAGTGTAGGGGGGATTTCTATCGAAGTTTTAAGTGGACTTTTCCATGAAAATGCCTTCATTTAACCGGAAAATCATCTTTTTCAACATTTTTCAAATTTTTTAGTAACTTTGGCCATTTAGTCGTAATTTTTAAATTTTTATCGTTGCTTTCATATGTATATATCCCACAATAAAGTCAAAAATATTAATAAAGTGGTGTAGCTAGCTTTGAAATCTTTGACATATTAGGCCCGTTGCGATTATTTTGACTCAACCCGAATAGAATTATCCAAGTTTATTCTAGCTAGTATCCTTAACCATGTAGACCTTAATTGGTTTATTAGGCTAAGTATCCACGAGTCTCATTACTTGAGATTTTAAATTGTGGAGAACGAGAAATGATAGAGTCAATTATAAGTCGGTATTCCTGCACAAGCTCACTTGGTGTAATTATTTGCCTATTCTCCCATCACTTGCTAATAAATTATCTGCAATAAGTAAGGTCGTACGATTTGAAAAGTTACTTAGCTTCTAGCCCAAGATCGTTTAAAAGTTGCTCGGTAATGATAAGAGTTCATAGCCAAGGCATAACTTATGAAGCGGGGCGCGAAGATTGGCGAGTCTGAAAAGGCCCTAACAAGGCATGAGGATTCAATTTTATTGCTGAAGATCCAAAGTGATGTGAAAAGCATTATTCCCAAAATCAATATGAAGGATCAAGACTCACGACGAAAAGCAATCACCTCCCATAAAGATGATGGAGAAGTCTATCCGAAAAGACCCTAACATGGTATGAGGATAAATAGATCCAAGTCCGAAAAGGAGGCGGATCGTTGTATCTCAAAAACCCAATTAGCGATTGAAGAAATAGTCATGAAGTCGTGGTCAACAAAGTTGGAGTACCCCTCAAAAGTCTCCAAGTGAAGAAACTCTATTAACGATGAGAAGACCATTATCCCAAGCACGTCTCTCAAGATATGAAGTATGAAGTACATGCCAAATATCGGCCCGAGAAAGGTCTCAAATCGTGAACCGAGTTATGCCAAGATATGAACTTTTTGATATCCCGAGAAGCAGTTTTAAGAGATTTTGTCCTTTAGCTAACTATTGATCAAATCTTCCTACTTTGCTTTTAGCCTAAATAAACTATCGAAATAAGTCCAAAAATGCATCTTCATGATCATTCTAAGGCAAAAATAAAATATAAGAGATACACCTAGGAATAAGGGAGTTTAAGCATTTAATTAAGCCATGTGTGTAAGTGTTTGATTTGCTAACTTATAATAACAATGATCTCGTTTCTAAGCTTAGTTTGGGGAACGTGAAACTTGAGGGTGATAAATCGTCGCAGCACCGAAGCCCTAATGTAAGTCCTTGATCTCTTTGCAAGTTATTTCCATCCTTTTGTTTACTTTAATGTTTTAATTTCTCTTAGTACTGTAATTTTTGTTTAGTAGTATGTAAATAAGGCCAAGGTTGATTGATTATGAGAAAAATGTAAATTTGCTTTATCACTAAGCATTGCATGAGGGCATGGCAATGGTTAAGTGTAGGGGATTTGATAGGTGTGAAAACACCCATCCTTTTAACACTTATTTCTGGATAAAACAAGACCAAAACACGTATTTAATATCATTTGTTTGGAATTATGCGTGGTTTTTGTGTTTATTGTGTTTTCAGAGTCAATCGAATGATTATTGAAGAAAACATGGGATTGCACGGGTTTTATCAAGGAAAAAGACTAAAGACAAAGTCTATTGTCCAAGAGATGCAAAAGATTTGAAGTCAATGGGCCTATTTGAAGATTTATCAAAGAAAAGGACCAAAGATGGAAGATTTACATATGTCGAAGAAACTCAAGTCTATTAGACGAAGAAATTAAAAGACGAGTTGAATTTAATCGTCGACAAATCCCGAATCAGAATCGAAAACGTCAACTTTTCTGAAAAGACGAGAAGACAAGAAGATAGGGAGAAAGCCCACTCACCAACCAAAAGGGAGACCTATATAAAGATTTCCCTTCACACTTTTCATTGAGTTTTATTTCATTCCTTTTTCTCTCTTTCTGTTCGTAGGCATCACCAACACCATTAGGGTGTTTGGTGATTCTTGTTTTTGTTCTTAAATCTTGTAAGTTTAATCCTTCATTTTGTTTTACTGAATCTTAATCATCAATATAATCTTTCCTATTCATCTTGTTCATCTTCATCTTTTTTATTCAAAATTCTTAAGTTCTTATTTAGTTGGTTTTGATCTTCTAAAGTTGTTGATTTTGTGTTTTTAAGATTGGGATTTGTTGTTTATGATTAGTAGATGATTTTTTATTAGTTTTATTTAAGATTGGGTTAAATCCTTGGTTGATTTTTGTCTAAATTCGTATTCCCCTGTTTAAGTTGCTGTCGTCTGTTCTTTAAACCCATCATTATTCCGGATAGCCTTCTCATTCGGTCCCTTATTCGGAATATCCATATATTCCGGATAGACTGCTTTTCTTTTTCTCCCATTTGGAATGTTTGTTTATTCCGCATAGCATTGATTTCTCAGTTATTCCGCATAGAGTTCAATATTCCGAGTAGACTTAATGATTCCGCATGGTCAAGTTTATTCCGCATAGAGTTTATTTTCCGCATAGCCAATTTATTCCGAATTGCTCTACTATTCCGCGTAGAGTTCAATATTCCGCATAAGCATTATTTTTCCGAATAGTCCTTGAATTCCGCATAAGCCCATATATTCCGCATAGAGCTTGTTATTCCGCATGGTTTCATTTATTCCGAATGGAATGTTCATTCCGCATAGCACTAGCATTCCGAGTAGCCACACTTATTCCGAGTAGGATCAACATTCTGAATAGAGCCAATTTCCATTAAGTTTAATTTACTGTTTTATCATTTAACTGTTCAATTTAAATTCTAGTTTTATTTAAGTAATTGTTTTGGTTTAAATTTAAATTTACTTCAGTCATTTATCTTTAAATAGATTAGAAAACCAAACCCGCCTTTTTGTCACCGAGAACAAATCATTCCACTTTGAGCTGTGATCAATTCGAGAGGATACCGAGAAACGAACTTTCATCTAGTAAAATCTCTTGTATCAGCACTCATCTTGAATTTGTCTGTCATAAGCTTGGAGAAGTCATCACTCATCTTTGGATTTGTAGATCCAAAAATGATATCATCAACATAAACCTGAACAAGCAAGACATCCTTACCAGCTTTCTTGGTAAATAATGTCTAGTCTATGGTGCCCCTCTTGAATCAATTTTCCACCAAATAAGTGGACAATGTACCATACCATGCTCTTGGGGCTTGATGAAGGCCATTCATAGCCTTCTTGACTCTATACACCTTATCTGGATTCTCTGGATCTTCAAAACCAGGAGGCTGCATCACATACACCTCCTCAACAATTGTGCCATAGAGGAAAGCACTCTTCACATCCATTTGATAGACAGTGAAGCCTATGCAGGAAGCATAGGCTAGAAATATCCTTATAGCTTCAATTCTTGCAACTGGTGCAAAGACCTCCTCATAGTCTATCCCTTCCTCTTGTGTATATCCCTGAGCCACCTAACGTGCCTTGTTTCTGACCACAATGCCTTTTTCATCTCTCTTGTTTCTTAGAACCCATCTTGTCCCTATAGGTCTGACATATCTAGGACAATCAACCAGCTCCCAAATATCCTGAATTGCAAATTGGTGAAGCTCATCCTGCATTGCTTCCACCCAACTTGGTTCTTTGAGAGCATCAAATATCTTATTGGGTTCCTGTTGTGACAGAAAACAGGCAAACAAGCATGATTGAACAAGAGGGGTATCAACCTTCTTGTGTATATTGGCAATGAATCCACCAAGATTCTGATGAGATCTTCTAGTCTGAACAGGAGTCATAATATCACCAATGATTTGAGAAGTAGGGTGATTCTTCATAGTAGAAGTGAGAACTCCTCCTTCAAAAAGTCTTTGTCTTCGATCTCATTATCCAAGTTGCCAATATCTTCATCAGACTCTCTTTCATCAACAGTAGGATGAACCTCTTCATATAATTTGGAAGGTTCACCTTGTTCAAAATTAGAAGAGAAAAGATGCTCAAAAGTGTTGTCAACGCCTGAACCTTGGTTGTCAGCGTTTGAGCTATCAACGCTTGAAATGTTGTTGTCAACGTTTGAGCCATCAACGTCTGAATTTGTCCTGTCAGCGCTAGATTTGCCTTTGTCAGCGCCTGAAGGACCATGCATGTTGTTAATTGGTGGTACTTGGGGACCACCATTATCCTTTCCAGCAGCAGCAGCAGCAGCAAAAGCATCTGTCCATATGGGGATAGTAACATACTCTTGTATGGGAGATGACTTGTCTGCTTGTGATCCAACCTCTTCATTAACCTGTGTACCTGAAACATCAACAACTTGTTCTTCCACAACATTTGAAGTTACCTTCACAATGTCTGGATTAGTGACAGGCATATAATTTAAAGTCCTAGATAGAGGTTCCAAGTCAAACAACCAATTTGGACCACTTTCAGGATCACTAGGTTTACTCTCTAAAAACCTAACATGTACTCTTTCAAGTATACGTTTTTCTTTCTTAAGGTAAACCATATATCCCTTGCTCTGCACTGAATACCCCATGAAATAGCCCTCATCACCTTTTGCACTAAATTTTCCTAAGGCGTCACTAGTATCAAGTACAACTACATGACAACCAAAAGGTTTAAGAAAACCAATATTAGGTTTTCTTCCCCAAAGTAACTCATAAGGTGTTTTGTTCTGTATCTTGTTGACCAATGCTCTATTCTGAACATAGCATGCTGTATTCACAGCCTCAACCCAAAAAGCTATGGGGAAATGAGCATCAGCCAACATAGTTCTGGCTGCTTCAATTAGGGTTCTATTCTTTCTCTCAGCAACCCCATTTTGTTGTGGGGTTCTGGCAACACTAAACTAGCTAGTAATCCCTTTCTTGGCACAAAAATTATCTAAAATTTTATTCCTAAACTCACCACCATTGTCACTTTTAAGCATTTTAACTTCATTACCAGTTTTCTTCTCTATCTGAGTAATAAAATCAATTAAAGTGTCAGCAGTATCACTCTTCATAGCTAAAAAGAAAGTCCAAGTAAACCTAGAAAAGTCATCTGTGATGACAAAGCAGTATGATTTACCATTCAAACTCTCTATATTAGTTGGACCAAACAGGTCCATATGCAGCAAGTGAAGAGGTTTAGAACTAGAGTGCACTTGTTTAGACTTAAATGAGACCTTGTGTTGCGTGCCTTTAAGGCATGCAACACAAGAGTGGTCATTGTGGAAAGCCTTTTCAGGCAAGCCATCAACCAAGCCAAGTCTCACAAGCCTATTTATATTCTTAAAGTTTATGTGCCCTAGTCTCTTGTGCCATAGATTACTCTCATCTACTGAAGCTTTAGCATAAAAACATGACATATTATTATTCATCCTAATACCATTAAGATTCACATTATATATGTCTTTATGTATAGGTGTTCTATAGTCAATATATTTCTCATCTGGGATTTTATAATCCTTGCTTAACACCAAGCATTCAGTATCAGTAAACAGAACTTTATTTTTGTAATCACAAACTTGTGATACACTAAAAAGATTATAATCAAGGTCCTTTACCAGAAATACGTTCTCAAAACGCAAGTTCTTGGTGAGAAGTGTTCCTTTGCCTGTGATAGTTCCATATCCGCCTCCAAAATAAACCTTATCACCATCCTTAATGGGAGTAAAGTTAGTTAAATAATCTTCCTTCCCTGTCATGTGCCTTGAGCATCCACTGTCCCAATATCCATAATCATTGACCTGTTTTTGAATGCCCTGCACATAAAGAAAACAAGTTAGTTTTCTTTGGGAACCCAAGCCTTAGCAGACTTGGATTCATTTGGTTGTTCAACAAGAACAGACTTAGTTCTTATAACAACCCCTTGTTCATCCCTCTTTGGATGAAACACCCAGTTAACCCCAATAGGTTTTGTAATGACCTTTGAAATGTAATTAAATCTGTTGCAGGTCATAGAAATCCCATTATCATTAGGGTTTTGATCTTTCTTAGGTCTCCATGTCAAGCTTGAAGATGCTTTAGACCCCTTACCCTGTGGTTGCAAATATTTAGGTCTGGTCACGTTTCTGTCAGCGTTGGATTTGGTCTTGTCAACGATGAAATTACCCTTGTCAGCGTTGAACCTAGGGTTTGCTACAGAAACCCATTGCCTGTTAGAACAAGTATTTGTATTTTGAAATGGTCTTTGTCCATGAGTGTTAGACCCTCTAGTGAAGAAAGGGGCTGGTCTAACAACTTGTGGACTTTGCTGCACACAAGGTTTGGGTCTGAAACCGTTTGACTTTTTAACAACGTTGACCTTGGAAGCGTTGACACACTTATATGCTAAATGTGAAAAGCTACCACAAGTGTAACAGGCTTTTCTAGACACAACCCTAGGTCTAGAAGAGAAGAAGCCTGTTCCATCATTACTAACTTGGCTTTTAGGTGACCTAGTATTCCTATACAATTCTGCATACTTGATGCTAGGTTTTCTAACAGTGTTTGAGCCAAGGTCAACAGCCTTACCAGTGATTGGGTTTGTTACCTTAATAGGGGTTGACTCATTAGGACTTTCACATAACAAGCCACCCTTAACAAACAAGGTAGGGTTGGATTTCTTCCTTTCATTTAAGTCAGTCAACTTCTGTTGATACTCTTCAACTAGGGTAATGACTCTTGGTGGAGGAATAAATTCCTCCTCTTGGAGTTCTGGTAGACCAGTCCAAGATAGGTCCTTTCTTTGGACACCATAGAAGTCACCAGCTGGTGGTGGAACCACAGTATAGTCTTTTATCCCAATCTCAGTCATGTCCTTAGGATCCCTTTGTTTATTAACACATTCTCCTAGGGTTTGTGTGGCCTTATCAAATCTCTGAATTTTAAGGCCAACATTATCCTTATTCTTAATGGCCTCATCTAACTTAGCTTGTAACTCACCATTAACCATTTCCATGATGTTTCTAACATCATTACTAGCATTTAACTCATGTTTTAAGATATTTATTTTGTATTTTAAGTCAAATTCCATTGTCTTGTACTCAGAAACTGTCTTCTCAGTTTGAGTGAGAGCAAGTTGATAATTAAACAGTTTGCATCTTTCAGTACTCACATCATCTAATAATCTTAACACCTCTTTGTTAAGTTTCTCAGTATTTAACCTACAACCCTTACTACAAAAAGCATCATCGTATACCTCATTATCTGATGAAGAGGAGGAGTGTGCCATGAGAGCATATTGAACATGCTCTTCTTCTTCTATCTCAGCAACCAAAGATTTATCCTCTTCCCCATCTTTAGCCAAATAGCTCCAATCCCATCCCATACCATCAATTTCTTGCACTGCAACCATGGCCTTAGGATCCTGAGCCTTAACAATTTGGCTTGAGGATTTGCCAGTGATGAGACTGCTTTTATACATAGTCTCATTGTCCAAATTAGGCTTAAAATGCATTAAATATCATCAAAATACCCATGTATATGCTTGTATTTGTTGCTTGTGTATTTTAGGTACGGATATTGAGAAAATGACAAAAGATCACAAGAATCATTCAAAAACGAACACGGGAAACGAAGCCGCACAATGAACCAAGCCCTAATGAAGACTTTCCCAAGATCAACCCTTGAAGATTTGAAGAATTATGAAGAAGGGTCCTCCAATATTGAAGAATTGACACTTTATACCCTTGTATCCTCATAATTACAAGTTTGGTCCCTAAAGTTTGTCAAAATTACAAAAGGGCCCTCCACTTTGAAGATTTGGCAAGTTTAGCCCCTCAACAAAGCTAAATTGTCAACCAATATCCTCCACAAAGTCAAATATATCATGAATTTTTTCAAAGTACAAGAAATTACAAGTTTGGTCCTTTGAAAATCCCAAAATTACAAAAAAGACCCTTGACTTTGAACATTTGGCAAAAATGGTCCCTCATCAAACAAGACTTGGCAATTTCAGTCCTCCAAAATGCTCAACATACAAGTCAAGACCATTATCCATCATCAAAATGCCAAATCAGCCCTTGAAGAATTCAAAAATGGCAAGAAATACCCCTAATTTCATCTTTTAAAACCTTTTGTGGCCAAAGTGTGAAATTGAAAACTTTCAATATAAAGGAAAACGAGTTTGCAAGTGAAAAAGATGGAAATGACAAAAGAAAGAAAGAGAGGGGGTTATATTTGGCCAGACACCAAACTTACCTTAACCAGTGAGTGGGTGACACATGCCCCACTCACTCTCTCCACCAATCAAATCCCCCCTGGTGCCACATCACACCCCACTTATACCCGTTTTTAACTAATCTTTATTTAATAAAGACTATGGCGCCTAACACTTTGTTTAAACATTAAAACAGATCAAAACCTTGTTCTTGATGTTCTTGAGCCAAATTGGGTATTCCTTCATTTTTCACAATTAAACCTTAATCTTCTCCAGATTTAAGATTAAGGTGATACTTAACACAACCCAACCCCTAAACTCCCATCACTCTCATGCATGTGACATTGCCAACCCTCCCCTGACCCACTCTTCACGTCCAAACAAAACAGGCCAGTAAATCCAACGTTCAAGAACTTGGCTTACTTTTCAAGCTTCATCTATACCCTTGGATGCATTTTCCCTTTGCCAGCTTCAACAAACAGCCAAGAATTCTTCACAAGACTCCAAGATATTCAAATTTTCCAAGGGCATTTTTGGGACTTCACAACTAGGGTTTATGTTATTTTTCAGCTTCCTTAGTCTCATTGTAGCCTATATAAAGGCATTAGGTCTTAACATTTACGTTTGCGTTTGGTTTTTCCTTCGTTCAAGCACTTGTAAATCCCTTTTCAGTTTTATGAATTTGAGTTAAGTGTTTTGAAGAAAGACCAAGTGCCATCTTATTTCTGCTTGTTTATGTTCTTAGTTTACTGATTTTGAAGTTTAAAACCTGTTTTCAAAAGAGGAGTGTGCAAAAGTTTGCATATTTTCTCATTTTCTTGATATTTTGCTAAGTTCTTGTTTCTATCTTGGAATTCTTGGGTTATAGGGCTGATCATAGCATCCTAATTGAGTTGATTAAGGTGTGGTGAGGCTTATAACTTGGGGATAATCAAGTGTGGGGTAACAAGGTTACATTAATCAAGATTTTCCAAGTTTCTGATTTATATACTTGTGCTTCTAACCTTGTTGATTCTTAGCAGGGGTGTTATTGGAAGCTTGTACTTGTTCTTGCTAGTACATAAGCTCATAAATTCGTGGGTGTGGATGTACATCCATGAGGTTTGCATACTCAATCCTAAAATCTTCTTAAATTCATGATTTTTGGTGATATTTGTATGTGGCTTGTGTTCTTGTGAATTTTATGGCTTAAATCTGCTTGAATATGTTAATCTTACTTGTTATTGTGTTTATTTGAACTTGGGTGGTCTTGAATGTCACTTTTACTTTGAAAATTTTGATTTTGAAAAGATAAAGGGGTGTTTGGGACTATCTGTTTGTGATTGTAACTTGATATTGTGTTGTTGGATTGTGTTGTTTATGCTTGGTATCTGATATCTGCCTTGTTGAGAGTGTTTTGCTGCAAGTTTTTGGGTTTGAAACTTCCAATCACATAATCTGCTATAACTTGGTGAATTTAACTGCTTTTTGACCTAAGATTTTGGTGAAATCTAGTATTTGTGCATGCTTAGGGTTGAAAGTTGTTAGAACATCATTATTATAACTTATTTGATAGATATTGAGTGTTGAATATGGCTTATTGGTCAAATACATCAGCAAAGTATAAAACTGCATGTGTTAGTGTTCATCAGTAACTTTCATTGGCTTGAATCTTGCTTAATTCTTTGAACCATTGCATGAAACCTGTTTAGACTTGCTTATTGGAGTTTATAATAGCTTGTGTATGCATTTGGTTGAATTTGGCTGGCTGATTTGTGCTAAAACTGCTTATAAGTGCTCAACTGCTTAAGTGTTCATGTCTGTATCATGTCTGGTGATTGATTGATTAAACTGTATCAATTGGGTGTTTGTGATTGTGATATTTTGATTGTTATTGACTCCTTTTGATCCAAAGATCATTTGGGTGCCTTTGTGTAATCTGAATCTCCAAAAAAGTCACTAAAGACAAAAAGTCAAACAAGTCAAGCAGTGGAAAAAGTTTCCACTGCTCAACACCCAAAACTAGCCCCTGCTAGTGTAATTTTGAACTCAGCTTATCAATAAGCTATTCTAGCTTATCCAGACTTGCAACAACTTATTTTTTGTGATAGGTCTTCATTATTTGACCCATTTAAGTAGACTAGAGCTTATTGGACTTTGACTTCGACTTTTTGCTAGAAAACCAACTTATTTAACTTTTACATAAGTGCTTATTTGCTTTTTCCAGCTTATTGAGTCACCTTATTTGAAAACTCTTTGTTGATTTTGCTTAATTAAGTCATTTAGAAGCTATAGAAACTTGAATCAACACTTGGGGTGGGCTAGAACTCAAAAACGACTATTTTGTCGTTTTCTATAGATTGCTTATTGCATTTTCAGGCTTATTCCTTGGGCTTATTTCAAATTTCTTTTAGTAGAAGTCTTATTTAGGTCAAAAGAAGCTTGCGTGTCAAATTTTAGCTTATGGCATTGGCTTATAGCTTAATGGGCCAAAAAGCCCATTAAGAATAAGCTGCTTGATATAAGCTAGCTTATTTC
Source organism: Glebionis coronaria (assembly GCA_025667525.1). Taxonomy (NCBI): domain Eukaryota; kingdom Viridiplantae; phylum Streptophyta; class Magnoliopsida; order Asterales; family Asteraceae; genus Glebionis; species Glebionis coronaria. The sequence continues at coordinate 335,069,209 of CM046880.1, read as the reverse complement.
ACACTTTCAGCTTTTGGGCCTTTGGAAAAAGTTGTTTAAAATCAAATTTTGAGTCAACCTGTGCTTTTTGGGCTTATTTTGAACACTTTTTATTATTGGGCCCAAAATTGGCCCAATAAGGGACTGTTTTGGGTTTAGCCCATTTTCTAGGCCCATTAAGGGTATTTAGGTAATTTCACTTTCATTTCTGAGTTATTTAGGTCAAATTAAGCTAGTTTGCAAGTTTTTAGAATTTTTATGATTTTTGGATTTTTAATATTATTTTATTATTAAAAATTTAAAGTCTGATTTTCTATGTTTTTATATTTTTCCTAGGTTCTAAACACTTAATTAGGATTTTTGCAACTTTCCAAATATTTTTAGAGTCTTTTAATTATTTTCTAGAATTAATTTAAGTTTTAATTGATTTTAGTAGTTTTTAATTGTTTAAAAATAGTTTTTAGTGATTTTAAAATTTTGAAAAATACTTTTTAGCTTAATTAGAGTATTTTTGAGGTTTACAAACTTTAAAATCTTGTTTCGGACTTTTTAATAATTAATTTTGATTTTTAGGGCTTTAATTAGCATTAAAAAGTCATTATCTAATTAATTAAAAGGTTTTGGCAAGTTTTGATTTTTTGTAAACTCTTAGAATATTATTGTGGATTTTTGGTAAATTTTTTAATTTTTAGGGTAAAATTTTAATTTTAGCACTTTTTTACGGTTTTACGTGTACACCTTTTTCGACTTAGTTTAATCCGTCTTCGTAACCGTCATTCTCTTCTAATCTCATTTCTATTTTTCTTTCAAAAAAAATATAATCACAAATCTAATCCAAGTCATTACACACATAACACACTAGCCTCCTTGAGAACGAACTCACTTTAGGGTCATTCATACACAGTTTTCCTAAATCGTCGTGCTCAATACTTGCCCTATTTGCTCTCTTTTCCTAAAGAGTAGTAAAACTTAACTATCATTTTGGCACCGCTGCCGGGGAGGCGTGTTGTGTGTTGATTTGGCCTTTTGTTTTTATATACTAACCATAAATAGTATTTGTATTAGTAGCACTCTACTAATACGTATTATCGGTTTTCGGTGGTGTGAATACTATACTATTACTATAGTGTATACGTAGAACAATAAATTCACAAGTACTCCAAATACGTGAGAAATCACAACCTTGACTTGGGAGGTCATTACCCAATCATTGTATTCGAATCTCAAACCAAAGAAAAAGGCAAAAATAGATAAATACTTTCGTGAAGCTTACTTGAAAAATACAAACTATAAGGTGGGTATAAGGCGGATATTATAAAATATATCCTAAGGAAAAAGGCTCTTAAGTGCTTCGCGCCGCCTCGTTTCCCCGCTTGCTTATGAGTATTTGATTTTGAGAGCTAATCGAGGGTTTTGCCGCCCAAAGTATTACTAAGTATCATATATATTTTCTTGGTTTCCATTGATTAAAACCTCTTGAACATTTTGGTGTTCCACCAACGTTCTAAAGTCATCAAAGGCGTTCACTTCACGTGATCGTTTTCATTCCTTGAGGCTTCTTTAATCGAGAGATTTGATTAAGGAGGAGATTTGTAGATTTGTGTCTACTTAATACATTCACCAATTCCAAAAAGGTTAATACAATCAAAAACCACAAAAAAATTGAAAAATACAAAACACCAAAAAGAATCTTCTTTGCTCGTCCCCTCGTTGTACGTGACGTTTATGCTAACTCGTAATCAAGCAAGACGTGCACGTAAACGAAAGAACAAAACTCCCACTCCCAATCTTTCTAGTGAGGAGTCTCCTATTGACGAACCCATTGTAAGAGAAGCACCAACCATGGCGAATCGAACTATGATGGAGTTACTTCAAGCACCCACCGAGGGTTATGGAGAGGCTATTGTAATTCCCTCTATCCTTGCGGAGAATTTTGAGGTGAAAACGGGTTTGTTGTAGATGATCCAAAACAACAAATTCCGTGGTGATGAGAAGGACAATCCACACAACCATATCCGCCAATTCAATCGTCTTACCGCCACTTGCAAGTTTAAGGATGTCTCGAATGACTCGATTAAGATGATGCTTTTTCCGTATTCCTTAGCGGGTCCCGCTAAAATTTTGTTAGAGAAAGAGCCACCCAATTCTATATTGACGTGGAAGGATCTCGTGTCTAAGTTTGTGAACCAATTTTTTCCGCCCTCTAAGACTACGCATTTGAAAAACGAGATTTCAAAGTTTTCACAAGAGTTTAATGAAAGTTTTTCAACGGCTTGGAATAGGTTTAAGGAAATGTTACATGAATGTCCTCATCACGGTTTTTCCGACTTGCATCAAATTGACACGTTTTACAATGGACTTAATGATCATGAAAGGGATTATTTGAATGCCACCGCGGGTGGTAATTTTTTGTGTAAAACGTTTGAGGAAGCTTTGGTGATAATTGAAAATAGATCTAAGGTGTATAGTCCTCGTAGCACGTCTAGTGTTCGTAAGGCTTCGTCTTCGGCTTCACCTTCTTTGTCTACTACCATCGATGCTTGCCAAATTGAGGCAAACTTGGAAAACAAGATTTTTGATAAGCTAAAAGGACTTTTGATTGAGTTTAAAGTTGGTGAACAAAGTGCTCCCGCTACGGCTAAAGCGGTTGAGGTTTCTTGCATGTATTGTGGTGGAGGTCATGATTTCTCCGAGTGCATTACCAACGGTGGTAACACTTCGAGTGCCCTCGCGGCCACGGGAAATTACAACCAAAACGGTCAAGTTTCCCGCTCTAATCAAATGACTCCACCGGGTTTTGGTTCAAATCAAAATGCTAACAACAACTATCGCAACAATCAAGTTGGTTTCAAAAACAATTACAACAAGGGAAACTATGGGAATCAAGGGGCTAATAATCAAGTTTCAAACAAGAATCAAAATGATTTTCAAAATAACAACAAAGGTTTGCAAACATTGAAAGATCTTCCAAGTGAGTTTGTTGAATACGCTAGTGGGAATGATGCTAGGTTTGACAATATTCAAAGAGAAATCATTAGCCTAAGATCCGAGTTTAAGAACGACTTGAAGAAAGAGTTGAAAAATGAGTTAGCTAATGAACTTAAAATCCACACCAACAAGATGGAAGGAAATGTCACTAGGTTGCAACAAAACCAACAAAAAATGGAACAAGGGCAACATGAGATTAAACAAGAGATGATTAAGGCCGAGAAAAGGCAAACCGAGGCCGTATTGAGGCAATCCAATTTTGAAGATAAAATCTCGTCTATGTTTGAGGCAATAATGTGTAAACCGTCTTCGAGTAGTCTTCCTAGCAACACCGTATCCAACCCTAAGGGTGAGATGAAAGTGATTACCACACGTAGTGGTAAGACACTTAAGGAACCGACTCCTCAACCAATTGCTCCTACGGAGGAAGCAATTGAGGAAGAACCCGAGGTGGTGGTCCAAAAGGAGCATGTCCCAATCCCACGAAGTACCGCTCATGCCACACCTACGGTTGACCCATTACCATCATTGGAACCCGAGATTCCAAAGGCTATGCCTACTATGCCTCAACCCACACCACCTTTGCCCTATCCATCGAGAATTAGGAAGGAGAAACGTCAAGAGCGCGAAAATTATCAATTTGAGCTTTTTATGAAAATGTTTCGTGATTTGCACTTTAATGTTAGTTTCGCCGATGCTTTGGTCATGATGCCTCGATTTGCCGCTAACTTTAAGAGTATGTTGAACAACAAGGAGAAATTGCACCAATTGTCTAGTTGTTCGTCGGTTTATCTTAGTCGCATACCTCAAAAAGTCGGTGATCCCGGTAAATTTTTGATCCCTTGTGCAATCCAAGATATGGAGGAATGCTTCGCCTTGGCCGATCTTGGTGCTACATTAATTTGATGCCACTTGCAATCTTCAAGTCGCTCAATCTTCCTAATCTTACTCCTTCACTAATGTCTATCGAGTTGGCCGACCATTCCACGATTCCCGCATGTGGTTTGGCGGAAGACGTTTTTGTGAAAGTGGGGAAGTTCTACTATCCCGTAGACTTTATCGTTGTTGATATCCCCACAGATCCTCAAGTTCCTCTCATTTTAGGTCGTTCGTTTTTAGATACGTCTATGGCTTTGATCGATGTTCATGCTAGAAAGATCACCTTACGTTTCAACGACAAGGAACTTGTTATAAACGCAACTCAAAATTCTCAAATTTCTCATGTTTATTCCGTTGCAACCATAAACCTCGTTGATATGATCGACGTTGTTTGTGAGGAATTTTTACAAGAAGTTCTAGGTTTTGGTGATGAAGAAACTAGTGGCAATCCCACTATGTTAGATCCAATTCTTGATAATTGACACCAACCTTCACTCCATTTGAAGGTGGTGGTTTTACGTTGGAAGAATTCGATGTTCCACGTACTTGTAACGAAGACCTCGACAACGATGAGGACTTCTCGATTATCAAGGATTTTCTCAACGATTTCCCATTCCCTCCACCCGAGGAGGTTATGAGTATCGAGCCCAAATCTTCACTTGAGGAGCCACCTATCCTTGAGTTGAAAGATTTACCTCCTCACCTCGAATATGTCTATTTGGAGGAGGACGACAAGTTACCGGTTATTATTGCGAAGGAACTTTCGAATGATGAAAAAACCGCACTTGTCGATGTTCTAAAGGATCACAAAGGGGCAATTGCGTGGAAGTTATCCGACATTAAGGGGATCGATCCCAAGTTTTGTACCCACAAAATCTTAATGGAGGAGGATTACAAGCCCGCAATCCAAAGTCAAAGGAGGGTGAACCCCAAAATTCATGGCGTCATCAAAAAGGAGGTCCTTAAACTCCTTGACGCAGGAATGATTTACCCTATTTCTGATAGCCCTTGGGTGAGTCCTATTCATTGTGTCCCTAAAAAGGGAGGGATGACCGTTGTGCCAAACGATGCCAACGAGTTGATTCCCACTAGACTCGTGACCGGATGGAGAGTGTGCATTGACTATCGTAAGTTGAATGAAGCCACTCGAAAAGACCATTTTCCCTTGCCCTTCATGGACCAAATGTTGGAGCGTCTTGCGGGAAACGATTTCTATTGCTTTTTAGATGGTTTTTCCGGTTACTTCCAAATTCCCCTCGATCCTCGTGATCAAGAAAAAACTACGTTTACGTGTCCATATGGAACGTTTGCCTATCGTAGAATGTCATTCGGACTTTGTAATGCACCGGGAACCTTTCAAAGGTGCATGATGGCTATTTTTCATGACATGATCGAGAAGAAGATGGAAGTATTCATGGATGACTTTTCCGTGTTTGTTAATTCGTTCACTTCGTGTTTGTCGAACCTTGAGAGAATGTTGAAACATTGTGAGGAAACCAACCTTGTGCTCAATTGGGAAAAGTGTTATTTTATGGTTAAGAGTGGAATCGTCTTAGGGCACAAGGTCTCGAAAGCGGGGATTGAGGTAGATCAAGCTAAGGTAGACGTCATCGCCAAATTACCTCATCCCAAAACCGTTAAGGGAGTTAGGAGTTTCCTAGGCCACACGGGCTTTTATCGTCGATTCATCAAGGATTTTTCAAAGATCTATCGACCCATTACACATCTTCTTGAAAAAGAGGCACGTTTTGTCTTTGACGAAGATTGTGTACGAGCCTTTGAAATCCTTAAGAGGAAACTTACCGAAGCTCCCATTCTTGTTGCTCCCAATTGGAACCTCCCCTTTGAGCTCATGTGTGATGCTAGTGACTACGCTATTGGGGCCGTTTTGGGGCAACGTCATGATAAGCACTTCTTGCCTATTCACTATGCTAGCAAGACGATGACCGAGGCTCAACTAAAATACACTACAACGGAGAAGGAGTTCCTTGCCGTGGTGTATGCATTTGAGAAGTTCCGACCTTACCTCGTTTTAGCTAAATGCATAGTGTATACGGACCATTCGGCTATCAAGTATCTCATGGCAAAGCAAGATGCTAAGCCTAGATTACTTCGTTGGATTCTCCTCCTTCAAGAATTTGATCACACCATCGTTGACAAAAAAGGAGCCGAGAATCTAGCGGCCGATCATCTTTCTCGTTTGGAAGATCCTCACCAAAGTGTTTACGAGCCCAAGGAAATCACCGAAACATTTCCGCTCGAGACACTTGGTGTGGTGAATTCTAAGCTTGATTCTTCCACCCCATGGTTTGCGGATTTTGCAAATTACCATACGGGTAACTTCATCGTTAAGGGTATGACGACTCAAGAAAAACGAAAATTCTTTCGTGACGTCAAGTTCTACTTTTAAAACGACCCTTACTTGTTTCGAACTTGTGCGGATCAAATCATCTGACGTTGTGTATTTGGCACCGAAGCTTCTAACATCCTTAGAGCTTGCCATGAGGGACCCACGGGTGGTCACCACGGTGCTAACCTCACAGCTAAGAAAGTGTTTGATGCCGGCTTCTTTTGGCCTACTATTTACCGAGATGCACAAGATCTTGTGAAGTCTTGTGATTCATGCCAACGACAAGGAAAAGCCTCACAAAAAGATGAGATGCCACAAAACATCATCCAAGTATGTGAGATCTTTGACGTTTGGGGTATAGACTTTATGGGGCCGTTCCCATCATCTCGTGGTAATAAGTACATTCTCGTTGCGGTTGACTACCTATCTAAGTGGGTGGAGGCCAAAGCCTTGCCCACCAATGATGCTCGTGTGGTAGTCAAGTTTTTGAAAAGCTTGTTTTCTCGTTTGGAACCCCTCGTGCGATCATAAGCGATCGTGGAACCCATTTTTGTAACGACCAATTCGAAAGGGTCCTAAGGAAATATGGGGTTACACATCGGCTTTCTACGGCTTATCACCCACAAACGAGTGGGCAAGTCGAGGTTTCAAACCGACTTTGAAGAGGATTTTGGAAAGGTCTGTTGGGTAAAACCGACAATTATGGTCGGATAAGTTGGACGATGCTTTATGGGCCTTTAGGACCGCTCATAAGACACCCATTGGGTGCACTCCCTATAAGCTTGTGTATGGAAAGAATTGTCATTTGCCTATCGAGTTAGAACACAAGGCTTATTGGGCCCTAAAGCATGCAATGATGATATGGAGACCGCGGGAAAATACCGGAAAATGCAGTTAAATGAATTAGATGAATTGAGGGAGATTGCTTATGAAAATTCATTGATTTATAAGGAAAAAACTAAAAAGTTGCATGATTCTAAAATTAAAAACCGGGTTTTTAACATTGGGGATCAAGTTTTGATTTTTAACTCTCGCTTGAAAATCGTTTCCGGTAAGTTGAAATGGCGTTGGTCTGGTCCATTCACCATGACTCAAGTGTTTCCGTATGGGACCATCGAGCTAGCTCAAGATGATGGTCCTAACTTCAAGGTGAATGGACATAGGTTGAAGCACTACTTTGGCGGGGAAGTTCCATCCTTGAACTACCTCGACCAAGTCACCTTCCCCAATGATAATTAGTATTGAGGGGATCGAGTCGAGCTCATGACTCGGTAATCAAAAAACGAGGTGCCTCGTGGGGGAGTCCCATGCTTATCCTATGTACATATTATCGCTTTCTAATGTAGTTAATGTGTGGGGATTTGTGCCCTTCCAACCTTTGTTCCGTGGTTGTTTGTGAATTGTGGACTTTAGATGATCATGATCTTCACGATTGGAGCCTCTCGTGTTCGTTTTATGGGAGCACTCGATCGTTTGTTTTGAAGACTTTCTCAATATCCATGATATATCCTTTTGATGTTCTAACCTTAGGTTTTTAGCACACTTCCTAAACGGCTATTAATTTATTGGTTACACCCTTTCCATGCTAGATTATGCATTCGACTACGTCTCTAGTATGGGGGTGTTTGCACCCCTAGACTCGAAACATTGAGGACAATGTTTAACTTTAGTATGAGGGGGTGAATAGATACTTGCCTTGCCAAACCTTCACGCTTTCCAAAGTTTATCTTTTTGTTTATCGTTTTTATTGCAAAATAAGGCTAAAAATGGCCAAATTTTAAAATTTTTCTCATGTTTTATAAGTTTTTGAAGACACGAATGTAGGTTTTACGATGGCGAGAATAAGAGTAATTTTAGACTCGACCGTGCGTGTTGAGCACTTAGCTTTGGTTCCTTAACTACACATTAGGCTTCTCTTAAATGAGGACGAGAAATGATAGGGTTGATTATAAGTTACTATGCTAAACGTAGAGTACTCGTATTCTTTCAAAAACTCATGTGTTCTCGTTGTTTGCTTATTCTCCCTTCGCACGTAAATATTTTTTGCTTAATAAATATTGACTTAGCGGTTTAGTTGGGATTGTTGGGTTTCTAGTCTTTTCTAGTAGCTTCCGTGTAATTAAATTGGGAAGACATTAAGGTATCGCCAGCGTCACGGTTTTGAAGTATTGGCACCCCAATAATCAAAAGCTTCACCCAATAATTAGATTTCAAGTGCTCACCTAAATCAAGCAAACAATTTGAAGCCTCACAAGGCCGAAAAATCTATGCAAAATTGAAAGTGAATCAAGCCTTAATCTTCGAAGCTTTAAAGATCCAAAATTCGCCTTAGCGTGAGGATATACGTCTTTGGCTAATAAAACTACCGATGAGGTGGATAATAAAAGGCAAGGTAAGACTGAAGTCATAATAAAAGCTTCATGGCGAAGTTGAATAAAAGATGGAGGTAAACCAAAGATAATAAGGCCCTTCCGTTAGGGGGCATATAAAAGTCTTGGTAATAAGTCTCATGTTCAAAACCGTTATAAAACCGTGTTTATCGATTCTTCTTGTCAACTTAATTTTTGACATCGTTGTCTATTGGGAGGGGTTATTGATTTGATGGTCTTGGTTACACCGTTAGGACTCTATTTTTAGACCTAAATCTCTATTATCGCATAAGTCAAACAATGTATCCTCGTGAAACATTCAAGACAATATAAAATATAAGAGATACAACTTAGGAATAATGGGAGGATAAGTACGTGATTAGGGCATATGAGTAGTGTTAGCATTACTAACTTATAATGACAATGATCTCGTTGCACGCTTGGCATGGAATTGGGGTGAAAATCGAGGACGATGAAATTATTTCTAACGAAGCATTCACGTGTTCTTATTCTATGATCCTAAACGTCCCATTTTGCGATGAAAATCATACATTATGTCTAAAACGCAAGTAGTAGTAGCAATAGTAGTAGTGTAGCTATTTTATCATTCAATAAAATGAATAAAAATGAATTTTGGAGGTGCTACGATACTTTATTCTAGCATTGCGTGAGGGCACGGCAATGGTTTAGTATGGGGGAGTGATGAGACTGCTTTTATACATAGTCTCATCGTCCAAATTGGGCTTAAAATGCATTAAATATCATCAAAATACCCATGTATATGCTTGTATTTGTTGCTTGTGTATTTTAGGTACGGATATTGAGAAAATGACAAAAGATCACAAGAATCATTCAAAAACGAACACGGGAAACAAAGCCGCACAATGAACCAAGCCCTAATGAAGACTTTCCCAAGATCAACCCTTGAAGATTTGAAGAATTATGAAGAAGGGTCCTCCAATATTGAAGAATTGAGACTTTATACCCTTGTATCCTCATAATTACAAGTTTGGTCCCTAAAGTTTGTCAAAATTACAAAAAGGGCCCTCCACTTTGAAGATTTGGCAAGTTTAGCCCCTCAACAAAGCTAAATTGTCAACCAATATCCTCCACAAAGTCAAATATATCATGAAGTCCTTTAAATTACAAGAAATTACAAGTTTGGTCCTTTGAAAATCCTAAAATTACAAAAGGACCCTTGACTTTCAACATTTGGCAAAAATGGTCCCTCATCAAACAAGACATGGCAATTTCAGTCCTCCAAAATGCTCAACATACAAGTCAAGACCATTATCCATCATCAAAATGCCAAATCAGCCCTTGAAGAATTCAAAAAATGGCAAGAAATACCCCTGATTTCATCTTTTAAAACCTTTTGTGGCCAAAGTGTGAAATTGAAAACTTTCAATATAAAGGAAAACGAGTTTGCAAGTGAAAAAGATGGAAATGACAAAAGAAAGAAAGAGAGGGGGTTATATTTGGCCAGACACCAAACTTACCTTAACCAGTGAGTGGGTGACACGTGCCCCACTCACTCTCTCCACCAATCAAATCCCCCTGGTGCCACATCACACCCCACTTATACCCGTTTTTAACTAATCTTTATTTAATAAAGATTATGGCGCCTAACACTTTGTTTAAACATTAAAACAGATCAAAACCTTGTTCTTGATGTTCTTGAGCCAAATTGGGTATTCCTTCATTTTTCACAATTAAACCTTAATCTTCTCCAGATTTAAGATTAAGGTGATACTTAACACAACCCAACCCCTAAACTCCCATCACTCTCATGCATGTGACATTGCCAACCCTCCCCTGACCCACTCTTCACGTCCAAACAAAACAGGCCAGCAAATCCAACGTTCAAGAACTTGGCTTACTTTTCAAGCTTCATCTACACCCTTGGATGCATTTTCCCTTTGCCAGCTTCAACAAACAGCCAAGAATTCTTCACAAGACTCCAAGATATTCAAATTTTCCAAGGGCATTTTTGGGACTTCACAACTAGGTTTTATGTTATTTTTCAGCTTCCTTAGTGTCATTGTAGCCTATATAAAGGCATTAGGTCTTAACATTTACGTTTGCTTTTGGTTTTTCCTTTGTTCAAGCACTTGTAAATCCCTTTTCAGTTTTATGAATTTGAGTTAAGTGTTTTGAAGAAAGACCAAGTGCCATCTTATTTCTGCTTGTTTATGTTCTTAGTTTACTGATTTTGAAGTTTAAAACCTGTTTTCAAAAGAGGAGTGTGCAAAAGTTTGCATATTTTCTCATTTTCTTGATATTTTGCTAAGTTCTTGTTTCTATCTTGGAATTCTTGGGTTATAGGGCTGATCATAGCATCCTAATTGAGTTGATTAAGGTGTGGTGAGGCTTATAACTTGGGGATAATCAAGTGTGGGGTAACAAGGTTACATTAATCAAGATTTTCCAAGTTTCTGATTTATATACTTGTGCTTCTAACCTTGTTGATTCTTAGCAGGGGTGTTATTGGAAGCTTGTACTTGTTCTTGCTAGTACATAAGCTCATAAATTCGTGGGTGTGGATGTACATCCATGAGGTTTGCATACTCAATCCTAAAATCTGCTTAAATTCATGATTTTTGGTGATATTTGTATGTGGCTTGTGTTCTTGTGAATTTTATGGCTTAAATCTGCTTGAATATGTTAATCTTACTTGTTATTGTGTTTATTTGAACTTGGGTGGTCTTGAATCTCACTTTTACTTTGAAAAATTTGATTTTGAAAAGATAAAGGGGTGTTTGGGACTATCTGTTTGTGATTATAACTTGATATTGTGTTGTTGGATTGTGTTGTTTATGCTTGGTATCTGATATATGCCTTGTTGAGAGTGTTTTGCTGCAAATTTTTGGGTTCGAAACTTCAAATCACATAATCTGCTATAACTTGGTGAATTTAACTGTTTTTTACCTAAGATTTTGGTGAAATCTAGTATTTGTGCATGCTTAGGGTTCAAAGTTGTTAGAACATCATTATTATAACTTATTTGATAGATATTGAGTGTTGAATCTGGCTTATTGGTCAAATACATCAGCAAAGTATAAAACTGCATGTGTTAGTGTTCATTAGTAACTTTCATTGGCTTGAATCTTGCTTAATTCTTTGAACCATTGCATGAAACATGTTTAGACTTGCTTATTGGAGTTTATAATAGCTTGTGTATGCATTTGGTTGAATTTGGCTGGCTGATTTGTTCTAAAACTGCTTATAAGTGCTCAACTGCTTAAGTGTTCATGTCTGTATCATGTCTGGTGATTAATTGATTAAACTGTATCAATTGGTTGTTTGTGATTGTGATATTTTGATTGTTATTGACTCCTTTTGATCCAAAGATCATTTGGGTGCCTTTGTGTAATCTGAATCTCCAAAAAAGTCACTAAAGACAAAAAGTCAAACAAGTCAAGCAGTGGAAAAAGTTTCCACTGCTCAACACCCAAAACTAGCCCCTGCGAGTGTAATTTTGAGCTCAGCTTATCAATAAGCTATTCTAGCTTATCCAGACTTGCAACAACTTATTTTTTGTGATAGGTCTTCATTATTTGACCCATTTAAGTAGACTGGAGCTTATTGGACTTTGACTTTCACTTTTTGCTAGAAAACCAACTTATTTGACTTTTACATAAGTGCTTATTTGCTTTTTTCAGCTTATTGAGTCAGCTTATTTGAAAACTCTTTGTTGATTTTGCTTAATTAAGTCATTTAGAAGCTATAGAAACTTGAATCAGCACTTGGGGTGGCCTAGAACTCAAAAACGACTATTTTGTCGTTTTCTGTAGATTGCTTATTGCATTTTCAGGCTTATTCCTTGGGCTTATTTCAAATTTCTTTTTTCAGAAGTCTTATTTAGGTCAAAAGAAGCTTGTGTGTCAAATTTTAGCTTATGGCATTGGCTTATAGCTTAATGGGTCAAAAGCCCATTAAGAATAAGCTGCTTGATATAAGCTAGCTTATTTCACACTTTCAGCTTTTGGGCCTTTGGAAAAAGTTGTTTAAAATCAAATTTTGAGTCAATCTGTGCTTTTTGGGCTTATTTTGAACATTTTTTATTATTGGGCCCAAATTTGGCCCAATAAGGGACTGTTTTGGATTTAGCCCATTTTCTAGGCCCATTAAGGGTATTTAGGTAATTTCACTTTCATTTCTGAGTTATTTAGGTCAAATTAAGCTAGTTTGTAAGTTTTTAGAATTTTTTATGATTTTTGGATTTTTAATATTATTTTATTATTAAAAATTAAAAGTCTGATTTTCTAATTTTTTATATTTTTCCTAGGTTCTAAACACTTAATTAGGATTTTTGCAACTTTCCAAATATTTTTAGAGTCTTTTAATTATTTTCTAGAATTAATTTAAGTTTTAATTGATTTTAGTAGTTTTTAATTGTTTAAAAATAGTTTTTAGTGATTTTAAAATTTTGAAAAATACTTTTTAGCTTAATTAGAGTATTTTTGAGGTTTACAAACTTTAAAATCTTGTTTGGGACTTTTTATTAATTAATTTTGATTTTTAGGGCTTTAATTAACATTAAAAAGTCATAATCTAATTAATTAAAAGGTTTTGGCAAGTTTTGATTTTTTGTAAAGTCTTAGAATATTATTGTGGATTTTTGGTAATTTTTAGGAATTTTTAGGGTAAAATTTTAATTTTAGCACTTTTTACGGTTTTACGTGTACACCTTTTTCGACTTAGTTTAATCCGTCTTCGTAACCGTCATTCTCTTCTAATCTCATTTCTATTTTTCTTTCAAAAAAAAAATATAATCACAAATCTAATCCAAGTCATTACACACATAACACACTAGCCTCCTTGAGAACGAACTCACTTTAGGGTCATTCATACACGGTTTTCCTAAATCGTCGTGCTCAATACTTGTCCTATTTGCTCTCTTTTCCTAAAGAGTAGTAATACTCAACTATCAGCCAGCATCAGATCTTCTTGGAGATCTGCATTCCCTCATGAAGTGCCCCATACGATGACAGTTGTAGCACTCAACTTTGGATTTATCAAATCCAGCAGTGTCTTTTGCATTAAAGGTCATCTTCTTCTTAAACCTTCTATTCCACCTGTTTGCTCTTATACTAGAAAGATCCATGTTCCACTTAATATCAATCTCTTCCAAGTGCTCATCACTTATTTGCTCAAGGTCCTCATATGTAATCGTTGAACCATTGGGCAAAGAAGCAATATAAGCACATACAGTATCCAGATCCAAGCCAGCAGGTTTAACTCTTGGTGAGTCACTTTTGTAAGTGTCAACGTCTGAATATGAGGCGTTGACAGGACATGTTCCAGCGTTGACACATGTTGATCCAGTAACTGGATGCATGTAAGAGTCCTTCTGATTAAATTGACCTTTACTATGTGAGAAGAAGGCCATGTTACTGTTGGTAGATTTACTTCCATGCTCCAAAAGAGTTCCATTCTCCAACAGCCTTAGTTTGTTGTAGATATCATCAAAAGTAGAACTTTTGTGAGTGTTATTGGCAAGTATAGATCTTGCCTCAATCTTCCACGCATCGCCAAGGCTTTTAAGATAGGTGGCAATAGTGTCAACATCACCAACTTGTGTCCCCATAAAGGACAGCTTACTCGTAATATCAAGCAGTCTGCTTCTAAAACTGCTAAGCTTCTCATTAGGTTGAGCCTTGAAAACAGCATACTCATACATGAGTTGCTTCTTCTTCTCTTCCTTAGTATCATCATTGCCACCATATGCAACTTCAAGAGTTGCCCAAAGGTCCTTAGCAGATTCATAACCTCTGTATTTATGCTGGTTCTCTTGTCCCAAAGAGAGTTTCAGAATGTTTAGGGTTTTCATATCAACCCTTTTCTTTGTTATGTCTTCAGCAGACACAGCTCTACCATCATCAGGTTTTTCTTTCTTATCTGCTTCTAAACATCCAGCAACAGCTGCTCTTGCAACAATGTCATCAGCAATCTTTTGAGCTTTATTGAATGTGTTTCCATATTCACTAATCTCCCAGAGAGTGTAGTCATAGATCCCCAGATATTGCTCAAAGTTGAATTTCCACAATTCGAAGTTGGTTGCATCAAGCATGGGAATCTTTATGTTTGGTAAAGGTGAGGAGGAGGAGGTTACTTCTGGATTTGACATGATGTTTTTAGGGTTTTGGTTATTTTAGGGTTCTTGTGTTCTTTAAGATCAAAAGTTTCTCAACAAGCTCTGATACCACTTGTTGATCCCAAACTTAGATCGATTTAGCTTTATGTATACGAGATTAGATCAAGTAATACACGTAGAGAAACCTTTGTATATGTATTTGATAATCTAAGTGTTATGCGGAGTTAACACTTAAACAAGAACACACAAAGATGTAAACAAACTTTCACTTGATTAATGATAACAAACTTTCTTACAATGAAAGTGTTTAACGTATGAAAACTTATATTGAACAATGACCTAAAGGTCTTCTTTTATAGACGTAAGAAGCCTTGTACAAGAGTCTACGTATCAACTATTCTAGGTAAAGATAATTATAGAAAATACAATGTTGAACTTATCCTTAACAAACTAGAAACAATATACGCGTAGACTAAATCTTTCCATCAGTGCTTGTCTTCAATGTATCAACGCTTGACTTCTTCCTGTCAACGCTTGATCTGTCAGCGTTTGTTTTCTTCCTATCAACGCTTGTTTTACTCTTGTCAGCGCTCAAGTAGACTGGCTATATTTTATTCCCAATAGGTGTTACGGGATAGCACATTACTCACATCATAGACAACGCTTAAAAATCGCGACGTTTAATAATAAAGCATTTCCATTCATAAATATCAAATTTACATAGGTCCCAAGTCATTGTATTTCATACAAGTTTTACAAAGCATTTGAATGGAAATTATTGTTTAAGTGCGGGCCATGAATTCTTGTTGTCTTCCCGAGAATTACCTTCAAGTACCTGAGATAAAACATGTTAAAAGAAAAGGTCAGCGATAACGCCGAGTGAATTCATAGAGTTTAATAAAACCATCAGTGTATCATCGGTATATAATCATTACCGAAAATCATTTTTGTACAAATATTTATAGTAGACCATGAAATAGGCCAAAAACATTTTATACAAATCCTTGTCAAAATCAAAATATAGGCTTTCGCCTTCAAAACCATTATACGAACCAATGTCGTAAAAATATCTTACAATACGTTTTATAACGTCGTGTAGAGTTAAATATAAACCGTTATATGAATATGGTTATGTAAAACCAAAACACAAACATAATATCAATAATATGATCCCGTATTGCTAGTCAGGCAATATATCTTAATTCGGTGAGTATAGCAGTATTTCATTATTTTGGATTATTATAAGCCACATGACATTGTTACCTTACTACAACAAACAACGGGTAGCTAGCCCGAAACTCATTTTCCCATCTAAATTAGCGTGTCGTCACAATAATCACGCTTGTGTAAATCTTCTCATACATAAATTCGCTTACCAATCAATGTGGCACGACGGGGATCAACCGTCAAGGCGCGAACTGGGGTGCTCGTTCCCAAATAGTACTATTATATGCATAAGCGTCTACCAAATCCCGGTAGTTCACAATTCATGCTAATGGGACTTTTAGTGACATAACCTAACTTTAATAATCCATTTCCTTTCATCTATCGGGTCATTTAATCATTCATCGGGTCATACAATCATTCGGGTCCAAATCAATAAACAGACAATCGGGACAACTAGTGTCCTATTTTATAAAAACTAACATGTTATCTCCCTCGCGGGTTTATAAAATATTTCATAAAAACATTTAAAAGAGTGCGAGGTTATGAACTCGTGTTGATGTGGGAAGGCGGGTTATCGGCAATTCGGATGTACGGTACGTGCTTCAATCACGGAAACCTAGACAAATAATACTCGTCTTAGACTATTGTCCAATGACTTTATAAAAATAACAATTATGTATACATATGATGATTTTATATATATGATGATGATCAAGTGGGCTTATACATCTTTACTCATTCATCATAGTGTTTATGTGTTGGTAATTTTCAAGACTAGTTACACTAGTTCAACTTGTTTACATTTTGAAGCCCAATAGGCCTATTACAAGCCCAATACTATTCATTAGTCCAATTATACTTTTATTATCAGTATTATACTTTATATGTTGGGCCCAAATGAGTTAAGCCCAATAATAAGTTTATAAGTGTTTTACCAAATTAGTCGGGTTTATTGTCCATTAAGGCTACTTTGGCTCGTTAATGTCTATATGTTGTAAAGCTCAGGTTTTTTCGGTTTTTACTTGTTATATATGTTTATATATCAGTATATGACTTTTAAAAAGTTTACATTAGATGGGTCCGACCGTCTAAGTTTTATTTGAACAAAACGTTAATCTTTCGGTTTTAGCCGAAAAGACGTAAAACTTAGTATATAGTTTTTATAACTTATAAAACATACCAAACTACCATTTTTATATAATGTCCATTTATTTATCCTTATGCATTTTTATATAAATTAAATATATAAGTTAGTGGGTTTTAATTCACATTTTATACTATATTTATTTGAGTGCTTATATAATAATATTAAACTTTAATTTCATAAAATCAGTCTTAAAAATCTAGTTTACTAAAATGATCATATCTAGAGTTCTACATGGAGATAGAACCCCACATTTTTATCACAGAAACTACATGATATGTGCTTCATTTTATTCCTTTATAGCTACTGATGAATCGACATCTAAGTATTTTATAAAATTCGTCCAAAACAGTATAGGCAGATTTGCACTCTAAACTTGTTTTGATCATATCTCACTCATTTTTATGATTCCATTGTATGGCCAACTCTCAGATGTGTACAAGTCTCAATACTCACTGTATATCAATT
Organism: Glebionis coronaria; assembly: GCA_025667525.1. Classification (NCBI taxonomy): domain Eukaryota; kingdom Viridiplantae; phylum Streptophyta; class Magnoliopsida; order Asterales; family Asteraceae; genus Glebionis; species Glebionis coronaria. Next base: position 335,051,768 of record CM046880.1, on the reverse strand, counting down.
CATCTATACCATTTTATCAGTTCATCCTATGGTTATTTACTGTTTTTATACAGCCTACTAAATTAAGCAAGATTAACCACTTTTACGTATAGTTTTTCATCTTTTTACCCATGTTTATCAACACCAAATCCCCACATAATATTTTCATCATCATATATTCATCATATACATATACAATAAGAAAGAAAATACATGATTACATAATCAAAATAACAAGAGGATGGAAAGAACAATCTTTATACCACCAAGGTTGATGAAAATATGGGATTGATGATGAACAAGGCTTGGTTTTGGGTAACCAATCTAATGAGATATCAACACCACTTCTAGGATCACCAAATATTTGTAGACTTCTCCAAAAATCTGCCCTTGATCTTCATGGAAACTCCTTGCTAGTTGTTAAAATCACCTCTAATCTTCATAACTTCAACTAGGCTTCAACATATGTTGATTATAGCCTTGGGTTATGGCTAGATTTTGATGAACATGGTGGTGGTGGAGCTATGGTGGACGGCCATGGGAGAGAGTTGAGAGAAAATGGTGGTTTGCATGAGATGAAGTGTGAGAAATGGTTTTGTGTGAAGTGGTTTTACTAGTTAGCTTGTTTGTGAAAGTTATATGACAAGTGTTAATCTTGTTACTAAATATTGACACCTCATGGGTCTTGCCTTATATTGGACGCCACATATAGTGGGGTGGGCAAGTGTAAAAATTGTCCCATCCCACTAATTTACGGGTATTCCTCGATTCTAGTTTCCTCGATTTGCGTGCCCTCGGGTCGTTTTACGAAAAACGTTTTTATAAATTATGAATCAACGGCACAAAACGAATCTAATAAAAATTGTCTCATCAAAAACGGAGTTCAAAAACGTAAATACGTAATCCTAAGGTTTCCGGTTTAGTCGTAAAGGACGTTAAATTATAATCGTAAGTCCTAATTTCTTCTCGTAAATTTGTGAGTTTATGAACCAGCACAAATTAAAATCCCAAATTAATATTCACGGACAAATTTATTTTCTGAAATGCCGGACTGTCACCAAAGACGGTATATGTAAACGTGAGCACGTAACGTAGAATCCTCCGGTTTAGACGTAGTCGATGTTACTTCAAGACATAAATCCAAATTTCTTCCCAAAGTTAAGTGAGTTCATATTATAACATTAAAATAATGTTTTCAAATAAATATTGAGAATAAAGTATGAACCATAAATTGACGGATTGTCACAACATTTACCCCTAAACAGGATCTTTGTCCTCAAAGATCATCTTATCTTACTACTCGCTTGTTATAGAGTTAAAGTCATGTGGGTATTTCCTCCACTTTCGGTCTTTTCTCACAAGTGTAATTCATTACAATACGCAAGTTTCATCAAACATAACTACGGGAATAAGACCAGGCTTAATGTTGACTTACTTTCTCTATCCATGATGTTCACGGGCTTTTGATGAATGCAACTTTTCGCCGATCTAAACTTCATCAAGAAGTGATCAGATTCTCACTTGATAGACATTTTATCAAGTTCGATATACGAAACATAATTCACGTAGCCCTTGAAGTCCTAGGGTAGATCCAGCTTATATGCCTTTCAAACCAATCTTTTACGTCATCTCAATGGTCCCATACAACGGGGACTTATATCCCATGATCTTTCAGATCATCAATTCATTTTTCCATGGTTAAAATTTTTGACATAACTTCGCTACCCATCTGGCACTTCAAGATCTACATTTCATATTCACATAACCTCCTGCCCACTACCGGCAGTCAATAATCAGATCCTAATTTCAACAATCATTTCAGGTCTCGTGGGTCGAGTATTTTGTAAGGTTAGGTTCGCCATCATAGGGAACCTTAAACCTAAAAGACATGTCCAACTCACAATGGGTGTATGTCGGGTGTCTTTATCCCAACTCCTGCTTACAGATGCTCTTATATTTAGATCCTAACAAGATTCGATCTCAGTCCTAATACGATGATTATCAATAGTAATCTCTCCAAAGGAAAACGATTTTACATTTTATTACCAAAGGTCAATCATTCAAACTTAAAACAGCACTTATAGTATTTTGTATCGTTACTTTACCTCGTCCCTTCGATTGGGGTGGTACACAGTACTCTCATCAAGATTCGTTCTCAATGACTTCTGAGCAAATCTCTAGAAATTCGATGCGAAGCGAGGATCTTGATAGAGATGATCGATACAGGCACACCATGTTTACACAACTCCTTTAAATACAAAAGAGTCAATTTCTTCATCAAGAATCTATCATTAACAGGAATGATATTAGCAGATTTGGTCAGTCTGTCGACGATGACCCAAATCAAATCAAATTCAGATGATGACCTTTGCAATAGTTAGAGGTTTACTAATGTATGAGGCGATGTCTGCCTTCATAATTTGCCATCAGTACAACTTCTTCTGATAATGATACACTAAATCAGAAATAGCTTGAATAGAATACTTAATCTTACGAGATTCCAACATGACTACATCTCAATTTTTAGGCAACCACAAGTGGCCTGTTATACATTCAACGCCATCGGCTTCTCAATTTTGATGGTTCACATTAGCCGCGAACCCCTTTTTATTATCTATATTATCCTTTTTACAATCATTGTTTATTTTTATATTGTTCGGCAATTTATTTTGCACCTTCATTATTAAGGAACATGTCCTAATTGATTCTTTATTTTTTCTATATAATGTGTCAGTATCTACATTCATCTTTCCTGATGAAATAATTATCAGGAGCGTATTTATTCAAAAATTCTTTCTTCATATTTTCTAAGTTTTAGTCTCGTCTCAACTATTATTTTTATCAGTTTTGCTCAATTTGACGTTTAAAGCGTCGATAAATATTATAAGTAATTAAATAATAAATATTAGATTTTTATGAAATGTAAACGTAAAAATTTTAAATTTCTTAGTTCGACCAATTATATAAAAATGTTCAAAATAAACTTGAATTTAATCAACACGATTTTTGTTGATTTATCGAAAATAATTAACAAGATTTGTAAATGTTTGAAAAATCTTTGGTTATACTTTGGTCAAAATTTTCTTAGTTGAAAAGCAAAAAGTGTCGTTTCAAATTTCAAGTCATGGTTTAAATGTTTTCCTCAATCCCTCTTAGTTTGTTTTGAGGTATGCACAAACATTTACCCCTAAACATGAGTTTAGTTAAATGTTCTGGGTTTAAGGGAATGATCCCTCAAAAGTTCTTTTTGATAAAACATTTGTCAAAACATATTTGCACTTTCTTTTTGGTAAAATCCAAAGTCTCAAATGGCTCAAAAATTTTAAAGAGTCAATATAGATTCCATTATCTATTAATCACACGGTCAAATAATGTAAAGTATTTAGTCTTTAATCACATGTTAATTATTTAAGGTGTAGGTTTTCACTACTCGGCCGACTCAGAGTATTCTACAAATAATTATTAACTCATTCTTATTCTTATAAACAAACAGATGGTCCTTAATGATCGCAAGCATGAATTTATCAATTTACAGCCTACACACGTAATTCACCCAATTTATGGATGCTACATGTGCATTAGTCAATCCAAACGACATAACATGAAACTCATAATATTCACTACAAGTTCTGGATGTAATGATTGGAATAGATAATCTTTTTCGCGGACGAGAAATTGATGATAACCATGCCGTGGATCAAATCTTTAGAACATACGCTAGAACCTTGTAAATGATCGAACAATCTATCATCTTGGGTAGTGGATATAGATTTTAATCGTCAATTTACTTAGTTCACGGTAATTAATAAATATAAGGAATGATAATACCATAGCTCTTCATAATGACGAGCTTGGTAGAATAAAAAACTTTCTCCGACAACTCTCTCAGTTGTACGGTAATTCCTTTAATTCAGATGGTGCTGACATACAGTGCACACGCCACAGGTGCAGCACCGAGAATATAATCAATACCAAATTCAACTTGCCTTAATGGCGAAAGTTTAGGTAATTCATCAACAAATACCTCCTAAAGTTTTAGATAACGGAAACATATTTTAATAAATTCTCTTTAAGTTCTTTCTAGATTATAATATCTATGACTAATTCACAACCATTCATGCTATAATTTCAAGTCTAAATGCAGGATATGGTCACCCATCAAGAATTATTTAGATCACTTTTGATAATCAACATCTTATCATTTAGGGGAATTCTATTCGAGTTCCCATCAATTAAGACAATGTCGTCATGTCATAATCAATCAATCCATTCTGCTGGCACTACCAACTTTCCAGATTCGTTACCGTTGATAACATGTGAACTTCTCAAAAGACTAATAATAACTCATAATCCTTCACAAATTCAAGGATATCTGGATACATAACTAACCTTAAAAGAGTAAGGTCAACGCATGATCTATGCGAGAGAATTTCAAATCAGATACAGACGAAAACATGTAATGAATATGAATATATCCCATGTTTTCATAATTTGAGTACGCATTCGAAAGCTCCTCGGATCGTTACCCAGGTCATTCAAATGAAATCTAATCAAAAGAAATGATAGGAACATCGATACATCCAATCGGGTATCAACACTTGGTAATCAGATATTTTTCCAAAGAATCTCACTACGGGAGAATTGGACATGAAAGAATTGTCAATTGTCAAATAAGACAATATCCACAGATGAGTAAATTCGACTCAGAAGAATAAATAGTACGGGCACATATGTAGGTGTCCCTATCAATATGTCCCTATTTTTCACTTCTTGCAGATCTCATAAAATTTAATCTTTCACAATCTTCAAAGAAATTTAATGTTTATTAACAATTTTTATGGTGACTACTAATCAGCCTTGCATGGTCCATCCCAAATTGTATGTAGGCGCGCAACTATATACAATTTCAAGATTAACGATGCAATACTCAGTTCGTCAAAATTTTAACATCATGTTTATAATAAAAAAAATTTCATGCTTAATTCTTAAATAAGAATCAAAAATAAATTTACAAAGATTTTCTTTGTTGTGAAAACAATTATGTTTTCCAAGGTATTTCATAAACAACTTTATTTCAATAATGATTATTTATAAGTCTCACTTTAAATAATCCATATAGTGATGTAAATTCAATTTTCTCAAAGGATACTGTTTTATCTTATAAAAACAATGAGTGATTTGCAAAAGAGTGATGAAGAGTTGTTTACCAAGAACTAACTACAATATAATAGGAAATGAGCATAGCCAAATGATCATGAGGTTCATGATCACGATGGCACTCAAAAAGAATAATCTACAACGTAACTCAAATCAAGATGATTACTTGTTCAATGGTTGCATCACTAAAGCGAACATTAGGATGAAGCAATAAAGGATAGATAACATCGATACATGTAGAATTTAGCAATCAAATGTAGTCTTTTCATTAATCACAAACAAGTCAAAATTGTACCGTAACACATTACGTGTCACTATGTCATACAATTCCAAGAACTCATCCTACCAACTGATGTCTCAGTTAAGTTACTGATTATTTTTAAAAGATACCACAATGAATACTAATCTACAAGAGTAATTAGGTGTTCCACATGTCCCAGAAGATCCATCGGTCTCAATTCAGAAGAAGATTTCTTCAATTTATTTCTTGGACACTGGGCATCCTCGTTAGTGGACAATAGCCTAGGAACAACCCTTAACACGAATCAACAATCAATTAAAACCTTATAATTTAATCACAAAACTTAACAACTTCCTCTAACAATTTCTTATTCCATACAAGTTAAATTTTTCTTCATTCAAGTTTCAACCAAATCATACTCAATGCAACATCCTACCTCATTCTCCAATACTTTCAACCTTATTCTTAAACCTTGAAAGGGCAATAAAAGTTCAATATGAACAACGCCTAATTTCCAATCCTATAGCTCTTACAACAATAGTTATCAAATGAGTCACTAGCATGAGATGACTCACACATTCAATTAGATTTCTCGCAAAGGTACTAGTGGCATGAGGCTTTTGGGTAATGGTTCCAATGAAAGCCTCAAGTGCAACATTCACCCTTTCGATTTCAAATTTAAGAAATGGGTGACAACGAATCAGATAACACCTTTCCAGGTGGTAACGTTTTGTCAAACTCCACTCTATAAGGAAACATCGTCATGACATCGATATCAGATTTAATCTTGCCAATTCTTTTTCAATATCACAATCAACTAATATCTACATTTCTACTAGTATCACCCATTTGTTGGGATCTTAAATATCCACAACTTGGTTTAGATCTAGGATAGCTAGAATTCCTACGAGAATAGCTTCGATTGATTTACTAGAGGAGTTAGGGTTTCTTGTGACAATCTACGTCGTATAAATACCTCGTATAAATATTAAAATGATCATCAAACAATCATGTAATCAAATTACATCATATATATATATACTCCAAGTTATATATATATTAAAATAACACTTATCAGTCTGGCCTTGTGGGTAACTCGGGAATTCTTCGGCACCGTTATAGTCAAAATATTTTTAGACATTTTAAGAAAAATGTTTATATTTAAAAGATTTTGAAATGTTTTATTCAAAACCTTGATTTTAAAAATCTTTCATTCTCTATAACGAGAGCTCTAGTACCAAACTGTAACACCCCCAAATTTACACAATTCAATACTGTGGAAGACTCGTTGGTGTTACGGGATAGCACATTACTCACATCATAGACGACGCTTAAAAATCGCGTCGTTTAATAATAAAGCATTTCCATTCATAAATATCAAATTTACATAGGTCCCAAGTCATTGTATTTCATACAAGTTTTACAAAGCATTTGAATGAAAATTATTGTTTAAGTGCGGGCCATGAATTCTTGTTGTCTTCCCGAGAATTACCTTCAAGTACCTGAGATAAAACATGTTAAAAGAAAAGGTCAGCGATAACGCCGAGTGAATTCATAGAGTTTAATAGAACCATCAATGTATCATCGGTATATAATCATTACCGAAAATCATTTTTGTACAAATCTTTATAGTAGACCATGAATAGGCCAAAAACACTTTATACAAATCCTTGTCAAAATCACAATATAGGCTTTCGCCTTCAAAACCATTATATGAACCAATGTCGTAAAATATCTTACAATACGTTTTATAACGTCGTGTAGAGTTAAATATAAACCGTTATATGAATATGGTTATGTAAAACCAAAACACAAACATAATATCAATAATATGATCCCGTATTGCTAGTCAGGCAATATATCTTAATTCGGTGCGTATAGCAGTATTTCGTTATTTTGGATTATTATAAGCCGCATGACATTGTTACCTTACTACAACAAACAACGGGTAGCTAGCCCGAAACTCATTTGCCCATCTAAATTAGCGTGTCGTCACAATAATCACGCTTGTGTAAATCTTCTCATACATAAATTCGCTTACCAATCAATGTGGCACAACGGGGATCAACCGTGAAGGCGCGAACTGGGGTGATCGTCCCCAAATAGTACTATTATATGCATAAGCGTCTACCAAATCCCGGTAGTTCACAATTCATGCTAATGGTACTTTTAGTGACATAACCTAACTTTAATAATCCATTTAGTTTCATCTATCGGGTCATTTAATCATTCATCGGGTCATATAATCATTCGGGTCCAAATCAATAAACAGAGAATCGGGACAACTAGTGTCTTATTTTATAGAAACTAACATGTTATCTCCCTCGCGGGTTTATAAAACATTTCATAAAAACATTTAAAAGAGTGTGAGGCTATGAACTCACATTGATGTGGGAAGGCGGGTTATCGGCAATTCGGATGTACGGTACGTGCTTCAATCACGGAAACCTAGACAAATAATACTCGTCTTAGACTCTTGTCCAATGACTTTATAAAAATAACAATTATGTATACATATGATGATTTTATATATATGATGATGATCAAGTAGGTTTATACATCTTTACTCATTCATCATAGTTTTTATGTGTTGGTAATTTTCAAGACTAGTTACACTAGTTCAACTTGTTTACATTTTGAAGCCCAATGGGCCTATTACAAGCCCAATACTATTAATTAGTCCAATTATACTTTTATTATCAGTATTATACTTTATATGTTGGGCCCAAATGAGTTAAGCCCAATAATAAGTTTATAAGTGTTTTACCAAATTAGTCGGGTTTATTGTCCATTAAGGCTACTTTGGCCCGTTAATGTCTATATGTTGTAAAGCTCGGATTTTATCGGTTTTTACTTGTTATATATGTTTATATATCAGTATATGACTTTTAAAAAGTTTACATTAGACGGGTCCGACCGTCTAAGTTTTATTTGACAAAAACGTTAATCTTTCGGTTTTAGCCGAAAAGACGTAAAACTTAGTATATAGTTTTTATAACTTATAAAACATACCAAACTACCATTTTTATATAATTTCCATTTATTTATCCTTATGCATTTTTATATAAATGAAATATATAAGTTAGTGGGTTTTAATTCACATTTTATACTATATTTATTTGAGTGCTTATATAATAATATTAAACTTTAATTTCACAAAATCAGTCCTAAAAATCTAGTTTACTAAAATGATCATATCTAGAGTTATACATGGAGATAGAACCCCAAATTTTTATCACAGAAACTAAATGATATGTGCTTCATTCTATTTCTTTATAGCTACTGATGAATCAACCTCTAAGTATTTTATAAAATTCATCCAAAACAGTATAGGCAGATTTGCACTCTAAACTTGTTTTGATCATATCTCACTCATTTTTATGATTCCATTGTATGGCCAACTCTCACATGTGTACAAGTCTCAATACTCACTGTATATCAATTCATCTATACCATTTTATCAGTTCATCATATGGTTATTTACTGTTTTTATACAGCCTACTAAATTAAGCAAGATTAACCACTTTTACATATAGTTTTTCATCTTTTTACCCATGTTTATCAACACCAAATCCCCACATAATATTTTCATCATCATATATTCATCATATACATATACAATAAGAAATAAAATACATGATTACATAATCAAAATAACAAGAGGATGGGAAGAACAATCTTTATACCACCAAGGTTGATGAAAATATGGGATTAATGATGAACAAGGCTTGGTTTTGGGTAACCAATCTTATGAGATAATAACACCACTTCTAGGATAACCAAATATTTGTAGACTTCTCCAAAAATCAGCCCTTGATCTTTATGGAAACTCCTTGCTAGTTGTTAAAATCACCTCCAATCTTCATAACTTCAACTAGGCTTCAACATATTTTGATTATAGCCTTGGGTTATGGCTAGATTTTGATGAACATGGTGGTGGTGGAGCTATGGTGGACGGACATAGGAGAGAGTTGAGAGAAAATGATGGTTTGCATGAGATGAAGTGTGAGAAATGGTTTTGTGTGAAGTGGTTTTACTAGTTAGCTTGTTTGTGAAAGTTATATGACAAGTGTTAATCTTGTTACTAAATATTGACACCTCATGGGTGTTGGCTTATATTGGACGCCACATATAGTGGGGTGGGCAAGTGTAAAACTTGTCCCATCCCACTAATTTACGGGTATTCCTCGATTCTAGTTTCCTTGATTTGCGTGCCCTCGGGTCGTTTTACGAAAAACGTTTTTATAAATTATGAATCAACGGCACAAAACGAATCTAATAAAAATTGTCTCATCAAAAAGGGTGTTCAAAAACGTAAATACGTAATCCTAAGGTTTCCGGTTTAGTCGTAAAGGACGTTAATTTATAATCGTAAGTCCTAATCTCTTCTCGTAAATTTGTGAGTTTATGAACCAGCACAAATTTAAAATCCTAAATTAATATTCACGGACAAATTAATTTTCTGAAATGTCGGACTGTCACCAAAGACGGTATATGTAAACGTGAGCACGTAACGTAGAATCCTCGGTTTAGACGTAGTCTATGTTACTTCAAGACGTAAATCCAAATTTCTTCCCAAAAATAAGTGAGTTCATATTATAACATTAAAATAATACTTTCAAATAAATATTAAGAATAAAATATGAACTATAAATTGACGGATTGTCACATTTTCAAAGCATTTCCCTCCATTCCAAGTTTGAAAACCTGATATTTGTCCATCCTAAGATATTTTAGGAGTGTGAAAAGTAGGTGCATCACCTCCTTGCTTGCTACACATCACCATTCTTATCACATATATGTCGTGAGTCATTTTGAACCACAAGGAAGGATTAGATCAAACCTAGAGTCTAAGAACTTGTGTAAAGCTTCACTAGCTTCCCTTAGTCATTACTCTATCTATCTTACACGTCCTAACCTTAACTTGTAGCCTAAGTGTTGAAAACACTATAAATAGAGGCGAACTTCCATTGTTAGAACTTGTACCCCGTTTCCTTTGTATCTCCTTCCCATTCTTCATATCCACCTATATATACATCTTAGGATATCCCAAAAGACTAAAAACCTGATCTAGAAGGTAGCCATTGAAGCTCTTGAAGCTTTGATAGCAAGTTGTGTTCATAAGAAGCCATAAGGAGCCATTTTTGAGCTACCTATGTAAAATCTATGTTAACCAAGCTTTGATCTTGTTATAATGCTTATTTATAATTTTTTTAATTTCAAAATTATGTTAAAAGATAATCTAAAAGAAACTAAGTCATTTCATCGTTTTAAATGGAAGTTATAAGTTAAAAATGTCTTAAAACCCTAGTTTTGTAATTTACGTAAAATAATAAGCAAAACCCCTTTTCAAAAGCTATAGATCTGAATAAATGTTGTTATTCTGATTATAAATGTAGTCATAAACTGTGTTTTCAAATCCTAGATCATTTGGATCATTTTTGACTTGTTATTTGAGTTTTACAAGTATAGGGACTAAAATTGTCATTTTTGAAACTATTTGACATATTTGGCCAATAGTGTCATTTTATGAAATTATAAGCCATAAGAATAAATTTTGGAAAGTTTGAGGCCCTAAGGTTAAATACTGAAGGTTTAAATTACAATTTATGAAACTATATACTATAGGGGTTAAAAGTATAATTATGCCAAAATATAACCAAAAGGACTATTTTTGCCAACTTTCAAACTAAAGAAGATTAATCGTGAATATGTGGAAGTAATGAAAGTATCATGTTATTAGGGAGCTTTGTACAAAGATGTTCCATCTTGATATTACGCTCTGACTGAGTGGTTGGGTTTACGATTTAAAGTGCCCTCGCTCCTCAAACATTTATAGAATGGCTTCTGAGTATGATGGCCCGAACAATGGTGCTAGAATTACAATCAAATAATAATTAGAGAAAATAACCAAATGCTTAAAGAGACTGATCAAAATATTAAAAACTTAATATCATACCAATTATGTTAAAACAGGTTGGTGTGAGACGACGTTCTTGTTTGTTAGCTCAAGTTGATCTGTGTGACATAAACCCAACAAGATTACTGTACATAAGGTGAGTTCATTGCCTCACTAAAGTGTACTACTTTCAAATGATTTCAAAACCCGTGAGGGGGATATATGCTAAAAATGGAATACAAGTGTTTTTGGTATGTTTTCTAGATATGATTCATTGACACTATGTTTACTGTTGCCTATGAAAGTCCCTTTTTAATTTTGAACCGCTAATCATTTCTCAAAATGAGCGCTAATATCGTAAATAGTACTATTGGAGACTGACATCTCCTGTCAGGGCAAGTCGCACTTGCTAGCACCTTAGTGGTCAAACAGGCATACTTTATTTTGTTAATAAGGATAGTTTGGTAGACTTTCTCATAAGGGAAAACTATCGGTTCCTATGTCTAGTCGCGATATCTTGAGCTTAGTGCAATTAAATCATCATTTTATTCAAACTTACGAGCAAATAACAACGTAGCTCAGGAAAAAGGATCTTGTATTCAAACTGATTTTAAAACCTATGGATTCACTCAACCTTTGTGTTGACTTTAAGCATATATTTCAGGTATTAAATTGATAGCATGGAGCAACATATTAATGACGTGGAGAGATATAATCTTGGAAGATTTTGTCATTCATACCTATTTTCTCGATCTCGGGAACATGTCATGTACAACGTATGTACAGTTGTTTTATTGAAAATCTCTGATTTTTAATGATAAATTTATAAAGAATAAATGAAGTTTATTTAAACACCATTTTGAGCTGTTTTCTATCACTTTGCCTTCATATCATGAAGTAATACCCTTAAAAATATTTTTCCGCTGTGTCAAGGTAAAAATAGGAGTGTTACAGTGTGGTATCAGAGCTATAGTTATAGAGAATTAAGAGATTTAAAAATCTTAACTATAACTAATTTTCTTAAATAAAATATCCAAGTGAAGTCTCCGCATCAAAAATCATGCTGCTGCAAAAGGTTGTAAGTGACATTTAAGATTTCTAGTAATGTTATTATGTGTTTAAATGATAGTATGTGTAAATAATATAGTGCTAGCTACTGATAGAAGTAATTTTTCTTTTTTTACCGACGTCATCAGAAATATGTCTTCTTATTTTCATCCCATCGTTAAATCTTATTCGGAACCAGAAAATCTTTACCTTTTGGATTTTCCTGAACCTTTAGTACTAGCCCTTTCTGCCAATAATAATCACCTTAACCCTTTTTCACTAGAAAATAATCCTCAACCAAATTATGAAAATATACCTATTCCGCAGTATCAAACTCCTGCATCTCAAGCTTCGAATAATATCCCAAATAACCAAAACCTATTTGTAGAACAAATGGAGAATATGATCAACTATTTCAATGAAGTGCCATCCAACCGTATTGAGGATTTAGAATACGAAGTCGAAAGGCGAAGGTGTGAGCAAGAAATGTTGCAAGAGTAAATAGAGAAATGAAATTAGAGAATAATTTTGTAAGAGTAAGCAATGAGAATTTTGAGTTACGTAATAGGCAAAGGATAAATGAAGAGGAAATCACCTTAGCAAGAGTAAGAATGACAGCAATGGAAAAACTTATCGAGGATATTCAAGTTCGACACCAAGACAACATCAAAGCTCTCTTAGCAAAAATTAAGAATCCCCAGGAAAAGAAATAGACCAGCTTTTAAATATTTTAGCTTCCCAAAAAGCCTTGTAAATATTTTAGCTATCAATCTTTACTTTTATGTAACAAAGAAGCTTATCTGTCCATCAGTAAAGCAGATTGTTAATAAATAAAACTTTCTTTTTCATCTTTCCTTTATTTGCATATTATTCTAGAAAAGAGAAATACTTGAAAAGTATAAGTCTTTAAAAGAATTATAGCAAAAGAGAGATATTATCTTAAACTAAAAAGGACTTCTCAAGTCTATTTGGTTAAAGAGAGTATTAATCTAAATAAAGGATAAATAACCTAAGAAACCTAGGACAAGTTGTTAAGTTGTGTGAGCCCTATAAACCTATTCCCTAAAAACTTTTATATTTCTAAAATTTTTAGAAAATTTATGCTCGTAAAGCGTTGTATGTATACACATATGACAAATGCTTAAATAGACAAGTATATCTAATTTTCAAAAAAATTTCTAATTTAAGAATGACACATTTAAGGACATTAGTATTTTCTACCCTAACTCCTGAAAGACTTCAGCGAATAACTAACGATGAAGTAGCTACAGCCTTGAAAATACCAATCTTCAAAATAGTAAGGAATGCTAATCCAACGAAAGACTATATAACTAGCCGGTTATATAAATTCCAAGGAAATGAAGATGTTATTAGTATTTCCCATTTGATTAAGAGGACAAAAACAATTTTCTCCGAAAATAGTTGCGTTGAGGATCGCCAAGTAAAGCTTGCTATTAGTACCATAACTAATGAAGCATTTTCAGGGTGGAATTACTATACTCAACTTTTTGGTTTAGACGAAGCCTATAAGACGAAATGGTTAGATTTTAAGTGCCCCCTAATAACCCGATATTATCCTTCAAAATAAATTGAGAAAGTGAAAAAGGAATTTTGTAACCTAGTAACAAGAGGAATTGATCTCAAAGCCTATTTGAGAAAATTTCAAGAGTTAGCAGAACTGTATCCTATCACTGATTCACAAAGGATCATGAAGTCATTTATCAAAGGATTTCCCCAAAGATTCAGAAGGATGATTACTATTTCTAAACCCCATAGTTTAGAAGAAGCCATTAAGATTTCTCAGAAATTAATGGATCATGTAATCAAGCACAGTCCTGTGCAAGAATCCAGCACCTTTAAACGTAAATTTATCAAAGAAGAAGAAGAATCTGCTGAAACTAAACCCAATCCCTAAACTTTACCTATGATCCCTATTTTCCCTACCTATATTACCCAAATAATAACCTAGTTAACCATTCCCAACCAATAAAATACGAAAACTATGCTAGACATATTCCCCAATGTATGAATTGTCTATTGCATCACACTGGAAACTGCACAACAAAGTGCCAGAACTGCTTTAAAATAGGTCACCAAACACGATACTATTGGAGCAAGGCGAATTTTTAAACTTTTCTAAGATTTCCGTGCTTTGAAATGAATAAGTGTGTTAAACATACGTGAATATTATCAATAAAAATCTATGAGGTTTTCGATTTCATTTTCAAAGTGTTATTTTACTTCACCATCTGGCAGAATAATTCATTTGTGTTACATGTAGAATTATATGTGTTTGATTTTCCTTAGACTAAATATTCAACTTATATCTTAATGGAATTTCGAAATCTGAATTACAAAATGTTTAACCTAAATTTTTCCTTATGAAAAAAAGGTAAGAACAAGTAATGAGAAACTTTGTTAGAAATACGTTTTTACGTATATTAGAAGTATCGGTCACTCCACAATATTATTAATGTTGTAATAGCTCGTAGTTTATAGTATGCTTATTAAGTTAAGTAAGAACCGGTCCATGGGCTTGTCATGGACCGGCCCAAGCCCAATGTTGCTTGGAAGTATAAATACCCCTTTCCTCCTTGGAAAGGGGTGGTTGTTGTTCATTTCATGTTTTCACTTAATAAAGAAGACACACATTTTCTCTCACTTTCTCTCTCTAGTTTCTCTCTCTAGAAAAACATCAACCCACTTCATAGATTCATAGGTTATCAAGATTCTACATTTGGTATCAAGAGCTATGGGGTGATTTAAGGTAGTGATTTGTGTGGTTTTTTAGTTTTTGATTGTATTAGTGTTCTTTAAGAAGATCCATCTTGATTCTTGGTGTTTTTGGTGTTTTTGTGATTGGGATTAGTGGATAAGTATTAGTTTTTACTTATTATTGTTGAAATCACAAAACTTTTTGGGTCATTTGGTCAAAATCTGGGTTTAATCTTCATTTTTGTGGTCGACTGTTCATCCGTAACAACCTTCTGATTACCGAGAAAAAGTTCCGAACCAACAAGTTCCGGATCAACCAAAATTTCCGGACGAAAAAGTTCCGAACCAAAAAGTTCCGGATCAACCAAAGTTCCGAACCAAAGTTCCGAACCAAAAGTTCCGAACGAAAAGTTCCGGATCAACAAAAGTTTCGGATCAAGGAGAAAGTTCCGGATCAAGGAAGTTCCGAACCAAAAGTTCCGGATCAAGGAAAGTTCCGGATCAAGGAAAAAGTTCCGGATCAAGGAAAGTTCCGGATCAAGGAGAAAGTTCCGGATCAAGGAAAGTTCCGGATCAAGGGAAAAGTTCCGGATCAAGGGAAAGTTCCGGATCAAGACTTCCGAACCAAAAGTTCCGAATCAAGGTATTCCAAGCCAAATCTTCCGAATCAAACTTCCGAATCAACAAAAAAGTTCCGAATCAAGGGTTATTTTGCTTGTTTTTTCGACGATTCTTTTTTAGAGGATTTAATCTTGGTTTCTTACAACAAAAACTCAACACAATTCACAAGCTTTACTTCACTGCTCGATCAACCGATAATCTTTGTCTCTTTGAAGTGAACAAAAATGAATCCGAATTCAGTAATGCCTCAGATGACATCACTTACGGATATTTCCGTCATTACGGGAACGGATAATCGCCCACCAATGCTCATCAAAGAAGTTTTTGAAGCATGGCAAGGCCGGATGATGTCTTACCTTAAGGGAAAACCGGTTTATGGGAGGCTTATGGTTAAGTCAATTTTAAATGGTCCACTTGACTATGGTACCATCGTAGCTAACAATGTGACTCGACCAAGAGAATTTGAAGAACTTAAACCAGCTCAACAACTTGTTGCCAATGCAGACGAAAAGGCTCTTCAAACCATTCTCCAAGCTCTTCCCCATGACATCTATCGGATGGTAAGTCAGTATACGGTGGCAAAGGATTTATGGGAACGTCTAAAGGTGTTGCTACAAGGTACGTCTCTCACCAAACAGGAAAGGGAATGTCAGTTGTATGATCTGTTTGATAGATTCACGTACAACCCAGGGGAAACGCTTCACGATTATTACTTCAGGTTCACCACTCTCATGAATGATCTGAATTTATACAATCTCGTGATTTCTCCATTCCAGGTTAACACCAAATTCTTGAATACTTTACCTCAAGCTGAATGGGGTGAGTATATTACCGATGTTAAGTTAACCAGGGATTTGAATAAGTGCAATTTGGATCAACTCTATGCTTTCCTTCAGCAGCATGAGAAACATGTGATCATGCACCGTTCGCCTCGAGGTATGTACCCTGATTCATTAGCTTTGATGGCGAATCAACCAAGCTTGTCTCACAACAACACTCCTTATATCTTGGGACACCAAGCCTATCATCCATCACCTTACATGACACCAACCTTCCCCCAATACTCGATTCTACCGCAACCACCCACCTCACATCAGCAACAATATCGGTTTAGTGCACCTTCATCACAATATGCTACACAACCTCACCCAGCAAGTATTGCACCTTATGCTCAATCTTCATATTCTTCTTATCAAGAGAATGCAGCATATCCAACAAGCTACCCTGATCAAATGAGTATTCCTTCTAGTGATTATGCAGCTCATCAAGACCAAGCAATGTACTGTGATGATGAGGAAGTCCCCATTCCTGTATTCAAACAAGGTGCTGACCCAGTTGAAGTGTTAACCACTATGTCTGCTTATCTCACAAGGACTTTAAGCAAACGAGGATTTAGGGGATCAGCTCCTACCAACAATCAGTTGAGGAATTCATCCAATTCTCGCCAACAAGCTACAATTGAGAATGGCAGGGTAATGGTTCAGCCTATTCAACCATATCAGGGGAGACCTACCACATCAACTACCAATGCTCGCACGGTCAATCAGGCTCCAATAGTCAATCCTGCTCCACGGGCTAATTCCACAGGCAAGTTGAGAATGATTACATGTTACAACTGCAAGGAAGAGGGTCACATGTCCAGGGATTGTAAGAAACCCAAGAGGAGAAGGGATGGACAATGGTTTGCAGAGAAGATCTATCTGGTGAATGCTCAGGCACAAGGAAGGGAACTTGATGAAGAGGAGCTTGCATTTCTTGCTGATCCAGGGATTGCTGAACAAGACACTGTCACCACACAGAATGCAGCATACCAAGCAGATGATCTCGATGCGTATGACTCAGACTGTGATGAATTTCAATCTGCAAAGGCTGCTCTCATGGCAACTATCTCCAGTTTAGGGCCAGAAAAGAGATCTGAGGTACTTATTAATACCACCGATAATACCACTGATGCTAGTATTCAACCACATCAAGTTGTGCAAGAGAGTACTGATTCGAATGAGTCTTCGGTGGTGAGTCTTTCAAATGAGGAGACAATCAATGATAGCAATATCAATGTGAGTCCCCAGACTTTGAGTGAATCATAACCGGGAGCCATTTCGCATACGCCTACTCCTGCTCAACAAGATTTGGTCATGGTTCCTACTACATTACTTAGCCAAATGAATGCTGCACTCTTAGAAACCCTAGCTAAGAATAAGAATTTGTCTGATGAGCTTGCCTTAAGCAACGAGAAAGTTCAAACTTTGGAATTAGTGCCTTCGTCTAGTGTTCTAACAAATCCCGAATATGATCACTTTCGCAACAAACAAATGGGTCACTTGCAAGAAATTGAAAACTTAAGAGCAAATCTGTCTAATGAACTTAAAGAAAAGGAGTTAGTGGTCACTAATTTTCAAAAACTTCAAACGGATTTTGAATCACTCGAGTCTAAGAAGAATGAAATGGAGATTAATGCTACTAATAAGATTAGAAGTCTAGATTATTTGCTTTTAAGACAATACGCTGCTTCTCAACTAGTGCACTTATTTGATGCTTCGTTTAGAGAATTTAACTTATCACGTCAAAAAGGCCTTCCCCCTAACCCACGGTATGCAAAACAAGCTATAAGACATAGTCCTAGACTTTATAATGCAACCCAATTAGGATTGGTCTTAGACCCGATTGTTATTTTCGATGATCGCACAAGTAAGGATCTAGTTGATGAGGATCGGTCATACAATTCTGCAAAATATCCCGAGTGTGATTATTTTAAAATGAATCAGGAGCTTGCTAAAACGGATTAGAATTCGCTTCCATATGGACAAAGATCTCATTACAGCACCAACCTACATGTTGAATGAAGAAAACCCTAGTACATTTCCTACACTTGTCAACATGGAAGGTCCTAAGGAAATTCCAAAGGATCTCCCACCTGTTAGCACTGTATGGTTAAACTTGCAAGAGATTAATCAATACTTTACTAATTTTGACAAGGTCATTTTGGAATGTACGACTTCAAATGGCTTAAACGCCGGAGAATGGGCTTTCGAACACATGAACGAGGTGTTTAAAAATGAGATCAACCCATTTGTCGAAAGTCTAAAAGGAAGTTTTGCATCTCTTAAGGAAAATCTTGAATTTGAAATTGGAGAAGTTCAACAAGTGTTTTATGAAATGGACACCGCTTACGAACTACAACTAATTGAAAAAGAAAAGATTTTAACCGAATATGACCGATTCTTGTCTGCAGTAATCTCGTGTGATGTGCTTACTACTGTAAATGTTAATTATTCGAATGAGCTTACATCCGCTATGATTAATTGTGATGCTGTGCATATTTGTGATGATGTGTGTGATCTCTCTGTAAATGTTGCTGATACTGTAAATGAGGTAGATAATCATTCTTGTCACGAATCTAATGCTGAGTTTTTAAAGCTACAAGATTCTTACAATTTACTTTCAAAACGCTTTAATCAACTAGAACAACATTGTATATCTTTAGAACTGAAACAACAAACTCAAAATGAGGATCTTTTGATATCAAATAGTTGTGAAAACGGTGTTGAGACGAGTGACAAGATGATTGCAATTGTTAAGGAATTAGAGGAAGAGATTATGAGATTGAAGAGAGATGTGTCATCAAATGAAACATTAAAATTGGAACTAGAGGCCGCAGAGTCAAAAAACCAGGACTTAGAAATTAGACTTTCGTCTATTCTAGGGGAGATGGATCGTGCAAGACAGGGAATGTCTCAAATTTATGGTTCACTAGAAGAACGCTTCGCTTTTAATGCGGCACAGCAACAATCTTATGTTGAACATTTGAACCAAAAATGTGAGGAAATCTCTGACTTAAACATCATGCTCATTGACAAAAATATGGTTTTGGCCGAGTTAAAGGAGACACTTCTTCTCACCCGACAAGAAGTTGTTGATAACTCAGCTACCGACTCTGCACCGTCCACTAGTGCTCCAACAACCAAGTCAGTAGTGCTTTATAAGAACCCGCTTCATAAGAGAAACCCGGTTACCTACGATGATTATATGAGGAATGCCATTAAGCATGTAGATCTTGTTAGGGATATTTTAGACGATCTTTATGCCTTAGATCCCTCAAGTAGCTACTATTATTCGGCTCATGAATATATTAAGCGAGTTCAATATTGCTTAGCATATTTGCAATACATAGGTAAACCAGGTTCTGCACTACTTACTAATAGGCCCATTGCTGTAACTCCATTTAATAAGACTCCAGGAGCAAAACCGTCATTGGCACAATCAAGTAAGGCACCTTTAAAATCTGTTGCTAATGTTCCCACTTTGCCTTCTACAGGATTAAAAGAGACTACTAAGGCTAAAGGATCGCCACTCAAGAAAGATAAGATCAAGCCCTCCACTAGTAGTGCCAAAAAGAAGAAAGTAGAAGCTCACCATAGGAATGTTAGTTCAGTTTTAAATAAGAAGAATCATGTTAAGACTAAAAGCTCTGCGCCTGTGCAGAAGCCTAAAGCATTCGTGAATTCTAATTTGAATTGTTGGAATTGTAATGAATGTATGTTTTCCCAACGTCATGATTTGTGTCTTATTGATCATGTGAATGAAATGAATGCCATTAGGAATGGTCTTGAATGGAAGCCAACGGGTAGAACTCGTGCCCAGGTTGGCTGGCAATGGCGTCCCACTGGTAGGACCTTTACATTAGATGGAAAAATGTGCCCTTTAACTAGGAATGCATCCATTAAGGTTAGGTCTGAGCGTCCTTTAGCTAGGAACACTCGCACTCAAGTATGGAAAAAGCGCCCTTTAATTAGGTCAGCCCCCACTATAGTGCCTATCAGTGAAGAAATACCACAGGATTTAAGCCAACTAGAATCTACACCACCAACTAGGAAGAAGAAGGCTAGGAAATCTAGGAAACCTAAAGTTAGCAAATCTAAGATTATTAAATCTGTACCTACTAATAACAAGGAACACTCAGATTCCGATACCTCTACATTGTCTTCGTGTGGTGATATTTTCAGGTGGTCCAAATCATCCTCTGGTATTTGGACTCCGGTTGTTCAAAACATATGACCGGAGATCGCTCGATGCTCCGAAATTTCGTCAGCAAGTTTCTTGGTACGGTTAAATTCGGGAATGATCATATTGCAAAGATAACGGGGTATGGTGAATATCAGATTGGAAACGTTACGATTTCAAGGGTATACTATGTAGAAGGTCTTGGTCATAATTTATTCTCAGTAGGACAGTTTTGTGATTCCAACCTTGAGGTTGCTTTTCGACAACACACTTGTTTCATCCGCAACATGGAAGGAAAAGACTTGTTGAAGGGATCTCGTGGTGCAAATCTTTATACGTTGTCCCTACAAGACATGATGGCCGCCTCTCCAGTATGTCTTCTCTCTAAAGCATCTAAGACCAAGTCATGGTTATGGCATCGCAGATTATCTCATCTTAATTTTGATGCTATCAATCATCTGGCTAAAAACGAATTAGTTCGTGGTCTTCCAAAGCTCAAATTTCACAAGGATCATTTATGTTCCGCGTGTTCAAGGGGGAAAAGTACCAAGAAATCTTACAAGCCCAAAGCTGAAGACACCAATAAGGAAAAACTTCATCTTTTGCATATGGATCTTTGTGGGCCAATGAGAACTGAAAGTGTGAGCGGTAAGAAATTCATTCTGGTTATTGTGGATGATTTCTCCAGGTTTACATGGGTTAGATTTCTACGTACAAAGGATGAAGCACCGAAGGCTATCATCACTTTTCTGAAATTCATTCAGGTACGTTTGAATACTACTGTCCGCCGTATTCGTACAGACAATGGAACAGAGTTCGTCAACCAGACTCTTCGTGATTACTATGAAGGAGTTGGTATCTCACATGAAACATCCGCTGCACGCACTCCACAACAAAACGGTGTCGTTGAAAGACGGAATCGTACACTTATGGAAGCTGCTAGGACTATGCTTATTTATGCGAACGCTCCATTGTTCTTGTGGGCAGAGGCTATATCTACTGCATGTTTCACCCAAAACCGTTCTATCATTCTGAAACGCCATGGAAAAACACCTTATGAGCTTCTACATGACCGTAAACCCGATGTTTCATTTTTCCATGTGTTTGGTGCTCTTTGTTATCCAAACATTAATAGTGAGAACTTGGGTAAGCTTCAACCGAAAGCCGATATAGGTATTTTCATTGGTTACTCACCATCCAAGAAAGCATACCGAATTTACAACCGTCGTCTTGGCAAGATTGTAGAAACTATGGACGCAGATTTCGATGAGCTGACAGCGATGGCTTCTGAGCAACACAGCTCTGAACCCGCACTTCATGAGATGGGAACCGGTGCTATTAGTTCCGGATTAGTTCCCAATAATCCTACTTCTACATCATTTTTACCACCATCAAGGCCCGAGTGGGATAAACTGTTTCAACCGTTGTTTGACGAATTCTTTGATCCCCCAAATGATGAAGTTCCAGCACCCGTAGTAATAGCTCCAATTCCTGAAGTTGTTGCTCCAGCCAATGAAGCTTTATCTAATGCATCTTCAATTCACATTGAACCGGATGCACCTTCACCAAGTGATTCTCAAACTACACCTGAATCGTCACCCCTACTTGTGCCTAATAATGTGGAAGAGGATTCTATTGATCACGATTTGGAATATGCTCACCTGCAAGAGCTTCCTTTCTTTGGTGTAGCGATACCTGAAAACCCTTCAGCCGCGTCTACCTCAGAAGAAGCTCCTTCTATTGTTCACTCCAGACCACCTAGGATTGAAAACCATAGCACTAAATGGACAAAAGATCACCCAATTAGGAATGTTATTGGAGATCTAGATCGACCAGTCTCTACACGCCATCAATTACAAGAGAGTGCACTCTATTTCTACTTTGATGCATTTCTCTCTAAAGTTGAACCTAAAAATTGGCAGCAGGCTATGACTCAATCATCTTGGATTGAAGCCATGCAGGAGGAACTAAATGAATTCCAACGACTTGAAGTATGGGAATTAGTTCCTCTCCCTGACAAAGTTAACATCCTTACTTTGTTGTGGGTTTATAAGGTTAAACTTGATGAGATGGGTGCGGTATTGAAGAATAAGGCTAGATTGGTCGCTAGAGGATATAAACAAGCCTTGGGTATAGACTTTGATGAATCTTTTGCTCCTGTGGCAAGATTGGAGGCGATTAGACTATTCCTTGCGTATGATGCTCATATGAACATGATCGTCTATCAAATGGATGTGAAGACGGCATTTTTGAACGGTGAACTAAGGGAAGAAGTCTATGTTAGTCAGCCGGATGGGTTCGTTAGCACGGAGTTTCCTAATCATGTGTACAAGCTTAAGAAGGCTCTCTATGGGTTGAAACAAGCTCCTCGCGCGTGGTATGATCTCATGTCCACATATCTCATTTCAGAAGGCTTCTCCAAAGGCAAGGTGGACCCCACTCTATTCACTCTCAAGGAGGGCAACGACATGATACTGGTACAAATTTATGTTGATGATATAATATTTGCTGCCACTAACATAGAATTGCAAATCGATTTGAGAAGATAATGTCCACACGCTTTCAGATGTCAATGATGGAAAAAATCTCATTTTTCTTAGGATTACAGATTTCTCA
This sequence comes from Glebionis coronaria, assembly GCA_025667525.1. Taxonomy (NCBI): domain Eukaryota; kingdom Viridiplantae; phylum Streptophyta; class Magnoliopsida; order Asterales; family Asteraceae; genus Glebionis; species Glebionis coronaria. The sequence continues at coordinate 335,028,492 of CM046880.1, read as the reverse complement.
AAATCCTAGAGGCATCTTTATTAATCAATCCAAATATGCTCTAGAATCGTTAAAGAAATATAACTTTTATAATTGTGACCCCGTGGACACTCCAATGGTGGAGAAATCCAAGTTAGATGAAGATAGGAATGGGACTATTGTCGATCCAAAACTTTACCGTGGGATGATCGGCACCCTTCTATATCTGACTGCTAGCAGGCCTGATTTGCAATTTGCTGTATGCATGTGTGCCCGGTATCAGGCTCGGCCTACCGAAAAGCACTTACATGTTGTGAAAAGGATCTTTCGGTATCTAAAAGGAACACTTCATCGTGGTCTATGGTATCCGAAAGATTCCTCGATTGCTTTAATATCATACGCAGATGCCGATCATGCTGGATGTCAAGACACGAGGCGTAGCACGTCTGGATCTGTGCAACTCCTTGGAGATAGATTGATCAGTTGGTCCTCAAAAAGGCAGAAAAGCGCTGCAATATCAAGCACGGAGGCTGAATACATCGCCATGTCTGGTTGTTGTGCTCAAGTCCTTTGGATGAGATCACAATTAACTGACTACGGTTTGGGATTCAACAAAATCCCGATGTATTGTGACAACAAGAGCGCCATTGCCCTTTGTTGCAACTATGTTCAACACTCCCGGGCCAAGCACATAGACATTCGCTACCATTTCATTAAAGAGCAGGTGGAGAACGGAGTGATCGAGCTGTATTTTGTCACTACTGAGTATCAGCTGGCGGATATGTTCACCAAAGCCTTAGATCGAGGACGAATCGAGTTTTTGATCGACAAGCTTGGCATGAAATCATTCACTCCAGCGACTCTCAAAGAGTTGGCAGAAGAATCAGCTGAATAGTCGTGGTAAACTATTCAGAGTATCCTTTGTTCGTGATCATGTATATTATCGTAAATATATAAACCACAAAAAGAAAATACAAAAATATAAAACCAACAAAAACCATAAAAAATATAACACCTAGAAAAACCATAAAAATTATAAAATCAAGAAAAACCAAAAATATTTTTCGTTTTTAAATCGGGCATGTCTTTTAGTACGGTAATATTTACGGCCTTAGAAATGTCGATCAATATTGACACGGTGCCATAAATAGAGTCCGTATAAAAGTTGTACATTTTTAAAACATGCCCATTATGGCTTGTAGTTATTTCTGACTGCAACCCGGTTTTCATATTAAAGTCACGTATTTCCTTGGAAAACGTTGGCTCATAACGGGAATTAATTTTCTCGGGCATGATTTACAAGCCAAATCATGCAAAGGGATCAAGTTTACTTTATAACTTGGTCTAACACGAATTAGTGTACGTCTCAGTGCATTAATTTGTTAAAATAAGAGAAATCTTATTGACACCACGAATCAAATTTTTTCAAGATACAAATTGGAAATGCTTTCATCAATATTTGACTCTTTAAACAATGACTACAGCTCTTTAAATAGAAAACGGGTCATCGTTTAAGGGGGAGAACATATTAAAATCATCTTCGTCATTAAATTGATTTTCAAAAGTGATTGTGGAATATTAATGGCTAAATGGTAAATGAGTGGTATTGCTTTAGAAAATGACTTGTGCTCGTTCAAGGTGATAGGACTTGCTTTAAGATCTTGAAGATTTGCAAATAGGTTGTGATTGCTAAGTTGTATGAAAGTTAATAGTGGCTAAGTTTAACAAAGGTTAGGAAAAATGAAAAGTAATAAACCAAAAAGGAAAAAGAGTGAAAATGTAGGGTTAAAAGTGACAATATGGTAAAGTTGCAAAAATTTTGACCTAAGTCAAAACCATAACCCCCCTTTTTTGCGTTTTATTATCATCACTGTTTCTCTATCACTTGCCGCCATTGATAACTCACGCAAGCTTTTTTCAAAATCGCATTCTAATCAAACACAATCCATCTCATTCGATTTAAAAGGTAAACACATCAATCTTTAATCTCTAAATAGCCTAAATCATCTCTTAATTCATGTTACTTGATTCGTATAATTAAATCAATCAAGATTAGGGTTTACTCCTCAATTTAGGTTTAAATTGATTAGGGTTATAAGTGGGTTTTGCTCGGAATAGATTTAGATGATGTGGTGTTGCCTTAGATTGCTTTAAATCTCACAAACGCGCTTAGAATTAATCATCATAGCCACGTTTGAAAAGTTCCGGATGAACATGGATATAAACTTCCGAATGAAGGAATTTTCTGAAAAACTTCCGAATGAAGGAAAGTTCCGAACGAACTTCCGAATGAAGGAAGTTCCGAATGAAGGACTTCCGAATGAAGGAAGTTCCGAATGAAGAACTTCCGAATGAAGAAGTTCCGAATGAAGAACTTCCGAATGAAGAAGTTCCGAATGAAGAACTTCCGAATGAAGGAAGTTCCGAATGAAGGACTTCCGAATGAAGGAAGTTCCGAATGAAGAACTTCCGAATGAAGAAGTTCCGAATGAAGAACTTCCGAATGAAGAACTTCCGAATGAGGAAGTTCCGAATGAAGGACTTCCGAATGAAGAAGTTCTGAATGAAGGACTTCCGAATGAAGAAGTTCCGAATGAAGGACTTCCGAATGAAGGACTTCCGAATGAAGGAAGTTCCGAATGAAGGAAGTTCCGAATGAAGGAAGTTCCGAATGAAGGAAGTTCCGAATGAAAGAAGTTCCGAATGAAAGAAGTTCCGAATGAAAGAAGTTCCGAATGAAGGAATGTTCCGGATGAAGAGTTGATTGATTAATATTGTTTGCTTGTTATATGTACTTGTTGTATTATGTTATGAAATGTGTTATGCTTAGAAGTAAGAATGATATATATCTATATGTTTTTGTGCATCAACATTTCATGTCTTATCTTAAGCAGATACAATGACTAACCCAACAGTACAAGCAATCCAAGACTCTAGAGAAGCCGCTATTGCTAAAGCACGAACCCTCAAGTTCATACCAAACAATTACCGGCTGAAGCAAGTCTCAAAATCCACTCACCATGGATTTAAAGTAGCCATAGCAATCCTTGATCACTCTCATTTCAAAAACGCCCTTAGGAGTACTGCCTCGGTGCCTTATGAGTACATGTATGAGTTCTGGGCTACCAAGGAGAGTACTTCAAACAAGATCACCTTCACCATCGACAACAAGCAGCAGACGCTCACAGTTGCAGACTTCTGTAAGATTTTTTATATACGGGATACACCCAAAGGCATGTCATTTTCGAGGGATCCTACTAAAGATGAACTCATGGAGTTATTTGACGCTATTGGATGTCCTGAAATACGAGTTGCGTCTGAGTTTACCACTGCTAAAGTAGGACAACCTTGGAGAGCATTGTTAGGTATTCTCAGTAGATGTCTTACACCAAAAACAAGTGGGCATGATGCTTTACGCAGTCCAATAATGAACATCTTTTATGGCATGTACAAAGGTGCAAATGCAGATTATGCATTGTTGATATGGGAAGAATTCACCTTTCAACTCTTCCAAAACAAGAAGCTGAAGACAAATTTCTTTCCTTATCCTCGGTTTATCAAGCTTATCATTAATTATTTTATGAAAAATGATGCTACTATTGATAGGCATGCAGCAAGTCGTTATCACACTGAAGAAGCTGATGATACTGTGGATCTAAGGCATGAAGGACCATCTGGTGGTGTGATTCCTGATCCAATTCCCGATTATCTTCTGACGGAGAAAATCAAAGGCTCTGCTGATTACAAACTACTGCTGTTAGAAATCAAGAAGCTGAAAGAAAGCCTTCAGACTGGAGAAGACTCGTCTACTACGGTCAAGAGTAAAGGTAAACGAAAGCAACCAGCTGCTTTACCTGAACCCGAAACCAAGAAGAAGAAGACTGAGGTTAAGAAGGGAAAGGGTAAGGCTGATGAGATGGTTCTACGTGACGAAGAAGATGTTGTTGATCCTACTCTTGACAAGACGGAGAGAAAAATGATGAAGATAGCTATTCAAAGGAGTAGGAAAGATACTGGCGGTAGTGGTTCGGGTGCACGGGTAAATATTGAAGAAGAGTCCGAGGAGCCAGAGGATGTTTTTGAGTTTGGATCACCTGAAAGGTATTCTACTTCGAAGGAGACATCCATCCCCCCTGTTTCAGCAAGCGTTGAAAAGGAGTCCGGTGCTCCTACAATCATGGTGTCCACTCAACCATTAGTAACTCAACCTTTAGCAACTCAACCTCCACCAATACAACCCTTACCAACCAGACCGGTTTCAACACCATTTCTTCCACCACCAATAACTCCCATCCTTAGTACCGTAGTAACAACCGAGCCTCTTCAACCTTCCCAGAGTAGCTCTGGAACATCATCAATGGCTGCATTTGTCATGGCAGAGATGTTGGACAAACACACGGATAATCAAAAAAGAGAGATGGATAATCTTCGCCAAGAGCTACTTCGAAGAGTGCAAAGTGAAGAAGCAACTAAGAAAGCCCAAGAAGAGATGCTTGCTAAGTTCGCTGCAGAGATGGAGTTAACACGAAAAGCTCATGCAGAAGAACTAGCTCAGGTTAAGCAGGCTGAGGCTGATAAGCATGCTGCACGAATCACCAGACTTCAAGCGATGAGGGATAAATATAAGGAGCAGAAAGAAGCACTTGAAGCTTCTGTTGAAGAGAGAGTGCAAGAATCTGTTGAATCCATTATGCCTAAACTGCGTGATGAGTTGAAGACACTAGCAGCTGATAACTTGATGATCAAGTCATCCAATCCTTCAGAATCCGCCTACAAAATTGCTTATGAGTTAACGGATTTTGAATTAAAGAAGATCCTTAAAGCTCGTATGGTGGAACTTGGATCGTTTGATAAATCTAGGATTCAACGGGCTCTCTACAAATCCCTGAATGACGCTATCATGGAGGATGATAGGTTATTTAAAACGTTTGGAAGTGTGGTACCATACCACATTCTACCTGAGGAAGAAAGGGAAGAAAGTGAAGCAGAAGAGGGTACTGGTGAAGATGAAGGTGGAGAAGAAGAAGAAGAAGAAAAGGATGATGAAGATGACGATAATGGTGATGATGATGAGGATGAGGATGATGATGATGATGATGATGATGGCGATGATGGTGGTGATGGTAATGAGGAGAGTGCTAGGGGGAGCAACGGGGATAACAATGAGGATGATGATGGGGGTGAACAGCCTAAAGAGGGAGATAAGGTTACCAGCTCCAAGAAACCTGCTAAGTCTGGAACCAAGTCCAAGAAAGATGCAGCGCAGAAGGACAAATCAACATCATCAGAATCAAGACGATCTAAGTGGCGCCACGATGTGAATGCTACTACAGCGTCATCGATTCTCGGTACCTCTATTGCTGTATCTATACCTGTTACCACTAACCCTATTAGTCCTGTTGTTGTTGCTCCTGTGATTGCAGAATCAGTAACGGAACCCGAAGCTGCACAACACTCACCCGTTCATGACACCACCGAGATGCCTGAATCAGAACCAGCAGATGTTCGTGTTTCTACTCCTCTACAACAAGCACAACAATCTACGGTTCCTGAACCAAGTACACGAGACTGGGCAGACACGTTGGAGATTGACGAGACTGCACCGCCACAGGCTTGGATCACGGCAGCGGCACAATATGATCCAATCACGGACGCTGACAGAGATGTTCTATATCTCCGTATCCGTAGTCCGATTGACTTGTGCGCATTTCTGGCTCACGAGTATAAGACTTCGGTTACTCCGTCTTTGGTGAAGAGAGCTCTAAAGGATAAAAGACTTCGCGCCAAAACCCGGTTAACCCGAATGGAGTTCGAGTATTATGCCGATGAGATCCTGAAAGCTCTGAATACCGTTCAACGGCCAGGACTTCATGAATCAGAAAGAGCTCCACCTCCACTTGATCCTTCTCAAGATAATCAGATTGCTCTTGACTTCTTCGTCACCAATGATCTTGTGTATCTTCTGAAGGGGTCATCAAAGTACGCAACCTCCCTGACCTTGCTGAAAGCTGCCAACTGGGGGACAATACCCTTTATCGAGGAAAAGGTAAACCGACTCTGGGTCCCAAAGGTAAATCGTAATTATGATATGTATGTTGTTATAGGTGCATCTCATTGGGACGAACGAGTCCGAAGGGCGTACAGGGGTTGCTGCCTAGTCAATTCAGGAAGTAACGTTAGATCCGATATCCGCATCTCCAGCATCTTAGGGTTGAAAACTGAAGCCAAGAATGGCTATTATCATGTGACGGAGATTCGCTTGAAAAGGGAGGATGACAGAGAATACAAAATCCAGCAGGGAGATTTTTCCATCATTCGCCTTGAGGATATCGAAGATATGCTGCTTCTGATGACCCGAGATCAACTCACACATATTCCTCGTGAAGACCTCATTGCCTTGAATACAGCACTTCGTATGTTCACACGAAGTGTTGTTATCAAGAAACGAGTTGAAGATCTTCAGTTGGGGGTCGAAAGCTACCAAAGGAAGCTCAACTTAACCCGTCCAGTGAATCAAGTTCTACCTCAACATGTAGATAGATGTCCCTATACCGGCATTTCTGTCCCGAATTGTGGCATTTTCTACTTGAACATTCGAGGTTTAATGAAGTTTATGAGGGTGGGTGAGCTTTATAAGTACAGTGATGGGACTCTTCTACAAGTCAGAGGAAAGTTGGAGCATCTTAACTCGGGTGGGACTTTGCCAGAGATGACGGAGGATTGGCATCCGGGTTATCGACAAATGGCGAAGTACGTGATCAAGAAGATAGATCAAAAGCTCCGTGAACGTAGATTGATGAGGAGCTTGGAAAGGTTCGTTGGTGGAAGACCATATTTAGTGCACCACAAGCTACTGCAACGATCCATCTAATGGGTCGTACACTTTAGGTCCACTTTATATTGGTTTTCAATTGTGAATATGTATATTTGTGAATATTGTGCTTGTACGGCTTGATGTAGTGTTAAAGTATGATAATTTTTCAAGAATTTCTCACGAGATTCTAAATCTTTCAAAATATATCATACTAAAGCACTAAAAATATCCCTTATTAATTTAAGGGGGAGCATGAACATGTTCTATGGCCAAACATCGATTTCATTTTTACCCAAAGACCGGTTAATCCATTCAATATCCCAAATATTAATGGTTAACATTTTGGATAAGGGGAGAAAATGGGATTAAGGAGATTTAAATGATACTTGGCTAAAAGATGAAAAAGACTTAACGATTATCCAACTTAATATGTGTAAAGCACGTGTTAAGGGGGAGCGTTTTTGATGATCAAAAACACCTAAGGTACGAAACTTTTGATTTCAATATCACAAGTACTTTAGGTGATTTTCAATGATTTTTCATGGTGGCAATTCCTTCCCAAAACACGCTTAATTCACGACGAATGTGGTGACAAAAGGGTGGTAGGAATAGGTTTAGTCCAATGATTCATCAGAGCCGATGGAATCTTCCCAAGGACAATTCCCTAGATAGAATTAGAAGTCCTAGGAAAGTTGGAGAAAGATTGTGAACGTAGCTGAATGTCGACCAAGTACTTAAGCTAGCATTGGAACAATCACAACAAGGTGCTAGTGATGACGTATTGGTAAGCATTGAAGGGGTTGAAGAATGAAAAAGAATTGTAAAGATAAAGGGTGTAAAGAAAGAAGCCCTCCTTACAACTTTAGGCAGAAACCGGGTCAATACATATGCTATTGAGGTCATTTTTGCTAATGATTCTCGGTATTGAAGAAAGACATCATGGACCCAGTGATGCAATGCACAACCCTTCCCAGCTAACTCAAATATCTCTCAAAAGGTATTTGTTTTAATCACACGGAGATCAACACGTTATCTATTGGTTTATTCACTCCGAATAGACTGGTATTGAAAAGGTGGCACTCCTCTCCAACCATCGCTCACTAAATCAAAACGCACAATCGAGTCTAGAGCCAAGAGATCATCAAAAGTCTCATTAGGACACTTTCCATTTATTCCTTGCTTTCTCACACACTGTGAAAAGTAAGTGATTTTCACGAGTCCTACGCAGTATTCCTGTAATATTGCCAGAACATCTGAGTAATACGCAAGTATTACAATGAAGATGGAAATCCTGCTTGAGCCAACATCAAACAAGCTCATGGTAGGTTACACGTGCGGTTCTTTTAGAACCAATCTTGTGAAAAACTGGAAGGAAACAGTGGTTTAATTCTTAATTGAACTTAAACTCGTTCCAGGCCTCTACGCATTATCATATGATCTTGCCAGAACACTCAGAGTGACTCTTTATTGATCACAGTGACGAGTGGAAATCCTTCTAGTGTTAACATCAAACAGCACTTGGTAGGTGACGTGCAAGATTCTTTATGAATTGAGCTCGTGACAACTGGAAAGCAACGATGGTGAAAATCTTAATTGAAATTCACTTGTTCCAGGTTTCATGTATTGACGGCTTCAAATCACAAGGATAATTTATCCAAGTGATTCACCCTTTATGTTCGCAGTCAGCTTTGGACGGTCGAATAAAGAGAACGGGTTTACCTGCGAAATCCTGTCAGGAAGTTACTTAATTGAAACTATCCGTCACGGGTACGATATCTAATATCGTCCAACGGTCTTCACCGACCGGAGGTAAAATGCTACCGAATTAGAATAAAATGTTCAAAGCCATTTTATTCGTGTCGTTGCTGTGTACCTGTTAAAGACGGTGGCGTTGTTGTGTACCTGTTGAAGACGGTGGCGTTGCTGTGTACCAGTGAAGACGGTGGTGTTGCGGTGTACCTGTAGAAGTCGTTCCCACATGCTTATGTTTTTCTGCATCAAAGGTTAGCAAAAATTCAAGAAAGTACAAGATAAAGTCTTCCGCTGTACCAAACTCTGAAACTTTCGAGAATTCAACAAAAAGACATAAGTGTGTGGAACATGGAGTCACGAGGAGGCAAAATTCACAAGAAGGCAAAGATCGCACGTGAAAGGCCAAAAGAACAATGCTCTCAAGCCAAAGCCAAAAAGATCAAACCAACATATTCACAACAAAAGAAAGAAAAGAAGAAAAGACTACGAGCTAAAGAACGAAGACTTAGTATAGTATGCTAGGTTTAGAACTTTGTAACGTGAAGTGACCTCCCTTAGGGGGAGATTGTTAGAAATACGTTTTTACGTATATTAGAAGTATCGGTCACTCCACAATATTATTAATGTTGTAATAGCTCGTAGTTTATAGTATGCTTATTAAGTTAAGTAAGAACCGGTCCATGGGCTTGTCATGGACCGGCCCAAGCCCAATGTTGCTTGGAAGTATAAGTACCCCTTTCCTCCTTGGAAAGGGGTGGTTGTTGTTCATTTCATGTTTTCACTTAATAAAGAAGACACACATTTTCTCTCACTTTCTCTCTCTAGTTTCTCTCTCTAGAAAAACATCAACCCACTTCATAGATTCATAGGTTATCAGCCACAGTTTCCTCTGTGTCTACCCTATCTGGATGTATTAAACCTTTTTCAAAACAATCTCTTATAAAATGATGCCTAATTTCTATGTGTTTTGTTTTAGAGTGATGTACATGATTCTTAATAATTCTTAATGTACTGTTATTATCTACAAATATCTTGGTATGTATAAAATTATACCCATAATCTAACAGCTAGTTTTGTATCCATAGAACTTGTCCACAACAAGCAGCTGCAACCACATACTCTGCTTCAGTTGTAGAATTTGCCAGCACTGTTTGTTTCTTGCATTGCCAAAATATGAGTCTGCTCCCAAGAAATTGGCATCCACCTATTGTGGATTTTCTGTCAAACTTATCACCTCCATAATCACTGTCTGAATAGCCAATAAGCTCCAATGGAGCATCTTTAGGATACATAATCCCAAGGTGGGATAACACCTAAGGTATCTAAAAATCCTTTTGACATTATGAAGATGACATTCTTTGGGAGTCACTTGATGGCGTGCACATGCATACACAGCAAACTTGATGTCTGGTCTAGAGGCTGTAAGATACATCAATGAACCAATCATTTATCTATAATGCCTAACATCCACATCTTTTCCATCTCCACTCTTTCCCCAAGGGTGTTCCCTATCCATGGGTGTGCTAGCCCGCTTTTAATGAGGAGAAAAACCAAACTTCTTCAAGATCTCAGCCACATACTTGTCTAGAGAGATAAAGATACCATCTTCTTTCTATTGTACTTGTAAACCTAGAAAGAAGTTCATCTCTCCCATTGCACTCATCTTGAATTTGTCTTTCATGAGCTTAGAAAAGTCTTCACTCATCTTTGGATTAGATAAACCAAATATAATATCATCCACATAGACCTGGACAAGAAGAAAATGCTTAGCAACCTTCTTGGTGAATAGTGTATGGTCTATGGTACCCCTCTTAAACCCATTTTCCACCAGGTAGGTGGATAATGTACCATACCATTCTCTTGGGGCTTGATGAAGTCTATACATTGCTTTCTTGACTCTATACACCTTGTCTGGATACTTTGAATCTTCAAAACCAGGAGGTTGCATCACATATACTTCCTCCTCAATTGAGCCATACAAGAAAGCACTTTTCACATCCATCTGACCAATTGTGAAACCTATGAACGAATCATAGGCTAGGAAAATCCTTATTGCTTTAATCCTTGCAACAGGTGCAAAAACCTCTTCATAGTCTATTCCTTCTTCTTGTGTATAGCCCTGAGCAACTAAATGTGCCTTGTTTCTGACCACAATCCCTCTTTCATCCTTTTTGTTTCTTAAAACCCAACGTGTCCCAATAGGTCTAACATACCTTGGACAATCCACTAGCTCCCACACATCTTGAATGGAAAACTTGTGAAGCTCATCCTGCATTGCTTCCACCCAGCTTGATTCTTTAAGAGCGTCAAAAGTCTTCTTGGGTTCCTTTTGTGACAGAAAACAGGCAAACAAACATGCGTGCACAAGAGGGGTATCATCCTTCTTGTGAATATTGGCAATGAAACCACCTTGAGTCTGATGAGATCTCCTTGTTTGAACAGGAGTCTGAACATCACCATTTATTTAGGAAGGAGGATGATCTTTGGCCACCTTTGTAAGCATTCCTCCCCCAAGTAGTGAATTATCTTCTATAACAAATTCCATATTGCCAATATCATCTTCATTACCACTCCCATCCTCACTTGAAGTGACCTCTTGATTGAGTATGGGAGCTTCAACATGTTCAACAGTATTTCTGTTGGAGGAAGAGAATAAATTGCCATACAGGTTGTTCGTGTCTGTGTCAGCGTCTGAATTCAACGTGTCAGCGTCTGAATTGGCTTTGTCAGCGCTTGAAGATGCATGCATGAATTCATCAACTGGTTTTGCTTGTGGCCCTTCTTCCTCCTTTCCAATAGCAGCAGATGCTTACGTAAACCCATCAGTCCATATAGGAATGGTAACATAATCAAGTATGGGGGATGGCGCAACTGCATGTGATCCTTCTTCTTTAGCAACATGTGTACCTGAAATCTCAACAGTAGGTTCTTCCAAGACATTTTAATCCTTCTTCACAATGTCTGGATTAGTAACAGGCATATAATTCAAGGTCCTAGATAATGGTCCTAAATCAAATAACCAATCTGGTCCATTCTTAGGATCACTGGGCTTACTTTCTAAAAACTTAACATGCACCTTTTCAAGAATGCATTTTTCTTTCTTGTTATAAACCCTATACCCTCTACTATTCATAGAATAACCCACAAAATATACTTCATCACCCTTTGCATTAAACTTACTTAGGGCATCACTGGTATCAAGGATCACTACATGACATCCAAAGGGTTTAAGAAAGCCTATGTTAGGCTTCCTGCTCCAAAATAGCTCATAAGGTGTCTTATTGTGGATTTTATTAACCAAGTCTCTATTTTGAACATAGCAAGACGTGTTCACAACCTCAGCCCAAAAAGAAATGGGAAACTTAGCGTCTGCCAACATTGTCCTAGCTGCTTCTATTAGGGTTCTATTCTTTCTTTTAGCTACTCCATTCTGCTGTGGAGTTCTAGCTATTCTAAACTCTCTAGAAATCCCTTTGTCAACACAAAAGGTATCTAACAGTGTGTTTCTAAACTCACCACCATTATCACTTCTAAGAATTTTAACCTCATTACCCGTTTTCTTCTCAATTTGGGTAATAAAGTTAATCAAAACCTTGGCAGTATCACTTTTTAAGGCCAAAAAGAAAGTCCAAGTAAACCTAGAAAAATTATCAGTTATAGCAAAACAGTAAGATTTACCATTAAGACTTTCTATATTAGTTGGGCCAAATAAGTCCATATGTAGCAAGTGGAGTGGTTTAGAACAGGAATGCATACTTTTAGACCTAAAGGAGACCTTATGTTATTTTCCTTTAAGGCAAGCAACACAAGAGTGATCATTGTGGAAAGTCTTTGAAGGCAAACCATCAATAAGATTATGTCTCACAAGTCTATTGATGTTCTTAAAATTTATGTGCCCTAACCTTCTGTGCCATAAATTACTTTCGTCAACCGATGCTTTAGCATAAAGACATGACAATTTTTGTTCATTTTAATCCCTTTTAGATTAACATTATAGATGTCCTTATGCCTAGGTGTTCTATATTTAATAAACTTCTCATCAAGAATCTTAAAATCCTTACTCAACACCAAGCATTCAGTATCAATAAAAAGAACTTTATTTTATTTGTCACAAACTTGTGACACACTAAACAAGTTATAATCAAGTTCCTTTACTAGAAAAATGTTCTCAAAACATAAGTTGTTGGTGATAAGAGTGCTTTTGCCAGATATAGTTCCATATCCTCCTCCAAAGTACACTTTGTCACCATCTTTAATGGGGGTAAAGTCTGTCAAATAATATTACTTCCCCGTCATGTGCCTAGAGCATCCACTGTCCCAATATCCATGATCATTGACATGCTTTTTGTGACAACCGTGGTTTTGAGGTTCGTCACTTGGTCTTATTTTTAGGTTATTTTATGTGTGACTATTTGATTTGTGTGTTTACGTGTTTATTTTGTGTGTACGAGGTTGGTGTGGTTATCGTTTATGAGTATAGAGTACTCATAAGTAAATCGAGGAACGGTTATTTCATGTTCATGAGCTCACAATTTAGTGACTATGAAATGAAATGGTGATAGTTTGGTGTTTATGTATACGTATAAGTATTATAGTAATATTATTTTTTTTAGGAATTACGGTTCAGCCTTTAGAGGTCTCGGATGAGGTAATTAGTCATATGAATATTTTTCGGGATGTTTTTAAGTCATTTAGGACTTAGTTATAAAGTTTATTTCAAAATTTGAGATTTTTTTAAAAGTGTATATTTTACGTCTTTTACGGTAAAACGCGTAAATTTGACTAGTTTCACGGTTTTGGGGTTTTGGAAGCTTTAGGAGCTGAAATAAATTAAGAAAAATTAAGGTAATGTTAGTAAGGTATTAATAAACAATAAAAAGAAGAAAAAAAAATACATATATAGTCGGTTTAGGCCGATTGGTTTTAAAAAAAAAGGAAAGTGTAAATGGGCTATGGGTTGGACTTGGGTTCACCCATACCCTATATAATGTGTTAACTAAAAAAACAAAAATCATATTTTTTGTTCCTGGAACCTAAAGTCGACGGCAGAAGAAGAATATTTAGGGTTTTTATAGTTTTTTTTCATCTTCCATTGAATTAAAGGTAAAATCTTCTTAAACCTTTTTGATTAAATTGTTTTTATGTTTATTTAATCATTTTATGATGGATTTAGGTTAGGGTTTAGTATAAAAACAGTAAATTAATATTGTATTAATCATTATATGATGATTACATAAACTAGGGCTTGTATTTAATGAGGTTATGGGTAATTAATTAGTTTAATTTGATTAAACCCGTTTTTAAAAACTGGGCAGAATTTTGAGTCAATTGTTTTGATCATATTGGGAGTTCTACTAACTCTTATTTTATGATCCAAGTACCCCTGAAAAGGTAATTGAAGTGGCTTTCCAATTCAAGAAACGAGAACTAAATTGGAGGTCGGGAAGTGAGTCAAAAACAGGTTACAACAGTCGGAGGTCAAAATAGTTTTGAATTCAGCCTGTTTTCTTTTTAAGTTTTGGGTTGTTTGGGGTACTTAGGGTTGCATTGGGATCTTCTAACGAACATGAGAGATGGTTTATATATTTTAGTAAGTATCTGCACTTGGGATAAGGTTGTGGTTTAGGGTAAGACCCCCTAATCCTAACAAACTTTTTGTATGTTTAAAATCAGTAAAACTGGAATGACAAAAGTATATATATATATATATCGGGTCCTTAACGGTAGCTTTAAGGTTAGGGAAAGTGGGAGGTGTTAGCTAACATATGTAAAGGCATGAATATACATTTTACAGAAACCATGGGTATGTTTAAGTGGGCGTTTGACTTATAGTTTGCAGACCTAAAATTGGGACTGTTTTGTGTAAAATGTGAACGGGATAGTTATTAAACTTAACCAAGTTAAGGACTTGTTAGGGAAGGGTAATGGGGTGTTTAGAGTTTATAAATGGGGTATTTATATGAGAGGAGTTTAGATGTCCATCATAGGTTGATGAACCGTTTTAGTGGTCGGTTCATGTATTGATTATGTGTTTTTAGATTGTTAGCTTTTGCTAGTGCGAGGACCTTTGGAGAAGCAATCAGGTGAGTTTCATGGTCCCATGTATACAATTGTTTTCCACTTCCAGATGGGATGGAAGAGACACTGTGTTATGTTTTGTTTTATAAATTTATATGGGATGGAAGAGACACTGTGTTATGTTTTGTTTTATAAATTTATGCTGTGAATTTTTGGCGTTGGTAATGGACTTATCTGTTGATACTTATATGATTAACTGCTAGATAATTCTTGATTGTTTTATGTTTTGACTTGGTACCAAGGGGTGTTGACAAGGCGGGGCCTTGGGGATTGGTTTATAGGTGTTTGGATGCCTATGGGATTATGAGGTTTGGTATAACTGGGAGCCATGGTTTTGGTTTGATTAGTTGAATCTTGAATGTTAGTTTGTTAATGCATGTAGTATCACATTGTCCATGTGTTTTGAACTTTGATTGTACTCACAGCTTTTTGGTATGATTTGGCGTTTGAGTCTAAACCTATGACTCTCACCAACTTTATGTTGACGTGTTTTAGTGTCTCTTTCAGGTGATACTATGGTTAAGCATGAGAACATAAGTGGCTAGGATTGGAGAGCGTAGGAATGCATATAGAAGGAGAATCCCCGTTTCCTTCGTAGTTTTTAATTGTTCATTTAATAAGTGATACTGTGGCACACATATGTTTGTTTTTGGTTATGTTATTTGTTTATCTTAGGTAAGAGGTAGGACTGTTACCTACTTACCTAGAGTCCTGCATGTTAAGATATTGTCATGACGTTTGTGTCACCATTTTTATGACATTTATTATTTCATATAGTTATCTATATAGACACACCATGTTGTGATGATATCCATACGTCGCGCCCCATATTCCGCCATGGTGGGGTGTGACACTTTTGAATGCCCTGCACAAAAAGAAAACAAATTAGTTTTCTTTGGGAACCCAAGCCTGAGCAGACTTGGATTCATGTGGTTGTTCAACAAGAACAGACCTAGTCCTTTTAACAACCCCTTGTTTATCCCTTTGTGGCCTGAACACCCAATTTACCCCAATGGGCTTAGTAATGACCTTTGAAAGATAATTAAATCTATTGCAGGTCATAGAAATTCCATCGGAATTAGGGTTTTGGTCTTGTTTAGGTCTCCATGTCAAACTAATGAAGCTTTAGACCCCTTTCCCTTAGGTTGTAAATACCTATTGTTACTTGGTCTAACATAAGATCTAACAGCAGCTTGTTGTGGCATTTTCATGCCAAAATTAGAGTTGTTAGCGTTGAAATTGTTCTTGTCAGCGTTGAATTTGTTAATGTCAGCGCTGAATTTGTTCTTGTCAGCGACCAAATTAGGGTTTGCTACAGGAACCCTTTGTCTGTTAGACCAAGTGTTGGTCTTTTGAAAGGGCATTTGTCCATGAGTGTTGGTCCCTTTAGAAAAGAAGGGAGCTGGTCTAATGACTTGTGGGCTTGGTTGAACAAAAGGACTGGGTTTGACCATGGTTGAACTATTGTCAGTGGTGAATTTAGAGCCACTGACACACTTATAGGCCAAATGAGAAAAACTACCACATGTGTAACAATCTTTACTAGACATAACCTTAGGTCTAGATTTAAAGAACCCTGTCCCATTAACACTAGCTTGGCTTTGGGGTGACCTAGGTTTTCTATACATTTCAGCATATTTAACACTAGGTTTTCTCTTAATTGGTGAGCCAAGGTCAATAGGTTTTCTAGTAGTGGGGTTGGTCACAATGATAGGTGTAGGCACAAATGGACTTTCATTAAACATTCCACCCTTAGCAAACAGAAAAGGGTTGGCTGCTTTCCATTGTTCAAGATCAATCATCTTTTGTTGATATTCCTCAACTGGGGTAAGCACTCTAGGTGGAGGAATAAATTCCTCTTCTTGGAGTTCTGGAATACCAGTCCAAGAGAGATCTTTTCTCTGAACACCATATAAGTTCCCAGCAGGTGGTGGAATAGCAACATATTCATTCATCCCAATCCCAGACTTGTCCCTATGGTCTCTTTGTTCACTGACACACTTTTCTAGGGTTTGACTAGCTTTATCAAACTTTTCAATCTTAAGCCCTACGTTTTCTTTATCTTTAATGGCTTCATCTAACTTAAGTTGCACATCTGCTCTGGATCTTATTAGAGTGTCCCTAAGTTCAACACTAACTCTAAGATCATTAGTCAAAACATTAATTTGATCTTTTAGGTCAAATTTCATTTTCTTATATTCCTCTATAGTCCCTTCAGTTTGTGCAAGTAACATTTTATAATTTGCTAGCCTACATTCTACATCAAACACATCTGATTTTAACTTTTAAGTTTTCTTTGTTAAGCCTTTCAGTGTTTAATCGACACCCTTTACTACAGAAAGCATCATCATATACCTCATTATATGATGAAGATGGGGAGTTGGCCATGAGAGAAAAGTGAACATGGTCTCCTTCTTCTTTCTCAGCAATCAAAGCCTGATTCTCTGCCACATCCTTTGCCATAAAGCTCCAGTCACATCCAACACCATCAATATCTTGCATGGCGACCATAGCCTTTGGCTTAGCATCTTCAACCTTGATGATTTGGCTTGAAGTCTTTCCAGCATCAGCTTCTTGGAGATCTGCACTCCCTCATGAAGTGACCCATCCTATGACAGTTATAACACTTAATCTTGGATTTATCAAATCCAGCTGTGTCTTTCTCATTAAAGGTCATCTTTCTTCCAAATCTCCTATTCCATCTGTTGGCCCTTATACTTGCAAGTGCCATATTCCACTTGATATCCATTTCTTCTAAATTCTCATCACTGATTTGCTCAAGATCCTCATAGGTAATTATGGAACCATTGGTCAATGCAGCAATGTATGCACATACTGTATCCAAATCAATACCAGCAGGTTTAAGACTTGGTGAGTCAACATTGTATGTGTTAGCGTCAAAATTTGAGCCGCTGACAAAGGTTGATCCACCGATGACACAAGTGTCAGTAACAGGATGTACATATGAATCTCTTTCACTGGTTTGAGCTTCACTATGTGAGATGAAATCCATGTTTCCAGATGTTGACTTGCTTCGATGATCAAGTATGATCTCACTGTCCACAATCTTTAACTTATTGTAGACGTAATCAAAGGAAGAACTCATATGGGCATTGGTAGCAATGATTGACCTAGCCTCAATTTTCCATGCATCACTAAGACCTCTAAGGAAAGTAGCAATGATATCAGCATAATCATGTTCTGTTCCCATAAAAGACAACTTGCAAGTGATGTCTAGAAGCCTACTTCTCACCTCACTTAGCTTCTCACTGGGATGAGCCTTAAACACAGCATATTCATGCAAAAGTTGCTTCTTCCTTTCTTTGGTAGTATCTTCATTACCACCATAGGTGACTTGAAGAGTTACCCAAATATTTTTAGCGGACTCAAAAATTATGTACTTGTGTTGATTCTTTGGACCCAAGGAGAGTTTAAGAATGTTCAAAGTCTTCATGTTATTCCTTCTTGCGGATATATCAGCAGTTGAGACAACTGTTCCATCTTCAGGTATTTCAGCACGTTCTGCAGCATTAGAACCATTTGTGCTTCTTTCTGCAATAACAGTAGCAATCCTAGCTGCTTTATCAAATTGATTGCCATATTCAATGATTTCCTAGAGAGTATGGTCATGAATTTAAAGGTATTGTTCAAAATTGAACTTCCATTGTTCAAAGTTTTCAGGGTCGAGCATAGGGATTTTTAGGTTGTGATTTGATGAGGATGAAGATTCTGTGGCAGACATCTTGTCTGGTTTTAGGGTTTCTGGTGTTTTTAGGGTCTACTGTTCTTTTAGATCAAAATTCCTCAACAAGCTCTGATACCACTTGTTAATCCCAAACTTAGATCGATTAGCTTTTTATTAAACGAGATTGAATCAAGATTAATACTTAGAGAAACTTTGTTGTATTTTGACAATCCAAGTGTTATGCGGAATTAACACTTTGAATAAAGAACAAACAAACAAGTAAACCGAACTTTCACTTTAGATTGATAAACGAACTTGCTTACAATGAAAGTTGTAAAACTGAATAAATGTATATGAACTACAAACCCTACGACCTCCTTTTATAACACAAGGAGTCGTGTACAAAGGTTTACCTATCAACTATTCTAGGTAAATATAAATACAGAAAATACAGTATTGAGCATATCTTTACTTTAAATATAAAACGTGTTGACTAAGTATTCCTATCAGTGGTTAGACTTCTTCTTGTCAGCGCTTGAATATTTCTTGTCTGTGCTTGTTCTGTCAGCGCTTCATTTCCTTTTGTCAGCGCCCAAATTACTCTTGTCAGCGTCTCAGTGACTTAGCTCATTTTATTCCCAGCATATACCAATAGGTTTAAGTGAGAGAACTATCCAGATATTAGAATTTCATTTTCCATGTACGTATTGCATTATCTGGAATTGCACCTATCCTATTAAGGTATTATAGTAATAGAGCATTCATAGTGCAATAGGAAATAATTGTTAACTGTTTACCGGATTAAAATGATGATTTGAGAAACATCTTTTCCAAGAGTAATCACAATTTTTTTCTCAAGAATGATGAGAAACTACACCATGTAAAACAAAATTAACATTATTGAGATGCTTTCCTTATTGATTTTAAGAGATGCAATAATCAATCACTAATTTTTAGGCAAACTGTGACTTATTAACTTGATTTTTACCCAAAGAAACTCATAAATAATCACATTTCCCTTCCTATTTAGAGATCTAAAGAGGATTTACCTGATTAATTGGTACAATTTACACTTATTCTTGTAATATTTATAAGATTTCATTACAACCTAAATGGTCAATATATCATAAGTGCTTATGCTTCGTGATAGCTCTAATAGAAGAGATTGATTAAAGAAAAGAAATAACAACAGTAAGAACTTTATTCATTGATATATGAATAGAATGTTAAAACACAAGAACTACATCTGCCTTTTTGATACACTACGATTATAATCTCGGGACAAGATTTCTTTAAGGGGAAGAGGCTATGACAACCCATAAAATTTGCAAGTGTAATGTATGCTATGCTTGAATAGGAGGGGAAAAGCCACTAAAATCTTTTGCTTTTTATGTATTACTTGGTAGAATGAACTGCTTCTCACACCATAAACTATTATAACCACACATTCCTATAATGATAAAAGACACAAGTCTAAACTATAAAAGAAATCTAATAAGTTCAATATTAATAAGAACATCTCAAATATAACCATGATGCCCTAAATTCCCTTAGAAACCCTAGAATTCCTATAAATGAATTGTAAACTCAAGAATGGTAAACCATGAATGGAGAAAACTTATGAATAAGTCATTATGGAATATAAACAAGTTATAATGTATAATCTAAAGACATAATAATACCTAAGAATGGCAAGAACAAACCATGAAAAGCTAAGTACAAGCAATTGTACATAATATTCTAGATCACCACCTAGAAACTTTGATAAATAATATCTCAAGCAATGTAATACATAAAATCCATGTACTATTATCAAAACAGTATACTAATTACACTCTATCATATAAAGGAAAGTTAACAGATCTCAAATTTCTAATATTTACTAATCCAAGACTAATTACAAGTTAAGACCTAGTAACCAAGATTAGCATATAAAATCCATTATACATTGAATCAGAGTCTAATATTTTACCACAAATTATAAAACTCAACTACATATAATATTAAGAATATACATTCATTTCAAGTTAAGTTACAAGTTCATAAAGCATAAGGTACAAGTTATCAAAGCATAGGATCTTAAGCTCCCTTAATCAACCCTAGAATATGATCAACCTATATAAACCCTTAAACCAAGAATATAGAAACCATAGAAGACATAAACATATCATATAAACATTATAATAAGCATACATAAGGATATAAACCCTAATTACCCAAGTTAGAAAATCATTAGGATTAATGACCTAAAAACCTTAATATTAAGAAATTTACATGGAATCACTACCTAGTTCTTTTTAGACAAGTCTATAAATATTCATAGGACTTCATTAAGGTTATAAGATTATATTAAGACAATGTACAAGTACCCTAATGCACAAGGTACAAGATTTCAATACATGACTTGTAAATTAGGTCAAAATAGGTATTTTCACACTTTAGACATGTTTACCTAAACTAAACCCTTAAACCAAGTGTGAGGACTCATTGACACTTAAAACTCAATTTATAGGACCTAAGTTAAGTTTACATCAGTAGTCAATTGAAGGATAAAGCCTTTTACTAAGATTTAACCCTAAATCAATAGAAAACCCTAATCTACAAATGTATACTTCCCATTTTCACATCAAACCTTTGTTAAACTTCAAACCAAGGAACCAAATATCTTAAATAGAATTTCAAAACCCTAATTAAGCCCTAATCATTCACAAATCACTTTCCCAAGTCCTTAATCACCAAAAACACAAACCATAAGTTACAAGCCCTAGAAATGGAACCCGGTTTTGCAGTTTCCCTCCAAAACACATTTTCAAACCATTTCCCTCCATTACAAGTTTTAAAACCTGATATTTATCCATACTAAGATGTTTTAGGAGTGTTAAAAGTAGGTTCATCACCCCCTTGCTTGCTACACATCACCATTATTATCACATATATGTCGTGAGTCATTTTGAACCACAAGGAAGGATTAGATCAAACCTAGAGTCTAAGAACTTGTGTAGACCTTCACTAACTTCCCTTAGTCAATACTATATCTATCTTACACGTCCTAAACCTTAACTTGGATCCTAAGTGTTGAAAACACTATAAATAGGGGCGAACTCCCATTGTTAGAACTTGCACCCCGTTTCCTTTGTATCTCCTACCCATTATTCATAACCACCTCTATATAGGTCTTAGTACATCCCACAAGACCAAAAACCAGGTATATAAGGTAGCCATTGAAGCTCTTGAAGCTTTGATAGCAAGTTGTGTTCATAAGAAGCCATAAGGAGCCATTTTGGAGCTACCTAGGTAAAATCTATGTTAACCAAGCCTTGATCTTGTTATAATGCTTATTTGGAGTTGTTATAATGCCAAAATTATGTTAGAAAGATAATCTAAAAGAAACTAAGTCATTTCATCATTTTAAATGAAAGTTATAAGTTAAATATGTCTTAAAACCCTAGTTTTGTAATTTACATAAAATAATAAGCAAAAACCCTTTTCAAAAGCTATAAATCTGTAGAAATATTATTATTATGATTATAAATGTGTTCATAAACTTCTTTTTCAAATCCTAGATCATTTGGATCATTTTTGAGCTTGTTATGTGATTTTTACAAGTATATGAACTAAAACTGTTATTTTTGAAACTATGTAACATTTTGGGCCAAAAGTGTCATTTTATGAAAGTATAAGATATAAGAATAAATTTTGGAAAGTTTTAGGCCCTAAGGTTAAATATTGAAGGTTTAAATTGCAATTTATGAAACTATATACTTTTGGGGTTAAAAGTGTCATTATGCCAAAATATAACCAAAAGGACTTTTTTTTGCCAACTTTGAAACTAAAGAAGATTAATCATGAATATATGGAAGTAATGAAAGTATCATGTTAGTAGGGAGATTTGTACAAAGATGTTCCATCTCGATATTACGTTCTGACTGAGTGGTTGGGTTTACGATTTAAAGTGTCCTCGCTCCTCAAACGTTTATAGAATGGCTTCTGAGTATGATGGCCCGAAAATGGTGCTAGAATTACAATCAAATAATAATTAGAGAAAATAACCAAATGCTTAAAGAGATTGATCAAAAGATTAAAAACTTAATACCAAACCAATTATGTTAAAACAGGTTGGTGTGAGACGACATTCTTGTTTGTTAGCTCAAGTTGATCTGTGTGACATAAACCCAACAAGATTACTGGACATAAGGTGAGTTCATAGCCTCACTAAAGTGTACTACTTTCAAATGATTTCAAAACCCGTGAGGGGAATATATGCGAAAAATGAAATACATGTGTTTTTGGTATGCTTTCCAGATATGATTCATTGACATTATGTTTACTGCTGCCTATGAAAGTCCCTGGTTAATTGTGAACCTCTAATCATTTCTAGGAATGAGCGCTAATATTGTAAATAGTATTATTGGAGACTGACATCTCCTGTCTGGGAAAGTCGCACTTGCTAGCACCTCAGTGGTCAAACATTCATACTTTATTTTGCTAATAAGGATAGTTTGACAGACTTCCTCATAAGGGCAAACTGTTGGTTCCTATGTCTAGTCGCGGTATCATGAGCTTAGTGCAATTAAATGATCATTTTATTCAAACTTACGAGCAAATAACAACGTAGCTCAGGAAAAAGGATCTTGTATTCAAACTGATTTTAAAACCTATGAATTCACTCAACCTTTGTGTTGACTTTAAGCATATATTTCAGGCATTGAAATTGATAGCATGGAGCAACATACTAATGACGTGGAGAGATATAATCTTGGAAGATTTTGTCATTGAAACCTATTTTCTAGATCTCGGGAACCTGTCATGTACAGCGTATGTATAGTTGTTTTATTGAAAATCTCTTATTTTGAATGATAAATTTTTAAAGAATAAATGAAGTTTATTTAAACAGACTTTTGAGCTGTTTTCTATCACTTTGCTTTCATATCATGAAGTAATACCCCTAAAAATATTATTCCGCTGCGTCAAGGTAAAAATAGGGATGTTACATCCGTCCACACAAATGACTTCCCCTTCATACAGTCTGTCAAAGGGGCCATAATAGAACTGAAATTAGGGATACCACCTATAGAAAGAAGCAAGACTATGGAGAATCCGAACTTCAATACTGGTATTTGGAGTTGGCCACTCCTGAACAGCTGCTACCTTAGACTCATATGCCATCACCATAAACAACATACCCTAAAAACAAAACTTTAGGGGTCATGAACACACACTTCTTCGTGGCTGCATAAAAATTTTCCTTCCGAAGCAAGGTCAAGACCTGCCTCACATAAGTGGCATGCTCATTATGAGAAGTAATGTAAATTAGAATGTCATCAAAATAAACAACCATAAACTTTCCAATAAAAGGCTTGAGCAGTTGATTCATCACACACATAAATGTACTTGGTGCGTTTGATAAACCAAAAGGCATGACCAACCACTCATAAAACCCTTCACGGATCTTGAAAGCGGTCTTCCACTAATCACCAGGTCTAAGACGAATCTAGTAATACCCACTCTTTAAATCTAGTTTTGTTAAAATAGTAGCACCACTAATCTGGTCAAGCAAATCATCAAGGTGGGGAATAGGAAACTTGTACCTCACAGTAATCTTGTTGATCACTCGACAATCAACACATATACGCCATGTACCATCCTTCTTTGGAGTCAATAGGGCATGAACAACACACGGTCTCATACTCTCACGAACATGACCCTTGGAAATCAACTCTTCAACCTGCACGCGCAACTCTTCTTGTTCTCCCAGGCTCATCCTCTAATGTGGCCTGTTAGACAATTGTGACATGGGCTCTAGATCAATATGATGTTGTATGTCACACAATGGTGGCAAACCATCAGGTAATTCATCAGGGAAAACATTAGAGAATTCCCCAAGTAAAGGGATTATGGCTTCAGGAACTTCACTATATTTAGAAACCTCCTTCCCTATTAGCACAAAAACATCATCTCCCACCTCCAGCTCGTCTTTGAACTGCGAAAGAGTTAGTAAAGTACCAGTGGGTTTATTAACTACTTCCTTGGGTTTATTTGGCATCAAAGTAATCTTCACACCCCTAAACTATAAGTGTTAGTTCTCCCACGGTGAGTTACATCACGATCATACTCCCAAGGTCTACCCAACAACAAGTGACAAGCATCCAAGGGTATCATATCACACCAAAGATTATTCTTATAAGTTGTTCCTAAATAAAATGGAACTTGGACACGCTTGGAAACTGTTATCTCCCCACTCTTTTTAAGCCACTGTAACTTATATGGTTTGGGACGATTTTTAATTTTCAACCCAAATTTCTGGACTACTTCTTTAGTTATCAAATTATCACGACTACCTGAATCATATACAAAGGTGTAAACCTTACCCATAATGGTACAAGGTTATTGAAAGATATTGTGTTTAAGCCAATCATCACCATCAGATTTAGGTGTTAAGTAAGAGCACCTTACCACCAAATTCACCCCCACATCTCCTAACACATACTCCTCCTCATACTCGGGTTCTTCATCATAAACTGTGGCTTCTTCGTAATCATCATAAGCCAGGTCATCATCTTCCTCAGGTTCAATAAATAATTGTCTCTTCCCTGCCTTCTTAAACTCCGACTATCGGTGACCAGGTTCACCACAGTTAAAGCACTTCAACTCGCTACTACTAGTCGATCTAGGAACTGGTCCAGTATTGCCACAAAATACCTTAGCCTGATTAGGAGTAAGACGAGACGTTGCGTTACCCGAACCAGAAGCACCTATTATTGTAGGAGAAGACGAAATTCTCACTCGTCGGTTTTGCTTCTCAAAAGTTAATGCATGCTGATATACATTAGAAAGTGTCATTGGATCAAAAATGTTAAAAAAATCCATGATTTGGAGTCTTAACCCAACAATGTATCAAGAGACAAGCTGATCTTATGTCTCTTGAAATTCGGTTGTATAATCTTCAACAGGCTTGGGCCCTTGTTTTAGATTCTGTAACCGCTGGTACATCATTCGCTGGTAGTTATGAGGAATAAATTTATCCCTCGTGACCTTTTTCATCTTCTGCTAACTCGTGATCCTTGACTTCCCAACTCTTTCCCTCGTCAGTTTCAATTGTTGCCACCACGTGGATGCCCTACCACGTAGCTTGGTAGCGATCAACGAAATCCTTTTGTTTTCTAGAACTTATTTGAATTCAAATACTTCTTCAACAACAACAAGCCAATCAATGAACTCATCAGGCTTCAATGTGTCCCCATTAAACTCAAGAATATTAACCCTCATTCCAGTCTCCAACGCCTATCATTATCAACCCATCGATCTCTCATTCGTCGCCTTACTGATTGTTCATCAACAGACGAACTACCACTAAATGGGTTTTCTTCCGGATCTTCATATTCATCCTCGTCACGACGATTACGAGACCTCCTATTGTTCATCCAATTATTCATCTAGTTTGTCAATTGATCAACGAATTGATCTAGTCGCTCCTTCATTCTGTCCATCATACGCTGCTCAAATTCATGTTCATTCACTTCTTGAATATTATTATCTTTCTTTGAGGCATCTTTATCAGAAACTTTAGCTCTTGATAACAATTAATGTAGCGAAAAATAACGAGATAACAAATTGAATTTATTGATTCCAATGAATACCAGAAACAATTCTTCCAACAATCATTGATTCTAATGTATACCGATTATTAGGGTTAAAAACTTGTCAAACAACGGCCAATGGTTTAACTTTTATTAAACTAAAAACTGTCTTGCTAGGGTTACAACCATAATGTTTAAATAATGATTGGAAA